>CM019063.1:454950635-455550635 GCA_009667805.1 Leptobrachium leishanense | reverse complement strand
GGCAGCTCCCGATTATAACCGTCGTTTTTATCATTCATACAGACGCCTCCATGTTTGGACTGGGAGCTGTCCTGAGCCAAGTGGGGGACGACGGGGGAGATCATCCAGTGGCCTTCATTAGCAGGAAACTGCTACCCCGGGAAGTGGGATATGCTGCGGTGGAGAAGGAGTGTCTGGCTCTGGTCTGGGCCCTCAGAAAGTTTCAGCCCTACGTTTATGGGCGGTCGTTTACTGTATTGACTGATCACAATCCTCTGGTGTGGCTCAACAGGGTGGCGGGGGAGAATGGCCGGCTGTTGCGGTGGAGCCTAGCCCTCCAGCCTTTCAACTTCACGATTCAGTACCGTCCAGGAGCACAAAACGGTAATGCCGACGGACTGTCACGACAATCAGCTCTGGATCCGGTGGAGAGTGTAACACCGACTACCCCGGTACGACCCGTGCGAGTCCCACCGGGTGCGTCGGACTTTGGGGAGGGGGAGGAATGTGAGGGAATGGCTTATCACCCTCAGCCAGAGACTGGTTGCACAGACGATTATCACCTTAAGAACAGTCAAAATACCAGCAGTTTTTATAAACACAGTGTTCATGTGTGAAACGTATCTGTCTGTTGTGTTGCCGCCATTTCCCATCGCCTCGTGGCTGATCGGGTGAATCAGGAAGGTAAAATGGCCGATTCAGTTCTTCCTGTCCCACATCGGCAACTCCCCCAAGTGTTGTGGCCAATGAGGCCTGTGGGGGCGGGCAGGGGTGGTTCCCAGATGTGGAGCTCATGGTAGAGGTTACAAAGGCATGTGTCTGTGTTAATAAAGAGTTGTTGTTCCTGAGTTCATGCAGCAGCGCCTCATGTCTCTGATTTCCTACTCCTTTCTCCCGCATCCGAGATCCCGCGCGATATTCGGGGCGCAGAGCTGGTTCAAGTCGGGGTGCAGAGTGAGTGCAACGCCCGCCGCGCGAATGAATATTCTTGGCCGCCTGTACAGTTCTTACTACTGAGCCGCGGTGAGGTTCGAGGACTCTGCTCGGCGCGGGCGCATCGACCGCCGCGCGGTTGAATTCTGATCGGCTACACAACCCCTCATCCAGCTGCTGAGGAGTCGGTTCAGTAAGTGAGCGCATCGACCGCTTCGCGATCCGGATCAGTTGAATGCCCGTCCCTGTACTATTGCCGGAAGATCCGAATAATCCGTGCCGCGAAGTGTGTGCCCGCACCAGCCGCCGGACGATCCGAATATTCCTGGCTGGTCGAATATTCACCCGTCTACCGCCGGAAGATCCGAACCGATCTATAAACGGAATAAGCCCTCCAAACCAGGTCAGTGACCAGCTGCTCGGGACGCTGAGTGCCGTCACTCGGTGGTCGGGCTGGGCTCACACGGGGGTTCCCTTCACACCATCACAAGGTCCCATACGGCCGCTCGAGACGCCGAGTGTCGCAGCTCGGTAGTCGGGCCGTCGGCATAAAAAGGGGGTTACGCAGATTGGAGCACACCCGCAGGCGGACGGTGACACCCCGTTCCGTCACAGGCGGCAAAGGGAATCTTTTGCTTGGGGGGTCCGGTGCTGCCCTGGGGAGTCAGAGACCCACCGGACCATTGCTGCATTTCTGCTTGGCGGAGTCTGTCCGTATCTGCCAAGACCCTCCCGATGATGTCGGCGGAGGGGTCTGTTCCGTACAGGGCCAGCCGCCACTGTACCTCTCGCCGCCATTCTGAGGTCTCAGAGCCTTCGGAGGGAGGTATACAAGCACGGTCGTCCTCCATCAATTCTCTGATGACCGCCTTCGGTTTACCCCCGGGGATCTTGCCTCTGGCTTTCAGCAATTCTTTAAGGACCGTGCGCTTCAGACCCTCGTAGTGCTGGGCCATACTGGGTTACGGCCGTTACTTGGGGTGTCCGCCTCTCGGACCCAGGGGTGTCTGAGACCGGGGTCAAGCCAGCGGCTGTTTTTCCCCCTGCTGGGCTTGTCTCAGAATCTCCCCCCGGATGGCGGCCGCTCTGGATGGTCGGCGTGTTGCGGTGGCTGAAACCGGGGTCAAGCCAGCGGCTGTATTTCCCCCTGCTTGTCTGGTCTCAGCCGATTCCATCAGGCTGCCAGCCAATGTGACGGATCCCGCTACTCGGGGAGAGTAGATCCGCCGTCAGCGCCGAGTACACCTGGAGGTCGGTAGTGTGGTAGCGAGGTGCCGCTGGTGCTCGTAGAATACCCAGAGGTTGCAGCGCTGTAGAGAGGTCCTTGAAGCGTCTCGGTTCCCAAAGCCCTGTTATCTCCAATTACTAGCCGAGGCAGGAGTAAAGGTTCAAACAAGAGTGTTTTATTTTTCATGGAGAACACAGTTTATTTATGGGGAAAAAAGACATTGTTCTCCCCTGGTCCGCCCTCAGCCCACCCTGGGTGATTTCTGCCACTGCCTCAAGCCATGGCCCAATTTCCCTTTGTTCACCTGGGGCCCCCCTGGTGGGTGCAGCCCTTATCTTGAGGCTCGGTGCCAGCTCGTCTGGTGAACTTTCTGTGGCTCTGAATGAGCGGGGAACAGGGGAAGAACAGGGAAAAGCACATTGGGGTACTTATAAAAATAAGGGCTAACAAACTTTTAATAACACACAAATAAATAAACACTTGAACTGCTGTACTGCGCTACAGCGTAGTGGCGGCCGTCCCGTTACACCCACATAGCATATAAAAATCAAAAATCATTATGTAACATTACCATAGTAATCTTAAGATTTAATACTGGCTAGTTTGCAGAATTGTGCCTGTGGTCTTCATCTTTGCAGAGCTTGAATCTTCAACAATCAGTATGACTGGAATATGGTTCAGGGTGTACGAACAAGCAGGTGATACTCGCCACAAGTATCATCTCTTGGAGTCCATAGGACTCCATGGAGGGTTGCGCTTCTGGGCTGTGAGATTGTGCAGCACCGTTGAGTGATTGCGGAGGAAGACTGAGAACTATTGTTCCCAGGCTCACTCTGCTCACGGCCAGAAGTGATGGATTGGGCCACCCTTCTAACTGCGTGATGAAGGGTGAGTATCAGATTAATTGAGGGTGTTTTTAGGGGGCGCTAAATGATTTTGCATTTGCAGAATCCTTTAGCACCACCTTTTAGAAGGTGCTAAAAATTTGCCTTACACGTCCCAATGGTAATTAGCTAGAGCACTTTGTAATACCTTACTTATTGAAAAGCTAATTGCTGATTACGCGCCCCATGTTAAGTATAGGATGCACTAATGGATTACTAATGGGGGTAGCATCAGGATTGTGACATGGGAGGCAAGCGTTAAACACACTTATCCTGGTGATAATGCTTAGACATCCAGGCGCTAAAGTTAGTGTTACCTAGGAAGTAGTGTCCTCAGAAGACAATGGAACAAGACCTTATTTCACGGAGGGGGCAAGGATTTAATATCCAGGAGTAATTTCTTTGTTATTTCATTGTTTGTTTAAGCAGAAAGTATTGTATATCAGGTTCAAGTAATACACATTATAGGAAATATAATATGCCAACATTCAGTTATTAAATTAGGTCCTTTTCTCAGGGCAATTACTTCTCACACAAACTGCTTGGATAAATCTACTACATTAACATGAGTGGCTATACCTCCCTATAATTGCAAAGAGGGGGGAGCTTCTATGATACAATAAAAGGACAAACAACAAAAATGCTGAGTGTTATTTTGGACCGATTTATTCCTTTTGTATTTAATTAAAACATATTTTCAAAATATATTTTTATGTTGAGACTTACAAGTGGATTGTTCAGAGACGCCCTCCCTATCTATAAAGACACCTTTTGTTTGCTGTTACTTTCCCAATAAAGTGAATAAAATATAAAGGACTTTGTGTGCTTTCAAAAGAGGATGAGTTAAGCTATCTGACTTCAATCATATCCTGCATGTGACATTCACTTCTTGCATATGACTCTGGGGTTCCAGAATATCAACTCTACAAAAAATATATATATATATTCCTCCTTTCCCTTGAGCCTTCGGGCTTATCTCTGCGGGAGCAGTCAATGTTATGTCAGTCAGGAGCACCAAAACACTGATCCACCCAAAGACCCTCCAGGTAATGCAGATCACATATCCTGTTATCATCGGCAAGCTCCAGGAATCTCAAAAATGTGCCCTAGGCCCATTGAGATTTAACACTGTGATTGGTGCTAAAAATGGCCACTGGCACAGAGCAAGGAAATCCAGGAGACCCCCCTGAATAGAAGAGTTTTCCAATAGGTGTTCATTACAGAATAAAAACACAAAAGCTATATTACAGGAAATCTTTCATTTTTGATAATTTAAAAAAATTCTGTCAGTTTTCCTTTAATAACGGGTGATACACCACGTTCACCTGATTTCCGGTTTTATATGTACTTGTCCTTCTTTTGTTAGCTTTTCAACCATAGTAAAAGGTAAAGGAAAGGTAATGTTTACCTAAAAGAACACTGAAAATCCTATTTCATTTAAAGTACACAATGTACTATCCAAACACCATTTTTTTCATCATTTAGATTAGCCATCCCAACATTGCCCTCTACAAAGGCTCTGCCTCCTGCGCACCGTGGAAAATGATCTATTTAATGGTGTATTTACCAATGCTCTATTTAGTGGTGTGCGCGCCAGTGCTTTACTTTATTTTAATATAAACTTATCTTTGCAGCAATATTTTAATAGTTTGTTGCTTTATTTCAGCGCATCTAGTGTCACATTGGAACAAACTAAATCTAAAATAAAATAAATATTTAAAAAATAAACAGTCCATACAGGGCTCTAGACAAACACTAAGAAGAAATGTCTTAGTGATATGAAATGCCCTCCGGGGATTAGAGATTAAAAAAGACAGACTGGTTGGATAAATAGAAAGGCTTTGGGAGTTGAGTAATCAATGTGATCCCTTTCACATCTGTGGAAGGTGTCCAAATGGCAACAAAATTTACATTATTCCTATATTTCAGCTCTGGAATAATATTTTTTTTATGTTACCACTGTGTTGCCCCACTCATCCCTGTGGACAAACATTCTGTGTCACTCATTATATGTTGCAAACACATCAAGGGTTATTCAGAGAGCACCGAAATGTCGCCGACAGTTCTATGCTCTCTCGCTCCCCGCAGTTTCCTGCACTTTGGGGAAACAAAGTTCCCCACCCTGCGGGGAATTTAGCATTCACCACAGGGTCCCCGGAGTGCAGGGAAAACCTGCTGCGAAAGCCGCCGCAATCCCGCATAACACCCGCCGAAAATCTCCCGGGACCGCTGGAAAAACCATGCCGAACACGCCGGAAAAAGCCGCCGAGCCGCCGATCACAGCGCAGACCAGCCACTGGAAAAAACCGACAAGCTGACGAACGGGCTAAAAAAAAACAGTACGCTTGAAATTTTCAAAATTGAAACACTGTTTGCAAAGAAACCACTGAACAAAAATGCCTGGAATTTACATATAAGATCCAATGAATGATAATAAAAAGGTCTGTTACAGAAAACAGAAAAATCGATTTAAAAAGAAAATGAAAAAATATTTTCCCGAAAAACTCACGAAAAATGCCTAAAAGATCCTAAAAAAATCTATAAATAAAGAGAATTTTTACTGCAAATTAAAATAATAAATGGTTTATTAGATATTGAATAAAAACAGGAATATTTTTTAAAATTGAAGCCTATGGGGTCCGCCTGAATAAACCTGCCAAATGAAAGCACCGAACAGCAGGGCATTTCGGCAACTTTTCACTGCTGTTCAGTGTTCTCTGAATAGATTAACCATTGCTTCTCTATGGGGACTTTCACTGCCTTCGAACAGGCACCGAACGTACAGGCAGAGCACCAAAATTTGGTGAATTGCCTGCTCTGAATGGCCACAAAATGGCACCGTATGCTGAATGTCGGTGTCTGGTTACATTTCGGGGCCAGATCGACTCTCTCTGAATAACCCCTACAGAGACAATGTCAAACACATTAACAGAGAAACTGACAAACAAAAAGACACTGATAGAAACAAAAACAGTAATAGAAACACAGATAAAATTGATAAAATAAGACGAATTGGCCTAAAATTATACTGAACGGTGAAATTCACTGTCTGGTGCAATTTGAAGGTTAGTGAATAAGCTCTATATAAAAAGCTTTGCAACGGACAATGGGTACACTTGAAGGGAGATTGCTAAAACAAAACAACTTAACACCAAGTACTGAGAGCAGGAATTATTTGCTGAAAAAGTACCGAGCCAAGAACATCGAGCTACCACTAAGTAACTCACTGTTCTCATTCTATTATTAACACCACTCACATATTTCAGAATATCTCTCAATAATTCAATCATTACGCTTCACATTTCAGTCAATAAACGTCCAGTTAACTTATTATCCTCCCATACATATAACATACCTATATAAATTCATTTTTATACAATAAATACATACAGTATATACACATACACACACTGGCTGCCCCCTTTCTAGCTTACTTTTTTTGCAGGGAGGGAGCTAAATCCCTGGTGGTCTGCACTGGGACACCCGCTGGGCCACAGCACATTTCCATTTGCTCAGACCCTGGTGGCCTGCTTGGGATAGCTGCCAGGCCCGTGCAGCCTTAAAAGTACCAAGATCACAGCAGGCTGTGGTGTGGAATTAATGCGGTCTTGCGCCTCCTTGTGCAGATTGCATAACCCCACTCCCCCATACGATAGATACTTTCAAAGGCATATACTGTATATGTAACCTATATACACACACCTCACACAGATTCATACACAGCATACATCTCACTCAGTTCTGAAACAGGAAGGACAGGTACCATAAGCCTACTGCAGGGATCTCAAACTCAGACCACCCAGATGTTGGCGGCATCCACATGCCACACATGGAACATACACACGCCTCACAAACAGCTTTATATAAGGCAAACACAAATTCACAGAGATATACAGTCAGGTCCAGAAATATTGGGACATCGACACAATTCTAACATCTTTGGCTCTATACACCACCACAATGGAGTTGGAATGAAACAAACACAATGTGCTTTAACTGCAGACTGTCAGCTTTAATTTGAGGGCATGTACATCCAACTCAGGTGAATGGTGTAGGACTTACAGCAGTTTGCAGATGTGCCTCCCACTTGTTAAGGGACCAAAAGTAATGGGACAATTGGCTTCTCAGCTGTTCCATGGCCAGGTGTGTGATATTCCCTCCTTACCCCAATTACAATGTGCAGATAAAAGGCCCAGAGTTAACTTCAAGTGTGCTATTTGCATTTGGAATCTGTTGCTGTCAACTCTCAAGATGAGATCTCAAGATGAGATCCAAATGCTGCAGAACTCATTGGACGGCGCTTGACAGTGCAGATGGACAATGACCCAAAGCATACTGCAAAAGCAACCAAAGAGTTTTTGAAGGGACAGAAGTGGAATGTTATGCAATGGCCAAGTCAATCACCTGACCTGAATCCCATTGAGCATGCATTTCACTTGCTGAAGACAAAACTGAAGGGAAAATGCCCCAAGAACAAGCAGGAACTGAAGACAGATGCAGTAGAGGCCTGGCAGAGCATCACCAGGGATGAAACCCAGCGTCTGCTGATGTCTATGCGTTCCAGACTTCAGGCTGTGATTGACTGCAAAGGATTTGCAACCAAGTATTTAGAAGGGAAAGTTTGATTTATGATTATTATTCTGTCCCATTACTTTTGGTCCCTTAACAAGTGGGAGGCACATCTGCAAACTGCTGTAAGTCCTACACCGTTCACCTGAGTTGGATGTACATACCCTCAAATTAAAGATGACAATCTGCAGTTAAAGCACATTGTGTTTGTTTTCATTCCATTGTGGTGGTGTATAGAGCCAAAGATGTTAGAATTGTGTCGATGTCCCAATATTTCTGGACCTGACTGTATACATACACAGAATATCTAGAAATTCAATATAGAGGTTTTGGTACTCTTTTAGTGTGAGCTCTACTGGCCTTCCCAATCTTCCAGAGGTTTTTCGCTCTCTAGCTCTCTCTCCTGAACATGATAGCTATCCCCTCTTATGTGAATTTACTTATTGTGTGTCGAGTACCCGCCAAAACCTATGTTTACTTATCATTAGATATTTCTATTACAACAATATATCAAACAAAAAACGGACGTTTTAGTTCTCCGACAGCATAGTCTGCTGGAAGAGGTGATGGATATGATGCTTTGACATCTCTGTAGAGCTACCATGCAGGAATATTGAAACAAAAGAAAAATAAATGGAGAAATTGTAAGTGCCTATGAGCAGGGTCCTCTACACCTCGTTTTTTTTTTTTTTTTAGAAAGTACTTTACCGGGAAGGATACATTGAGATTTCTCTCATTTTCAACTATGTCCTGGGTGGCGAGTATGTACCGTTAGGTGTCTTGCCCAAGGACACTTACTGGAAAGGTGCTCTTTCCGGGATTCAAACCTGTGTCTCCATGGTTATAGAGCAGTGATGTCACCTCTACTCCACCATTTTGCCATCCTATGTCCATTTATATGTATCTCGTTCCCATTGGTTATTGTAAAGAGCTGCGGAAACTGTTGGCGCTATATAAATGATGACAATAATAATTACAACCTGTGTTATGCTGTCCACAAAAAGGATACCAAAGTACATGCTCAGTGAGAAGTGGTAATATGTTTTCAATACAGATTTGACGAGGAGACTTCATTACTTTATTGTGATCAGACCCAGATCTTTTATGCTGAAAATAGTCTGAATGAAGATTTATTCATTGCATTTGTGTATGACATCAAACCAGTATATCATCAATATACATTTCTTATTCATTAATTTTTTGTAAATATACTTAGATAGGTTCCAATGACACATGCATTTTAGTATGTAACATTGTTATTATGTGGTTCGATCCAGTAGAGCACACTATAAAATGTTAACAGAGGTGGTAGAGTACACAGAAAAGTTCCACTTATGTTTTGGCTCCTCTGTTCCTCTGTCCTGTCAGACAGCATTTTACACATGCTCTGTCTCTCTCTTTAAAAGTGTTCCACCCCCAGCCACTAAATTAACACAAGGACAGCTGAGCTAGGAGTCTGTTCATTAAGTACGATACCCTCATTGGCTCATGGCCGTAGAGAGGGTGGTATCACACAGAGGAAGGACGAGGGATTGAGGGATCACCCAAAGAACAGAGGTGATGGCCACAAGTGAGTAAACAGGTTAGGATAATATGCCACTGCAAATGGATTGTTACCATTCACGTGTTGCAATTCTAAATGTGTTTTGCTTCTCCATTGCTTATTTTCCCATTTTAGTGTGCTGCATTTTCCACTATGCTCAGCCAACCTCCAGGCATGAATACTTGTCAGTTCTGCCTGCTGGGTGAAAATAAAAAACATATATAGTCCATAAAACGAATATGGGAAAGAAAAGATAGACACATACACAGGCCCAGACTAAGAACTCTATGGGCCTGGAGCTGAATATTTTGGTGGCTTTTTTTGTAATTTTGTGAAATGAAAACATATTTTTGGTTATTTAATAGTGCAGATACGGGTATATCTAACCAGGCAGATACTGTGTGATTAATTTTTTCATTCAGATTTCAATCATTTAAAGAGTAATTTTTTCCCATTTTATCATTTAAACCTTTGTGATTTATATATTCTATAGGGAATTCTTCTTAAAAAAATGTGAAATGGACACCTGTTACTGCATTTTTCTGAGAAAATATACAATTTTAACCAAAGAAAATGAGAAATATTTTCCTTGTCTTTTGGAACATGTTTTTTTTTATGAATAATATGACTATATATAAACACTGACCTTACTCCCAGCGTGGAAAATGAGAAGGTGAGTAATGGCAGCGGTATTGCTCATTTTATACGTGACAAATGGACAATGCCATCGCTTTGGAACAAAAAAAAAAATAGTTTTCTTTTCTTTTAGATTTTACATTGTCAGGTTTAGTATTATGCAAATGCCAGACTCTGCCCTGTTCAATGACGCCTCACTTGACCTTGTGAGGTGTAAAGATTAGTGAGGAAGGGGTCAAAAGTTCCCCGCAGTGCTCTTCGCTGCAGTGCGGCGGTTTTGGTTTTTGATATAACAATTCGTAACAATGGATTGTACCATCAGCCATCACCTCCACACTTGTTGGTGACATGAGAAATGTGATGGTTATTTAGTGCATCTTCATTGTTTACTTTATAATTGAAAAGTTAAAAAATATTACTGTTGGAAAGAAAAAGAAAATGTAAATATTTTTTTTTTTTTTTTACTTTACTTAACACCTGGTCATGTTTGGTATCATTGGAAAGGTCATGCACTGGCCTTTCCAGTGATACCTCACATGACCCTGTAGCTGCTACGGAGTTGGAGATACAGTGGTCCAAATGCAGACAAAGTTATCCTTTCTCTGGGCCTATTCTGAGGCATGGGCCTGGAGCTGCTGCTCCATCTGCCCCTATGTTAATCCGGCCCTGCACATACATCACTACGAGGGCTATAAAGTTGCTGTTAAGAATCACAGAGAGCCTCATGCTGATACTTTAACTGTGTGAATTCCCTCCTCCCGGGCAGCTGTGATTAGCATATATCTGTCAGACTAGTAGAGCCTGTTTCTGATGCACAATATGAGAGGGTAGAGCGGTGCTTCCCCTCTGACAAAGACATTATGAGCAGTTTCTGCTCCTCTAACAAGCCATAATAATGGCAGTTCACACAGTTAAAGTAGCAGCATGAGGTTCACTGCGGTCCTTATCAGTAAAATAAACCATCGACACACAGATTCTTCCCTTATACAATTACAAATATTTATACAGTGCTGACAAATTCTGCAGCACTTTACAATGGAGACGACCAGACATGAGACATTATAGTGATACATAAGGGGCAGATGAACCTGCTCATAGGATAATTTTCCTGCTGATACTGGTGCTCTGCTCAGACAGACATCCCATGATCTTACAATCTAAGGGACAAAGGTAAGTAAAAAAAAGAGGAGCAGGGAGAGTGTGGAGCTGGTGGTCAGAATATAGCAATAACGCAACTCCTCCCTACATGTCTTCGTTACTCCGCAAGCACGACCCGTCTAGACAACTCTGGTCGGTGACGGTGAGCGATTGCCACCCTTCATTTGTCTACACCTGTACGGCCAACTCTCACCTCCAAGACTTCTCAAGGGCAGCTCTGGTCCTGTGGAATGACTTGCCTCGCACCTATCAAACTCTCCCCTGACCTTCAGGCCTTCAAGAAATCCCTCAAAACCCTTCTCTACACTTGTAGTTAACATGGATGATACAATATGATTGAGGGACACTGTTCCCAAGGGAACACATCCTCTATAAGGAATTTATATACAGCAGCTAGAAAAAGTATGTGATCCGTTTAGAAATTATAGCATTTGTGTATAAATTTGTCATAAAATCTGCTTTGATGTTCACCTATATTACAGTAAACACAATCTGCTTTAACATAACACACAAATTATCGTATTCTTGTACATATTGAATATATCCCCAGTATAGGTTGGAAAATGTATGTGAAACCTTAGCCCAATGACATCAAAAAAGTTTGAGTTTGTAATTGTCACGCCTGGTGTCCCATTAATGAAATGAAATTGGAGGTCTGGGTTAGGGCTTTAAATAAAAAAATAGCAAAGATGTGTTACCCACAAAAGCATTTGATGATGTTAACCATGTTTTGCAAAAATGAGCTACCAGAACTATATTTATGGAAGCAAAAAAATTTAAATTGCTAACAAACTGATGGAGTACTATATATCTATGTGTGTATATAGATATGGGTTGGTTAGCAATTTTCCTACATTTTGCTTCCATAAATATAGTTCCACTGGAAGTGGTTATAGTCCCACGCTAATAGTGTGCTCTCAATTTTTGGGCTCCATTCCAAGATTGGTGTTAACTTAACCAGAGCTGTTGTAAATTTACCAGAGCCATTGGGCCATATTACATTGATAACGCTAACGTTATCACTCACCTGTATGAGCGTTAATGTTAGCTCCGTTTGCCCTAGTGTGAGCGGACCATATTACAATCCGATTGCTAACGGAGTAAAAAAAAAATTAGCGATCGTTATCTTGCACGTTTCAGCACGAGGTTACTGTACTTTGCGCTCCCTATGCTTAACATGGGGAGCGCAAAGAGCTAATTAGCGCTAGGATTACAAAATCCTAATATCGCCCATTATCTTCTATGAAGTTAAAGGGACACTATCACTTACATGAGCTGTAACTAGATTACTTGTGCATTACAAACAAAACCACTTTATAAAATACATTCTGCTGTTTTTTTCTTTGTTTGAAGAAATTGCATGTAAAAAGGAAAAATAAAGTAAGTATCTCGTTTTCATTTTGTGTATTTTTCCCTTGATGCAACATTTACCATATGTTTTGCTTTGTGGCTCTTATTTAATCTACATTGTTACGACGAGGGCTCCTTGTACCCAGACTCAGTAACCCCAATATTATTAGAGCTCTCTAAAATCGCCCAGACACCCATTGTAAATAAAATAAAAAATAAAAATACTTGTTGCAGATGAAAATAACAAACGGTGAAATACAAAAAATTGTAATTTATGGAAACATTAAAACCTACAGGATTCGTCTGTTTAAACCTGTCCAACGAAAGCAATGAAAATCTGGGCATTTTGCCAACTTTTCAAGGCTATTTGTTGTTCTCTGAATAGATTAACCATTACTTCTCTATGGGGAATTTCACTGATGCCGAATTGCGGCGATCTGAGCTGAATTGCAACGTATTTCACTGGCAATTCGCAAATATTTGACTATTGACGCTATTTTGACCGGGTTCACTGGAACTTCCTCAGCAGATCCTTACAGGAATATGGAATAGCAGGTTGGATATTTAAAGAAATTATGTCCCTATGTCACTCACAAACCATCACTAGGACTATTGGCCCTAATATCTGCTCTGACTGGTTCTATATACAAAATGGAAACAAACAAGGCTGCCCTTTATCCCCTCTTATATTTATATATATACTGTCCCTAAATCCGTTGGCTATAAACATCAAAAATAATGCCCAGGACATACTTGAAAACCAGAGAAATCTCAATGTATCCTTCCTGGTAAAATCCTTTGCAAATAAATAAATAAAATGCATTGATTAAAGGTTTTCCTACAGCAAAAAGAGATTTGAAAATCTCCCTCTCTATATGCTGATGATATACTAATTACTGATACAGACCCAATCATTTCTTTACAGCAAATAATGGTCGAATTGAAAGCATATAGTGAGGTATCAAACTATAAAGTAAATATTAGTAAATAAATAATAGCTGCTTTGAACGTGGAACAGCATACAACTTTATATCTCAAAGTGAAGTATGACTTTAGTTGGGATAAAAAAGATTTTGAATATCTCGGGATTTATTTAACAACAAATATTGAAAATCTAATGGAAGCAAATTTTATGAAACTCCTACCATACACAAATCTGAAATTAAAAAATTGCGAATATTTGGAGGTTTCTTGGTGAGGACGAATACAAATTATAAATTCTTATATTATGCCTAAACGGATTTATCTTTTTCAAATAATACCGTTAAATGTCCCAGAGACATGGCAGTCCTTGGTACAATCCAGTTTTGATAACTTTATAGGGAGAGGTAAGAAGTAGGGATGTGCAGGGGGGCGGAGCTTGCTCTTGAACCGAGCGGTCGCATGCATCAGAGCTCCTCTGAGAATTTGCTTTAATTTACTGAATTTCCTCTGATTTGCTTGCTTAATCCGGGTTTTCTGGTGAGTTTGGGACCCACTGCTGTTCCTGGACTCTGGCGCTGCAACTTGCTGGGTGGTGGACGCCGTATTTCTGGGCTGACGGGATCCGGGCCTGGTGCGGCCTAGCCAGAGCAGCCTTCTTTTTGGAGCCGGGGAGTTTCCCACAGGTCAGCGCAGCCGTTTTCTCTGATTGCCTCCCGATACACTGCAGAAGGGCAAGAAATTGCAGCCCTGCCGAGACGTCTCGGAGGGCCCTCGTCAGAGGGATATCAGAGAATCCCTGAGCAGTAGGGACGAGCTGTTCGGTTCGATCTGTTCGGAGTTCGCATCGAACATAGGCCGTTCGACAGTTTGCGAACTTTGAACTTTTTGGGACGTTCGCCAAAAGTTCGAATAAAAAATTATTTGAAAAAAGTATACAAAATGCTTAAAAAATTCTAAAAAAATCTAGAAATAAAGAGACTCTTTACTGCAGAATATTATAAGCAACGGTTTATTAGATATTGAATTAAAACAGGAATATTTTTAACATTGAAGCCTATGGGATAAAACATTCTTGTTACTAAAACATCAGGCAGACGCGGCCCTCTAATCAGGCACTGTAGAGGGCAGCCTGCAGGGGCCTCCCAAGGATCCCCTTGAGGAGCATGCGGCTGCCGGATGACAGAGCTGCGACTGTGCTGGCTAGCCGCCCGGGTGCATGTGGCAGAGACAGGCAGCGCAGGGAGGGAGCCACTGCACCTGTGGCCACGGCAGACCCCCCCCCCCCACAACCAGGACCCAGGGAGCCCCCACTGACCACCAGGCTAAGGTAAGGCGACACGTTTTTAAAAAAAAAAAAAATCCGAGGACATTTTTAAATGTCCCCGGGAACATAAAATAAAACTTTTTTCTTTCTTTCTCTACCTGGCTGAATTTATTTAATTATATATATTAGATACATTCAGCCAAGTAGAGGGGGGTGGCATTTGGGCTGCGTGGGGTCTCAGGCAGTGGTTTTTTTTTTGTGTGTAAATGTTTAGCAAATTTATAGGGGAAGGTAAGGGCAGGTATGATACATATATATGTAGATAAGATATATATCTATATTCTTATAAATATATATATATCCAGACTTGTATCACACACACATTTTGGCAACTAATTGCCCCCCCCCCAATTTGGCTGATCCCTCCAGAAGAAATGTTGAACCCGATAGAGCAGAGAATAATATATATATTCTCTGCTCTGTCGGGTTCAACATTTCTTCTGGAGGGATCAGCCAAATGGGGGGGGGGCGCATTTAGTTGAGATTGTCCACATGCCACCCCCATGTGCGTATGTGTATATATGGTCTGAGGTCTGTGGGTGGGTGTATATATATATCTGCGTGTTGATATATACGTATATATAGGTCTGCGTGTTGATATATACGTATATGTCTGTGTGTGGTATCAATGCATCCCTACTCTATACACGGCGCTCCGTGTCCCTATAATATATATGATCAGGGGATACCTTTTTTTTAATATTTTTATACTATTCCTATTAAATTAACAGTAATTTTTGATGTATTTTATTCAGTAGAAACTTTTTTTTGCCTATATAACTTGTGCTTTGTGAAAATAATACAGTTTTGTGTGTACATTTTAATTCAGTTAGTGGATTCCTGTCCAGTGAAAAGCAAACGTAATGTAGTGTAGACACGCTGCGAGGCGGAGCGGAGTGAAGTCAAGCCTGCAAAATGTTTGCTTCTCTTCGCTTCGCTACGCTGTGCGTCGCTACAGGCTCAGTATGTCTCAGCCTTTATTCCCGCATTGCTAGCTTACCGAATCAATCAGTTTGTATACTTGTTACTGACCCTGCTTGTTCTGAGGACCCGATCTGTTGCCGACTTTGCCTGCCATTTGACTATTCTCTCTGTGTATTCCCTGCCTGTTCTGTTTGCGTCCTGTTGCTACTGGTGTGTGCCGATTCTCACCATATACAGTAGCGCAGTACAAATGCCTAAACATTGCTGACCCGGTTTTGTTATAGCTGCTGATGTAACTGAATAGATCGGGGATCTCTTCTGCATTACCTAAACCTCCACCACTGCACTCTTCCACAATACCACAGAGGGGTTACTTACGGTGTGAAGGCACTTGCTGCCACCAAAGGCACAATATTTGGGTGCACTGCCACTGACGCCTATACCAGATTCATATAATTTTTATATTGGACGGCAGGGTCCAACCCTGCACTCTTCCACAATACCACAGAGGGGTTACGGTGTGACGGCACTGTTGCCGACACTAAAGGCCCAATTTTAAAGCACCTATTGTTACTTTCATCCAAAGCCTGCATAAGTTTCAACATAATTTATCCAAAAAATCACTAAACTTGTTCTGCGTGTCCTAAAATGTCTCCTCTTTTCATACAGACTGCCGCCCCAAGCAGCTGTTTATGAATAGATTAAAGGAAAACCATTTACCGTCATTTGAAATGTAATTTTTTGGTTTTAAATGTTTCTATATATCCTACAAATCCGCCACTTCACGGGCAGGTTATGGGGACCTCCTAGGCACGATATTTGAAGGAATTTCTCGTTTTTATTCTTAACCTTTATTTCATGGAAAACTCACTGTTCTTTTAAAAACTTTTCTTTTTAAACTTTTTGTCCTTGTTTCCTGTCTGCCAGGGCACTACCCGTACCCCCATACACCGTTTATGGCAAATATCTTGCATATATGCCCTCTTGGAGGGCACTCTAAAAATCGAACTTTCGAGTCCCATTGACTTGCATTGAGTTTGGTTCGTGTTCGAACTCGAACTTTTGACATTTTTCGAGTTCGAATGCGAACCGAACACGGGGGTGTTCGGCTCATCACTGCTGAGCAGCAGCGGACTCTCCTGTAACACAGTCCCCTCACCGATGCTCCCTGAAGACTATGACTCCTCGGTTGAGGATGATGGTTCCTGGCCCACAGATACTGCAGCGGGAATAGACTGGCTGGCCCCGATGTCACGGGGAGGAGATGGTGCGGCTAAGGGAACAGCAGCAAAAAAAGGGGCACAAAAACAGAGGAAGGCTGCGGCCGCGGCATCGTGCGGGATCCCTGGACCTACTGCGGGCCCTTTACGGGGTTCCTCTGATGGAGATGGACTACCCTTACCCAGTGGAGTGGAAATAACGCAGTCGTGTGGACTTTTGCCACAGGAGAATGTGAGCCGGGAGATGACTGTCTGTGTGCGGACAGAGGTCGCTTTAGATGGCTGCCCACCTTCCTTGAGACCCAGGACTGTAGCTGCTCCTGCTACTGAGATAGATGACGCTCGTCCCACCACGATGGGAGATTACTGCCGGTTTATAGATGAAATAAAATCCCTGTGGACAATGGAGGTATCTGGATTGCGGACCGACATGGCATCGGTGCACTCTCAAATGGTGGCGATACAGGCTCAGACCTCGGATGTGACTACGGAGCAGACTATCCTTACATCGCACGTTGACGCCTTACGATGCCAAGTTGACCTGATGACTCACTCGGTGGAGGCCCTCGAAACTAGACACCGCAGACACAGCATCCGAGTCCGAGGTGTCCCAGAGTCGGTGCCAACGTCAGACTTGCTTTCCTATGTGAATCGCCTCGCTCATCATACATTAGGATCGTCCCCTGGTGTTTCGGAGCTGTTCGTCTCAGCATCTCGCATACGTAAGCCTGTGATGGCCCCCAGAGATTCCACGAGAGATGCCATTGCGATTGTCCGGGACGTGGCGACTAAGGCTCGGATCATGTCGGCTTCTGGGGCCAGGACGGCGGTGAAGTTTTATGGGGTGACGCTGTCACTATACCACGACCTACCGTTTGTCACGCTGCTAGCGCGGCGTCGCTTCCGACTGGTGACAGAGTTTCTCCATCTTAAAGAGGTCTCATACCGTTGGGTACTGGTTGGCTCGCTCGTGGTGACCCACGGGAACTTATCATGCATCATCTCTGACCCGGCCGAGGCTTGGCCAATGCTAGCAGGTATTGGCTTGTCTCGGGATCTGGCGACTACTTCACCAGGCTAATTTTTTTTTGTCTAGGACATCTCCTGTTGCTTTTTCTACTGGGACTTTTGGAGGTGATGTTACCTCAAATACGCTTGGTTTGATCAGTCCTTTTCAAGTTCTTCGCTGCTCGTGAGATTGCTCCCCTCCCCTTGTTCCCCCTTTTTTTTTGCTCCTTTGGCGTTTTTGGGCTGTATCGAGGAGTATCCTCGGACGCCTTGGCCTCGTGACTAATCCACTCCTTGGCCCCCCATGGTCCTCTGGGCTATAAGGTTTGTGCCAGGACTGTCACATTTTTGGCCTTTGCCACATTATTTTTCTCCCTCCCTTTCTTATATATAGACTTTTTTTTCTCTCTCTCTTCTCCTTTTCAGTACGATGCGTACCCTAGTTCTTTTGATGTCCATCCCCTGTCCCCCCCTTATTTTGAGAAGTATTGGACACTTTTTGAGTATGCTTCTATTTCTCTGAGTTTGTCCTTCATAAAGGACATGTTTGCCCTTAAGCGTGTTATTGCAGATGACTCATTATGACAATTGGTAGATGTTGTTTTATTTGTACTGATGCCCTGTATTTACTTAGATGGCTTTATGCGGCCCTACGTGGCCATTTTCTCAAAGCTGGTTTTGTGTCTGACTATGCAAAAGTTCTAAAATAAAGAATTCAAGAAGTAGGGATGTGCATGGCTGAAAAATTTGTTTTGTTTAGTTTAGATTCGTTTTTTAAATCATTTTGTTTTGGAATTTCGTAACTAATTTCGTTTCGTATTTCGTTTTGTTTCGGATCGATTTGAAATTTTGAATTGATTCGAATTTCATATATCAATTCGATAGTTGATATCAATTCAAATTTTGGATCACTAGATAAAACCCCAATTAATCAAATTTTTCTGTTAAAAGAAAAGCTAGGGTTAAATTTTAAGCTGTGTCACAGATTTTTTTTTTTTATATTTAAGTTTTTTATTTTGAAACAGAGTCTTCATAACAATCATAAAGAAAATGGCCTCGCAGGGCCTTACTTTGTCATCTTGGAATACTATAGAGAGACTTCAAAGTTATGAATAAAGTAAATAAGAGAAAAATTTACAGAGAATTACACAGAATTCACAGAGAGCTAACAGAAATAAAACGATAAAGGAGCAAAACAACCAAAGTAGTCTCTGTAAATGACCCAGACAAGGGGGGTGTGCTCTTTCAATGGGTAGTTTCTCAAAAAAGGCCTCAAGGGGTACCCAAAAAATTTCTAACAACTAGGAGGAAAAAACATGTCAGTTAAATGGCGCAAAAAATAGCTAACAACTAAGGGGAAAAAACATGTCAGTTAAAGGGCGCAAAAAATAACAAGAAATACAGGAATAAGGACCGCACCTAGAGGGGGGGGGAAAGTCCGTTCAGCCCGGATCAGATGCTCCAGAACGGTCACCAGGACATAGCTCGGTAGCGGGTGCCAGACCCAGTGAGCGCAGTAAGCGCCACACCTCTTCGGGAGAGGTTACTGTGTGAGTCAAGTTTTCATGAGAGATGGTCATGGAACCTGCCACCCCCCATCGGTAACGGATCCCACCAACGCGCATATAAGAGGCCACCTCCCGAAAGCGTCTCCGGGCCAGTAATGTCACAAAGGGCAAGTCATTAAAAGTTGTAGGGTGAGGTTTTCAAAAATCAAGGTCGCCCGGGCAGGAGGGGAGGACATGAGGCGCCGCTTGCCAGCCTCTGTGCCAGCAACGGCCAAAACATCGCGAGGGGCATCCACAGGGGCCGTAGCGGCCTTCCTAAGACGGGTGACAGAACAAAAAATGGGGGGGCCTCGGGAGGGGAGCCCAGTACATGTAGCGCGAGTCTGTTCACGTAGGCCAGCAGAGCATCCGGAGAGACCGTTTCCTGTACTCCACGGATCCGAACATTACGCCGACGGTGGCGCGCTTCAGCAGCCTCCACTGCGCCAGTGAGTAAGGCCACCTGAGTTTGCAGAGTGTCCACCCGAGGACCCAGAAGGGTCTGTGCCAATGCAGTATCTTCTGCCCGCGACTCGACCGCCTCCAGGCGAGTCTGAACCGCCGACACCTCGGCCCGCATTGCGGAAAAATCGGTGCGCCAAATTGCCCTCATTTCTCCCAACATGTCCTCCATCATGCGGCGAATGTCACCTTTTGTAGAGGGGAGAAGGCTGTCCTCACCATCTCGCCCAGGTCGGGTCCGCCGAGCAACCGGAGACCCATGCGCAGCTAGCCTCCCCTCCAGAGCAGGGCCAGCCGTCTTCTTCCCCGACTGTCTCGTTGTCCTAGAGGACCCCAGGGAGGCAGATTCGTCTTCCGACCAGGAGAGGCCGTCTTCCTCCGAGGAACCCATCGCTGGGGCTGGGAACTCCAGGGGGTCGCCCTGGCGGCGTCGCCGGTCTGTGCCCAGAGATTCCCTTATGTCCTGCAGCCTGGACCCCTCCGGCAGACCAAGCCTCTTCCCCGACTTCTTCCCCATCGCCAGTCCGGCAGCAATACAGCACGTGCAGCCGGGAGCAGGCGTAGACGCCTGATGTCAGGCTCCAAGATGGCTGCTGCGTGAAGGCCGCAATGGTAGGCCGCGGGCACGAAACCTCACTCACAAGCGCCGGAGAAACCGCAGAATCCGCCGGGTGTAGATGGGTAGTGTCAGAGAAATGTCTCCCAACTGCCAGGTAAAAGTCACTGAGGGTAAATTACAAAAATCCACAGATTCAGCCGAAGCAGACAGAGAGTACTCCAAAGTGCGACTTCACCCACCGGCAGTCAGCTCCGCCCCCCTTCGCTGTGTCACAGATTTAGTATTTGAGTCAAATTAAACAGTGAAACAAAATTAATTTGTTTCATAAAGTCCTTTGCTGACTATTACTTATATTTTAAGTTAAGATCAATTCGATAGTCGATATCTATTCGATAGTTCATTTCAAATTCAATAGTTGATATCAATTATTCAAATTTTTCTTTTATGATGATGACCCAGTGTAAAACGAAATAAATTCGTTATATACCGTTTCGTTTCGAATTCGTATCATATCGATTCGTTATTCGGAAGTACTTCCGAATACGAATTATCAAATTTCGTTCCAAATTCTGAATTTTTCCGAAACGAATGCACATCTCTAGTAAGAAGCCCAAAATAAGCTATAAGATATTGTCTCAAAAACACAAAAAATGGTGCAACCTCGGACTTCCTATTATAAGACGATACTATATAGCTAACGCCCTCTTTCATATCCACAAACGTCAGCTGGACTCATACAGAACAGTTCCGGAGGGGGGCAACAAATAAAGTCCCACTACATGAAAATGACATTCCCAAACATGCTGCAACGTCTCACCACCAACACCCTGGATCCTTAGGTGAAGGAAACCAGTGTTAATTTTGACAGCAAATTTTGATTTAGTTTTAGTCTTCTGACTAAAATAACGTTTAATTTTAGTCATATTAATTGTTTTAAGTTTAGTTGACTAAGGCTGGCATCAGACGAGCGTATTTGAAGACGGAACAAATGTCCGTGAGAGTGGACTTCCCTTCCACTTGACACCCGTCTGGCCACCTCGCTGTGGGCACCTGAATTATTTTAATTTTAGTCACATATTAGTCAAAAACATGTTATAATATTTAGTAGACGAAATTAACACTGAAGGAGACATGCAGGAACCATGTAGAAAAAGTAGAGACAGCGCTGTGTTTCTTCAAAAGGCGTCACCTGTGTTTAATTCATGAGCATCTAAAATAAACGCTTTGGGTGTAGAACCCTTCTTCAGAGTGATGCCCATGGACAATACACTGAAGGGTCCTGACACCCGAAACGTTTGATTTTGATGCTCATCTCACGTTTTTATTCGTTATACACAGAGAGGAAGGGTGGGTTTGTGCGCTACAGAGAGGGGGTAAGGCTGGATGATACAAATGGGGGGGGGGTATTAGTTATATACAGAAAGGGTTGGTATGTACTATAAAGAGAGCGTGGGTATGTGTTATATAGAGAGAGGGTCTGGAAGATATAAAAAGGAGGGGTCTGGGTGTTTATACACAGTGAGAGGAGGGGGCTGGGTGTTTATACACAGTGAGAGGAGGGGGCTGGGTGTTAATACAGAAAGGGTTGGTATGTACTATACAGAGAGCATAGGGGGCTGGGTGTTTATACACAGTGAGAGGAGGGGGCTGGGTGTTTATACAGAAAGGGTTGGTATGTACTATACAGAGAGCATGGGGGTCTGGGTGTTTATACAGAGAGAGGAGGAGGGGGCTGGGTGTTTATACAGAAAGGGTTGGTATGTACTATACAGAGATTAGGGTTATGTGTTATATAGAGAGAGGGGCTGGATGATATAAAGAGGAGGGGGTGTGGGTGTTTATACACAGTGAGAGGAGGGGTCTAGGTGTTAATACAGAAAGGGTTGGTATGTACTATACAGAGAGCATGGGGGTGTGGGTGTTTATACACAGTGAGAGGAGGAGGCGGAGGGGTGTGGGTGTTTATACACAGTGAGGAGGGGCGGGGGTGTGGAGCCATGTGGAGGCAGGGAGGAGGGTGTCTATGCAGATAGCCGGAGAGGAGCTACCGGGGCGGCGCGAGGATAGCTGGCTGCGGAATACACCGACCGCGCTATATAACCCCGGGGAGCCGAAGTCAGCGAGCAGCGTGTGCGGCGAGCGCGAGGCAGGTGAGTGCGCGTCTGTCGCCTGCGTGATTAAATAGTCCCCTCATCATAACGAGCGGATCGCCGGTTTTATACACACACGGCACCGGTCACGTGAGGAGCTGAAGACGCAGGCATCGGGCGGTGTGACCGCGGTTTCAGTGTGTGCGGTATAGTAGACGGTTGGAGATGTCTGTTCGGTAGCAGCAGGCCCGCCCGATCTCGCTGCTGTGTGATGTGCGGGTTGTGTGATGCGGTGGACCCGGTGATGGGGGTGTCACGGGGCGGTGGAGCAGGCTGTGCTGGGCTCCCGGCGGTCAGCATGTGCTCAGTCATGCTTCTGGCCACAGGAAGTCATGCTGGCCCTGGAGGTCGCCATGCTGGGCCACCGTGAGAGAATGCAGCCCCCCCCCCCGTGTCATGGAGGCGGTGTGCATCCCTGCAGCAGCCAGCTCCCCTCTGCTTCCCCTTTCATTTATAATCTGGATTATTGTGATCTGCCTGTGATGCTCCATAAACCCTGTGAAACAGAGAGAGCGGGGGATGTGCCGCCCCGATACTCCCTGCACCCACAATCTGTATTTCCCCATAAACCAGGGCTTAACCCCAATATAGCGCCTCACCGCTGCCACTCTATTTGAAGAAAAGCGCAGTGATTGGCATTAGGGGGTGCACGGTGACCCATGCGGTAGAAGTTGCCCCCGTGGCTGGTGGCCCTTGTAGCTGCAGCGGCTCTCCTTTCGTGGCACAGGCCACTTACTCCATCACTCAGACTCTGATACCAGCAGGGATGCCTCAGTGCACGGGCTGCCCCCTTGACACGGGCGACTATGTCAGTTGCCCCTGTATTTGTGATAGCTGCTATTGCGGCTTGAGCTGGTATAGCTTTTTCCTCTGTGGTCATGGCGGGCTGCCCCGTGTGGCTTAGGCCATTGTGGCGGCAGCCCTTGTCCCTCAAGCTCCTGTGGCAGTTGCTCCTGTAGCTGTGGCAGTTGCCGCTGTGGTTATGGTAGCTGCCCATGTGGCTGGAGCTGCTATGGTCGTTACCACTGTGGTATGGGTTGCTTTAGTAGCTGCCCCATTGGCCCAGCGTGCTGTGGCGGTTTGCCCCTGTGGTTATTGTAGCTGCCGTTGTGGCACCGTGTGCGGTTGTGGTTGCTGCTGTGGCGTCTGTCCCTGTGTTGCAGGCTGCTCTGCTTGCCGGTTTAAACATGACACTTGCATACGGCACCCTTTACCCTGGGCTGTGACAATGCAGTGTTTCTAAGCCACCAGTGCCATCTAGCTGAATTACCGGAGCCGCTCTGCGTGTCGGCGTGTGCTGCAGATCCAGCGCTGCCCTGAAATCATTAAATCACGCCTCATAGAGACATATCCCTGCTGCGTCGCGTGATGGCCTGCAGAAAGAGCGTACAAAACATCAACACGACGATAAACATCCTGCACCCTTAGTATGTAAATATTCCGGTCATCCCCCGGGGGTCGGCAAAGCCCGGTTATCATGGTGTGCCTGCTGTGTCATTAAACGCGTTCAAGCAGGGGTCGTCAAACACTTGTAAGATTCGGAACGTTTTCTAGAGGCCAGAAATAGTATTTTTCTTTTTCTCTGTTCAGCGATTTAAATACGGGCAGCGTCAGGCTTGTGACTTAAATACTTGAGATATTTTGGGAGTCGTGGCCCCGTGCTCCTGGACTTTGTCAAAGCTGCATTGTAAATATTTATCAGTGCTGACTTGATGCATGGCACTGGGCCCGAGCCTCCAGCGCTGTAGGTTGTCCTGTTTTTATTCTGGTCAGTGTCTGAGGATTTTGGAACATCCGCTTGAACGTTATTTACAGTAAATCCAACATGTTAATAAATACATTTAAGAGTCTGGCCTTTTTTGTGAACGTTTTCGTCACAGCCTCATCTAGCGGTCATGTAATGCAACCTAAGAATCCCTGTCGACAAGCACAGTGTATATCGTTATACAGCTACAAAATAAAAGTAAGGGACGGGATTCCATGCCTGGCGTAAAGCTGACACAACTACAAAACTCACATTTTTGAAAGGGGGGGTGCGTCTTTTAACATTTGGAACATGGGATGTGCAGTTTACGCTTAAATATAAGAAAATTTTCCACCGAGATTGTTTTTATGACGTAGTTACGTAGATTAAAATAATATAAATTTGCTCTTTTTTATTTTTTCATGTATTCATTTTATCCTTTGCAGAAATATTGCTGGTAAGAGAAGTTTTGAACTCTCAATGGTGTTCCTTATCTTGCACGTTTTCACATGGCTGTTACGCTGCATCAAAAAATGACGCAGTGGAAAAATGCTTCAACATTGGCCGCGGCTGATTTGGATGCGTCGGCAAAAATTGAGCATCATTGACTTCGAAGGGGCCGAATCTGTTGCCTTAAAATGAAACAAAAATGGAGCAGAATGTTAGGGTCTGGGTTAACCCTAAACCAAGCACAAATGCCAACCTATCTGTGAAAAAGACGCTCAATTTCTCCAGAGCGTCTAATTCGGAAGTGACTTTTTCACCGCATCACTTTTTGACTGTGAACGAAAGTCTTTCTCATTCTAATGCCCAGAATCTTATCCCTGTACAGTAGTGAGTGATCCCTGAGCTCTCCCTGTATTCTGCCTTCTTCCTGGCTGCTGTAATGCAGCGATAATATTTGCCAAGCTTTTTCTTAGAGCAAGGGTGGAGACTGCACCTCGTTACTTCTTTACAGTAATACAGGTTGATAGGAGTGAGATCTCACAATGAATATTCTCCCCGTGGGAGGCTGTAATCCTGTATTAAAAAGGTAGGCGATAGAGGTCTTGTATACTATAATTTTTGATAGTAGTGAATGATGCTGCTGACCGTGGATGCAGGTCACCGAAGTTGCTGACCCTGGATGCAGGTTACCGGGGTTGCTGACCATGGATGCAGGTCAACGGGGTTGCTGACCGTGGATGCAGGTCAACAGGGTTGCTGACCGTGGATGCAGGTCAACGGGGTTGCTGACCGTGGATGCAGGTCAACGGGGTTGCTGACCGTGGATGCCGGTCACCGGGGTTGCTGACCGTGGATGCCGGTCACCGGGGTTGCTGACCGTGGATGCCGGTCACCGGCGTTGCTGACCGTGGATGCCGGTCACCGGCGTTGCTGACCGTGGATGCAGGTCTCCGGGGTTGCTGAAAGCGATACAGGTAAAGCTGAAAGGTGCATACAGACAGGTGGAAAACCACATAATTCTAAAGCATTAGAGGTGTGGTCTGGTTCTCTTACATAGGGAACCAATTAGTCCATAGTGGAATCAGTGGATGAAACAGGAGCTGGAAAAACTGTGATGGAGCGATGGACTGGATGGCTGTGAGCTGGAAAGAGAGAAAGCCCGCTAAACATATAACAGAAGTATGAGTTTGGTGCCACCAAACCTCAGGGCGCTTTGGTACATGACTTCTTGCGGCAGCGCTGGGCTTTCTTGCCTGGGACATGACAGACGCCCCCCTCAAGGGACGCACTCCAAGCGGCCAAGGCTTGTTCGAATATCAGTAGGTCCTCCCGGCATTCGACAGTCCCGTTTGAGGCATAGGTACACTTAGGTGATAAGGTAGCTGTTGTCTCCACAACTTTAGACACGGAGAGAGGGAGACTCACAGGATCTTGGTCCAAACGACTACAGCCAGGTGCTGGGATGGAGAAGGTGATGCCAAGATACATAATTCCTCCGACAGGTGGTCATTTACTTCGCCGGGCTGTCTGTAGAGGCAATTCACCATCGGTATCTGCAGAGTCCCAATCTGCCTCGGAAGATGACTCAGATGCCCCAGGCGGTGGAAGCATTCCTACAGGCCCTTGATTGTCAACCTGAGATTTTCTAAAGGTCAAATGAGACTCGCTGTTGTGGTTGATGGGGGTATCCATCTTTGATAGAGGCCTTTTTGTGGCTCTTCTACCATAGTAGTTTCCAGAACGCAAGTGTATGTTCTGGTCACCTGGGTTGCTTGCTGACCGTGGATGCTCTGGTCACCGGGGTTGCTGACTATGGATGCAGGTCACCGGGGTTGCTGGAAGCGATACAGGTAAAGCTGAAAGGTGCATACAGACAGGGGGAAAACCACACTGCTGAAGCACTGGAGGTGTGGTCTGGTTCTCTTACATAGGGAACCAATTAGTCCATAGTGGAATCAGTGGCTGAAACAGGAGCTTTAGAAACTGGGATGGAACGATGGATTGGATGGCTGTGAGCTGGAAAGCGAGAAAGCCCGGAATACATATAACAGAAGTATGAGTTTGGTGCCGCCGAACCACGGGGTGCTTTGGTACAGGACTTCTTGCGACCGGCGCTGGGCTTGCTTGCCTGAGACATGACAGTCCTTGGGAAAGGAGCCTCCCTTCCTGATTGCGTTAAACAGTAAGGTCAAGTGGGGGGCCTAAAGTCAGAAGGCAGGTTTTATAGTATTGGGCTGTGAATCTGTCTTGGCCAGGGGCCTTGTAAGATTTGAGGGATGAGATAGCGCTAGCTGCCTCGTCTAAGGTAATAACAGCATCCAGCACCTTGATCTGGGAATCAGTGAGTGCCGGGAGACGCAGCGTGGTAAGTAAGGAATCAATAGGTGTGAAGCAGCATCAGGGGAATGGCTGTAAAGACTCTCTTAATCGCCGCCGGTGAACCAATTCTTTGACCAGTAGCATTCTTAAGGCAAGTAATACAGGTCCGTGGGGGACGAGGACGAAGCTGTCAGGCTACGAGGGTATCCATTTTGTTAGCCAATTCATAATATCTACGTTTGGACCACACGATGGATCGGGCTACGTCTTCCAATAGAAATCTATTCAGGTCAGTCCTAACTTGTTGGAAACAGTGAAAGGCGGACTGGAAGGAGATCAACTTGTGATCTGACTCTGCGATCTGCAGCTTAGGCTGCAGTTCCAGGATGCGGCAAATCTTGGCCGTCTTACGACTGGAAACTCGATGGATAAAAGCACCACGCATGTCCGCCTTATGGGCGGCCCATAGCGTGGCTACTGGGAGGTCGTCAGTCTGGTTAAAGGAAAAGTAATGTGAGAGATCCTGTTTAAGTTCTTTCACCAATTTTCTCTAGCTCCCCAGCAAGGTAAATGCGTACCTCTGACAGGCCAGCAAAGACCTGTTGGATGTCATCCTCCGATGGGCCCCCTGAGCTGGAGCAGTCAGATGTGGCCGACAGTGACTCTCGGCTGCCATCTTGACGGTAGGTCACAGATCCGATCGGCCTGAAGATCGGGGTGACAGAAGACCCAGAGGTGCTTTTTTTTTTGTGTGGTACTTCGATGGGGACATCCTGAACGCAGCTGGGTCCATGGCGGCCAGATTTAGGGCGTCTGGGGTCAAGATTGCGGGCAATTTTATTTATTTAAAGTATTTTACCAGTAAGGATACATTGAGATTTAAAACAATAAAAGCACATATACTGGGAGCGCACACAGTCAAGGTAATATACCACAGAGGTGAGTGGTATTCCCTCTATATGCAATATGAAGGCAACTTGGTTTAGGTCCAGAAAGTCCTAGTCCCTATAACAAAAAGCAAACACCCAGAAAAAATCAGTAGTCTATAATAGTATCACTCACAAATCGGGAGCCCATAGGCTCGTCGTAATTGCTTCTGAGCCTCTATGGGGGGCTCCTCCCATCTATGGAATGCTGCTGGCAGATGGAAATGACATGTCTTCAATGTGTTGCTTGTATACCTCGAGATAAAAAAGTATATCGCACAATACCACATGGACACCTTTAATAGCGTAGTTTCATCAAATTGACTACTCCCATGTCCACGAGCCTCCCAGGTTGGGTGGCTCTGTAGAAAGGCCATGGACCACTTTACATCCGCGGGGGGGTCCCACCCCTGTATGGCAGACGAAGTTTTCAATCTCCGGCTCCTGAACGAGAGAGATCCCTGGGAAGACAGACAGGCTGTGCATCTCTATGGTACAGAGAGGGGATAAACAGCAAGCGGTTTACAAAGCCATGATCTTCTCTATGGATGGGGCAACTGTGCTTGTTTGCTTCTGGAATGCAATGCAACAGGAACAGCACAAAGGTATAATCTCCTCTTGTAATCAAAATGATATCAAAGTGATCTTTATGATCTGCTTTAATGATTTGTCGATGACGGACTCCTTTTAAGGCTCACTGAGCAGTTCGAGTGCCCTATGGAGTAATTGCTGTGCATAAATAATATTACTTCTGAATACCTATATGTGTTATTAACCCTCTATGTAAGAGGAGTGCAGCACATTGTCTTGACGTTTATAGTAAAAGTCATCTGTGTTTAAGACAGGGCTTGACAAATCCATGGGCCTGGTAGCCACTGGCTCCTAGAATTTTACTCCTGGCTCCTAAATTTTCAGTTTATTTTACACCAATCTAAAGCAGTCTTTGCCTGGCATTTAAAAACACCTTGTTGGCTTCAATGTTTTCTTCATGTCTCCTACATTTACGCTCGGGTCAGACGAGCGCACTGATCACGTCCGTGTTGCCGCACATTTTAATGTCCGTTATAGCATATAATTATGACCAATGGAGACCAACACACAAAGTACGTCCGCACGGAACTGCAGACACATAACGGACACGGCAAATGGACGCAGGTTAGGCAAGAACGTAAATCCGCTAGAACGGACGCACAGAGTGTGCTGCGTCCGCGACGTCCGCATAGCTTTGTGTGTGAGTGATGGAGCAGTCAGACGGACTGCATTTATGCATCCAGCATTTTTGACGGACAAAATGTTTTTCATATTAATTTATTTTCCCTCCTACATCAGTCAAAAAAAGTCAGTCACAAAAACGGACCGTGTGGCCACTACCTTGTCGTCAGTCAGAAAATACGTCCGCTGTGCACGGACGCACAGAATGCGCTCGTCTGACCCTAGCCTAAATGTAAATATATACGTAAATGTATATATATATGTAAATATATCCAGCCCTGGTGTATATATTTATATATGAGGTCTGTTGTGTCTGTGTGTGTGTCTGTGTTTGCAGTAGGTAATAGGGTGTCTGGCCATACGTTTCAATACCATCATAAATTGGACAGGCTTTCAGCAAAAAGTTTATTTATTGGAAAGCGTCACATGACATTAAATAAAAGTATTGATGAGTACCTGGCAAAAAGAATACAGGTACCCGTACTCAAAAACTAAAATGGTATTGTTTAGCTTTAGTTGTTGAAATTAAAGCTTTGTTAGTCTGAAGCAAAACCTGGCTCCTAACTTTTGTAGCTGGCTCCTAGATTCAAAGCAAATTTGTCAAGCCCTGGTTTTAAGGTAGATATTGATTTTAATCGGTCTGCTTTGAGAATTTTTTTTTTTTTTTCTGCGGCAGAGATAAATGTTTCATTGATTGTGTCTATTGATGGGCAGCACACAATATGCGCTCCCCACTGTACGTAGAAGTCATTATTCTGGAGGCTGGAATTGAAAGTGCTGCTTTGCATTATACCGCCTGTGCTTCAGGGTCACACATGTACAGGAAACCATGGTAATGCATGGAAATCGTGGTCTGCATACTTCTTATTTTCCTAGCTATCTTGTTCAGTGTTTCTCTGCCCGTATTGCTGCACTCTCATTTATGGGGAAAGAACTTAGAAAACATCTTGTTATGACAGAGTTTCTATGACATAAATGTATTTATACAGCGTATTTGCAAAACGTCTTACAATGTATAGGTTATCGTCAAATGACTGACAAAAACCACTGCTAGACTGGTGCATTTTTGGGCAGATTCGTATTTTATAGCAGTTGTCTGTGCTAGACACGCTGCGTAATGAGTGGCATGGCTGGGTGCAGTATCATTTAACGTGCCTTGTATCTAGGGCAGCGCTCCCTTAATGGGTACGTCACCAATTAGGGACACTGGTTGTGGTTATGGTTAGAACACGGGAAGGACAAAGCATTGATATGGACGGTCTGTATTATAGCTGGGCTTGACAAATTTGCTTTAAATCTAGGAACCAGGTTTTTCTTTAGAATAAAAAAACTTTACTTTCCACAACTAAAGATACACTGATTACTTTTTTTTTTTTTTTTACATATCGCGTACCAATATGTTTATTGTCATGTGACCACTTTCCAATAAATAATTTAGGATTTTTCTGGAAGCCTTTACAATTTATGATAATATTGAAATGTGTGGCCTGACACCCCATTTACCCACTGCACACCCTGCCACACACAGACCTCATATATAAATATATATACACACACACCAGACCTCGGATACATGTATGCCCAGATAAAATCAGACCTCGGATACATGTATGCCCAGATAAAATCAGACCTCGGATAAATTTATACCCAGATAAAATCAGACTTGTGTTATCCCACAAACATGGGACAGCAGGCAGAATGCACTAACAGCATTGCGCCAGACCTCTCTGGATGGCGCTGTGTTCCAGGCTAAGGTTGAAAGGCGGCTGCTCGCCGAATCCTCCAGCCGCGCTCTTGTGAGATCTGCAAGCTCTCGCAACCTCTTAAGATCTCACGAGGGCGCAGCTGGATGACTCGCTGAGCGCCCGCCTTGCAACCTTTGTCTGTTGTTGCTCGCTGGAACGCAGTGCCAGCCGGAGGGGCCTGGCGGAATGCTGTTAGTGCGTGACCATGTTAACCTAGCCAAAACATTGGTCTTTTCCCAGTGGCCCATTGCCCATGTATCTCATTCTTATACAGTTGCAAGAAAAAGAATGTGAACCCTTTGGGATTACGTGGAGTTTTGCATGAATTGGTCATAAAATGTGCTCTGATCTTCATCTAAGTCACAACAGTTTGAAAAACACAGTCTGCTTAAAATAATACAACACAAACATTATATGTTTTCATATGTTTATTGAACAGAACATGTAAACATTCACAGTGCAGGGTGGGGAAAGTATGTGAACCCCTAGCCTAATGACTTCTCCAAGAGCTAATTGGAGCCAGGAGTGAGCCATCCTTGAGTCCAATCAGTGTGATATTATTGGATGTGTTGCTGAAAGCTGTCCTGCCCTTTAAAAAAACACACACCAGTTTTGGGCTTACTGGTTTCAAGAAGCACTGCCTGATGTGAACCATGCCTTGCAGAAAAGAGCTCTCAGAAGACCTACGATCAAAAATTGTTGACTTGCATGAAGCTGGAAAGGGTTACAAAAGTATCTCCAAAAGCCTTGATGTTCATGTGTCCACGGTAAGACAGACTGTCTACAAATGGAGAAAGTTCAGCACTGTTGTTACTCTCCCTAGGTGTGGTCGTCCTGTGACTGCAAGAGCACAGTGCAGAAACATAGAAACATAGAAAAATGTCGGCAGATAAGAACCTTTCGGCCCATCTAGTCTGCCCAATTACATGGATACTTAACCTGGATTTATCTTTTGTTTAGGATAGCCTTATGCCTATCCCATGCCTGCTTAAATTCAATCACTGTTTTGGCCTCTACCACTTCTACTGGAAGACTGTTCCATGTATCCACCACCCGCTCAGTAAAATAATGCTTCCTGATGTTACTTTTAAACCTTTGCCCCTCTAATCTAAGACTATGTCCTCTTGTTTTGCTATTTTGTTTCCTTTTAAATATACTCCCTTCCTCTACCTTGTGGATTCCCTTTACGTATTTAAATGTTTCTATCATATCTCCTCTGTCTCGTCTTTTTTCCAAGTTGTACATGTTAAGATCATTAAGCCTTTCTTGGTAACTTTTCTCCTTCAAGCCGTACACCATTTTAGTAGCCCTTCTCTGAACTCTCTCTAAGATGTCTATATCCTTCTGGAGATACGGTCTCCAGTAGGGTTGCACCGATACCGATACTAGTATCGATATCGGTGCCGATACCGGGTACTGCAGCAGTACTTGGTACTCGTGCAGTACCCCCGATATTTTTTTCCGATACCGGAAGCCGGCATTGAGCCGAGGGGCTGCGGCGGCTGTCCGAATGCTCTATCGGCATTCGGACAGGCCCTGCAGCTGCTCTCCGCCCTTTGTTTATACTTACCTTCCTGGGCGCCGCCGGGAAAGTCTTCGCGTGCGCTCCTTGGAAGGTCCCCAGCCGCGACCACGTGGGACCATGTGATCGCGGCTGGGGTCCTTCCAACGAGCGCACGCGTGGAAACTTTCCCGGCGTCGCTGAAGGAAGGTAAGTATAAACAAAGTGAGCAGCTGCAGGGCCTGTCCGAATGCTGATAGAGCATTCGGACAGGCCCTGCAGCTGGTCTCTGCTCATACTTACCTTCCTTCAGCGACGCCGGGAAAGTTCCGCGCGTGCGCTCGTTGGAAGGACCCCAGCCGCGATCACATGGTCCCACGTGGTCGCGGCTGGGGTCCTTCCAAGGAGCGCGCGCGAAGACTTTCCCGGCGTCGCTGAAGGAAGGTAAGTATGAGCGGAGAGTGCGGGGGGGCGGCAGCATTATCCATGAGCAGGGGGCATATCCATGAGCAGGGGGGCATATCCATGAGCTAGGGGCATATCCATGAGCAGGGGGGCATATCCATGAGCTGGGGGGCATATCCATGAGCTGGGGGGCATATCCATGAGCAGGGGGGCATATCCATGAGCAGGGGGCATATCCATGAGCAGGGGGGCATATCCATGAGCAGGGGGGCATAACCATGAGCAGGGGGCATATCCATGAGCAGGGGGGCATATCCATGAGCTGGGGGGCATATCCATGAGCAGGGGGGCATATCCATGAGCAGGGGGCATATCCATGAGCTGGGGGGCAATTATCCATGAGCTGGGGGGCAATTATCCATGAGCTGGGGGGCATATCCATGAGCTGGGGGGCATATCCATGAGCAGGGGGCATATCCATGAGCAGGGGGCATATCCATGAGCTGGGGGGCAATTTCCATGAGCTGGGGGGCAATTATCCATGAGCTGGGGGGCAGGATATCCATGAGCTGGGGCAATATCCATGAGACCTGGGGGCTTTATATGAGGTCTGTTCTTATTGGAAAGCGTCACGTGACATAAAATAAAAGTATCGGTACTCGGTATCGGTGAGTACTTGAACAAAAGTATCGGTACTCGTACTCGGTCTTAAAAAAGTGGTATCGGTGCATCCCAGTCTCCAGTACTGCACACAGTACTCCAAGTGAGGTCTCACCAGTGCTCTGTACAGTGGCACGAGCACTTCCCTTTTCCTACTGCTAATACCTCTCCCTACACAACCAAGCATTCTGCCAGCATTTCCTGCTGCTCTATTACATTGACTACTTACCCTTAGATCCTCTGAAATAATGACCCCTAAATCCCTTTCCTCAGATGTTGAGGTTAGGACTGTATCAAATATTCTATATTCAGCCCTTGGGTTTTTACGTCCCAGGTGCATTATCTTGCGCAAGGTCTTGTTACCAGTGGGGTACCTCAGGGGTCAGTACTTGGACCCATTCTCTTTAATATTTTTATTAGTGATATTGCAGAAGGTATTAATGGAAAAGTATGTCTTTTTGCTGATGAACAAAGATTTGCAACAGGGTTGACGTTCCTGGAGGGATCAGCCAAATGACAAATGATTTAGGTAAACTAAAAAAATGGTCGGAGTTGTGGCAATTGAGTTTTAATGTGGATACTTATCCACATTAAAACTCAATTGCCACAACTCCGACCATTTTTTTAGTTTACCTAAATCATTTGTCATTTGGCTGATCCTCCAGGAACGTCAACCCTGTTGCAAATCTTTGTGTCATCAGCAAAAAGACATACTTTTCCATTAATACCTTCTGCAATATCACTAATAAAAATATTAAAGAGAATGGGTCCAAGTACTGACCCCTGAGGTACCCCACTGGTAACAAGACCTTGCGCCGAATAAACTCCATTTACCACAACCCTCTGTTGTCTGTCACTCAGCCACTGCCTAATCCATTCAACAATATTGGAATCCAAGCTCAAAGATTGCAATTTATTGATAAGCCTTCTATGCGGAACAGTATCAAAAGCCTTACTGAAATCTAAATAAGCAATGTCTACTGCACCACCTGTGTCTATTATTTTTGTTACCCAATCAAAAAAATCAATAAGATTAGTTTGGCATGATCTCCCTGAGGTAAACTCATGTTGTTTCTGATCCTGTAATCTATGTGTTTTTAGATGTTCAACAATCCTTTCCTTTAACATGGTTTCCATTAATTTCCCCAATACTGACGTAAGACTAACTGGCCTATAGTTTCCCGATTCCTCCCTACTACCCTTCTTGTAAATGGGCACAACATTTGCTAATTTCCAGTCTTCTGGGACGACTCCTGTTAACAAGGATTGGTTAAATAAATCTGTTAACGGTTTTGCTATTACATCACTGAGCTCTTTTAATAATTTAGGATGGATCCCATCAGGCCCCATTGACTTATTTGTCTTTACTTTAGACAGCTGCTTTAGAACCTCCTCCTCTGTAAACTCATATGTAAATGTCTCTTTAGTGTTCTCTCCTAACTGAGGTCCCTTTCCTTCCTTTTCTTCTGCAAAGACTGAACAAAAATATTCATTGAGGCAGTCAGCGAGACTTTTATCCTCTTCTACATACCTTCCTTCCTTTGTTTTTAATCTAACTAATCCTTGTTTTACTTTTCTTTTCTCGTTTATGTATCTAAAAAATGTTTTGTCCCCCTTTTTTACTGACTGAGCTATTTTCTCTTCTGCGTGTGCTTTGGAAGCTCTTATAAATTGCTTTGCCTCTTTCTGCCTAATCTTATAGGTTTGCCTATCTTCTTCACGCTGAGTTTTTTTATAATTATTGAATGCTATCTTCTTGTTCTTCACTATTTTGGCCACTTCTGCAGAGTACCACAGTGGTTTCTTCCCTTTTTTGTTTTTGCTAACAAGCCGAATGCAATTTCCTGTGGCCTTCAATAATGCTTCCTTTAAATAATCCCATTTCTCTTGGACTCCCTTTAAACTCCTCCAGTCTGATAATGACTCCTTCACACAAAATCTCATTTTAGAAAAATCTGTTTTTTTAAAGTCTAAAACTTTTGTTTTTGTGTGGTGCGGCTCCATCCCTGTTCTTATATTAAATCATACTGACTGGTGAATGCTTAATGAGGTAAAGAAGAATCCTAGAGTGTCAGCTAAAAGACTTACAGAAATCCCTGGCACATGCTAACATTTTTGTTGACACATCTACAAAAAGGAAAACATTAAACAAGAATGGAGTACATGTGAGGACACCACGGAGGAAGCCATTGCTGTCCAAAAAGAATATTGCAGCACGTTTGAAGTTTGCAAAAGAGCACCTGGATGTTCCACAGCACTAATGGCAAAATATTCTGTGGACAGATGAAACCAAAATTGAGTTGTTTGGAAAAAACACACAACACTATGTGTGGAGAAAAAAAGGCACAGCACACCAACATCAAAACCTTATCCCCACTGTAAAACATGGCGGAGGGAGCATCATGGTTTGGGGCTGCTTTGCTGCCTCAGGGCCTGGACGGATTGTTGTCAATGATGGAAAAATGAATTCCAGAGTTTATCAAGACATTTTGCAGGAAAACATAAGACCATCTGTCCGCCAACTGAAGCTCCGCAGAGGATGGGTGATGCAACAGGACAATGACCCAAAGCATACAAGTAATTCAACAAAAGAATGGCTTCAACAAAACAAAATACGCCTTCTGGAGTGGCCCAGAGTCCTGACCTCAACCCGATTGAAATGCTGTGGCATGACCTTAAGAGAGCGATTCACACCAGACATCCCAAGAATATTGCTACACTGAAACAGTTTTGTGAAGAGGAGTGGTCCAAAATTACTCCAGATCGTTGTGCAGGTCTGATCTGCAACTACAGCAAACCTTTGGTTGTGGTTATTACTGCCAAAGGAGGGTCAACCAGTTATTAAGTCCAAAGGTTCACATACTTTTTCCACCCTGCACTGTGAATGTTTACATGCTCTATTCAATAACAACATGAAAACATATAATGTTTGTGTTGTATTATTTTAAGCAGACTGTGCTTTTCAAATTATTGTGACTTAGATGAAGATCAGAGCACATTTTATGACCAATTCATGCAAAAACTCCACGTAATCCCAAAGGGTTCACATACTTTTTCTTGCAACTGTAGAAGATAACCCCTGGCGTTCCGATTCTGACATATTTTGGATGTCAGAATCGGAACAATATTTTTTTTATCCCCCCAGCGGTTTTCGGGCTGGATACATACTTGTCCCTGCGCTCCCTCGCTGTCCCCTGTAGTCACCTCCGTGCGATCTCGCTGTCCTGGTTCCCTTCTTGCGAGTAGTACGCCCTGTGGCGGGAAAGGGTTAACTAAAGTGCCAGAATTTTTTATACATATAGAGGGAATAAGGTCGGCACCCGTTACCTGGCTGAACACGCGTTAACCCAGAGCTGGGCCTAGTGTTGCTCTGGAATATTTGAGTGTCCCTTCTACTTAAGGACTTTTTAAAAATATATATACCCATTTTATAAAATCTGCACCATTTTTGGTTTCATGTTCTGTGTTTTCTTTATGGGATCGCATTTAGAAGATCTATCATTGATCTGAGGTGGACTTCATATATGTAGTGCACAATACTTTTTGTGAGCACGATTATTTGTGTATAAATTATAATACAGCTCAAAATTGTGATTGTATAGCATGTCCACACTATGTTGCAGAAAACTATTCTATGATATGGCTTGAACAGTCATAATCGCATTTAAAAATTCTGCAAAATGCTAAGATGTTGCTAGCATCTAAGGCCGGGTGCACACGAGGCGTTTTTTTGTGCGCACTAACGCGTGTCGCAGCATATAATTACACATAACTCGAAGACCACACGCATAACGCGCGCTAAAGACGTCTGTCTTGAAAACACCAAGGCTGTTGCGGTAGCATTGACGCGACGTTGGGCATCAAATGTAGCGCGCATGCACACTTGAACGGCCGCGTGCAGTCAAATTAGCGCACCTGCGCACTAGCGACGCCAGGCACGTTGGGTAGGCAGAGTGTGAGAGTGTTTTATGACGTGCGTCAAAAATAACGCATCATCTGGCGTCTACCATCTCTTCTGTCATTTTTAACGCACGGGTGCGTAGTTTTTAACGAGCGTTAGTGCGCACAAAAAACCGCCTCGTGTGCAACCGGCCTTAACCGGATCAAAACATATATCACAAGTTTGTTAATTTCATTGTAGAAACTTGCATATGTGTGTATAACTTTTTCTTATTTTTACATGCAATCTGTTAGACTTGCGTTCACCCTGTCAAACTCAGTAAGGCAGACATGAAAAGCTGTGGAATTTTACTGCGAGAACCTGTTCAATGTAGAGTAAAAATATACAGTAAAATGGGGTGGGAGCTCTGTACTTTAGCCAGGCTTTTTGTTGACTGCCAGGGTTGTCAACCAGCATGATCAACAATTCTGCAATGGTGGTTGGAAGAACAGCAGGTGTGTGTTTATTTTGGAGAGTTATCTGTCAGTTATCTGTGGTATAAAGATATCTTATCTTTTCTAACACTGCTCATTCTCTAGGCTTCTTTTCCAAATAGTAGAGTAGTTGTGTACAGAAGGGTTTGCACTGCATTTCTTTTGGCCAATTCACACCTTGATGCAAAAGAGTGTATACTTTGTCGCTTGCAATTCTGAATCCTCTAGTGAGCACATCCAATTCCTAATCCGCAAATCAGCTTCTTCCAAATATGACTTTTTTTTATCCCTTTTTTATGATTTTTATTTTCCAATAAATGTTGGCATTACTCTTAGGCAGTGCTTACAATTTCTAAGAAAAAAGGTGGGGATACGTCCCATGAAGTGTCATTAAGCGCAGGGCAGCGAGCGGACAATGAAAAGATGGCGTATGCTCGCATAAACTAATAGAGGGCACGCCAATGTGTAGAACCAGGGCCAGGTCGTGACATTGTGTTGCCTGGGTCCAACGATGAAAATCTGCTGCGCCCCTCAAACTATTTGTTACATCCTCAGCCCCTCTGTGCTTCCTGGGGGGTCTGGGCGTGGTTCGGTGCCACTAGCTGGTTGAGTGCCAGCACCTTGTAATGGCCAAGCGCCGTCTGAGGGGGCGGGGCCTGGGATGGTCACGAGGAGCCGCCGGGTTTAAAGCAGGGCGCGAGGAGTTGCCTCGTCGCCCTGACGTGGAGTTCCTTCCCGCATCGCTTCCTATTGATTCTCATTGCCATTCTAGTTGCCGACCCATTTACGTCTACGATTCCTGCTCCTGATTTTGACCCTTGTCTTTGACTATTCTCATGTTACATGCCATAGCGGTTGCTAGTACTGTGCGTTGTTGGTTTAACCCTATGCAGGCTGCTTGGGGTTTTACTTGCTTTCTTGGGGATATTCCCATCTCGCTCTGGTGTACTATCTACAGCCTTATCGGGGTTCTGCTCCAGGTCTGAGGTTCATAATCTAAGGTCGTGTATTTATGTACAATCCACAATAACGAAATACCGATTGAGCACGATAATCATAAGCAGAAAGCAGTCTGCCAGGTGTATTCGGGCATGTACTAGCCTTAAAGGAACACTCTAATGTAAAAAAACGGGGGGGATTTTTGATTAAACTATACCTATTCCCTCACTAACTAGGTAGGGATTTCCTTTTTTTTTTTTTAACTGTAATACTTACCCTAAAATCCACTGGTTTCCAACGGCGTCTTTTTTTTAATACTCACCTCCCTCCTCTTCCACTCCCGTCCTTGTTACTTTCACTTGGCTAATGGTTTACGTGAGAAGCGCGCATGCGCGCCTCTCACATAAGCCAGCCAATCGGCAGGCTTCCTCCCGGCTCCATTTGCTGAGGATTAGTGTTGCGTGCAAGAGAATGCGCGCAACACTAATCCGAGCCACAGGCTATGCTGGCGGCTCGCTACTGTGGCGAGTTGGAGACGTCATCGCGCTGAAAGCGCGATGACGTCTCCTACTCGGCAATAGTCGGCAGAAGCGGGAAATATGAATCCCGCTCTGCTGACTGAAAACTGGGAGGGAGGAGTAAAGTCCTCTGCGTCTCTCAGCTGTTTTCAGCTGTTTCAGCTGATCTGCTGAGCGGAGGGAAGGGGGACAGGCAAGGGCATACTCAGGGCATCATGACCACCTAAAAAAGCTTAGGTGGTCATGTTGCCTAGAGTATCCCTTTAAGCCTTTATGTATGTCAGTAGACCCTGGTGATTACAAGGTACAACATAACCAATTGAGCTTTGGAGTATAAGTCTGAAAATACTGTGTATTTTGCTACCATCAAGCAGATATTTCTGTCCAACAAGATCTCAACCTCGTTACTCTTGTGTGAGCGCCACTGCGCCCGTTACACTATTCCCACAATACACACCCATGCTTATCTCAGAGCTGCACAGCAGTAAAACTCACAGTAATGTGCGGTGTGTATGAGCGTATCACAGAGCTCCACAGCAATAAAACTCACAGCAATGTGCGGTGTGAATGAGCGTATCACAGAGCTCCACGGCAGTAAAACTCACAGCAATGTGCGGTGTATATGAGCGTATCACAGAGCTCCACGGCAGTAAAACTCACAGCAATGTGCGGTGTGAATGAGCGTATCACAGAGCTCCACTGCAGTAAAACTCACAGTAATATGCGGTGTGTATGAGCGCATCACAGATCTCCACAGTGCAGCATCATTGTTCAATTTAGAATTGAAAAGTGAACAATAGTGCTGCATTTGGGAAATAGAATGCAATTAGAAGGGGAAAAAAAGTATTTTATATTTTTTGTTACATGAGGCAATGCTCTGACCTTTCCAATGACACCTTGACCATTTAACTTCTATGGGTCCAGAGATACAGCGCTGGGGAATATGCTGGCGCTTTATAAATAAAGAATAATAATAATAATAATAATACAGGTGTCCAAAAGACCTTCGGTATCTCCTCCCTAGGGAATAGGGCAATCTCCGGCCGGCGGAAGGGGAACTCCCACATCAACACGTCCCGCAGGAGGAGCTGACCTCCAAGATGTCGGCTCCCTGTGGGAGAAGTCTGTGATTGGTGCCAGGCTGTCGACGATCAGTGGACCGTCCACCTTAGGCTGCAGACGTCCTCCGCACCTTAGCGGGGAAGCGTCTGCCCTGCCGGTAGGTGGCGGTACTGAGTACCAGCAGGAAAAAAGCCCTGCTTTTAGGGATAGACGGATATCATTTTTCCAGTACTGATTATTGGCCACCTTTCAGGCCAATAACCGATCTATAAGGTGCCTATATTCTGAACATTGAAATTTTTGAAAAATCTCAATTTCTACACAAATAAAAATTTTAACACTTACAGCAACTGAGAAAAATAAAATGTTTGCAAAATAACTTAAATAGCTTTACAGAACACAGAAAAATGGCAAAAAAAAATATCAAAGATGTCATTCCCTTGCTGGAGAAGTCCGTGATTGGTGCCGGGCTGCACTGGCGGGAAGAACGCCCTGGTTACCGGTATATCAGGCAATGTAACATCCTGATACCGATAACCTCAATTTCGGCCCCAATTATTGGTAGTAGAAATAATTGGTTGACCCCCTAATTACTTTATATCAATTTGTCCTTTCCTTATGGGCCTCATACTGTGTCTCCCTCAAGCTCAGTGTTTTGCTTTCCTTTACACCCCGCTGTATCCACTGTCCCCTTGTACCTTTCAATTTGCTTTCTTAATTTTTTTCCCCTTGTATCCTTTCCTTTTTCTCCAGGATATAATCATTCGAACTTTGAGAATATACAGTGAAGGACCAGGCATTCCAATTGCCAAAAGTGTCAAATTATTTAATTCAGAAAAAGCAAACATTGTGCCTGTCAGAGCTGCCTTATTAAAGTCCGAGCAGCCGCTGCGACAGCCAATGCGTTGCTCTTCAGTTGCAAACTCCTTCACTTTCTTTTGAATTTGCGTGCCTAGTCCTTTCGTTTTGGATTTGCTATCTGGGAGCTTGTGTTCTCAAGATGTGTGTGCGCGTGTGTTTAATTATTTTTTTTTCGCCTGTTCTCACTAATTCCAATTAAAAACTTAAATTACAAAAATCCATCTTTATTTCTTTATTGGTTCTAGGCAGCCTGCATTTAGAGGCTGGTTCTCTACACCAGGGCTCAAAATTTCCACTCGCCTACTAGCATTTGGCGAGTGGAAATTAAGTGAGGGCGAGTGAAAATGCACACACAGGCAGCACAATAAATTATTTTGTGCTGCTTATTCCGTCATTGCCACCGTGCAGCCCCTCCTTCCCCAGGCTGCACGGTGGCAGGGATCTCACGGTGGCAGGGATCAGCTGCCTAACCTGACCCAGCTCGTCTCTGTCACTGGCAGGGGGGTGGAGAGGAGCTTCCCTGTCTCCTCGCTCTGCTCACACTGGGGTCTGATGACTGGGTATACATGTATCTGGGGTCTGATGTCTGGATATTAATGTTATTTTTGTAACTTTATTCTAGATAAAACCTTTATCAGTGTAATTTCATAAGATAATTTAAGTGTGTGTGTTTATGGGCAGAGTTAAGGGCTCGGTAGGGGTTCGGTAGAGCAACTGGTGGCTAGTAACTCTTATGGCCTGGTTAGTAGCTTGGGACTTGAAATTGTGAGCCCTGCTCTACACAGAGTAAATGATGTCCTTGACGGTGAGGGATTTGCCATTGATCCTTTTTTCGGGTGTTTATGTGTGCTCAGTACAGCCGTCACATCAATTGGAGTTTCCGGCATCTGGGCTGCTGTAATAACTGCCAATGCCAATGGTTTGTATAACGGAAATGACTCTCCTTGGACAGACTACAACCCCATATCTGCTTGAATAGAGACAAAGACCCCGCAAAGGTAGCGCAGAACAGACTGTTTTTTCATGGACGTGATGAACTCGATTAGCCTTTGTTTCCCAAACAGGAAATTGGCTTATTTTATTTAATAAACCTGATTATGTGTATTACAGGACTATGATACGATGAAATAAATCCAGCCTTCTGAAGTAATGCGCTCAGCAGGCTGTCAGAATTAAAGTGAGTCTGAGAACATAAATCACTTAAAGCAGGGAATCGGTTCGGGCGTGGCAACAAAGGAAATTGGTCCTGTCACATATTTTTCATGTTTGTTTTACAGGCCTTCTTACTACAATAGGGGGGGGGGAATCCTGGTTATACCATTTGATATTGAAATATTTCTTAAAAACACATACTTGATTTGATGTTTCAGACCGGAGGTATTTGGGTGTCTTAGTCAGTCGTGAAGGGGTTCATCCCTGGCAAGAGATTATCCGATAACAGACCCTTTAGAAAGATGGTTAAAGAAACTGCATGAAGCCTGAAAGCCTTGACACAGGCTTCAGCTTAGGCTGGGGTCAGATGAGTACACTACATGCGCCCGTACTGACGTGCCTCCCGGCATACGTCGGAGTGTTGTGACACTTCGACAGGTCCGGCCACACGCTGAAGCACGCCCATGAATTGTGCGTGCTACAGTGGGCTGCTGCGGACGTTCTGAAAGTGTTCCTGTCGAAGCGCTACGAAGTGCGTTCAACAGGACTGCAAAGTGTGATCCTCCATAGGAGGATCGAGCCTTGCAGCGATGAGTGCACTAACTGGGCCCAGCGAGGTGGCCAGACGGGTGTCAGAGTGGAAGGAACATACACTCTCTCAGATGTTCCTTCCGCTCTGCAAAACGCTCGTCTGACCCCGACCTTAAAGGGGCACTACCAGCAGAGAATGAAATGTTGCTGATAACTAATCATAAGGAAAACAAAGGACATGTAAGAGAAGAAAATATTTTACTGTGTCACTGTGCATCCATTTTGCAATATTTTGGGTTGAAAACTGACCCCCCCCCCACTTCCCCCACTGCAGTTTCTTTCCAGCACTTGCTCCTCATTGTGGGCCATTGGGCGTAGAATGGATTTTGAGCCAGAAAACCAACCCAGACCTGCATGTGATTTATGTAAATAACACCACCAGTGGGTAGTATCAGATCATTCAGCTGCCATCTATTATCGAGTAGCCTAGACAAGACTTTACATCCCCTGCAGCCATGTCTAAACATTTCTTTCTCCACCCTAATGCCTCTTTATTTCTGTTTTATCCTAAAACACAGCTGTAAAGTAAGCGTCTTGTCATCAGATTTTGGTAAATGTTGCATCATCTTAAAAATCCACAAAATGGAAGCATAAGATTAAAAAAAAAACTACATTTTTTTTATATGCAATTAGATAAACACACCACATGCTGTTTTTGTTGTGTTTTTTCTTTTCTTTGGAAGTGGCTATATATGACCCGGCAATCCTGTTCATATCTGCTTCTCCTCCCTCATGTGCACGCCCTCCCTCCCCATTTGTACCACATACACCTGTGTGTGTTTTAAAGACGTCACACATGCACCCATACAAGCAGAAAGTCTGTTTTGCATGCGTCTATTCACTCGTTCTATAGCATGACAGACCTCCCCGCTCTGTGTCCACATGGGTTGGCATAGTCATAGATATCAAATTGGTGACAAAATTACTCCCGCAAGACCAGACACAATCCGGGATAACTTGACTATTTGTTTATCAAATCATGAATTGTAAAAGCAGAAAATGGTAGTCATTGCAATCACGAAAATAGAATAGACTCATCAAAACCTTCAGATTGTCTTCCTATGTCTAGTATGTTATAGTGAGCACTGTTGCCGTCGACTCGCCCCTGTCAATCTGTGAAATTGACATTCAGCGGTCATTTGGCAGGTATTGGAATACAGGGCTATTTTTGCACAATAGTGCATTTTGTGTCTTTCTACACTGGTCTGTAAAGTAATTTAATTGGAATGTGTCCTGTATATCTTTATATCTTGACTTACCTGGTGGATAAAGATATGTTGTAACATTCTTAATAGACAATGCAATACCCAAGTGCATCTTGGTCCAGATTCACAAATGGATGCCGGCATGCTCCCTTTTTTTTAATTTTTACGTTTTATTCTGTAATTTTCAGATATCAGTGAAACGGTGTAATATTCTGTGGTGTGGCATGTGTGTTCTTTATTTATATAGTGCCAACATATTCCGTAGTGCTGAACAATGGGTACAATATAGATGAAGTATTTTAAGTCCTCTTTATTCCAGCTATACTTCCTTAGGAAAAGCACATATATAGATTATAATGTGTAGCTCTTCTGATTTTTGTGTACGTGTCATGTGTGTATATATGTATATCTTGTAGCTCGTGTTCTAGCACAATCTACATGTAACTTGATCTCTGCTGCCTTTACTGACCTTGCATTTGCATGCCTGAGGTGGGACGTAAGGACTTTGGCATTTGTGCGCTGTCACTTCAAACACTAAGTAACGACAGCTTATTCTACCTCCCAATAAACCAGTGCAGTTTATATAGATATGCTGTGTTGTAAACTGCCCCACACACACACACACACACAGCATTGTTACCTCACTTGCTCCTCACTCTGTGGCATTGTCCATATAATGGAGTCTATTGGTCGATCACTGACTCGTTGTATTGTGTGGGATGTATTGTGTGGGATGTATTCTGTGAGTGTTTTTTTGGTAAATCTATTTTTTATTAAATGTTTTGTTTAATCAAACAACACAGGGTAAGACAAATTAGTCAGAAAACCAGCGTGACAGAAGCAGGTGATGGACTCGCAGGTCCCAAGGTAATCATCAAACAGAGTCAGCAGGACCGTGTCCCGCTCTAGTACCGGGGTGGCACCAGAGTAAAGGGGATGGTATGAGCCCAGTGTGCAGTATAATGCACAAATACAGATATGGGTGGAGGTGGATGAATAAACAGATATAGATGATGGTGAGTGCGGTTGCTGGAGCAGGAACCCAAGGATATGGTGAGTGGTTTGAAGTTAGTGGAAATACAGGAGCAGATACTGGGATAGGCTGGGCTTATTCAAGGAGTGACAGAGCGCAGCACTTCTCTTTGTGAGGGAAGAAGTACAACGATGAAGCACCGGTCTGAATGGGGCATAGCCCTTTATTTCATGTGTGTGGGGTGACGTGTTTTGGTGTTTAATTGATTCACTGCTGGATGCTGTTACAGAATGCAGGTTCAGGGGTGGAACAGAACTGGAAGAGTGCTGTCAGGGGTTCAGAGGATGGAGCGTGACAGACCACATCTTAGTATTAGGCACGTAACCTTGATAACACAAAACATTACACAGCACATCGGTGATAAGTGAAGCAACAAAAACATGACTAAAGAAAAACAGGTAAATGGTATCGGTCCACCACCCCTATGGGAGTGCCGTGGCCCAGCCCATCGTAGTGCAGCACTAAGGCCCCGTTCACACTGTGCGATTTATCGCGATATGTAGCTTCTCCAATGCATTTCAATGGAGCTGTTCACATTTTTCCGCGCAACGTCGCGTGTCGCTGGTATAGAGATGGGAAGGCCTGGAAAGAAAACTGAAAAATTGGGGGAAAAAACTGTTTTTTCCCCGTTTTTTCCAAAGCCATTTTTTGTTTTTTTTTCTGGAAAAATTAAAAAAAACCAAAAGTGTGTGATATGTTCTTTTAGAATGATATATAATATGTCTAATATAGATTTAATACCATATCATAACATTAGGACCTTAATGAAAGACGTCTGAGGCTTTATTGAAAGTCTTAAATCATTACAATTTCTCCGAGCTGAAGACGAGCAAATCCTGGAATACAATTCAAGTAACACGTCTCAGTGCGACACTCAGACAACAAAAATATGTATTTCAGCCTCTAGGGGGCACTGCAGGGGAAATGCTTCAGTTTAGCAGGATTGGAAGCTCCATCTTGTACCTCCTTGCAGTGGTTGTTGGGATACAGTTGATGTTAGTTTCTGTCTTCTCAGGCCTTAATTGACAGTTAAGAGGTTAAATTTGTCCCTATTTGAATCATTTTAATGTTCTGTCCAGTACAGTCTGGGATTCTGCAAATCATATCCCTCCTGCAACGTGGTGGCAAGGTCTCTGCATAACACAACCTCTGACACCTCTTGCATCTCGCTTCCTGCAGATTCTGCATCTTCTGCTGCTGCTGTGAAAGAATCTGCTCTATGTTTACTAATATTCAAACCAAATCAAGAAACAAACTAGCCCATGAAAGGGGAGAAACGCTTGTTTCAATCCGTGCATTAATTTGCATGTATTGTGTATGTTGTGTCTTTTGTTTCCTTTTCTCTATTTTTTTTAAAGCACCGCTCGAAAGTTAAACCTCAACTTGGAGCTTAAATATTGATGTATCCATATCCTACAGGCACAAATAATGCAGTTACTTCCTTTTGCTATTGGTGCTAAGGGGCAAATTTGATATAGAAATATATATATTTCTATATTTTTATGTTGATGGTTTCTTGTTTTTATTGCTGCTCTTCAGGAAACAGAGGGCTGGTTACTTGTTCTCATAGTTGTTACTTTTCATTCGATTGTATACAGTCCTTGCTTGTTATTCCATTTGAAACAAAAGATAAAATTCTAAAAAGCAAATTCAAGTTACTAAAAAAATGCACTTTTATTTCAAGTGGGACAAAATTAATTTTAATTTGTAAACCTACTCCATGGTGCATATTTTAATTTTTTTCTGAAAATTTCCAAATTCCAGTTTTTTCCATGGCTTCAAAATTTCCGGAAAATTTACATCTCTATGCTGGTACATGACCTTTTTTTGTGAGTTGCATTGGTGGTGTTTTGCAAAATCGCGCATTACCAAGACATCGCGCAACATTATCACTCAATGTCGCGAAAATGAAAATCGCGCGGTTTTTATGTCGTACAGTGTGAATGGGGCCTAAAGCAGAGGCTCACTCCCCCTCATCGGGTGCACCGGTCACTGTCTGAAAGGCGGTTGGGCTAGACAGGTACATCCACCTTCGCCAAATTTCAAACAACCTCTCCGGCCTATCTTCTGCACTGAAAACAAGCTGTTCAATCGAGCGCAGTTCCTCCATCTTCACAAACCTTAATCAAGCTGTAGGGCTAGACGATTGGTTACAGTGCAGAGGAAAAAGGCCCTTGGCTATGTTCAACGCCCGGATTAGAATCTCATTTTTATAGGCCATGCTGGAAATTGAAGTGTGGTGTAAAAACCTCACAACTGGCTCAAAAGCAGGGGGGGGGGCGGTTTCGACCAGGTCAGCAATGAATGAGTGTATAAGCAACCAAAACGGGCGAATTCTCACGCATTCCTACCAGATGGTGTGGGATGTATTCAAAGGACATCACACGGGAGGGGGGTAGATTGGAAGTATTTTTAACTCCGTCACCTCATTCAGCTGCCATCTTTTATCTGTTTGCCAGGAGAACAGACCTCCTGCCACCTTATCTAAACATTCCCTCCTCCACCTCATTAACTGTTGAATAATGTGTATTAAATCAACAAGAGCCACATAAGAAAGCTTTTGGTAAATGTTGCATCATTGGGAAAAATACACAAACTGCAAACAAGACATCAAACCCTTGCTTTATTTTTCCTTTTTCCATGCACTTCAAACAAAGAAAAAAACCGCAGCACGTGTTTTTATAATGTGATTGATTTTTTATTTTTTATTTGTAATGCACAAGTAATCTAGTTACAGTTTATGTAGGTGGTCGTGTCCCTTAAAGAGACAGCTCCTCTTTGAAACACAAAAGACAGTCACTGCCTGTTCCCTTTTTCAGCTAGAAGTAAAAATGACATTTTTTTTGCAGCTTTCAGATGTAAAGGGAATCATGATGCAGTTAGTAGATGGACAATAAAATTGAACTCCACCTTATAAATTCTGCATTACATTTTATGACGTTGTATAATACTTTAAGGGTTGCAAACAGAAAAATAACAAAATCCTCTCCATAATTAATAGAAAATTTCTACAAGAGTGAGTACTGCGTGGCGTTACTGACCGGTAATGAGAGCCATGCGTGCGTTCATATGTAGGAGGGGAGAGACTGACACAATGCATTTACATCTAGCTCGAGGCTCAGCAGAAAGCTGGAACAAATAGTTTATTTTATGAACGACGCCTGGTTAACACTGAATTCTTTTGTTTTGCCGTTGGTGGGGTGAGCGCTGGTTGGTCAGGAGATGGGTGTCCTTTCTGCTGCATGCTGTGAATTAAATCACCCAGAATGAACTGGGGTAGTGTTAGACACACAGCCTCTACAAACGCGTCTATTGACATATTCTGTCAACATGACACCGTTGTCTCCAATATTTTCTACCTCTGCAAATGTCTGATTTTATTATTTAGATTTTTATGGAAATTTAAATGCAGTGTTGTTTATGTACCGCATCTGATTTTTGTATGTTTGTCTGTTTACAAAGTGATGTCATGGAGATTAGTTATGCTAGTCATTAATGAGCGTTAATTATACTGTAATTAAAGGGCATACGACTTTACAAACTGACTTCCTATTGACAGATGGATGGAGTAGAAGGGAAGCCTGCATCACAGCAGATGTTTGATGCAAAAAAAGTGAGAAATTTGTGTTCTTCCTCATTAGAACGTCCTTCCCAGACTTCCCTTCTGCATACATTGTGTGTGTATGTGTATATGTTACGGTTAAAGCCCGAAGTGCGGTTAATCCTAGGATTACCCGGGTAATCCTGGCATTATCCAGGCGTCATTAGCAAAAATTCGAAGTGAAATAACATTTCGGACTTTACCCGGGTAATCTGCAAAGTATTCAGAGGCCTCTGGGTACCCCGCTTTTCTGCTCTATTTTAACCGGGTAATTTGCACATTACCCTAGTGATGCTGGATAAAGTGTGATGTGCAACGAAACATCGGACTTTATCCGGGTAATGTGCAAAGTATCCAAGCGCGTCTGGGTATTCTGCTTTTCTTAGCTTTTCAGCAGGTTACCGTTGACTGAATTCCGAGGATTACCCGGGTAAAGCTGCAAACTGTTATCCGACCGATAACAAAATTGTGTTTGTCATTTTTAATGAAATTGTATCCACAGTCACAAACTACACTAAATAACTGTTATGTAACTCTGTGTGTTAATTGTCTGAAAATTAATTTATAAAGATAAAAGATATTATATAAAGAGTAACCTGGTGGTTATTATGTTTTATAAATGATATATAAGCACATATGACACATAATAAAGATCATGCAACTCTTTCACATTCATATAAGAAACATATCCTGTTACTCTGTATAATCATTATATCCACAATACATTTTAATGTTTCTCTTTTGCCTTTTTCGTTGATAATATCCATAGATAATAGTAAAATTCACTTTTACCCAAGCGGGGTTGGATGCTCTGCAGATTACCCAGGGGAAGCTGTGGATAGTCCTCAGATTACCCGGGTGAAGCTTCAGACTTGCACATTATCCGGGTATAGTGTGAATTTTTCAGCTCTTCCAGACTGTTACCCAAGGGCAGTTGGTTAGTCCTAAGATTACCCGGGTAAAGTCCGAAATTTTCATTTTTTTGCAGCTTTACCCAGCGGTTTTGGGTAATGTCAGGATTACCCAGGTAATCCTAGGATTAAGGCCGGGTGCACACTAGCGTTTTTGTCTGCGCACAGTACGTGCGTTATGACGCACTTACCGGCGTACGTCGCAGCGTTGTGATGCTGCGACGGGGCCGGTCACATGCTTGTACACTAAGTGCGCGCGTAGCATGCGTCCACCTAGAGATCCTCACCGTCGATGCGCTAGGATGCGCGTCGACGGGGCTGCAAAGCGCGATCCTCCATAAGTGCGTTTTAACGCACGTACTGTGCGCGGAAGAAAACGCTAGTGTGCACCCGGCCTAACCGTACTTCGGGCTTTACCCGTAACATATACAGTTGTGTTCAAAATTATTCAACCCCCACTGAAATTGAGTGTTTTGGCCAGTTTGACATTGATTTTGATCATTCAGTCATCTTGCTTACAATTAAATCAAAGAGGCACGTGTAGGTCAGACAAATATAACATAACATTTATAATGAAATAACCACAAATGTCTTTTCTGTGCTCACATCATTATCAGTTTTATTCAACCCCCAAGTGACATTCAATCTTAGTACAACATCCTTTTACAGTTATAACAGCTTTTAAACATGAAGCATAGCTTGACACAAGTGTCTTGCAGCGATCTACGGGTATCTTCGCCCATTTGTCATGGGCAAAAGCCTCCAGTTCAGTCACATTCTTAGGCTTGCGCACTGAAACTGCTTTCTGTAAGTCCCACCAGAGGTTCTCAATCGGATTTAAGTCAGGTGACTGCGATGGCCACTCCAAAATGTTTCAGCCTTTAATCTGCAACCATGCTCTAGTGGACTTGGAGGTATGCTTGGGATCATTGTCCTGTTGAAAGGTCCAACATCTCCAAGCCTCAGGTTTGTGACGGACTGCATCGCATTGTCATCCAATATCTTCTGGTACTGAAGAGAATTCATGGTACCTTGCACACGCTGAAGCTTCCCTGTACCTACAGAAGCAAAACAGCCCCAAAGCATGATTGACCCCCCGCCATGCTTCACAGTAGGCAAGGTGTTCTTTTCTTCATAGGCCTTGTTCTTCCTCCTCCAAACATAGCGTTGATCCATGGGCCCAAACAGTTCTAATTTTGTTTCATCAGTCCACAGAACACTATCCCAAAACTTCTGTGGTTTGTCCACATGACTTTTGGCATACTGCAGTCGACTCTTCTTATTCTTTGGAGACAGCAAGGGGGTGCGCCTGGGAGTTCTGGCATGGAGGCCTTCATTACGCAGTGTGCGCCGTATTGTCTGAGCTGAAACTTCAGTACCCACATCTGACAAATCTTTTCTCAGTTCCTCAGCAGTCACACGGGGACTTTTCTCCACTCTACGCTTCAGGTAGCGCACAGCAGATCTTTCTGCCACGACCAGGTAGCGTTTCAACAGTGCCCTTTGCCTTGAATTTGCGAATGATGCTTCCTATGTTCTCTCTTGGTATGTTTGACATCTTTGCAATCTTCTTATAGCCATTGCCCTTCCTGTGAAGAGTAATCACCTCTTCTCTTGTCTTCCTGGACCATTCTCTTGACTTCACCATGTTTGTAACCACGCCAGTAAATGTCTAGAAGGAGCTGAGTATCAAAGTCATTTTAAAGCTGCCTAATTGGTGCTTATTATGCTTTATTGCTGCTCCGTGACATCCACAGGTGTTTTCAATACCTGATTGAAAACACTTAAATGAACCTCTGTTCTTCAGAGTGGTAGTCTTTAAGGGGTTGAATAATTGTGTCAATGAAGAATTCACAAAAGAAACATTTACTACTGTATTACAAAACCAATTGATGTCATTTTAGTTGCATATGGTTCTTTAAAAAGTCCTTGTAGGATTTCATTCTGAATACAATTACAAATGTACACTAAATTCCCTAAAACCCTTTACAGCATTGGGGGTTGAATAATTTTGAACACAACTGTATATGCCACATGCTGGTACTTTTGAAATATTTGCCTGAAATCTTAGTTATCCTGATTGGAACAAGGATTTCCTTTGCATTCCACTTCATTAAAATTGTGTAAATTTTTTTTTGAGAAAGGATTTTACCAGGAAGGATACATTGAGATTTCTCTCGTTTTCAGGTATGTCCTGGGTGGCGAGTCTGTACCGTTAGGTGTCTTGCCCAAGGACACTTACTGGAGAGGTGCTCTTGCCGGGTTCATTTACTCTTTACGTGTATTGACAGAGCACATGCTAATGTTACTATGGCTCTAAATACCTTTTTCGACTTCTGCTGCACCCAGCACAACATTGTGAAATCCTTTCCCTTCAGACAGCTCAGAAATGAAAAAACGTTCTTGGCCTTTTCTTCAAGTATCTAGTTTATAAAGAAAATATGCATGTTGCTCCCTATATAAAATGTCCATTTGTATTTTTATGTATTTGTGTGGACTTTTTAGTTTTGGGGGATTATTCAGAGAGCACCAACATTTCGGTGCTCTCTCGTTCCCCGCACTTCCCTGCGCTTCAGGGAACAAAGTTCCTTACCCTGCGGTGAACTTAGCATTCATCATAGGGTCCCTGGAGTGCAGGGTAAAACCCACCGGAACCGCCAGAAAATTCACGCTGGAAAAAGCCGATGAGCCAACAATCACAGAACAGACCAGCTGTCGGAAAAAGTCAACAAGCTGACGAACGGGGTAAAAAAAACGAAATATGATTGAACGTGTCTAAATTCATTGAAACGCTGTTTGCAAAAAAAAAAACTAGTGAAGGAAAATGGCTGGAATTTACATATACTGTACGATCCTATGAATGATAATAAAAAGGTCTGTTACAGAAAAAAGAAAAAACGCTTTAAAAAAAAGAAAAACGGGATAAAAATGTTGCCGAAAATATCCTGAAAAATGCCTAAAAGATCCTAAAAAATATATAAATAAAGAGATTTTTTACTGCAGATTACAATAATAAACGGTTAATTCGATATTGTATAAAAACGGGAATATTTTTAGCATTGAAACCTATGGGAATCGCCTGAATAAACCTGATGAATGAAAACACCGGACAGCAGGGCACTTTGGCAACTTTTCACTGCTTTTCGGTGGTCTCTGAATAGATTAACCATTGCTTCTCTATGGGGGATTTCACTGCCATTGAACAGACACCCTATGTGCAGGCAGTTTGCCAAAATTTGGCGAATTCTCTGCTCTCTGAATAAACAAATGGCCCCGAAATGTCACCGTACGGGGAAATTCCCTGTTCGGTGACATTTCGGGGCCAGATCAGATCGCTCTGATTAACCCCTTATGTGCTTTTTTTGCTCTATGCACCCGCATGTAAAGATTTGCACATGACTGCCTTATGGCATTTTTTCCCAGCTACGTTCAGTTTGATAGAGTGGTTTGACAGTTGTTTATGTATATTTCTTATGCAGTCGTTTTCCTATTTTTCTTGTTTCGCAATCATTAGCAGTGTTGTTCTTTCAGTCTGCCTTTTTAATTTACAAAACCTCCTAATTCAATTCTTGTTTTCTCCGAGCTCACTTTTACCTGTAGAAAGCTAATAATCCTTATGACAGAATACCTGTGCAAAATATTCCCTTTGAAGTGTCACAAACAAGCTCTGGATCTTGGATGTAAAATCATTTTTTTTTTTTTCTCTATTGCTATATGCTCTTACTACAGGAGTTGGCACCTTTGCCCGCCCCCCATCTATGGAAACAAAGTTTCTCTAAGGCTGGGGTGCAGACAAGCGCACTTTGTGCGCCTGTACTGACGTGCCTTCCGACGTGATGCTTGTGATGCTGCGATGGGGCCGGCCACACGGTGTTGTGATCGCACGAATTGTGCGTGCAGCAGTGCCCGTCAGACGGTCACGAGTGGAAGGAACGTCCACTCTCATGGATGTTCCTTCCACTCCTACTACCCCGCGTCTGACCCCAATGCTCAGACATTTTCTGTGAGATGACTAGGCATCATGGGATATGTAGTTCCAAAACATCGGGGAGGGGTGCAGTGCAAGGTTAACTCACATGTATCTGAGCAGTTGACTTTGCTCACGTTATTGCTCTTTCTCTTATTGAGAAATCGTATCACACTTTGCCGGCGAGCGATATCCCAACAGGGCATGAATAACAGATCAGTCATGGAAATCAATGCCTTCTCCTCCGTTGGAATAGAACTTGGCTGAAACTGGTGCCGGAGCAGGGGAAAGTATTGGATGTGATGTCTCCATGGGCATAGCTCAGAGAGGACCATCACATAGCGCTGTACGATTGGCAGTGATGTCGGTGCCCTGCTAACTGCTGCAATGCGTTAGAGGAGGGCTGTCCCGTACGGCTACTCTTCAGCTCGCAGTTATCACCTCGTCCGCATGAAGGGCCAAAGTATAGGATGGCCAGCAATTTTACTATCAAATAAGCCCAACTTACATTGGGCATAACAAGTGCACAGTAACACCAGTATGGCTACTTTTGCCTTTCAAAGCTATGTCTGCAGTAATGCGAGTAATGTCATTGTACGTGGTTACCCCTATTTAAGGGGTTATTCAGATGGCACCAAAATGTCACCGACATTTCAGTTCTCTCCCGTTTGCCGCACTTCAGCGATTTCAATTCGCCGATCCTGCAGTGAATTCAGCATTCACTGCAGGGTCCCCGAAGTGCGCTGAATTGATTGCGCATATCCCGCTGAAAAATCACCGAATGCATCCGCCGAATAGACTGCCAAATCTTTCCGAAAAAAGCCGAACACAAACCCCCCCCGCAACTTTAAGGCTAATGTCAGACGAACGCAGTGATCACGTCCGTGTTGCCGCACAGTTTAATGTCCGTCGTAGCATAGAATCATGATCAGTAGAGACCCACACACTAATGCGTCCGCACCGAACTGCGCACGCACAACGCACTTGGCAAACGGACGCAGGTTAGGCAAGAACGTAAAACCGCTAGACGGACGCGCAGAGTGCGCCACGTTCGCGTAGCGTTCTGTGTGAGTGATGAGATGTCAGACGCAGCACATTTGCAACGTCCAGCATCTTGACGCACACAATGGCTTTTCATATCCTTTTCAAATTTTTATCATTTTTCATATTAATTTTATTTCCCATAGTTCCCTTGTTTTTTCTACGTCTGTCAAAAAAAACGGACCGTGTGGTGTCTACAGTATCTTCCGTCAGTACATCTGTCCGTAGCAGTCTGTGCGCTCAGACTGCTTTCGTCTGACATTAGCCTTAAAGGGACACTCTAGGCAACAGGACCACCTAAGTTATTTTAGGTGGTCATGATGCCCAGAGTATGCTGCCCTCTGTCCCCCCTCCCTCCGCTCAGCGGTTCAGCTGTAAATGCTGAAAACAGCTGAGAGAGGCGGAGAACTTTACTCCGCCCTCCCAGCTGTCAGTCAGCAGAGCGGGAATCATATTTCCCGCTTCTGCCGACTTTTGCCGAGTAGGAGACGTCATTGCGCTTTCAGCGCGATGACGTCTCCAACTCACCGCAGAAGCTGGCGGCACCCTCTTAGGGTTAGTGTTGCGCGCATCCTCTTGCGCGCAACACTAATCCTTAGAGGGAGCCGGGAGGAAGCCTGCCGATCGGCTGGCTTACGTGAGAGGCGCGCATGCGCGCTTCTCACGTAAACCAGAAGGCAAGAAGCCTCAAGAAGGACGGGAGCGGAAGAGGAGGGAGGGGAGTATGAAAAAAAAAAAAGACACCGCTGGAAACAAGAGGATTTTAGGGTAAGTATTACAGTTACAAAAAAAAAAAAAAACGAACGATTTATTAAGGGAGTAGGGATAGATTAAGGTTAAAAAACGGGGGGGGGATTTTTTATTAGAGTGTCCCTTTAAAAGGCGTTTAAAAAAAAAAAACGAAAAAAACCTACTGAATGAAAATGCATGGAAATAATATATAAGGTCCATTGAATAATAATAAAAAGGTCTGTGGTCTGTTACAGAAAAAAACGCCATTTAAAGCAAAAAAAAGTAGGGGAAAAATAAATTTGGCAGAATTTTTTTTGCCAAAAAAACAACCTCCGATTTGGCAGCGAGTTAAAAACTCTGTTAGCGAATCGGTATTAGCGGTTTATACCACTAGTTTACTGTACTTTGCGCTCCCTATACTTAACATGGGGAGCAACTTAACATGGGGAGCATAAAGTGCAAGCAGAGATTAATTAGTGTTCGGATCACAAGGTCCTAACGTTAGCTACAAAGAGCTGTCGCTTATTGAAAAGTTAACCCAGCTCAGAGCTGCTGCTAACTGATCGCGCTGCTGCTAACTGATCGCGCTGCTGCTAACTGATCGCGCTGCTGCTAACTGATCGCGCTGCTGCTAACTGATCGCGCTGCTGCTAACTGATCGCGCTGCTGCTAACTGATCGCGCTGCTGCTAACTGATCGCGCTGCTGCAGACTCAGTGAGCAGGAGCTGAAAAACCCCTTAAAAATACAAATACTCAGCTCTCATCCTGCGGTGAGAAAGGAGGCAAGATCCTGTGCTTCTGGCCGCCGGGAGCAGAGTGAAACTGGAGAAAAAGGGTCCCCAGTCTCCCTCCGCGATCACTTCGCCGACCAGCAGGCTCTCGCGAGAGGCGTGGTCCGGGCGGTCATGTGACCCGGCAGCATGGAGGTTAGACATGTAGGGAAAGTAGACATGGGCTTGGGCATTGCATGCAGCACCAATCCATTATTCTGACCAGGCTCTCGCGTACCTTGTGTGTGAAAAGTACAAAAGTTACATGAGTTACACAATGTGCGTATGCACATACACGTTTTGCATGGTGTACACACACTTTGTAAGGAAGATAAGGGGTGCAGAGGAGGGAGGGATTGCTTTCTGCATAATGTTTCTTTTTAAGAAAACAAACGCTTTTATCTGATTAATCGACTAGTCGGTCAATTATGAAAATAATCATTTGTCGCAAACCCTAATTTCAATATTAATATAAATTGGACAGGCTTTCAGCAAAATCCTAAATGTATTTATTGGAAAGTGGTCACATGACATTAACGTATCGGTGAGCACCGCCAACCATGTCTGGTTCACCTCACAGCAAGCAGATCCTTTTGACAGAGCATTTACTTTGCTTTTCTGGCATGTACGGGGTTAATCCGCCTACTGGCCAGTGGGCAGTGAGCGTCAGTGAATGAATGTCTGTCGCTGCCAGTCGTCTGCTTGTGTGAATTTTTTTTTATTCCTTCCATGATTCTATCACAGAGGGATGCCACCCTCTCGCTGTGGGGTGACTATCTCCAGACCGGCCTGCCATTGGTCTCTATCTTCCCAGGTTACCTTTCACCTACTAGGCATTAAGTGGGCAGAGTCTGCATGTGACTTATACGTCCCGAAAGTCCTTGACAGCTACAGGAGCAGCAGCTGACAGGTTCACTTTCCTCGCCGCAGGGGGTTCATATAAATCCGCTCTCTGGACATCGTATACAGAGGTGAGTTGATTTCCCATGAGTAGAAGGGAAAAAAAAATGCAAGGGCTTGTTTCTGATTTTTATGTTGTTGGCTGCACAACTTAATTCCTCTTCGTGTGGCGCTTTCAATGCAGAACTGGATAATCTCCCATTAGTCACACTTCTCTGTGCAGAGATTACAAGCTATGAGCCCGTGTTCTGTGAGCCGGTCCCTGTCGCCGTGGTGTGCTTTTATTTATTTTATGATCAAAAAAATACAAGTCTTTTTCTATTTTTCTCCTATGATTTCATTTAGAAGACTTTTTGCCGTTTTGCTGCCAAAGCATACCACAAAAATCAACCCACCCCCCCCCAAAGTGTAGTTAAAGGAGAACTAAGTAACTTGTGTACGACTATCAGGGTTATTCAGAGAGAGGTGAAAAGCAGGAGAATGACTGGAGAATGGAAAATTCTAGGTCAAAATAGTCAAACCAGAAAAATTCTCCCATTTATCTCACTTTCCAAATCGGCTCTTTTGACCTAGAATTTTCCATTCTCCAGCCATTCTCCTGCTTGTCACCTCTCTCTGAATAACCCTGTATGTTATTGTTTCTATGCGTATGGAATATATATGCAAATATCTGAATTTATGAGGTTTATAACCCCCCACTAACCATTTTGCTAAGCGTTGACATGGTTTCTTTCTATCTCTCGCTTCATAGAAATATATACATGCCTGTGCATAAATATATATGAATATAAAAAAATTTGGTGTAGGGGTAGACAAAAATGTGAGCTTACAATCCGCTTCAACGTTAAGTACACATGCTTGTGTATGTCTGCCTATTTTAATTTGTTTCTGTCAGACTGTTGTATCCAGCTTGAAGTCACTGTCACTATTTTTATCCTAGCGTTGGCTTCGGCTCTTGTTTGCTTGTGTATCAACGCTTAAGTGATACAACTTGTGAATAAAGTATAGGAGGGGAGGATACAGTAAAAGCTGCAGAAGTCGGGTCACCCCTCTATATGTGCTTTAATGCTGTCGTCAGATTCTTCTAGGAACGCTAGATTGTGAGGGCATGAGTATAGCGTGTGTTTTCAGTCGCGTACACATACACCCAGCTGCTTTTGTGCGTTTGGATGGATGAGGCCTGGTGGCAGAGCTCAAGTCTAGCGGGAATGTGTGGGTTCATAGTCTCGCTGCTTTTACGATGGCAACGGAGTTCCCGTTTAGCCCGGGTGGTGAAATGCAGTGAAGTTTCAGTCAGGTATTCCATTTTTTTTTCTTTTATTATTTCTAGTGATTCTATAAAGGCCAGCCTGGCTCTAGTGTAGAAGAAGAGTGGAATGAAGCCGGTTACTTGATGCAGAACTGTGAAGTTCCCACACTAAGGCCGGGGTCAGACGAGCGCACCGTGTGCGCCCGTACTGACGAGCCTTCCAGCGTCTGTCGCAGCGTTATGATGCTTCGATGGGGCCGGCCACACGCTGTAGCGTGCGCACAAATTGCACATGCTACAGCGGGCGTGCTGCGGACATCCTGAAAGCCTCGCCATCGAAGTGCTATGACGCACGTTTGACGGAGCTGCAAAACGTGATCCTCGATAGGAGGATCGAGCCTTGCAGCGCTGAGCGCACTAACTGCGCCCAGTGAGGTGGGCAGACGGGCGTCCGAGTGAAAGGAATGTCCACTCTCACGGACGTTACTTACGCTCTTAAAAACGCTCGTCTCACCTCGGCCTAAAGGGGTTATTCAAAAAGAACCGAAATTTCAGCTTTGTAGTTTGACGCACTTCAGTGCACTTCGGCGATTTCCATTTTGCCGACCCTGCGGTGAATAGTGAATTTACCCGAACTGACTGCTGAAGTGACCGCAGTGACCTATTCTTCTAATAGGTGTATAAACCAATAAAAATGCACTAAAATGTGTCTAAGGCTGGGGTCAGACGAACGCAGTGCGACCGTGCGTTCAGCTGCACTTTATTACGGCCATGGAGCAGCAAATGATGTCCAACGCAGGCCCACACACGAAGTACGGCCGCACGAAAGTTCGGCCGCGCAACGCAAGCGGCAAACAAACGCATTTTCGCAAGAACGTCAAACCGCTAGTACTTACGTACAGAGTGCGCTGCGTCATGTGTGCTTGATTAGGAGACGTCAGACAATGCTCGTGTACGGCCTACATCACGTCCAGACACCCAAAGTTTCCTGGTTTGGATCCGTAAAAAAATCACTGCCATAATTGCGCATCGTATGACCGCTATCGCGTCTTCCATGAAAAAGTACGTCCATGCGTTCGGACTCACTTTTTTACGGACGATGCGAAAAATGCGTTCGTTTGACACTAGCCTAACTAATGCAAAGTCCTGCTACAGAATAATAAAAAATAAACCTTTAACCCTTTCCTGCAACGTGGCGACTATGCCGTCCGCACGGCGGGCAGGCCTTGAAGATGTGGGGTGTACTGCTACACCCTGTTGACATCAATGGGCTGCCTCCGTCCCTCCCCGCAGCCAGCCTCAACTCAGGCCGTCCCCTGCAGCCAATGCTCAGAGGCTTGCGGCAACATCTGGTGACCGTGGCGTATAGTACGTCCCACTGGCATTGACCCCCTCCCGTCGGGCAGCACCCGCCCCGCGTTAAGGGGTTAAATTAAAACTGGGAATCAAAAATTAATGCAAAAATAAATAAATACAAAAAGGTGTTCCGAGAAATAGACGTTTGCTGAAAAGGAAAAGAATAATTATTTCAATAAAAACAATATTATTTTTTTCCAATGAATCCTATGGCATTTGCCTGTTTAGGCTAATGTCAGATGAACGCAGTGATCACGTCCGCGTTGCCGCACAGTTTAACGTCCGTCGTAGCATAGAATCATGAGCAATAGAGACCCACACATGAAGTACGTGCGCACCGAACTGCGCACGCAAACGCACGTGGCAAACGGACGCAAGTTAGACAAGAACGTAAAACCGCTATCACGGACGCGCAGAGTGCGCCATGTCCGCGTAGCGTTCTGTGTGAGTGATGAGATGTCAGACGCAGCACATTTGCGACGTCCAGCACCTTGAAGCACACAATGGCTTTTCATATCCTTTTCAAATTTTTAGGATTTTTCATATTAATTTTATTTCCCACAATTCCCTTTTTTTTTTCTACGTCCGTCAACAAAACACGGACCGTGTGGTGTCTACAGTATCTTCCGTCAGTACGTTCATCCATTATGCACGCACGCAGAGTGCGCTCAGACTGCGTTCATTTGACATTAGCCTTAGGCTAGGGTCAGACGAGCGTGACTTCTATGGACTGTACTTCTGTGCACATGGACGTACGTCAGTACGGAAGACACAGTAGTGGCCACACTCTGTTTATTCACTGATGTATATTTTGACGGATGTAGGAGAGAAAATAAAATAAAAAGCAAAACCATTTTGTCCGTGAAAAATGCTGGACGTATAAATGCAGTCCGTCTGACCACGTTCCATCACTCACACACAAACCTATGCGGGCGTTGCGGACGCAGCGCACTTTGTGCGGCCGTTCTAGGGGTTGTACGTTCTTGCCTGCCTTGCGTCCGTGGGCCGCGGCCGTTGTGCGTCCGCAGTTCAGTGCGGACGTACTTCATGTGTCAGGCTCCAATGGGCTTTCTGTCATGCTATCACGGACGTACTTTTAGGCGCAATCACGGACGTGAACGCTACGCTCGTCTGACACCAGCCTTAAACCTGTCAAACTGAACCGTGGAAAATCAGGGCATTTCGGTGCAGTTCTGCATTCTCTGAATAGATTAACCATTACTTCTCTATGGGACAATTTTACTGCCTCTGAAGAAAACCGAATCGCAGCGAACTGCACCGTATTTCACTGTTAATTCTCCAGTTTAGCGAATAGGCGAAATGACACTAAATTGCACCGTACAGTGAAATTCACCATTCGATCCTTTCTAAATAACCCCTTAGCCTGGGTTCACACCTAGCCGTTTTAACGCGCGTTCGTGCGCGCTTTAAAACGCAGGAACGGGGAAATCCCATGCTTTGCTATGGGACCCATTCAGACCTAAGCGTTTTACAGCACGCAGGAACGCGCGTTAAAACGGGCAACGCAAAAAAAAAATCGGGAGCTTCTTTTCGGGCATACAGCAGCGCGTTCGTGGCCGTATCATAGCCTCGAACGCGCTGCAACACGCGTTCGCGCGTTTTTTTGTATGCGCGAACGCGCGTAAAAAAAATGCGCGCATTGCGTGACGCAGCGCTACGCCCAGGTGTGAACCCAGCCTTAGGCTAGGGTCAGACTTCCGTGCGACCGTACTTCGTGTGTGGTCCTTCATTGGACGTTATTATCTGCTACCACAGACGTACTAAAGTGCGGCTTCACGGACGTAAAAACTCAGTTCGCCTGACCCCAGCCTTAATTTCTTGTTGGACTTAGACTGTAATGAGAGAGCTTTTAACCCCTTAAGGACCAAGGGTCTTTAAAGTCAATGCATTTATGACGGAGCAGTTTTCTCATTGGTCCTTAAGGGGCTAATGGCCAGTTAGGGTCAGCCCAGGAGAATTAATGTAGTAGATATAAGTAATACTTGCTTCCGGCAGGATTGTCTTGTTTGTTTCTGAAATTCACATAAGTTTGTTTTGTTAAAGCACATTGCAACAAAAGGGGTTTATTGAAAACTCTCAGGGTTATTCAGAGAGAGGTGAAAACCAAGAGAATTGCCAGGAGAATGAACAATCTAGACCAAATAGCTGATATGGAAAGTGAGATAAATGGGAGAATTTTTCTGGTTTGGCTACTTTGACCTAGAATTTTTGCTTCTCCAGTCATTCTCCTGGTTTTCACCTCTCTCTGAATAACCCTGCATGTACAACGTACTCATGCTGTGTATATAAAGGCGCGCATATACAAGGTGTGTCTGTTCTCACTTCTACTTCCTCTACTAGGTTTTTTTTTTTTTTTTTAAGCAGCCGGGGCAACTATTCCTTTTTACTCATACATACGTTTTCCTGGTCCTCTGACCATCGCTTGAAGTCCAGTCTTGTGCTGCTTATACAGAAAATCTTACAGAACGATGGTGCTATTCCGAACCCTGGTATAAACGTACCCAGAGCGGTCGTACTCTTATCAACCCCATAGACTATATGGCTGTGATATGATAAAACGCTCTGAGACGAGGGTTGGATTGCAGCCAGATGGTTTTATTTTTGTTTTTTTGTTTTGTTTTCATTTTCTTTCTCTGCATCAATGAGCTGTCTAAAAATAATAATAATAAATAAAGAGTGCTTTGCACTGTAATACTGTTACATTTCACACCTGTGTGATCTAATCTCTCGTGTGTTGCATCTTGTGCATGTCGTTGAATATTGGCTCTTTGTTTTGGCAGCCACATTGTGACTGAGACTTGTACACATTTTCCAATTGATCTAACAGCAATAAGGACGTCTCATAACCAGTGTTTGCTGTAAATACTGACAATGATGGAAGTCAGTCAGCAGAGGTGAAACCTTGCAAGCTTTGTAAGAGTGTATGTTTACTAGTTGTTTGTTTTTTGTGTCAGTGGTTGAACTGTAACACAGGGTTTTGTGTGTTTTTGTTTTTGACCAGTGCAGGATTTCATGGACTGAAACATGTTGGTGATTTCCTGAATACATTTACGGGTAGCGTCAGACGAACGCAGTCATCACGTCCGTGTCGCCGCACAGTTTACCATCTGTTGTAACATTGATTTGTGATCAATAGAGACCAACACACGAAGTACGTGCGCTCCGAAGTGCGCCACGCTCCACGCTGGTGGAAAGGGATGCCATTTAGGCCTCGACGTAAAAGCGCTATGACGGACGCACAGAATGTGCCGCGCCACATAGCGGCCTGTGTGCGTGATGGTGCGACGTCAGACGCAGTGCATTTGCGACGTCCATCACGTTGACGCTGAGAGGTTTTTTTTGCTCTGGCTGACCGTACCTGTCTTTTAATTATGATTAATTTTGTTTCCCATATTTCCCTTTTATTTCCTACATCCGTCAAAAAAAAAGGAAACGGACCGTGTGGTGTCTACAGTATCTTCCGTCAGTACGTCCGTCCGTCCATCCATCCGTTATGCACGCACACAGAGTGCGCTCAGACTGCATTCATCTAACATTAGCCTTTATATTCTGAAGATCCCATAGTGTGAATGCCACATCACGAACATATATTTGGGACCTGTTCAGTCTGGCTGAGCCAAGTTTTTGTGCCCAGTTAGTTTAAAGCTTGATCTGGTTTTCTTTAAAATCTCAGCTACATGTGTCTCTCTTCTACCAGTGCCGTCCTTTTCACACAAAGAGCTGATAAATTGTAAATAACAATCATGGTGTTTGTTATCCTTAAAACTGTCTTCAAATTGTATTTATTTTTTTCTTAAAAGACTAGTTTGAAAGCGCTTGGTGTTTGTTTGTGTTTTTGCTTTGGCAGGTTCACAGTGGGGGTCTGCCTGGTGAGCCCTCTTATTTAAGTTTCTATATATGGTTTTAATGGATGCTCCTCTGTACAGACTGTCATTGCATTTTCCTACAGAGCACCACAATTATGGAATAACCTCCCAGACACCATCAAATCTTCCACCAGTCTTAAGTCACTCAAAATTTCCCTGTTAACATACCTCAATACAGAATGCACCTGTAAACATGTAACCTAGTGACTATATTTCCTACATATTTATTTTCTGTTAATCTGTATATTTGTGTTGTTAATATCTTACATTGTATTACTTTGTATTTCTGTAAATGTAACACTTCAATGTACTTGAACCCAGGACATACTTGAAAACGAGAGAAATCTCAATGTATCCTTCCTGGTAAAATCCTTTATAAATAAATAAATAAAACAAGATGAAGACATCCTTTTATTATGTGTACCATAATTTATCCAATTGTAGTTCAGCAGATCTGCCAGTAGATGGCGATGTAATCAATCCAAACGTGCAAACACTCCTAGCATACACACCTTTTCAGCATGATGGCTCCCTCTGACTCTGACATATAATAATAGATGTTACCTGTGTTACTAGCTCCTTTTTTATTTTTATTTCTAATTTAGGCAAGTACTATTACCCTCTTCCTTCTTGTTGATGGTCAGGAGGTGCATTTGTAAAAAGCCTGTTGCCTAGTAACTGGCTATATATATATATATATTTTTGTTCTGGTAGGTTTCATATATTCAGGGGTTGCAAAGTCCAAATTATGTCTAATATATGCGCTACAAAAAAGAGGATATGTGTAAGTGGAAAAATGACAAAAATCCACCTTGTACCAAAAGTAGGAAGCTCTCCTCCCCCTGATAAAAGCAGACATTTTTCAGTTTTAATAGCTGTGGCCCAGGATATTTAATGGCAGTCCTGATTAGCGATGGCACCGCAGACCTTGGGGATCTGCTGATCGCAGTGCTCATCTGTCGTGCGACAGTAACCATGTGCTGGATGGAATGCAGCTGCACAAACATTGTTTCCGGCATGTGTATCTTTTGTAACGTCTGTCTTTTTTTTTTTCTCTTTCCCCACCCACAGGATTAAATCATGCAGTCACATGACATCTTCCGATCCCTTAGAATACCAGAGCTAGTCGACGTGAGGCAATATGTCCGAACCCTTCCCACGAACACGTTGATGGGATTTGGTGCATTTGCTGCTCTTACTACATACTGGTACGCTACGAGACCCAAGGCTCTGAAACCTCCCTGCGACCTAGCCATGCAGTCTGTGGAAGTACAGGTGAGCTACACCTTGCTGTCTGATGTGGTCTGGAGTGTTTCATACACTTTAATTTTTTTTCTTTTATTGTGATGTTTTCTTTTTAAGGGATTTACTTTTCCACTTGGAATTGCTACATTTGTAAACGGTTTTACGTCCTTTTGGTTTTTGTACATAAGTTCAGATCTGTAGATCCATGCTGCTGCAGAGCTGAAGCGACCCACCCCATGGAATTCTGAGCGTATTTTGGTACCTGTTCTGTAGGTCCTCGTTCTTCATATGCTTTTGTTGAAGCTCTAGTTTTTAAAGGGACACTGCCGCTTGCGTAAGCTGTACCTAGATTTAATGTGGTTTCGTATGTACCATTTAAACGCATGCTGCCACACCAAAGCAACCATAAATGCAATCTGTTTTCATCACCCGAGGGGGCTAAACCTGCGACGTTACAGCTCTAGGCCTCAGTCATGCATATTCCACCTTCTCACTACTCCTGTTTTTATATTGTATTAAAAAAAAAAATCCAATATCCTAGTTGGTAGGTGCGGTTGCAATAGTTAACCCTTTCAATGTTCAGACTGTTAGCTGCTTGTCCTGTGTAATCTATTTTTCAATGCATATAAATACAGCTCACTGAAACCTGTATTAATCAATACCTCTCATAGAAACCTGTCCAAATTTTAACTTCCTTTTTTATTAAGGCCTCAGAGGATCTAATTTAGAGACTTTTTATATATTTTGTGTGTGTGTGTGTGTGTGTGTGTGTGTGTGTGTGTGTGTGTGTGTGTGTGGTTTTTTTTTTTTTTTTTTTTTAACCTGATTCAACATTTACCAAAAGCTTTACCGTGTGGCTTTTGCTTATTTAATCTGCAGTATCTAAACCTTCCTTCCATCAACTCATTAACTGGTATTGTTATCTCAGCTACATGAGATAAGAGCTGGCAGCTGAATGAGATGACGGTTGCTTAAAAGACTTCTAATCTAACCTCGGTGATGTCCATTGAACACATCCCACGTAATGCAATGATGGGAGTCGGCTGCCTGACCCATACACTACCTCACTTTGTGGCTTTGGACATCTAATGGGGGGGGCATTCACAACATAAAGTACATGTAAGATATCTGCAGCAGAAAATAAACAAAACGAGAACCTTTAAAATTTTTATTTTTATGTACTAGTGGCCCTTCGTAAAATTCGAGGCTCAGCTGACCAGTTTCAGAGGGTTTCAGGCATGAGACTGTTTGGTGTGGTCAGAGCCGTTTTAACTTAATATACATTCCATAGGGGCATTTAGATTTGTTTCAAAATTCTTCTCAAGGTCATCTTAAGGAACGGTCAGCCATGTGTATCTCTTTTTCTCTCTCTTCTCTTCCCCCCCCCCCCTTCCTGTAGAGCATGTTGCTTTCACTCCATGTGTGTTTTTTGTGGGGGTTTTTTTTAATGGTAAAACTCCAAGTGTTGGCAATTTTTTTATCTTGAAATACCTTTTTACAAGGACCTTTCAGGCACAAAGACCTTAGATTCAAATGGTTCTTATGCCTAGATGTTGTATAGAGAGCTCTTTACAAACGTTTTTGGGGTCTGTATCTAGTGAAGACCTCCACCAATATCCCCATGCAGTCCTGCTGTAAATGAAGCGCACAGCATGGAGATATTGGAGGTGTGAGGTTATGCAAGTGGGTTCTCTGTCAGTCGCCAGGCAGCGATCACTAGTTCTAGGCACTGCCTGGACCTCTTCTTCTGGAACCGACTACTAGGACTTTAATAGCTGAGTCGTTTCTGGTTCACAACAGATTGTTCCTAAGGGGTTATTCCCAAAGCACCGCTATTTTGTGCTTTTCACAAAGGTGCACTTCAGCGATTTCTATTTCGAGAGCTAAGGCAAATTCACTATTCATAGTGTGCTGAAGACTGAGTCGCTGAAGCCTCGTGAGAAATTTGGCGAATGTCGCCGAGAGCAGCAAAATCCACCAAACTGAACTTAATTTTTTTTTTTTTTTAAGAAAAAAATTAACACATTTAAAATGTGTCAATTTTTTTTTTATTAAAAGGTCTGTTACACAATAAAGACTTTTTTTTTTTTTTTAAAAATTTAAACAAATTTCGTCAAAAGAATGTCTTTTCACTGAATGACCTAGAATGGAAAAATATCTATGTATCCTGTCGACCTGAACATAAGGGCATTTCTGACGCTTTGGGGCAGTTCGGCGTTTACTGAATGGCTTAATGCCAAAGATTACCAAACTACAGCTTTGTGAATAGACTAACTGCCCTGACATTGCACCGTATGGTGAAAGTCACTGTTTGGTGCCAAATTCTGGGCTTAATGAATAATCCCTATAGTCTTGGAACTCATTAAAAAAGTTTTTTTTTTTTTTTTTTTCAGTGTGGTATTGGGGGGGGGGGGGTCGCACTGGGCAGAGTTGGTACAGTTAAATAGTTGTAAACATCAAGCCTATAGCGTGGGTTATAGACATTAACTAAAGAATATCCTTACTGAGATTGACGCTTCAGATTAAGCGCTGAAGTGGTAAAAGGTACTTTCCATGACATCAAATTTACAAACCATAAATTGCAGAGCTTCTATATCAGGAGGCTGGGCTACATAGAGCGCGCTCTCTATGGCGTGTGAGGGAGACATGTTTAATTTATACAGATGGAAGAGTAGCTCCCCCTCCAGGAGGCTTGTGAATGTCACACAGTACCCCCATATGAGGATTGTAGATGTGGGATGTGTTTTTAGGAGGTTTTTGTTTGGGTGTGACCATGAAGTAATGTGAGGTCATCTGAAGGGGAAATAACTAAAGTGCACCGTGGTGCATTGTCAATGAAGAGCGCTGAATAATGGTACACTGCGGCATTTCTTTTTACCACGGCTTCACCAGTGAATGTACTTGGGTAACATCACAGGATGATCTCTCCACGTGCTATAGTGAAACCGATGCCTGACGTCAGCTGAAACCCCAGTTGGCTTCCTCACCTAAGCTTAGAGCTACACTCTACAACTTTATTGTGATCCTTTGTATACTGCAAAAATATTCCACAGCGCTGTACAACATATGTCAACAAGTGGGTGATGCATTAGAACAGCAGAGCTTAACAATGGTAAACGGTATAGATGGGGAACCCTAATCCAAAGAGAAATTTATATATGTATGTACATGTGGTTAGGTGTGCTGCCCAAGGACGTGTGTGGTGGTTGTTCTGGCGGCGATCTGACTCTTTTCAGCATTGTAGAGCTGACAGGTGGGGAGGTTAAACCTGCTTCTCCACATGCTTTCTCCAATTCAGCAGATACTATTTTGAAAAGTGTAGGGTGTATATATATTTATATTTATATATTTTTTTTTTTTCATCCACCATAGTTATGGTTAAATCCTCCTCTCTTCTCCCCCCCCCGGGCAGTGTTTAGTTAATAACCTCCTTCCTATTAACACCTGCTTGCTGTACACCTATGTTTTTGTATTGTGCAACCTGTTTATAGTACTCCCTAATACCTGGATTATTACCTGGGATCATAAAAGAATGAATTCACGGTTTACAGCCAGCAGTGTACATTACTCACAAATCCGATTTAATGAAATAGAGACTTTAACTCTGATCTCGGACGTTTGTAATCTTCTTAGTTCAAGGAAGGAAAGAAGCAGGTTTTTGATATGAAATGCTTGCCAAAGTACACCGTCGCTTTATCCCCTGGTCTTACATTAACCAATACAACCCTCACATGCTTTGCGTCAAGAGCACGCTGAGAAAAGCACCTTCACCTGCGACAACAGCGCATGTACAGAAGCAAAAGTCCATCCTGTTCTCCTCATAGAAGTGCAGATTCTTCTCCATAGGCTTTGCAAAAACTATAAAGGGTTATTCAGAGAGCACTGCAATTTTGGTGCGGTTCCATTTCGCCGACCCTGCGGCAAATTCACTATTCACCACAGGGTCCCTGACATGCGCAAAACATGGAACTGCAGAAAAAATAAAGGAACTCTGCTATTCTTGTTCTAATTACCAGTAGGTGTTTATACCAATAAAAGTCAGTCCTAATAAAAAAAAACACATTTGAAGAATATTGGGATTCAAATTTCGCATGTATGATTTGTGTTCCAATAAAGACTGCTGAAAATGAAAAGCATAAACGGTTGTGTTTTTTTTTTTCTCTATGGGATTTGCCTGGTTTAATACTGTTGCGCTGACCCAACAAATCAGGGCACTTCTGTGATCTCTGGATAGATTGTGCCATAAAGAAGCAATGGTTAATTTCACGGTCACTGCAAAGTATTTCACCAGTATTTTGAGAATTGACAGTTACTAGATGAACTGCCATGAAGGTCAGAGTTTGGTGACAAGTTCGTCTCTTATTGAATAACCCCTTAAATGTAATTTTTGTGAGGCTTTTGAAAGATGGAATACTTCAGCAATTTGGTTGGGCACCTTGTTAGAAGACCAAAAAATTGGAGTACACCTAGGAAAATACAACGGTCAACACCTTTTTTAGATATCTAAACTGAAAGCCCTTCAATGCAGTACACTTCATTAGTGTACACCATGATGTGATTATATCTCAGAGGAAATGACACTTTGCTACAAAGTAGTGAGTGTATAGCTTGAAGCCGGTATTACCCCCACCTGATGAATGTGAAAGGGTAGGCTTTTTTTTTTTTTTTTTTTTTACACCAGGAAGGACACATTGAGATTTCTCTCGTTTTCAAGTATGTCCTGGTTCAAGAACATTGAAATTTTACAGAAATACAAAGTAATAAAATGCAAGCTATTAATACGTCTTCAATCTTCTGGAGGTAGTCTGAGGTTAGACAGGAGGTAGAAAACCTACAAAAAGGTAAGATTTGCTGGTTTAAAATCCGTTCTGTAGGGTTGCACAAATACTTGGTACTCGTGTAGCAGCCCCCCCCCCCCCCAATATTTTTCCCAATACCGGCATCCGAGGGGCTGCAGCGGCTGTCCGAATGCTCTGACAGCCGCCCCTGGAGCTCTGTGCGGCATACTTACCTTCCTGAGTGACGCCGGGAATGTCTCCGCGTGCGCTCGTTGGAAGGACCCCCAGCCGCGCGACCACGTGGGACCACGTGGGACCACGTGATCGCAGCTGGGGTCCTTCCAACGAGCGCACGCGCGGAAGCTTTCCCGGCGTCGCGCAGGAAGGCAAGTATAAACAAAGTGAGCAGCTGCAGGGCCTGTCCGAATGCTGATAGAGCATTCGGACAGGCCCTGCAGCTGCTCTCCGCGACGATACTTACCTTCCTGAGCGACGCCGGGAAAGTTTCCGCACGCGCTCGTTGGAAGGACCCCCAGCCACGATCACGTGGTCGCGACTGGGGTCCTTCCAACGAGCGCACGCGCGGAGACATTCCCGGCGGCGCCCAGGAAGGTAAGTATCGCTGGGGGGTCCGTGAGCTGTGGGGGCATACCCATGTGTGTGAGCTGTGGGCATTTTTATTTGGTCTGTTCTTATTGGAAAGCGTCACATGACAAAGTATCGGTACTCGGTCTTAAAGTGGTATCGGTGCATCCCTAGTTCTAAGAGCTGTCATGCATTTTGTTTTTAGATACAATTTTTGGAGTGTGCCTGATATGTAGGCAGGTCTCTTTTTATTGCAGCAGGAAATTGCCTGTTTGACGTCTGAGATTTGTAAATTATCTGTTAGACAAACTCAGGCTATGGCTATGACTGTTACAAAGCCACTGCCACAGAGGCCTCCTAGGAGCGGCAGATGGACTACTGTAGGATCTGGTAGACTTAGAGTTGTGGATAGAAGGCATGTCCCAGTCTGTGGCTCTTCTTAATTCTTTTGAGGCACTTTCAGAGTGTAGTGGTGAGACGGAAGTAGGCTCAGACACCATAGTTGAGGAACCACCATCCCCTATGCCTAAAGGTATGCAGGACTGCAACCAAGGACAAAAAGGAAAAGGTGTGACTTGCTAGAATCACCCAGCAACAATTGCCTTCTATCATAACAGGTGTTGCGCTGGAGAGTAGTGGTTTGGTGAGGTCTTCCTGGGGCTACTGCTTGTAGAGGCAAGAGACGTATTCTCAATATTGTCAAGCAAAGCAGCAAGGGGAAGTGGACGTTCTAGCCCATCTAGGGCCAAATGACTTGGCCAGCAATGAGGTTTCTGAGATTAAGGAAGATTTTTGTGTTCTTGGAGGTGAAATACAGCAGATTGCGTCCACTGTGTCATTCTCTGATGTTTTGCCTGTGCATAACATTCAGGATAGGCAGATGCGCAATAGGGAATTTAATTTGGGGCTTCAGGAATGGTGTCGAGCAAGGATTTGGCTTTGTGTCCCATGATAGCTCTAATTGGAGCAGAAAGGAACTGTATAAAAAAGATGGTTTGCATCTTACTCATAGGGGAACATATGTTCTCAGTGATAAGTTCAAAGGTTTCACAAAGGCATATGGGGGGACAAAAGGGTAAAAAAAAAAATCTGCCCGATTGTCCCCCAAAACTAAATCTATGGGTGCAAGCAACATGCGCGGTAAAAAATGACACGCTCAGAGTCGTGCCTATATAAATGCTTGCAGTTAAGTCAATACAATCAATGAACTGGAGGCAATGATGGCAGCTGAAAAAGTAGATTTAGTGGCGGTTACTGAGACATGGTTCAGTGATAAAAATAACGGACATAACAATACCTGGGTACCCTTTTTTTTTTTTTTATATATAGAGGAGTGGCCCTGTATGTGGAAAAACCTAAAAAACAAACCAAATAAAAGTGAGCGAGGTGAACATAGTCAGTTTGGGTTACGCTAACATTTGGCAATACATACAGTAGCTCGTGTAGGTGTGATCTATAGACCCCCCCCCCCCCCTGGACAAGTAGAAGAGCTAGATAATCTGCTGCTTGAGGAAATAGCCAAAATGGCAATGAAGGGGGAAGTTATTATCATGGGGGACTTTAATCTTCCTGATGTGAACTGGAAAACCAAAACAGCTGGGTGCACCAGGAGTACAAATATTCTACACTCCCTACTGGGATTATCTCTAACACAAGTAGTTGAGGAGCCGACCCGTAAAGAGGCCATATTGGATTTAATACTCACAAATGGAGGTTTGGTATCGGACGTTGTTGTAGGTGAAAATTTGGGATCTAGTGATCACCAGTTAGTGTGGTTTAATATAAGAACAGGGATGGAGCTGCACCACAAGTTTTAGACTTTAAAAAAACAGATTTTTCTAAAATGAGACTTTGTGTGAAGGAGTCATTATCAGACTGACTGGAGGAGTTTAAAGGGAGTCCAGGAGAAATGGGATTTTTTTAAAGGAAGCATTATTGAAGGCCACAGGCAATTGCATTCGGCTTGTTAGCAAAAACAAAGGGAAGAAACCACTGTGGTACTCTGCAGAAGTGGCCAAAATAGTGAACAAAAAGATAGCATTCAATAATTATAGGTTTGCCCATTTTTTTTTTTTAATCAGATTAGGCAGAAAGAGGCAAAGCAATTTTATAAGAGCTTCCAAAGCACACGCAGAAGAGAAAATAGCTCAGTCAGTAAAAAAGGGGACTAAACTTTTTTTTTTTTTTTTTTTTTAGATACATAAACGAGAACAGAAAGGTAAAACCAAGGATTAGTTAGATTAAAAACGAAGGAAGGTATGTAGCAGAGGTTAAAAGTCTCCCTGACTGCCTCAATGAATTTTTTTTTTTGTTCAGTCTTTGCAGAAGAAAGGGACCTCAGTTAGGAGGAAACACTAAGGCTAGGGTCAGAAGAGCGTGATTTCTACGGACTGTACGTCCGTGCAGTACGGACATCGTCAGTACGGATGACGCAGTAGTGGTCACACAGTCCGTTTTTTCACTGAAGTTATTTTTGACGGATGTAGGAGGGAAAAATAAATTACAATGAAAAAACATTCTGTCCGTCAAAAATGCTGGACGTATAAATGCAGTCCGTCTGACCATGCTCCATCACTCACACACAAAGCTATGCAGACGTTGTGGACGTGGCGCACTCCGCACGTCCGTTCTAGCAGTATTACGTTCTTGCCTAACCTGCGTCCGTTTGCAGCGTCCGTCATGCGTCCGCAGTTCAGTGCGGACGTACTTCATGTGTCAGGCTCCAATGGACTTTCTTTCATGCTATCACTGACGTACTTTTAGGCGCAATCACGGACGTGAACACTACGCTCGTCTGACAGCAGCCTAACAAGACGTTTACAGAGGAGGTTCTACAGCAGCTGTCTTCGGCTAGGGTCAAACGAAAGCATTTTTACACGCGAACGTAAAAAAAGTACGTCCGAACGCATTGACGGAATTCGCGAAAACGGTCATACGATGCACATTTTCGTGCGTGATTTATTTTTTTTTTTTACGGATCCAAACCAGGAAACTTTGGGTGTCTGGACGTTATGTTGGCCGAAAACGAGCAGGGTCTGACGTCTCCAAATCACACACACACACCGCTAGCGGGCGCAGCGCACTCTGTACGTCCGTACTAGCGGTTCTGCGTTCTCGAAAAAATGCGTTCATTTTCCACTTGCGTTGCGCGGCCGGACTTTCGTGCGACCGTACTTCGTATATTGGCCGTCATTGCCCAAGTGCGCCAGAACGCACGTTAAAAATGCGCTGGTCTGACCCCAGCCTAAAGTAAAGACAAATAAGTCAATGGGGCCTGATGGGATCCACCCTAAATTATTAAAAAGCTCAGTGATGTAATAGCCAAACCATTAACAGATTTATTTAACCAATCCATGTTAACGGGAGTCGTCCCAGAAGACTGGAAATTAGCAAATGTTGTGCCCATTTACAAGAAGAGTAGTAGGGAGGAATCGGAACTATAGACCAGTTAGTCTTGCGTCAGTAGTGGGGAAATTAATGGAAACCATGTTAAAAGGATTGTTGAACATCTAAAAACACTGATTACAGGATCAGAAACATGTGTTTACCTCAGATCATGCCAATCAAAAAAAATAAAAATACACATAGACATTGCTTATTTAGATTTCAGTATGGCTTTTGATACTGTTCCGCATAGAAGGCTAATCAATAAATTGCAATCTTTGAGCTTGGATTCCAATATTGTTGAATGGATTAGGCAGTGGCTGAGTGACAGGCAACAGAGGGTTGTGGTAAATGGAGTTTATTCGGCGCAAGGTCTTGTTACCAGTGAGGTACCTCAGGGGTCAGTACTTGGACCCATTCTCTTTAATATTTTTATTAGTGATATTGCAGAAGGTATTAATGGAAAAGTATGTCTTTTTGCTGATGACACAAAGATTTGCAACAGGGTTGACGTTCCTGGAGGGATCAGACAAATGATTTAGGTAAACTAAAAAAATGGTCGGAGCTGTGGCAATTGAGTTTTAACGTGGGTAAATGCAAGATAATGCACCTGGGGCGTAAAAACCCAAGGGCTGAATATAGAATATTTGATACAGTCCTAACCTCAACATCTGAGGGTTGGGATTTAGGGGTTATTATTGCAGAGGATCTAAGGGTAAGTAGTCAATGTAATAGAGCAGCAGGAAATGCTGGCAGAATGCTTGGTTGTGTAGGGAGAGGTATTAGCAGTAGGAAAAGGAAAGTGCTCATGCCACTGTACAGAGCACTGGTGAGACCTCACTTGGAGTACTGTGTGCAGTACTGGAGACTCTATCTCCAGAAGGATATAGACATCTTAGAGAGAGTTCAGAGAAGGGCTACTAAAATGGTGTACGGCTTGAAGGAGAAAAGTTACCAGGAAAGGCTTAATGATCTTAACATGTACAGCTTGGAAAAAAGACGAGACAGAGGAGATATGATAGAAACCTTTAAATGCGTAAAGGGAATCCACAAGGTAGAGGGAGTATATTTAAAAGGAAACAAAGTAGCAAAACAAGAGGACATAGTCTTAGATTAGAGGGGCAAAGGTTTAAAAGTAACATCAGGAAGCATCATTTTACTGAGCGGGTGGTGGATACATGGAACAGTCTTCCAGTAGAAGTGGTAAAGGCCAAAACAGTAATTGAATTTAAGCAGGCATGGGATAGGCATAAGGCTATCGTAAACAAAAGATAAATCCATGTAATTGGGCAGACTAGATGGGCCGAAAGGTTCTTATCTGCTGACCTTTTTCTATGTATATTTGTGAATATATATATATATATATATATATATGTGTAAAAAAAATTTAATATTCACATGTTTTACAGGTGCATTCTGTATTGAGGTATGTTAATAGGGAGCTCTTAAGTGACTTTCTACTGGGGGAAGATTTGATGGCATCTGGGAAGTTATTCCATAATTGCGGTGCTCCTGTAGGAAAATAAGTATCAAGCAACTTTCTTGTGTTGTAAGGTGGTGGTCCTGGATCGGAAGTTCTAGGATAAGGGAACTGCTGGGGAAGCAGCCTAGTCAGGTAGGGTGGTAACACCAAGTTGGAAAGAAGGGTGTGTCTAGATTCCAGTGACAGCCAGTTTAGCTCTTTTAACATGTCACAATGGTGGGTCATGTAGTCAGTTGTTTTCAAAATTATTCAACCCCCAATGCTGTAAAGGGTTTTAGGGAATTTAGTGTACATTTGTAATTGTATTCAGAATGAAATCCTACAAGGACTTTTTAAAGAACCATATGCAACTAAAATGACATCAATTGGTTTTGTAATACAGTAGTAAATGTTTCTTTTGTGAATTCTTCATTGACACAATTATTCAACCCCTTAAAGACTACCACTCTGAAGAACAGAGGTTCATTCAAGTGTTTTCAATCAGGTATTGAAAACACCTGTGGATGTCAGAGCAGCAATAAAGCATAATAAGCACCAATTAGGCAGCTTTAAAATGACTGATACTCCGCTCCTTCTAGACCTTTTACTGGTGTGGTTACAAACATGGTGAAGTCAAGAGGAATGGTTCAGGAAGACAAGAGAAGTGGTGATTACTCTTCACAGGAAGGGCAATGGCTATAAGAAGATTGCAAAGATGTTAAACATACCAAGAGAGACCATAGGAAGCATCATTCGCAAATTCAAGGCAAAGGGCACTGTTGAAACGCTACCTGGTCGTGGCAGAAAGAAGATGCTGACTTCGACTGCTGTGCGCTACCTGAAGCGTAGAGTGGAGAAAAGTCCCCGTGTGACTGCTGAGGAACTGAAAAGATTTGTCAGATGTGGGTACTGAAGTTTCAGCTCAGACAAAACGGCGCACACTGCGTAATGAAGGCCTCCATGCCAGAACTCCCAGGCGCACCCCCTTGCTGTCTCCAAAGAATAAGAGTCATGTGGACAAACCACAGAAGTTTTGGGATAGTGTTCTGTGGACTGATTAAACAAAATTAGAACTGTTTCGGCCCATGGATCAACGCTATGTTTGGAGGAGGAAGAACAAGGCCTATGAAGAAAAGAACACCTTGCCTACTGTGAAGCATGGCGGGGGGGTCAATCATGCTTTGGGGCTGTTTTTGCTTCTGCAGGTACAGGGAAGCTTCAGCGTGTGCAAGGTACCATGAATTCTCTTCAGTACCAGGAGATATTGGATGACAATGTGATGCAGTCCGTCACAAACCTGAGGCTTGGGAGACGTTGGACCTTTCAACAGGACAATGATCCCAAGCATACCTCCAAGTCCACTAGAGCATGGTTGCAGATTAAAGGCTGGAACGTTTTGGAGTGGCCATCGCAGTCACCTGACTTAAATCCGATTGAGAACCTCTGGTGGGACTTAAAGAAAGCAGTTGCAGTGCGCAAGCCTAAGAATGTGACTGAACTGGAGGCTTTTGCCCATGACGAATGGGCGAAGATACCCGTAGATCGCTGCAAGACACTTGTGTCAAGCTATGCTTCACGTTTAAAAGCTGTTAGTACAACATCCTTTTACAGTTATAAGATTGCATGTCACTTGGGGGTTGAATAAAACTGATAATGGGGTGAGAACAGAAAAGACATTTGTGGTTATTTCATTATAAATGTTATGTTATATTTGTCTGACCTACACGTGCCTCTTTGATTTTGATCAGTCCTCTTGCTTACAATTAAATCAATTTTAGTGGGGGTTGAATAATTTTGAACACAACTGTACATTGTAGCAAAAAGCAGCAGAATGAGTTATACAATGTGTAGTAAGTTTCTGGAGGTGTGTTTGCGGGGCAGCTGCATACACTAAATCTCTTCAATCGGTATGATAAAATAGGACTTCAAATCACATTTAACTGGGAATAAAAGTATCAATCACCTCAGCACACAGGTGAAATGGCTCGTACTCCAGCTCCGTGATGTCATCATGGCGTGGAAGAGGACTCCAGTGGCAACCTGTGAGCTCTGAACTCCATGCTCGAGGGTTAAGGCAGTGCTGGAAAGTAATGGTTGCCACATAAAATATTGACTCTTTTGGCCCAATTTGGCCATTTTCGCTTGGGTGTACTCCTTCTTTTTTTTTTTTTTTTTTGCCTGCGGTTTAGACATGGCTGTTTGAGTTATTTTGAGGGGACAGCAAATTTACACGATTATAAAAGCTGTACACGCACTACTTTACTTTGTAGTAAAGTGTAATTTCTTCAGCGTTGTCACATGAAAAGCTAAAATATTTACAAATAATGTGAGATACTGTAAATCATGCATATTGGGGTGGGGGGAGAGCATGGTCATGATGCACATCTCGCTACACATATCAGTGTTGTCAACATAATAACAGGAATCCATGTCCTGGAAATTTTTACCATGGTGTTGGACATTGACACAAAATACAGGTAAGGTTGCGTTCTGACCGCACGGTTTGCTGTCCTCCATTGACTTTTCAAAGGAGTCAATAGAGAACACACGAAGCACATGCACCTTTTTCACACACAGCCAGGTGGCGTACATGGAACATTTGGCACCCCCCCCCCCACCAACTTTAAAATGTTAAAAAATTAATCGCATGCACAATAAAAAATTTTAGTTATAGCATTCTGGCAGGACATGACGTATACATATAATATATTCTGAATCTGCCGATGGTGGGTCATTCATGCATCCTCTGTGCTGTGCAATAAGGGGCGAGTGTAGATTCTTTTTGGATAATTGTTAAGTGATTTTTGCAAACTCCCAACATATCCATCTTATAGTGGTTTTAAATTTTTTTTTCTGTAAAGAGAACTCTTATCAGTTTCTTTAAGTAGGCTGACTCCCTGCACTCCGGGGACCCTGCGGTGAATTCACTGCAAGGTGGGGAAATTGGCTTCCCCAAAGTGCAGGGAACAGAACACCAAAATGTTGGCATCACTTCGGTGCTGAGTAACCCCTTTAGTGTTGGGTTTTTTGCCCCCCCCCCCCCCGGAAAGTGCCAGCCTAGGCCTTGCCTACCCAGGATATACTTGAATTAGTGAAATCTCAATGTATCCTTCCTTATTAAATACTTTGCAAAAGTGTAAAAGAGGAAGGGGGGGGGGGGGAATGACCAGAAAGTTATGAAAGGCTAATCATACATTTTTCAAAGGCTCTAGCAAGTTTTCTTGCAAAATGGTTACAGAATATTTTGACAAAAATAAGTTATGCACTTCCACATTTCTCTTGCGTTCTTGTCAGTTATTTTCCTTCCTGTGCGGGAACAAAATCCAGATCCCGCCGAGATGACGTCTCTCTGCTTTCTCTCTGCAAGTGAGAGATCGCTCATTGTTCCGTTTGCACATCCTGATGTAATGCATTTAGTGACAACGGGAATGGCACACATCTAGGTTTGATCTACTTTGGAGTTTGTGGGGTTAATGCACATAAACCTTTACATAGAGGCACCTTGGAGCACAATGTTTGTTTCGTGACATCAGTTTTCTGTATCCCATAGATTAGCTGCAAAGCCTTTTCTTTTAGGGGATCGCCACCCACTTGGCAAACAGCTTTCATATATCCTTTAATCCATTGCTTGAAGGGGAGGAGTACAGGTTTAGTATCCCATATCCGGACCTGGTGTGCGTACACTCTTTGGACCCAATCCCCTCGTTCACACTAGGGCTCACATAAATGAGCGCTGGCACTAGCTTAAATGAGGTGATGGCGATTTCAGGCCGATTGCTTTATGTGTTAAACCCGTTAATGAATCAGTACTAGCACTTCCTAATGCACGCTTACTATACTTTGCTGCTCTCCCTATACTTAATATGGAAAGTGCAGAGTAACTTTTTTTCGGATCACGAGGTCCCAATGCTAATTACAAAGAGCTGATGCTAACAGATTCTGTGGCTGAGGAATCCGTTACCACTAGTTAAACCTCCCCACCCCCCTCCTCATCCCGCGGCTTGAATAGCCGCCTGATTCGCTGGGAGCAAAGTCCCCAGTCTCTCAACACAATCACTCCGCTGACCTGCAGGATCGCGGTGAGATCCGGCCAGTCATGTGACGTCTAACATTAGCGCTGCCCCTAGCGGATGCTATGATTCAGGCTGCTGGACTCTGCGCCTACCCCTTAATCTAATGGTAAAACGGTTAGTGCGCTAAGGGGAAATTGGCAAAATGCTAATCTTTTTTCCCCCTTGGTGCCCCCCACTTTTGTGTGGGTTGTTTGTAATTTTTTATTTATTTTTTAAAGGGATGCTCAACAAGTACGCAGTATGGGGGTAAAACGCACGAACCACGCATAGTGTAGTATATTTATGCAAAAAGCATTTCTGTGCTAAAACCTACAATTTGAAGCTTTTATCAATCCTTGCAATTTTTGAATAAGGTTTTCATAAGACGACGTGGCTCGGCCAAAGGACTCCATTTCCATCACCAGTATCGATTTTGATATTATTATTCTCAGCTGTAGTTTCAAGTGTTTTTCATTTGGTAGCCTAATTTTTGGGTACTCTCCTGCACCTAGATCAGCCAGGCTTGACTTACATGTACATTTCTTTTTGTAGCACCCACCACCGTTCATGGTCTAATATTTGAAGGATATAAATTAATATCTCCCAGCTTTAAAAAGCTGTGTATTTAGATTTTTGCCTGCAAATTCTGCAACACCAAAATACACTTACTACACTGTATAACTCATTCTGCCGCTTTGCGCTACAATGTAACTACATGACCCACCATTGTGACATGTTAAAACAGCTAAACTGGCCATCGCTAGAATCCAGACGCACCCTTCACCTTTCCAGCCTGGTGTTTAAGAGCATCTCTGGGAAGCTGCCACCCTACCTGAATAGACTGCTTCCCCCAGCAGCTCCCTCATCCTATAACCTCCGATCCAGGACCAGCACCTTACTTGCAATACCACAATACAAAAAGACAGTGGCTCGATCCTCATTTTCCTACAGAGCACCACAATTATGGAATAACCTCCCAGACACCATCAAATCTTCCACCAGTCTTAAGTCACTAAAAATTTCCCTGTTAACATACCTCAATACAGAATGCACCTGTAAACATGTAACCTAGTGACTATATTTCCTACATATTTATTTTCTGTTAATCTGTATATTTGTGTTGTTAATATCTTACATTGTATTACTTTGTATTTCTGTAACTGTAACACTTCAATGTACTTGAACCCAGGACATACTTGAAAACGAGAGAAATCTCAATGTATCCTTCCTGGTAAAATCCTTTATAAATAAATAAATAAATAACACCAAAATACTGTGTGGTACCATAGTAAAACCTATAACCGACACCGGAGCACTCACTTGTCCTGCCAGAAGAGACTTATTCTTGTTTCATACAGTCCTGGATTGTCTTCAAGACCTAATACAATGGCATAGTGTTCTTCCGCTGGGGCTATGCCACGGTACCATCCCTTCAAAGCAAACAATTATGTTGTGTAAACTTGCCGTTCTTCGTGTGTGATCTAGTTTTACAATCCATGGATAAACGAGTTCTCCTGTATTCTAGATCAGTTCCTCTACCCTGCCTTTCCTCTGTACACATGTAGGGTGACATTGAGAATAGGAATACTTTTTTATCCAATCGTTCCAGGAAAGTGTGTGTGGGGGGGGGGGGAGAGATTACACCCAACAAGGAATAGAAGTGAACCAATGAGACCATAAAAATAAATGCAAAACCTTAAAATCGGGCAGACCATACAGATATATGCTATGTGATATTCCGGGCCGAACTGCGAATAAAAAGCAGCCCCAGGGAAATTTTTAAGTGCAAACAAAAAAGGATTCAAAAAGCTATGTATCAGAGCTGCACAGCAATAAAACTCTCAGTAATGTGCAGTGTGTATGAGCATATTACAGAGCGCTGCAGAATGTGCAGGCACTGACCTCCTGTGTGCTCCCTCGTGCGGCAGCCAGCTTGTGAAGGCCTTGGTGTGCTCTTGCGAGGTCTCGGCTGCAGGCCGCATCCCAGCCTTCACAGGACGTCGGCTGCGCAATGGGCGCATGCCGGAGGGGGATGCTAGCGGAATGCTGTTAATGCAGACCCTGCGATACCAGCCCAAAAAAGGAAGCCGCCTACCGGGACTCCTCCCAGTCCGGCCCTGGTGATATCCCAATCATACCACAAACTGGATTTGTGGCCACCTCTATTTGGTTGGCTTCTTCCCGTGCTTGCTTGGATTTACCATTGCCACATGACCCTTGTCTCGGAGTTTGCATGGCCAGATGAGCTATAGCCCTATTGTGACTGAACCCAAGTCATTCGATTCCCATTCCACCTTTTTATAATGTACATAAATTATTTAAAACTAATGCTGTGGCGAACTGCAGAATATTACTATAATGTAATTTACAGTGTGAATATTGCTGTCAACACCCCTATAAATGAGTAACTTGCCTCTATGAAAGTCTCTCTCCTAAATTGCTGTGTAAATTGGACATCTGCTTGGGGGGGGGGGGGTGTCCACACTGCAATAGTTTTATTATTGTAGAGGCCATCTGCACATCACAGCAATTCCACCCAGGACATACTTGAAAACAAGAGAAATCTCAATGTATCCTTCCTGGTAAAAATCCTTTCTCAAAAAAAAAAATTCATCCCAGAGCTACTGTGCTACATTCCCCAAATGCAGCAAGGAACTCTGGGTAAGACATGCAAATTATGTATATATATTTTTTTTTTTCTCTTTTCGGAAACCTGATCTCGGCTAAAAAAAAAGCCATCTAGTATGGCAAGGATTGAAAGGTTCTGCATGAAAACGACTCGATGCAAAAAAGTGAGACCTAATGTGCATGTTTTACCCAGGGTTCCATGCTGCATATGGGGAATGTAGCACAGGAGCTCTGGGATGCAGTTCTTTGCATTGCTGTGATTTTACACATCAATCTGGACTTATTCAGGGGCAATGCAAGTTGACTTTTTTTTTTTTTTCTTTATTTCTTTGGGCTCCAGTTTGTTGTAGCACCACCGACCTTACAGCCTCTGTGCTGGAACCTGTCTTTGTCTCCCATCAGACTGGAAGCATCGGCCTTTCAAATGGTGCATTTAAGTATGAAAATGTACAGTACAAGTGTGCTGTTGGATCTGTGCAGCAATGTGGCTTTCCTTAAGGCCCTGTTAACACTGTGCGATTTATCGCGCGGATTTTGCTGCGACGTCGCACTATGTAGCTTCTCCAATGCATTTCAATGGAGCTGTTCACATCTTGCCGCGCAACGTCGCACATGACACTTTTTATGCGATTTGCTATCTGCGATTTTGCAATTTGTATTGGTGGTGCTTTGCAAAAATCGCACGAAACGGTGATGTCGCAAATATGAAAGTCGTGCGACTTTCAAATCGCACAGTGTGAATGGGGCCTTAAAGCACTGGTCTTCTGGATCACCTGGTAGTGAAGGGGGTTAATCAACCAACAAATGGGGCTGGTAAGATGCAGCCCCCAAACACTCTTCTATTGGGTCAGGGGAGCAAGTGCCCAGTTTTCCGTAGCCAAAATCTGTTTTTTTTTTTTTTGTTTTTTTTTTGTTTGTTTTTTTTGGTTTGTGGTGAAGCCCGTCCCTTATCTTGTTGCAGGAATGTAAGGCAGATAAGAGCCTTGTTGCAGGTATGCCATTTTCACACATTTACTTGCAAACCTGACACCATAATACCTATCCTAGTGGCACTTTGACACCATGTTATGTAAACAAAGCTATTCTATTCCTTTTTCAACATTGTAAATGTTCTAGGTTTTGTTCCCACATGGATAGGGCTCTCGCTTTATCCACCTGTGGTTCATTAAACCTCGTCCTGTCTCAAAGTATTTTAATGCTGTCTCTATTGTACGCCTAGTTCAACATAGCAGAATATGTTGGCGCTATATGAAATATAATACAGGAAATTGTTAGAAAAAAGTCCCATCTGCACGGTATGCGGGTTACAAGAGGACATTCCACAAGTGATCCCGCCGTCTGTGTGAGACCTGTTAATAACATACCTATTACTAAATACCTGTTGGCAAGGTCAGTGCCTGCTGGGTTAAACGTCCTTGATGGTTGGTTAAACCCTTTACTGTACGGTGTGCTTTTAACCAGAAGGAATATTTAACACATCGTAGCCTGGAGCGGTTGCATCTTGGGTCGTCAGTTGCCTGGACAAAATTAAAAGGGACAAACCCCTTCCTGGCTGTACAGGTTTTTTTTTTTTTTTGTATCACAATGCATTATCCTTTTCATTTATTTTGTCAGTTTTGGTACATATGCATATTACTGAGATTTTATATTTTGACATTCAGGTCTAGGGTCTCCAGATTTCTAAACAGCCGTTTTTGTGTTCCCCATACAGGGAGGTGATGGCGCTAAGCGATCCGCTCTTCTAGATAGCGATGAAGTGATGACCTATTACTATGACGATGTTAGGACGCTGTATGAGGTTTTCCAGAGAGGAACCAAAGTATCAAGTAAGTGCATAGGCGCGCGCAGGGGGTGTTTCCCTGGTTCACCCTAATGTTGGGGAAAGGGGTCCTCTTTCAACTCTGGTGTTGAGATTTTTAGAGGTCTTTCCCGGTTCATGTTTGAATAGCATAAAAACCGACTATTTCTGATTACAGGCTTGTTCTTACTAATGTTTAGATGTTGCACATTTTTCATAAGCTTTCATTTCATAAATGCTTTAGGGTGTGCACCCATGGACAAAAAGAAAAACCCACAAACTAGTGGATAGACCACAGTCACCCCGCCTGATCCAGACAATATGGATCAAGGTGGGCACCCTGGTATTAGGATTAAACCTGATAATGAACTATATGGCAAATGGCCATTATACCATTGACTTGGAATACACCCTACTACAGCTCTATTTTTTTTTTTTTGTATTTTTTTTTATTTTACGTTTTATTTTTTATGCGTTTTTCTTCCTTTTAATCCTAATTAATATAAGTTTTAAAATTCAGCATCCTGACGTCCGTTTGAGGAAGTTTGTCTTTCTCTTCTTTGCCATATTGTGCACTCATGGAACAACAGCTGCGCACGCCAGAGAGTGAGATTAATTGTTTTGCTCTTGTCCACAATGACAAATGCAAAACAATTTAGGCTGGGGTCAAACTAACGTATTATTTGCAGCGACTGTCAAAGTGCGTCCAAATGCATTGCCATATTTTTTTTCACAAAATGCGCAAAAACAGTCATACGATGCGCATTTTCGTGCGTGATTTGTTACAGCTCCAAACCAGGAAACTTTGGGTGTCTGGACGTTATGTTGGCCGGACATGAGCAGGGTCTGACGTCTCCAAATCACACACGTCGCTATGCTGAAGCCACGCACTCTGTACGTCAGTAGTAGCGGTTTTGCGTTCTCGAAAAAATGCATTCGTTTGCTGCTTGCGTCGCGCGGCTGGACTTTATATATTGGCTGTAATTTGCTGCTACTGCAGCCGTGATTAAGTGCGCCAAAACGCACGTTAAAAAAAAATGCGTTAGTCTGACCCCAGCCTTAAACTGCATACATTGGCTCATACGTCATTATATGCGATACAATGTTCCATTTGCTAATGTTACTCCATACACTATGTATTGAGTACAATAATTATGATGATGATCCCATGCGCAGGAACACCGATTTAGTCACTCGCGTGTTCTCAATGTTATGAGCTGTACATGTGTTGTAAGACCTATAAAGGGTTAATAGATACTACTCGACATCCATATGTAGCAGATAGGATCTCGGGTAGGTGTCTCAATCTCCGGGAAGGATTGTGCCTCATGCAGATTCGGTCAAGTTAGATAGGACCTGACAACAATGAGGTACATTTGGTGTCTGACAGGCCTAAGCAAAGTATGAGCATATTTTGGGAACCTAATCCCCCACCATTTGCTCCCTCAGGTGATTGAACTTTTTAAAAACAGGCTTTTGTTTTCCTCTTCTCTTCCCCTCCCCCCTTCTTCCGGTTCATAAAAAAAAAGTGGTCATATTCTATGGAGTGCTCTTTCTTCGTATACTACAGGGGTGTACCCCCCCCCCAAGTTTAAAATGTAAAAACACACCTTTTTTTAAATGTTTTCAAAACTGGGTGTCGTGTGTGTCAGAGCCCCACAGCGGTATAACGCTCGTGGTAAATATGATCATACAAAGGATCCACAGCCATAAAACTCTCATGGTAAAGGCAGTGAATATGAACACGCACACAGCATTTATTATATATATAATTATATTATTTATTTTTTTTTACCCTTGGTGAGGGGTTTTGCTCTGGACGGTGGACCCTCAAGTACCAGCTGGCAGGCCCTGCTTATGGCAGGTGACTGACTGGGCAGGACAGACAGTGTAGTCTGCGCACTGTCTGCTTTCAAACACCCGCGACCCCAGCACATGCAGGCAGCTATGTGGCACCCCCCCCCCCCCACCTCGGACGCCCCTGGCATACTGTAATATTGTCTTGGATTCACCCGCTGTTATTGCCTCGTGTTAAGTGCAACTTTTCCATGTTTTTTTTTTTTCTTTGTCACACACACGTAACGTTTATGTGTGTGTGGTCGTTAGTGGGTTAACCCTGTATGTGGATTTCAGAGCAACCATATTGGGTTTTGGTGAATTATTTACTCTATCCTTAAATGGATTGGTTTGTCTTTAAGGGTGATTTTTGTTACGGGGACGCTTGAGTGGAGAGCTCTGTTTAATTGCACTCTCCCGCCATACCTGAGCTATTTTCAGCTTCTGCGTTGCTGAGAGATGACGAGGATAAATTCCTAAGAATCCTTAAGTTTATTATAAATCTCTCGTTTGCATATTACACCCAGAGCCCTCTTACTTGATGCTAACTTTTCTTTCTTTATTTTTTACACCCACTCTCAACATTTTCTGTAAAAAGAAAGTTTTCATCTGATCTTCCCTCTTTGTATCCTGATAGCTGGGTGATACTTGGGCTCATTTCTGCCTAATCTCAGTGTTCTCCTCTTTGTCATTTAGGCTAGGGTCAAACGAACACATTATTCGCAGCGACCGTCAAAAAGTGTGTCCGAACGCATTTTCTTTTTTTTCCCCAGACTGCGTGAAAATGGTCAGATGAGGTGCATTTTCGTGCGTGTTTTTTTTTTTTTTTTTTTTTTTTTTACAGATCGTCAAAACACTTTTTGCGTCTGGACATTAGCAGCGTCTGACGTCTCCTAATAACACACGCCATAATGCCACCGCAGCACGCTCTGTACGTCAGTACTAGCGGTCCTGCGTTCTCAAAAAATGCGTTCATTTTCCACTTGCGTTGCACGGCCGGACTTTCGTGCAGCTGGATTTCGTATATTGCCCATCATTTGCTGCTACTGCGGCCGTGATTAAGTGCGTCCAAACGCACGTTAAAAATGCGTTAGTCTGACTCCAGCCTAAGACTCAAATTTCCTAATCCATGTCATTAAAAGATAGGCTGTCGCTGTTATAGCTTTCCTTTTTGTCTTATGTGTCTCTACATGTCATTTTTTTTTTTTTAATTTGTATGTAATCCTTTTATCTGATGGGAAGGAGCTGCTTGGTTCACTGATATTAAAAGATCAATATTCTCTTTCGTCGGGATGTGAAGAATGGCCTCTTCTCACTCACCCTGCCCCGATCTTACAGAAAAGATGCGTGAAGTGGAGCAGTTTCCTCCACCCCACCCAGTGTCACCTGCAGCCGGTATTTAACATTTTCCTGGCTGCCAGTCACCAGATCTGTCACTAGTGGCTTAAGCATGCAGAATGTGTGCCAACGTCACCCCCTGAGACGGCTTGTGTTGGTTTTCTCTGAGGGATCTTCTCATGCACACGTATCTGATCCCTCGCTCTGAGCAGGTGCAGCGGAAATTGCACAAATGACAAGCATTAAATAACTTGAAATAAAAAGAAACTTGGACAGAGGCTGTCAGCATCTGTCTTATTAAAGGGCAAGAAAATCTTTTCAGAGTATCCCCTTTAGGCTAGGGTCAGACTAACGCATTCTTCGCGTTGTCCGTGACAAAGTGCGTTCGAACGAATGGACGTATATTTTCACGGAATACGCGATAGCGGTCATACGATGCGCATTTTCGTCCGTGATTTTGTACGGATCATCAATAAAACCCTTTTTTGTGTCTGGACGTTATGTTGGCCGGACATTAGCAGCGTCTGACGTCTCCTAATCACACACACACGCCTCTAGCGGACACAGCGCACTCTGTTCGTCAGTACTAGGGGTTTGACGGTCTCGAAAAAATGCATTTTTTTTGCCACCTGCGTTGCGCAGCCGGACTTTCGTGCGGCCGTTCTTCGTATGCTGCCCGGCATTGGACATCATTTGCTGCTAGCACGGCCGTGATTTAGTGCTGCTAAACGCACGTTGATACTGCATTAGTCTGACCTTAGCTTTAATCTGTATTAGTGGTGGCGAACACTAACAGATCACGTGATTCAGGGCCGTCCTCCATTTTTCTACATCTCCTGTTGTAGTGCAGGGATCCATAACTGTGGCCCTCTAGCTGTTTTTGTCCAACTCCCATGATTCTCAGTCACTCCTGAGCTTCATGGGAGGTGTAGACCCAAAATGTCTTGGGGTCCCTTCCCGTAGTGTTTGTTTCTGAACTGCTCAGGATGGCTGCATGGACCAGAAGTATTGAGCCTGTTCAATGTATAAAAGCTGTCATTTGTGCTCACTCCTGTGGCTCCAGATGAAACAAAATGGGTTTTAGTTGACTTGAATGGCCATTTAAAGTGTAAGCTCACCTGGTCAGGCAAGTACCTGATGAAACCAAGCTGCTTTTTAAGCAACCTCCTATGCTCATGCTCATGCTGCTTTTCAATCATGAGAGAACCTTTTTTTTTTTTGTGTATTTTGTTTTGTTTTTATTTGTATCCTCCCCAGAAACCATTCCAAATTGGGATAAAAGAAAAAACACTGAAAGGGGCAGCAACAAAAAATAAACCTGGCTATGTATATACATATGTACAGAAACTGTTTTGCGCCATTTTCCATATCTTTCTTTTTATCCCAAAGTGGAGTTGTTTCTGGGGAGCATGATTTGAAAACCAGCGTGAGCATACGCGGTTGCTTTAAAAAGCAGCTTGGTTTCATCCGGTACTCGCCTGACCAGAGATGCTGTGACCTGGCAGATGAGCTTACACTTTAATAGCCATTCAAGTAAACTAAAACCTGTTTTGTTTTTCGCATGGAGCCACATGAAGGGGCGCAAATGGCAACTCTCTTTTTCTGACGCCGCAATCATCCAGTTTCCGCAGCGCTTTACAATAACCAAAGGGAACAGGATGAAATAAACAGACATATGATGGAAACACTAGGTGTAGAGGGCCCTGCTCATGGGAGCTTACAGTCTAGGGCTTGGGGTTGATTTTAAGAAAAGGAGTTTTACTGAATGTCAGGATCATTCTATGCAACATATAGGTGGTTATAATATGTGCTGCCCCTTTAACCCCATAGTGACCGGGCAGTTTTACAAAAGTCCATCCTTTAGGCTGGGGTCAGACCAGCGCACTTTTAACGTGCGTTCTGGCGCACATAATTACGGCCGCACTAGCAGCAGATGACGGCCAATATACGATGTACGGCCGCACAAAAGTCCGGCCGTGCAACGCAAGTGGAATTTGAACGCATTTTTCTGAGAACGCTGAACCGCTAGTACTGACGCACTGAGTGCGCAGCTGCGGCATAGCGGCGTGTTTGCGTGATTAGGAGATGTCAGACACTGCTAATGTCCAGCCTACATAACGTCCAGACGCAAAAGTTTTATTGACGATCCGTACAAAATCACACCCGAAAATGCGTGTCGTCTGACCGTTTTTGCGCATTCCGTGAAAAAATACATCAATGCGTTCGGACGCACTTTTTCACGTTCGCAGGGAAAAATGCTTTCGTCTGACCCTAGCCTTAGTGCCCGCTGCTGTCTTTACGTTTCTGCACTGTTCGTGTTTAGGTGACATTTTCCTCCTTACTCGTTTAAGCAACCCCACACACATACACCATTTTTTTCCCACCATTAAATGGACTTTCTAAAGATTTATTTTTAAAGGATTTTACCAGGAAGGATACTTTGAGATTTCTCTCGTTTTCAAGTATGTCCTGGATTCAAGAACATTAAATTGTTAGTGTTACAGAAATACAAAGTAATAAAATGCTAAATATTGAAAAGAAATTGCACAAATATACAGATTAACAGAAAATAAAGATGTAGGAAATAGTCATTATGTTACAGGTACATTCTGTACTGCGGTATGTTAATAGGGAGCTCTTTTAGTGACTTTAGACTGGAGGAAATTTGGCATCTGGGAGGTTATTCCATAATTGTGGTGCTCTGTAGGAAAATGAGGATCGAGACACTTTCTTTTTGTATTGTGGTATTGCAAGTAAGATGCTGGTCCTGGATCGGAGGTTATAGGATGAGGGAACTGCTGAGGGAAGCAGCCTATTCAGGTAGGGTGGTAGCTTCCCAGAAAATCTCTTAAACACCAGGTTGGAGAGGTGAAGAGTGCGTCTAGATTCTAGCGATGGCCAGTTTATTTCTTTTAACCTGTCACAATGGTGGGTCATGTAGTTTCATTCTGCCGCTTTGCACTACAATGTGTTATACAATGTAAGTTTCTGAAGGTGTGTTTGCGGGGCAGCTGCATACACTACATCTCCGTATTCAATCTGCGTTCTTACCGCAGGGCTCAGGCAGGATTTGTTTCTGTACAGGGCACCTAGTTTGGGGTAAATTTTTAGATGAGTTTTTCGATGTGGGGGCCAAAGGATAGATTTGGGTCTAACAACATACCTAGATATTTGCGAGAAGTGACTGTGGTCAACATGTCATTCGATCTTGTCCTGACACCTAGATGGGGCGATTGCAATTTGTGTAGTTTAACAATGCTCTTTGTAACAGCACCTAATTTTTCTAAATACTGACAAAACTTTCTTTGATCCACTTTTCTACCTCTGTGAATTGGTCTTGCAGCACGGCCTCCAGCTGCGGGAGATTTTGGTTTGCTGGTAGATTAGTGTCGTCTGCGTACAGTTGAGGCTTTGCAGATTTATGAATATTGTGAATAGCAGGGGGCCAAGTATCGAGCCTTGGGGTACATCGCATGTGAGGGGGAGGGAGGAGCTGTCAGAAATGGACACATATTGCGACCGATCAGATACATACGATTGAAACCAGGTTAGGCTAGGGTCAGACTGAGGCAGTGCGAACGCGCGTTCTGGCGCACTTAATCACGGCCGTGCTAGCAGCAGATGCCGGGCAATGACGGCCAATATACGAAGTACGGTCGCACAAAAGTCCGGCTGCGCAACGCAAGTGGAAAATGAACGCATTTTTTCGAGAACGTTAAACCACTAGTACTGACGTACAGAGTGCGCTGCGTCCGCTAGAGGCGTGTGTGTGTGAATTGGAGACGTCAGACGCTGCTAATGTCCGGCCAACATAACGTCCAGATGCACAAAGTGTTTTATTGAAGATCCGTACAAAATCACGGATGAAACTGCGCATCGTATGACCGCTATTGCGTATTCCGTGAAAAAATACGTCCATTCTTCGAACGCACATTTTCACGGACAACGTGAAAAATGCGTTAGTTTGACCCTAGCCTAAGCGTGCGATCACCAATACCAGAGTTTTTAAGTTCTTGTAATAAGATGCCATGGTCTACTGTGTCAAAGGCCTTGGCAAAATCAAGGAAGATGGCTCCAGTTAGATCTCCTTATTCCATGCCAGCTTGGATATCATTACAAACTTTTAAAAGGGCAGTTGTAGTTGAATGCTTTGGACAAAAGACTGTTTGATCTGGGGCTAAATAGTTCCAATACTGATGATAATCACGTAATTGAGTGTAGACCCATTTTGTTTCCAGAATTTTTGACATTATAGGGAGCAATGATATCAGACGGTAGTTGGATACCAAAGTCTCGTCTCCTTTTTTATTTTATTTATGAATTTAAAGAGGTCACATACCGACCAACAGCTCAAGCAGCCTCGCATGGCTGTCACAGCAACATTGAAGGTAAAGAAAATACAACCAGGGCGGTGGAGAAACCAGAAGCCCCCATTGGGACACCCTCTACGTTGTGTCCCGCCTCACCTACCGACTCTTAAAGGACAAACCAACTAGGAAACCAATAACCTCACTGGGCCAGAAGTTCAAAAGGCATCTTTGTGAAAAATAAAGGTCAATGACAAGTGTCTGCATTTCCTGCTGCGCCATGAGCAGGCAGTAGGGGGTGGTGGGGATGTGGGAACTCCAGCATGGGGGGGGGGGGAGAGAAAAAAGAGTGAGCGGAGTCAAAAACTCGCCCACAAGAGCAGGTTCGCAAAAGGTCACGGCTTCAAATAGGGTGGAAGAGTGGGAATGGGCAGGTGCCAGCCTTCAATCCGGGGGAATTCAGTCTGGGGCGAGTCCTGCTCCTAGGAGCGGAGGCCAGGCCTCGGCCGGATCAGTAATTACATAAGGCACACCTGTACGGAACTCCTTTTTAAGTCATTGGAATGCCGTCACCTCTCTGTAGTGGCAGCGTGCCACCGGGGTCATGAATGGGAGGTCTTGGTAGAAGGTTTAACTTCGCATCTTCAAACTGAACTCCCATTCGAACACCTAGGGCTGACATAAGCCGCGTCTTGGCAATGACATCTGCAGCAACCGCAATAACATCTCTCGGCGGATTTGTGGGCTGCCGTGGCCTTGCGGATCCTGTATACAGCACCAAAGGTCCCTGGCCCTCTGGGGGGGGTTGTGTGTCTGCGACAACTGGTGCACTAGGCTGTTGACATACGGGAGCAGATCAGACGTGGGTATCGATTCCGGCACTCAGTGGATCCAGACAATGCGCTTCTGGTGCCTATTCTCCAGCGCCTCCACCCAGCAGGTCGACCTGGGAGCGAAGATCACTCGGTGTAGTAGGACAATCTGTTCCTCCGCCAGATCAGACCTCTGAGTCTGGGTCATCACCACCTGGGAGCGCACCGCCTCAACTTCAGCCCACATACCTGAGATTTCCGATGACCAATGACGTTATCTCTGCAATGAAGCTACGGTAGTGGGGCACGCATCTGGGGCAGACGCGGGCAAGGCCGCGGGACGGGGTTGACACCGCCGTCCCAGGAGCGTCTGGCGACTTCCACCTTGGCAGGGGCATTGGGGAACCAGGTGGCTGCAACATGCTGCCCTCTTCTGAAGGTGGGGAATCTACCACAGACCCATCACTCGAGGGGGTCAGGGGCAAGCACCAAGGCCTCGCGAGACACCAGTGCCGCCTGGGCCTTGCGCTTCTTCTGCACCCTATTCCGCGCTGCGTTGCCCTTTTCTCCTGGTGTGCTGGGGCCAGCCAGTTCATCTCAGCTCCGCTTGCCAGTGGCCAGGTGTCATCTCCTCCATCCTCGGAGGATCCATAATCTTGGAAGAATGGAAGGGGTCGCCGTGATGTTGGTGCGCCTGCTTCCCAGAGCATCTCTTTATCGCGCTGGCGAGCTCCCTCCGGCCGTGGCTGCAGGTTCTGCAACTTCTTGCCCATTGCGGGGCCGGGTTGGGTCCTTTGCCATCAGTTCAGGAAACTCCCCGGGCTGCAATCAGCTCGTCGCTTCAGCTAGGCCCGAATCTCGGAGCGTTTTTCTAAAGGCAGAAGCCCGGGAAACAGTGTCCGGGGCCTGAAGGTGGGAGAGGGTTGTAGGGCCTCTAGGGGGGCAATTCAGGGCGAGATGGCTGTTTAAAAGTCAGCTTAAAAGGTAAATCTTTGGCAGAGCTCCACAGCATGCAGCTGCCCTCACTGCTAGCTCCGCCTCCTTGTCTCCACTTTTATGTATAGGTACCACTCTCGCAGTCTTCCAGAGTTTAGGTATTTAACCAGTGATTTATAGTTGCAAAAGATGCCATTATTTCCATCATATTGTATAATGTACGATAAAAATAAATAAATATGGGAACCCTTTTTTTGAAATTTAATCCCAAAATTTGCAACTGCCAAAAAACCCCAGCTAAGGCTGGGGTCAGACCAGCGCATTTTTAACGTGCGTTCTGGCGCACTTAATCACGGCCGCACTAGCAGCAAATGACGGGCAATGACAGCCAATATACGAAGTACGGTCGCACGAAAGTCCGGCCGCGCAACGCAAGTGGAAAATGAACGCATTTTTTTGAACGCAGAACCGCTAGTACTGACGTACAGAGTGCGCTGCGCCCACTAACGGTGTGTGTGTGTGATTTGGAGACGTTAGACCCTGCTCGTGTCCGGCCAACATAACGTCCAGATCCAAAAAGTTTCCTGGTTTGGATTCGTAAAACATCACGCACGAACATGCGCATCGTATGACCGTTTTCGCATATTCCGTAAAAAAATACATCAATCCGTTCGGACGCACTTTTTTACGTTCACGTGTAAAAATGCTTTCGTTTGACCCTAGCCTAAATGGTTTAACAATTTTGTCCCGATAATAGAAATGCCCAATTTTTACAGGTTTAACCCCTCTCACTGAGCCATTTCACCTCTGTGTGCTGAGCTCATTTTGACTTTTTTTCTTTTATGTCCCCATACTTAAATGCCAGCCTAGGCCCTATTTTAGTAACCCCCCCCCCCTGACTATATATATTTCTTTCACTCAAACCTGGTCATGGTTATCATTGGAAAGGCTATGATCAGGCCTCTCCAATGATATAAAACATGACCCTCTAGCTGCCACAGATCGGGAGATACAGTGATCCTTTGTATCCACCCCCCCCCCCATCTCCTCTTGGCAGCTAGGGGGTTAACTGGCCCACTGACGTCCTCGCACATGTGGTGAGGATGTCAGTGGGTGGGGGTTGACACGGAGGCTTGGCTGACATCCAAGATGTCAGCCACTTCCAGGTTTGAATCGTGATCCGGGAGCAAAATAGTTAATGCTATGCACTACTGAAAAGGAAAGACTCTCCCCTTTCCAGTGGTGCAATTTTTTTTCTTTTCCTAGGATGAATGGTTGGAGTTAAAGGGCTTCCAAAGGAGCACCCCCCCCCCTTCCTGATTTATTTACTGCAGGTATTGGTGGGTGCCTGCCAATAAGGCTTCCAGCCTGTCGAGCCGGCGATCAAGGTATCGAGCAAGAGGGGAGGTTAGGCGACTCTAAGGGAAACTTCCCAATCGGAAGTACATGGTACGTCAGTAGTCGTGAAGGGGTTAAACTGGCTATACCAACCACTTTCCCAGCTGGCAGTACAAGTGCAATCTGCAGTAAGGCTTGCTTGTGAGAAAGGGTGGAGGTAGTTTCCGGGCTGTAGCTGCTGCAAAAGAAAGTCAAAATACAAGGCAGCACCTTTCCTGTGGTGGCCCCTTTTACGTCGCTGGCGACGAGGACCATTACAGATGCATATCTCCATACCCTGATAAGATATTGCGTGTTTTTTTTTTATTTTATTTTGTAGTCTACTTAATCCAGTGACCGCTTCTTCCATGTTTCATCCTTCGGGTGGGCGGAGCTAAATTGGGGGGGGGGAGAGACACACGCAGTAACATGTGTATGGCCCACACCCATAATTTTGTTTCAGAGGGAGAGACTTGCATATTTTCCCCCCTCTACTGCCTTCTATTTGCGATGAGCTAGAGACCTCAAATTCTGCTGCTCGTCTAAATGTGGTCCTGTGGTTTTGTACAAAAAATCTATTGCATCAAAACAATGTATTGTAATGTGAATGCTCTGCAATAATATTATTTTCTTTCTAGATAATGGGCCTTGTTTAGGACATCGGAAACCAAACCAACCATATCAATGGATTTCATACCAAGAGGTAACTTTTTCTATCCACGTTGAGGTCAATGACCTGTAACCATGTGACTTGATCAAAAGGATAATGTGCCCTAGAACAGGATGACATTTCAGCTATTTGCTTGTAAATACTCATGGACAAGAAATATCATTGCGACATTTATGTAAATGTCATACTTAAAGGTCCTTATTGTCCTTTATGGTTTTTTTTTGTTTTTTTTTCTTCCCCTTTCCTTCCTAGAAGGGGAAGTCCTTTTCTTTAACAAGTGTTTTTTGTAAAACAGTCCCACTCCTTTTAATGATCACAACTCTAGGCCTATTTTTAGCTGTCCTGAAATTCTTTGGCTCCCTGCTGTACAATACCACTTTCTGTACTTTGTAAAGACAGGGTTAATGTGGTGGCGAATGGAGAACGAGCGATTTCCTAGGTCTGCTCGCTTTGCTTTCTGGCAGGCGAGACTGACTAAAATTACTGTCTTCAAGAAAATGGTAGTAAATCATTTAGACACAAGAATAAAATGACCAAAAAAGATCAGATGGTCGCCTGTAGTCACACGGCAGATCTGCCCTCGCTAAAAACACGGAAAACGCATGGTTCATGGTAGCTTTGTTGTGCCCTGCACACACCCAGGAGATGGTGTACACACAACCTCACAAGGGTCTCGCGCGGCTTTCATTGTCCTGGGGACACTAGCTGCAGTGCTGAATCTCCTCAATCAATTTGTAGCTCTCATATATCACAAGCAGCACTACTTTGTTGCAAATAATTACCGTCTCGTGGGTTTTTGCAGGTATACGGCCAAATGACTTAATCCCAATTCTTAAGCAAGCTGCAGGCCGAACTGATCCTGAGCTGCCTGGGTTACAGCAGGGGTTGAGAATTCCTGCTATCGGTTTCAGTGCATGGAGAATTTTCATTGGCTTACCGATAGATGGCAGGAAACCAGCTTAAAAGGCAGCAAACTGTTTTTAATGTTAAGTAAATTATTTCCTAGTTTTCAGTAATACACGATGTTTGAAACCAGTTCATGTCCCGTCTCCTCCATAACCGCGTTTGATTGTGCTTTAATAAAACCTGTTGATTTTATAGTTTCATTGCGCTCCACCCCGGGAGTCATACATTTTCCCCAGTGTCTGCGTAGCTGCTTAATATCGCCTTAAACAAATCCTAAAGCTGTAAAAGCAGATTTTCCAGATACGTCAAGAGACTGGGCAGAGGCGTTTTAACTTTTACTTCATGGTGTTTGACGCAAACGTCAAAATTAAGCTTTCAAAAACCGACTTTATTTTTAACCTTTGAGGACATGCGGAAGATGGCAGTAACGTTTTTTGCCACGTGGGATGAGGATGGTCTCATGCTGATGGAATGCACGGGGCTGCATGTCTTGGGTTGCAGCAGCCGGCACTGAGTGCAGGAAGCTGTGCTTCCTCTAATGTCTGTGTGGTGGGAAACCACAGCTTTTTCTGTCTTTGCAGTTACGATCTGTACATAAATCAGACGGTCAGATTATCCTTTTTTTTTTTTTTTATTTTTTGGCATATGCAACGGTTTGATCCTGCACCTCCTTTCCTTTCCATGTGGTTTGGGGGATGTTCTACTTCCTTTCTCTCAGCTCGAGACGTCCTATTGGTTATTTCATTTTTTTTTTCCTGTCCCCTGTACAAAACTCTTGTGATCCTCACACGAAAATGTGTGTGGTAGAAAGCTCTTGATTTGAGCATTACCTATTGGGGTGGTGAAGAGAGAAATCACCCTTGTGTCCCTACAGGGAATGGGAATGCATTAGAACAAGCAATCATTTTTTTTTTTTTTTTTTTTTTGGAGCAGGCATCCACAACCTTGGCCGTCCAGACAGGGCTGGTCTGGGTCAAAGCAACACTGGACTTCATCCAGACAGGGCTGGTCTGATTATGCAAACACACACCAGGCTGTAAATTTATTATAGATTTTATGTATTAAAATTGTGCAGTTTCGGTGCTCTTTCATCGCTCTTCAGTGATTCCATGTCACCAAAAAAAGTGACTTCACTAGTAAAAATTGGGGGGGGGGGTCTAATAGAGCTTTAAATAGATTACAATTTTGTAAAATTAGATTTTTAATCTAAGCTCCTATTAGACTTTCGCCCCCCCAATTTTTACTAGTGAAGTCACTTTTTTTGGTGAAATGGAATCACCGAAGAGCGATGAAAGAGCACCGAAACTGCACACCATTTTAATACATAAAATATATAATAATTTACAGCCCGGTGTGTGTTTGCATAATCAGACCAGCCCTGTCTGGATGAAGTCCAGTGCTGATTTGACACAGACTAGCCCTGTCTGGACGGCCAAGGTTGTGGATGCCTGCTCTACCAAATCCTTTTTTTTTTTTTTTTTTTTAGTCTAAGGCTAGGGTCAGACGAACGCATTTTTATGTTGTCTGTGAAAAAGTGCGTTCGAACGAATGGACGCATTTTTTCACGGAATACGCGATAGCGGTCATACTATGCGCATTTTCGTCCGTGATTTTGTACGGATCATCAATAAAACACTTTTTGCGTCTGGACGTTATGTTGGTCGGACATTAGCAGCGTCTGACGTCTCCCAATCACGCACACACGCCTCTAGCGGACGCAGCGCACTCTGTACGTCAGTACCTGCGGTTCACGTTCTCGAAAAAATGCGTTCATTTTCCACTTGCGTTGCGCAGCCGGACTTTTGTGCGACCGTACATCGTATATTGGCCGTCATTGCCCGGCATCTGCTGCTAGTGCGGCCGTGATTAAGTGCGGCTGCACGCGCGTTCGCACTGCCTCAGTCTGACCCTAGCCTTAGATTGCTGCGTTCTAATGCATTCCCATTCCCTGTGGGGACACGAGTGTGATTTCACCCCCCCCCCCCCCCATAGGTAATGCTCAAATCAAGAGCTTTCTACCGCACATTTTTGTACAGGGGACAGGGAAAAACAAATCTAAAATATTGTATAAAATACAAATTTTGTAAATTTTACCTTTTTTTTTTTAAAGGTGCATGTGTTTGTGTTTTGTGTTTGTTCGTAAGGGCTGACCTAGACGAGGCTCAGGTGGCCGGTCAAATCGACCCACAGGGATTCTCCAATGGCCAACATGCCGACCTCCCGATGTATTGGAACTACATTTCCCTTAAGGGTCAGCCAAACTGAACACCCAAGCATCATGGGAGATGGTTGCAAAATCACTACATCTCCCATGATACTCGGGTAGTAAAATCCCATGGGAAATGTAGTGCCAAACCATCTGTATTGCAGAGGCTGCACAGTATGATCCAGTTCCCTGATCATTAGTAAATGTCAGAATCCTTCAGTAAATCATGAATACAAAGGTTTTATTCAATTATATTTTAGAAGATAAAAAAATAATGTAAATCTGTCTCTTGCGTTTTCAGGTGTCGGATAGAGCAGAGTATTTGGGATCTGCGTTGCTACACAGAGGTTTCAAACCATCTTCTGAACAGTTTGTTGGCATTTTTGCCCAGAACAGACCTGAGGTAAAGGGCAATTCAGTCTGGATGATTTGCTGAGGAATAGCAGACTTTTTGTACATTTCTGGACTGTGGTGGGTGGTGGCAGGGGGGGCAATAGAAAAACTGGAATCTCTGGCATCACATAGCTGACGTTTCCTGGCACAGCCAATTACAGTAGGTTTTGGCAAGTGCTGATATTTTGTCTGATGCCCAATGTTTTAATATACGTTGTAAAAGATGATACTCTGGCACTGTGTGACGCCTCAATACTACAACAGATGGCTGTTTTGGTCATTCTGAAACCTTTACATTGTTCTGCAAAGAGTAACATTCGATTTTATTTTCTTAACTACCTGCAGCTGTTGGATCCTTAGTCACACATTCTGTATGATAACATGGTATGGTTGACCAGTCTGCTGGTTCTTATTTTGATGGAATTTATTTTCACCCCAAATTCTGTTCATCTGTTTAGTGGACCATAGCGGAGCTGGGCTGCTATACATATTCCATGGTCGCTGTTCCGCTCTATGACACACTGGGTGCTGAGGCAATTACCTACATCATAAATAAAGGTATTACATCTGCTTAAGCACACCTACCAAATACAAGTGTATGGTAGAGGTGGGGTGTTTGTTTGGGGGGTTAAAGTGCTTCTGATTTATCAAACATTTATTCTATGGTTTCAGAATATATGAGCACCATTCTTTCAATGTGATGCATTTAGTCCTTTGTGCTTGGCCTGTGCCGTGACCCTCTTAATTGTTCCAGCTGATATCTCGCTTGTGTTCTGTGACACCCCGGAGAAGGCCAAGCTACTGCTCACCAATGTGGAGAAAAACGAAACCCCTGTCCTCAAGACTATAGTCCTCATGGAGCCGTTTGATGAAGACCTCCTTGAACGAGGAAAGAAAAGTGGGGTGGAATTGGTCAGCCTGAAGGAAATGGAGGTATGTGCTAATCTACGTAAAAGGATAGATACGTTTGCATTGGTTAAACAGCGAAAACCATCTTTCAGTATTCCTTGTGTAATATTGCTCTTGGTCTGTGCTCCGTGGCTTTTTTTCTTCAATACAAAGGCATTTTGTTTATTGCGTTCTCGTGTTGTAATTCTGGTTAATTGCACAGTTGTAGGTTTTTGGTTTCTGGATTTATTTTCCCTTTTGGGCAGGGTTGTTTTTTATTTATTTTTATTTTTCCCAGCTCAATGACCTATATATTATATTTCAACCCCTCCTGGGTACAAAATGTAAATGGATTTATGACTGCATAACTTTTTTTTTTTTTTTGATCACAACAAATGTGCTAGATTACGCTTAGAAATGCAGTAAACAATGCTGCGGAAACGTTCCTCTTTGTTGTTGTGTGTAGCATTATACACCTGGGCATTGGGAGCTGGGAAACGAGATTTCACAAATTAAAGTTTAATGTGCTCCATCTGGGGAAACAAGCAGAAAGTGGCAAGGTACATCCGTAATAAGGAATAAATAAACTGATGGACAAACCACCGTATAAAGGGCTAAATGGAATAGGGTAGTGATTAAACCCTGGATAAGGTTATATATCAAATCCCCTCACGAGGAAAAAACACCTATTGACTAAATTAAAACCTATACTTTTATTGGATTCAATTATAAAAAATTGGAAGTAGTTGTCAAATTAGAACACACTTAATTATTTATATTGAACATAATACCCACATAATGTCAGTAAAGAAAATTGTGTATATATTATCTACTCGCGTAAACGGTGCGTCCACCAATTTACACAATTAGCGCATATTACATGAATGATAGATAGTAACCATAATCAGACATGTCACATCAGAGAAATAGATTGAAGAGGAAAATGTATCCTCCAAAGTCTGCGCATCTAACAATACACACGCTAGCTCATTGGTGTTGGTCAAATCATACTCTAAACACCAGTGGTGCGATGAAACTCAAAGAAGCAATTGTATTAGCCACCACAGATTGAATATTAGGCTGTCAAGTTGCTACTTGAATAACTAGGTACCTAGGTGGTGATTATAGGAATTGAGGTCAACTAGCGAACTCTCAATGGTGGGATAGATATAAAGGTTCTTACCAATTGATATAAATAACTCATGAACAATTGGACACCTATTCATATTCAGGCATGATTAGATATCTAAATAATTGTTAGAATGTGTGCACATTGTGAACACCGGTTGGAATAACCACCAAACTCCATATTAGAAGGAAGTTATGAGCATCGACATTGAAGTTGAATTCACTTACTGGATGTATGTTCTGAGACTCCTAGTCCAATTAAGAGCGCTCAAATGTAATGATAAACATCAATGTATGGGTAGTTCACCACTTAAACTGATGAAAAATAGTAGAACATACAATACTATGGATGGTGTGGTTAGATGGTTGCTCTAATGCTATAGACTCAGCATAGATACTTAAACATCAACTATGCAATGTTAACTCATCAGTGAGCACTCAAAGTAACGAATAAACCAGTTCATATAGCCCTCAGAATCTGACACATAGACACTCAATGACTACCATTATCCATACAAAAATTGATTGATGTGAACACACCTTGCAGATAGCTAAGAGCGTTCGACTCCACCATCACATTAAGCCCATAAGAAATTCCTTCAAAACGGAGCTTGGTCTGCAAACACTCAAACGTCAAAGTGCATGCACGTTACCAACGCAGCTTATCGTTGCTGCTACGCTTGGTGGTGAATGAACTCTAAATTATGGTTGAAATTAACCTGCTAAATATTCATTCAAACACGGCATTTATCATGTCAACACGACCGACAGGCTAGATATATCATTAGTACTCAAACGCTTGAATTAGCGGAAAAGATCAGCCTCTGAGTTGTTCATGAAAAGCCATAACGCTGGTAAATTATAACGTAAACACACGATCTGGCCGGCAAATATGTTCGGTAGTTCAGTAACCAGAATTAACAATTGATGTAACATACCTTACAAGTAGCTGAAAGCATTCAACTCCAATTTGGTCTGCAAGCACTCAAAAGCAAAGTGTATGCACATTACAAACATGTATTGATAGTACCGAAAGCGCAGAAAACATCAGCCTCTGAGTAATTCAAAAACGCCGTCATGCTGGTAAATTGTGACGTGACCACACAATCTGGCCGGCAATTATGCTCGGTAAATCGTTATTATCATAGGCTAGACAGTGATCTATTTATAAACGTCAAGCGCAGTTATTTACTCAAAAAAATAATCGCTCAATATGACGAATAACAAAATTATTTTTGTCAGCCAGCCACCAGGCTCATACTTTATAATAAACGCTCAATTAGCGATAAAGATCAATCCACAATTAGGTTGGTGTGCATGCACTTTGCAAAGACAAATATTACCCTTAGGCTCAGTATAAAGTTAATGTTGAGAACATTCAATTTGACGGTTAGATTAACCTATACAACGTTCATCAAAGGCTAAATTAACCTCCAACGCTCACCGCGTTTCCCTGCTGTCAACACAGCAATTTCATCAGGAATAAGGTGAAGCCTTGTTCGGTTTAACGCATAGAAAAAATCTGAGTGCCCTGACCTCACGCAGAGACCAGAGTATAATGGACAGAATCAATCCAACAGGGAAGTAGTAAAGAGGATAATCTGCACCGTGGCCTCTTCAAAAGGAGTATCGATTGATGTGGTGACAGGAACTGTTTTGAAGCAAGACATGATCTGGTTCCACAGGTCTGTCTGGATGCTGCAGGCAACCCTGATGGTGTGATGAAATGACACTCTATTCTTACATGCTAGTGCTTTTTCATCCACGTGCTTCATATTTATTTTACACCTTTTCCAAAGTATGTTTTAGATGGTGTGATCAAAGGGGCTCTCTACTCAAGAAGTCTAGAGGGTTTGGGGGTTGAGTAAGACTGAGTTTTACTGGATGTCAGGATCGTGTGTCCAATTTATTTAACCATTATGGGCCGGACCTTGGTTTTCTTAAAACCCAGTGTATCCTATTTTGTAGGAGTTCTAAAAACCTTTCGTGGATTGTAGAGGTTTGGGATGTGTTTTATAAATGTGAAAGCCATAAAAAAACTAACAATGTTTTGTCTCTCAACTAGGCAGAGGGAAAGGAGAATCTAGAGAAACCAAAGGTGAGGGTGTGTGTTTTTTTTTTTTTTTTTTTTTTTTTTTTTTTTAGGGTAACCTTGATTCTACTGTAAAGTTTGCAACCTTGTTCCTCCAGTCTCTTTCACAAGAGATTGCACTAAAGTCCTGATTTATGCTGTGGTCCAATGACTGCTCTGGTATTCCAGCATTCGTCTTCCGTGCAGTCTGGAAACCGTGTCAAATAGAAAAAATTATCAAGTATGCTTTTCTAATATCCAGCCTAATAAAACCGCATCAGTAATTTGCTTGGGAGATGTATGTATGAGCTGCACACTCGACATTGGTTTGTGTGCAGGTAGCCAGTCCACACGCTATCTCAGAATTCCAATCAACTTGATCATGTCTTGTAACAGCTGGCATCTGATTATGGTAATGTTTTATTCCTTGAGCCCTCCTTGCCCTAACTCTGCTACAAGTGATGTATACTGCATAGGGCTCTTTTTTTTTTTTTTTTTTTTTTTGGTTTACTCATGGGTTGAAACAACTAATCGCTGAATACACGACTATTTTCATTTATCCTATTTTATTTATCCTATTTTATTTACATATATATCTTTAAATCTGTGTACAGCATAAAATGTTTAACGTTTAGCTCCGTCTGACTCTAATCTCAGGCACTACTTTGGGGCTGATTTTTGGAGAAGACTTGTCGGATGCTTTGCTCTGTATGCGTTGTTTTTTAGGACTATGTTAGACCTAACCAGTTTCTATTTAGTTTACACCTGTATCAGAACTACAGCACAAACCCAGGGGTTACAGCCACTCGGATGAGCTGTACTGCTGGTGGTTTTTAGCCTTACATGGAGCTGGAGTCCTGTGCTACCACCCCATCCTCCCTGCCTTCCCATCTCTGATCTGGACCTGCCAGCCCTCCCTTCGGTCCAGTCCCTTGCCCCAAACTCCCTCCCACACTCGTGCCCCGTCTCTTGCTCAAACCCACTCCCTCCCATTTGCAGACCCTCATCCCACACCGTGCATTAAATTGTTAAAAAGACACTGTATGTACCCTGACCCCTATATAGCTTATTAAAGTCCCCAGACTGCATGGAGATCTAAACCAGCTTTCGTGCCGACATCGTCAGATCTATCATAGTGCTCTTGGGTAGCATTTACAATTTGTGTGTGTGTGTAAAGTGTTTTGAAGAGGTATATCACCTGGACACTTCATTGGATAAGGCTAATGTCAGACGAACGCACTCTGCGTGCATGCACAACAGACGGACGTACTGACGAAAGATACTGTAGACCTCACACGATCCGTTTTTGTGGACGGACATAGAAAAAAAGGGGAATTATGGGAAACAAAATTAATAAAAGAATTTGAAAAGCCATTGTGTGCTTCAAGGTGCTGGGCGCTGCGTCTGCCATCTCCCATCACTCACACAGAACGCTACGCAGACATGGCGCACTCTGTGCATCCGTGGTAGCAATTTTACGTTCTTACCTAACTATGTGCGCAGTTCGGTGCGCACGTACTTGGTTGGTGTGTGTGTGTCTCTCTATTGCTCATGATTCTATGCTACGACTGACGTTAAACTGTGCGGCAACACTGACCTAACTGCATTCGTCTGACATTAGCCTTAAAGTTTGGCGACTGTTTATACTTTAATTAGCAGGCCTGGAAACATGTTAATACTGCGTGAACACTGAGTGTATGTATATATTGTACTGAAATACAATTTTTTTTTTTTTTTTTCTTTTTAGCCTCCAAATCCAGAAGACCTTGCAGTTGTTTGTTTCACTAGTGGCACAACAGGTAATCAACCGCCAATATTCTTCTATTTGGAGAAACGGCTATTGCTATGAGCAAAATTCTTGAGTGTAGTACAGTATCAAAGGCCTTGCATGTGTAAATTGATACAGGTTTCTGTTTAGGCCTACACGCATGGCCTGAGAATGAGTTCTTGATGTAGCGAATGCTATATACAGCTTTATCTAGTATCTGTAGAACTCCTTTTCCCGCGGGGATTTTTTTTTTTTTTAGTATTTAATGTCAGAGTGAAACCTTTCACACAACTTTCTATTGTTAACCTAGAAAAAGTGGGAATTTTTTATTCCTTAACCATAAACTGAAAATCCTGTATCTTCTCGGGCCTTACGATCCGTCCACACACCATGATATCACTCGGTATATTGAACCAGGGCCGGCCCAAGACATGGTGCTGCCTCGAGCGAAGGATGAACTGCTGCCCCCCCCCCAAAAAAAGAGGAAAAACACGCAGTGTGTATGAGCGTATCAAAGTGCGCCACCGCAATAGAATTCAAACACTGATACACACCGAACATTAGAATTTTATTGCTGTGGAGCTCTGTGATAAAGTAATGTGAGGTATGTAACAGTGCGCTAATGGCGCTGCCCTAGAGTAGCGTTTATTTGGATTCTTTAGGACAGATTCATAAACTCAAACAGCAGGAAAGGCTGTAGTACCTTGATTACCACACCAGGGAGGTACTACAAAAAAAAACTAATTACCACCTCAGCACCAAATGGCTTGGTGGTCAGGAGGGCGCTGAGCGAAAACACATTAACTAGGGTTGCACTGATACCGATTACTAGTATCGCTATCGGTGCCGATACCGGGTACTGCAGGAGTACTTGGTACTCCTGCAGTACCCCCGATATTTTTTTCCGATACTGGAAGCTGGCTTGCCGGCATCCTAGGGGCTGGGGCGGCTGTCCGAATGCTCTATCGGCATTCGGACAGGCCCTGCAGCTGCTCTCCTCACTTTGTTTATACTTACCTTCCTTAGCGACGCCGGGAAAGTCTTTGCGCGCGCGCTCCTTGGAAGGTCCCCAGCCGCGACCACGTGGGACCATGTGATCGTGGCTGGGGTCCTTCCAACGAGCGCACGCGCGGAAACTTTCCCGGCGTCGCTCAGGAAGGTAAGTATGAGGTGAGAGCAGCTGCAGGGCCTGTCCGAATGCTCTATCGGCATTCGGACAGGCCCTGCAGCTGCTCTCACTTTGTTTATACTTACCTTCCTTGGAACTGTCCCGGCGTCGCTAAGGAAGGTAAGTATAACAAAGTGAGAGCAGCTGCAGGGCCTGTCCGAATGCCGATAGAGCATTCGGACAGGCCCATCGGCATTCGGACAGGCCCTGCAGCTGCTCTCACTTTGTTATACTTACCTTCCTTAGCGACGCCGGGACAGTTCCAGGAAGGTAAGTATAAACAAAGTGAGAGCAGCTGCAGGGCCTGTCCGAATGCCGATAGAGCATTTGGACAGGCCCTGCAGCTGCTCTCCGCTCATACTTACCTTCCTGAGCGACGCCGGGAAAGTTTCCGCGCGTGCGCTCGTTGGAAGGACCCCAGCCGCGATCACATGGCCACGGCTGGGGACCTTCCAAGGAGAGCGCGCGGGCGAAGACTTTCCTGGCGGTGCTAAAGGAAGGCAAGCATGAGCTGGGGGGCATTATCTATGAGACCTGGGGGCTTTATATGAGGTCTGTTCTTATTGGAAAGCGTCACGTGACATAAAATAAAAGTGTCGGTACTTGGTATCGGTGAGTACTTGAACAAAAGTATCAGTACTCGTACTCGGTCTTAAAGTGGTATCGGTGCATCCCTATCTGCGCACTGATACAATGACTTAACGTGAACAAAATTGCTGAATAACAATGGTTGACGAGTTGTGCGGCCTGCAGGACAGTCCCACAATACCTAGAAATACACAGATACTGAAACACAGATGCAAGACTTTACTTGTGAGACAGAGTGGGAACTTGCATAGTTCAATAGCCTGCAGGGAAGGCCTTCAGAGATGGGCTTCTGTATAGCGACCAAGAAAACAGATACTCGACAGGATTCAAGACAGTTGATATATTCAGCAATAGACTGAACAGGACTTAAATCCTAGAAACTAGGAAAATACACAGAACTGGATGCCTTGTGATTAGGCCTAGAAACCAGACTAGGAGCTCCGAGACATGAACTAGGAGCTCCGAGACATGAACTAGGAGCTCCGAGACATGAACTAGGAGCTCCGAGACATGAACTAGGAGCTCCGAGACATGAACTAGGAGCTCCGAGACATGACTAGGAGCTCCGAGACATGAACTAGGAGCTCCGAGACATGAACTAGGAGCTCCGAGACATGAACTAGGAGCTCCGAGACATGAACTAGGAGCTCCGAGACATGAACTAGGAGCTCCGAGACATGAACTAGGAGCTCCGAGACATGAACTAGGAGCTCCGAGACATGAACTAGGAGCTCCGAGACATGGACTAGGAGCTCCGAGACATGGACTTGATAGCAGGTTTGCAGGAACTAGGACTCCATTTACTCCACGACAGTCCAAGAGATGCTCTCCCACTGCTTTAAAGGCTGGTGGCTTCTTGCAATTATGCTAAGCCCTGCCTCCTCAGATGCCGTTTTGCCAGCTCTCAGTACTGGCAACAGGCTAGCCAGCGATGGCACCCTGACACCCCCCCCCCCCCCCAGGAAGCACTGCGGGGCCAAGGATGTTGCAGTAAATCGGACAACTGGGTGCCAGTGAACAACAGCGCTGCATAGTGTTAGATTTTAATTGTTACTATTAGCAGTACAGCTAGGAGTGCAAGTTAAACTCACAGAATTTTATGTACCAGCAGAGTTTCACAGACCCGGTGGGAGGAGTGAAGTTCCTGCAGTCTGGAGGATCCGCCCACACACAACAGCTATGCCAGGAAGGGAAGTGCACGATTACGGCGCGTGTGGGCGGATCCTCCTCAGGCTGCTGGGCAAGGTAAAAGTAGATGCCGGCGGGCTTTTTTTTTTTTTTTTTTTTTTTTAATAAAAAAATAGTGCAGCGTCGCTGGTGGCTTAGATTTGCCACCCCAGAATTTCTGGTGCCGCTGCTCCGCTCTGCACCATGGTCGGGCCGGCCCTGTATTGGTCACCTTCACTGCCGTATCAGTCGTGAACTTTAGTAACCTCTTTACAGAGCCTCATAATTATAACTAATTATACAGTGTATAAAATGACTTGTAGGCGTCCCTTCATTTAGCAAACAACAAACTGAAAAGGTGACCCGTTGGAAAAGGAAACCATAATCACATGGGATGACTCAGAAAAAATAACACTATTATGAAGTAAAAACAAAGAATAAAATCACACTATATATCAAGGCTGACTATTTTCTACAGACATGCGCTGAATCCAGACTAAACCTCTTCAGCTGCAGGGAAATGTATTGCAATGTGTGAGCCATGGCAAAATAGACCGTATAGTCTGCAGTAAGTGTTCTGGTGCTCTAGGTTTTGCAACTATACTGCTTCGGATATCCCGACCTGCTGGTGAATGTGGTGGCTTTTATAAAACCATACGGGCCTTTTTCCAAGGCTGTTGTAAATGTAATTCCATAGACTAATGGACACAATCCCATAGTTGGTGCTAATGTAGCATCTTGATATGTAACTGTTATCGCTAGGATAAGCAAGTTTAGCATCTGGCATCGCTTTATTCTGATCTTGATGCTACAGGCAGGTGAATAGGTTTTGCGCTTCGTGAGCTTACAGTGCGTAAAGGAATGGTCCGGAGAACAAGCAACGGCACTAGTGGCCTGCTCTACGGTGGGGATCGCTCAGGTCTCGCTATGTTGTACCATTACAGGAACAACTGCCCCATATGCAAATCAGACTATTGCCCTGAAAGGGTGGCCAGTACTCACTGCAAAGGACGTCATCCCTACACGAGAGGTGCAACAGCCCCCGACGATCGTTTTGGCCTTGTTGGGACTTGTCAGGAGGGTATAGCTGACACCCCCTCTAGTTCACCTCGAGCAAGGGGTCCACGTCTGGATGACCCTGTAAACTTGCTCTACTTAAGGGTCTTTTATACTTAACACGGGGAGCGCAAAGGTGAGGTATTACATGGTGCAGGCATAAATTACCGTCAGAACGCACAAGAAATTTCAGCAACTCCCAAAAAGCTGTTACGTGATTTTTGCATTTGCAGAATCCCTTCCCCAGAATGACCTTAACATGTCTCCATGTTGGTGTTAACAATGGAATAAGGCCCTATAATGGTTCTTGTAACACCAACCGTGGAATAGGCTGTAAATTCTTGGATCTTGTGCAGGTCCTCTTTCCCATGTCTCAAACTTTTAATTAAGTTTGCATCGGTTTCTAAGCTGAATCCCCCTTTGCACTGGTCTGTATTCTTTATATTCAAAGGTACTTTTATTGCAGTGCCTGCATACATTAAGTCAATGCAGGTCCAGATAGAGTATTCCCCCTGTGTATTCTTGACACGCAGGGGTGCCGGTCATTGTTTGTTCATTGCATAGTATCATACCTGCTGGTCCCCCTGAGCCCATTTGGGGGCTGTTTCCCATTGATCTAATTAATCCCTTTTGAATTGGCTGGAGTAGAGGTAACATCACTGCTCTATAACCGTGGAGACACTGTTTCGATCCCGGCAAGACACCTAACGGTACATACTCGCCACCCAGGACATACGTGAAAACAAGAGAAATCTCAATGTATCCTTCCTGGTAAAACACTTTCTCAAAAAAAAAAAAAATTGGACTTGTTACTCTGATCGGGTGGCTTCTGGCAGTGGGTTAGGACTTCATGCTAGGAACTGCATGTTCAAGAGGTGCATCTTACAAATTCTCCAACTTTATACAAGAAAAACTTTAAACTAGAACAAGCCCTGCAAGGTGCAAATAATTTGTACAATAATAATTTGCACCTTGCAATGCTTGTTGTAGTTTTGTTCTGCTTGTATATTTAAGGGGTAAGCCCTATATGCAAGGGCATTATTATCCTACCTGTCGCTTTGACCATCTTTTAAGAAAAATTTGAAGCAAAGATGGCTCAGAAAAAAAGTTGAAAGATAAAACAATATAAAATTTTAAAGCGATCCTAGAGTTAGTAAATTTCATAGCAAACCAGTCAAGGTTATTGGCCAATCCGTTCTATGGCAGTAGTTGCAGGATGGTGTGATGTTTAATTCTCATGCGGAAAAACAAAGCTTCATAAAATACTTAATGCTTCTTTTTTTTTTTTCTTCTAGGAAACCCGAAGGGCGCAAAGCTAACTCACAAGAACATCGTGAGCAACAGTGCAGGGTTTCTTAAAGTAACAGAGGTAACTACACGCATCCAAATCTGATCACGGTCTCTGCACGTTGTATGTATTTACGTAGATTGGCCATTTTTTTTGTCAGTGTCTTAGCAATGTAGGGTGAACTGGGTAGAATTATGGAAAGGAACCTGTCGTATACAAAAGTCAAAGGGAACGGTTTTTGGATTCTGGTTTAATTTGTAGGTATTAGCTTGACGCACCTGTCGTTTACTGCCACTTCCAACTACCGCCGTAAACGTGATCAGCATTGTGTACACATGGTTCTCCTTGGATTCTTGGTGTAGTTTGCTCATGTTATGGGATTCCACCTAATGACCCTTTGTATCACTTAAAGGTCTCCTGTCTTGATCAGTGCTGGCAGGAAAACCTTATGCACAAGGTCATGCAGAAACTAGCTCCATTATTTGGCAGCTTCGACCTCTCACACCCAAATTGACAACGGAATGAAGTCTCATCAGTTGCTTTATGCCTGTGATCAATCCTGTTGCATCATGCAAATGCATAATATTGTTTCTTGCTTGTTACTGCAATGCGTTTAATGGGTTTGCATTGTACGCAGCAATCTGTAAGCGTGACACGTGCACTTTGATCTCAATCGATTGGATACCTTCTTCCTATTGAACAATAGAGGGTTTTAATTTATTTTTCTGCTCCTTGGTGGTTTCATGTAAACGGTGACAGTTTAAAATTTAGATCTAAAGTAATTGGAGAAGCCTCCCATTTATAAAGAATTCCGTTCCATTGCTGTGGATAGAATGGGGAAAGGTTTGTGTTATCTTATTTTCAAAATGCCAATCACGTGTACCTTAGGTTTGTTATGTTCATGTTGCTGCATAATAAAGTTATTCTTCTACTTTAGAACAGTGTTAACCAAACCTGTACTAACAGGCCAGGTTTGCCAGATTTCTGAAGCCCAGCAAAGGGCTGATATGCTTTTCTACTCAGTGATTTGAATGATTTTAGTCCAGGGGTCAGCCACCTTGGCTTTACAGATGTTTTAGAACTTAATCTCCCATGATGCTCAGTCACCCATTAGGGCTGACTGACCCACATGGGAAATGGTTACCAAAACTTCTGGGAGCCAAGGTTGCTGACCCCTGATTTTAGTCTTATTTCCCCAAGGGAATCCTTAACCTGGCCTGTTAGTGGGTCCTGAGGTCGGGTTGGGGAACCGCTATGCGTTTTTGCATAGCTGAGTGTTGTATGGGATCCATTTTTTCACTTTATCTAAAGCTGCCAGCCACAGTCTGTGGGCGCTCTCTAATAAGTACTGACCTTATTTGCTGCAATACTAATTAAAACCTTTAAATGCTGTATTTTTAACTTCTTTAGTAATAACTTCTGTAGGGCGGTGTATATTTTACATATTTACTATGTGTGTAAGCTCCTGCCTGTAATGTTAGTGCATTCATATGGTCCTCAGGTCCTTTACTCTTTCAGTCTTTGGCATATTTCAGATTTTTCCTCTAGCTTTTGTATAATGGTCAATTTAACATTACTAGCACGCTGCGCATGCCTCTTTGCTTGAAATGCATTTCAAAACCAGTTTCCGGTAACAATCCTTAACATTTAACCCTGTCTTTTGTAATCCGTCTCCTATCAATTGTCTTTTATGCTTCCAGGGAAAATGACCCTATTGTCCTTCGCTTCCTATCCTATTGGTAATGGGTGAATGGTCTGGCTAGGTGTAAATGAGTCAAGGGTGTGGTGGAAAGGCCAAAGTTGCTGAACCGGTTTGGGGGGTGGGGGGGAAATCGACATTGACGCAAATTACTTTCAGGACAATTGAGGTGCATTTCACTCAATGTTTCAGTAGAAAACACCAGCTTTATTTAGTTTTTTTGTAGAAGTGTCTCACATTGGATGCCCTTTCCTAAACTCCGAGTAGTTACCATCTGGTGCAACTCAGCTGTTACTGCAGGTTGTGCTGATCAGTGTCGACTAATTCGCAGTGAAGTGTTACATTAAAAGCAGGCAATTCCCTGTACTGTTATCAGAGCCAACACTGACAAATAAAACTCTGACTACGAGTTGCACTTGGCAGCGCCTACATGGTACCGGGGAATGACCTCATTGCCTCTTTGAGTTTACTTTAAATCTGCTCTTTGTTAATGGGACATCATTTATTCAGACCCTCAGGCTAGGGTCAGACTAACGCATTTTTCGCGTTGTCTGTGAAAAAGTGCTTTCGAAAAAAAATTTCACGGAATACGCGATAGCGGTCATACGATGCGCATTTTCGTCCGTGATTTTGTACTGATCATCAATAAAACCCTTTTTGCGTCTGGACGTTATGTTGGCCGGACATTAGCAGCGTGTGACGTCTCCTAATCACGCACACACGCCGCTAGCAGAAGCAGCGCACTCTGTACGTCAGTACTAGCGGTATCACGTGCTCGAAAAAAATGCGTTTGTTTGCCGCTTGCGTTGCACGGCTGCACTTTTGTGCGGCCGTACATTGGCCGTCATTTGTTGCTACTACGGCCGTGAGTAAGTGCGGCTGCACGCGCGTTCGCACTGCGTTAGTCTGACCCCAGCCTTAGATCTCACACTTTATTATCTGCCTGATAATGGTTTGAATCTGGATTTACTATACATTACGGGCAGTATTACAATGTTGGTGCTAACTTAGGCTAGGGTCAGAGTGGGGCAGTCGGAACGCGCGTGCAGACGCACTAAATCACGGCGGCAGTAGCAGCACATAACGGCCAATGACGGCCAATATACGCAGTACGTGCGTACGAAAGTGCGCCGACACCACGCAACCAGCAAATGAACGCATTTTTATCAGAACGTGAAACCGCTGCTACTGACGTACAGAGTGCGCTGCGGCCGCATAGCAGCGTGTGTGTGTGAATTGGAGATGTCAGACGCTGCTAGTGTGCGGCCAACATAACGTTCAAACAGCCGGATTCCCTAGACTTCTTTTTACCCCACCGTCATGAAATACGTCCAGAATTGCGCATCGTCTGACCACTTAAGCGTATTCCGTGAAAAAATGCGTGCGCACGCATCGACTTACATTTTGACGGTGGCTGCAGAAAATGCGCTCATCTGTCCCTAGCCTTAACCAGAGCTGTTTGTAAACTTAAAACCTCCATAGGCTGTAATGGCTCTGGGAAGTTTACAACAGCTCTGGTTAAGTTAGCGCCAACTATGTAATATGGCCGTATATATTCTACCCTCCAAAGGATGTGAAGAAATAAATCTAGAGCTTGGGGCGCAGCATATTTGTTTCCTTCTACTCAATTTGTAGAAGAAACTTTGGGTTCTCTTTCTTTGGTTGAATCTCTCAGATCTGTAATGGATTGGGGCTTTTGAAATTTAAAAGATGCCTTGACCTTTTTAATTCTGCATGTATGTAAATCAAATTGTTTTTGTTTTTTCTTCCTTCTACTTTCGCACTCTTGTTTCTGATTTTCTCCTGCCCAGGCGTTGGCTTATCCTTCTACCCAAGATGTTCTGATCTCCTTTTTGCCTCTGGCCCATATGTTTGAGCGAGTTGTAGAGGTAGGAGTCTTCCTCATGTTGTCACATGCTAAGCCCCCTTTGTTATATTTTCCAGAGCATGGTCACTTTGAACGACACTGATATACACATTTCCTATTTGCCCTTGGCACACATGTTTGAGAGACTGGTCCAGGTAAGCTTTTGTAGAGGTCCATTGGATGGATATTGCTCTTCTAGATAACACTAGAACCAGGTATGTAGTCCTTTAGCGTGCAGTAGAGCACCAATTGTCTCAATGCTAACTACATTGGTGTGGATGATCTTCCCATGCCTTTTGTTGTTGGACTTCAACCCCTTCACTACAACAATCGACCTATAATCTTCATATTGGGGCATTGGAGGTACGGTGCAGAGGGTCAATACAGTGTTCCATAGTAGCAGTGCAATGGAATTTGGTGTAATGCAAATTAAATTTGTCTGCATTTGGGGTCCGGAACATAACCCTAAGGTTCTACCATCATGACTATGGTGCTAACACACTTCCTAAAACCAGCTGGGAATGTGTCCAGTGACAGGTTGCCAGCTCATCCTGCACGGAGACCTGAACTGCTGTAACTCCTTTCAGCCAGCAGGTGTTGACTCCTGTCTGCAAAAATGATTACAGTAAGACCGGCTGGGTGGAGTTGAGGTAACATCGCTGCTCTGCATGGAGAGAGCCTGTGGAGTCATGGGTTTGATCCCAGCGAGCACCTCTCCAGTAAGTGTCCTTGGGCAAGACACCGAACGGTACATACTCGCCACCCAGGACATACTTGCTAACGAGATAAATCTCAATGTATCCTTCCTGGTAAAATTCTTTCCCAAAAAAAAAAAATTGCATTTGGGGCTATTTAAAGTATTTTAACTTTATCTATAATAATGGAAAAAATTATTTTTGCAAAAAACACTAGTTCTTGATAGTGGTTCTATGGAAAACCCCTTGGTAGTGAAGGGGTTAACTTCAATGAACCTTCAGCAGCTGCTGCTCTGCAGCAAATGGGAAAAGCACAATCTGTACGATTTTAGCCTAAATTGCCCTAGAAAGTGGATGATTTTCTCCCTTTATGAATAATACACATTTCAAGCAGTCTGACAGTAATCCTGTGAGTTGGCCATATGGGGAATATGGCAGCCCCCCCCCCCCCCCTTAGTGTGTGTGTGTCCACACAAGCATTTTGGTTAACCAAACATGCCAATCTGATCTCAAGAACAGGTGTCACCTATAACTAACTTTTATAATTCTATATATTTATTTTTAAAGCCGTGTGGTCATCCAAATATAAATGTACATAATTTAGAATACACATTACTGCTGTTTGTGTTTAAACAGTAAATTTCCTTTTGTTTCCATCTTTGTATCAAGCTAGGCACCCATCCTTTATTTAGGGAGATTATTTCAGGGGCGCACACAGTAATTTTGGCCTGTTGTGCTGCTTGTATTTTCTAATCCCAATAGACCTGATAGATCTATGTTTGACCATGCTTGTATAGGTGTTTTTAACTTCTAACATCTTGGCGTTTTGATTTGTAGTGTGTTGTGCTCTGCCACGGCGCTAGAATAGGTTACTTTCAAGGAGATATTCGATTGCTGATGGATGACTTGAAGGCCTTGCAGCCCACTATTTTCCCAGTTGTGCCCAGACTTCTGAACCGGATGTTTGACAGAGTAAGTGCTCTTCTCTTTTAGAAAACAAGTAAAATGGATATTTTGAGCAAAACCTTTTAACGTTTGATCCATTTACTATCTTTGCAATTAGATATTTGGTCAGGCCAATACACCTGTGAAGCGCTGGATGCTAGAATTTGCCTCAAAAAGGAAAGAAGCTGAGCTCCGTAGTGGCATTATCCGAAATGATAGCTTTTGGGATAAAATCATATTTCGCAAAGTACAGGTAAATATGGTCTTTCCGGTTACTGATTGGGATGACATCATAAAGCACTTCCGCCCTACCAATAACTTACAGAATCAAGATGAAATATTAAAGGGATACTATAGGGTTAAACTGGGGAAGAACAGCGGGGTTAAATAGTAACTGACCTCCTGGCATTTGCTCTCCCTTTTTGTTTTTAACCAACAGACAGTGCTGTGTTTCATCAAAGGTGCGCTAGTGTCACGTGTTTTTAATGAATGAGATGAGCATCAAAAACAAATTCTTCGGGTGTGGAACCCTTCCACAGTGTAATGGCCCTGGGCATTTTTGACACTCCTGTATTAACCTCCCTGGCAGTGTTCCCGATTGTGGCTCGGTTAAATTCATTGCTGACAGCGGTAACCCTGAGCCACACTCAGGGGGGATACATCCATTTTTTTTTTTTTTATTTTATTTTTTTTAACTGCGCTCCCTCGCTGTCCTCCCGCAATCTCATTCTCCTGCGTGCGGTCGTGGCGTTCTGGTTCCCTTCTCGCGAGAAGGGCAGCAGGATGCCACAATCGCACGGAGGTGACTGCAGGGGACATTGAGGGAGCACAGGGACAGGTATGTATCCAGCCAGAGTGTGGCTCGGGGTTACCGCTTTCAGCAATGAATTTAACCCCGAGACACACACTGAAAACCGCCAGGGGGATAAAAAAAAAGTTCAGATTCTGAAATCTAAAATGTCAGAATCAGAACGTCAAGGAGGTTAAACACCAACACTAGTGCACCTTTTGAAGAAGCACCGTGCCTTTTCTACATGGTACCTGCATGTTTCCTTCAACTAAGGATCCAGGGTGTTGGTGAGACATTGCAGCGTGTTTGGAAACATCATTCTCGTGGGACTTTATTGGTCCCCCCCCCCCTCAACAACTGTTCTGTATCCCTTCAGTTTTATATATTTTTTTATTTTATAGTATTTTAAACTGCTTGCAAAATAATTTGTCAATCTTAGTTCCTGCCTACATGGGGTTAATACTATTCATTCTGAAGCCTCCAGGGGCCTGTAGACCTCAGCTGTGTTCTCAAGCTACATTCACAGCAAGCAGGTGGGAATTTCTGCTGTGGAGGAGGTTGTGAGGGTAATTGACATTAAAGACACACAGTGGCAGGAAGCAAGCTTAGAGTGCAGGGTATTAAAAGGTTATAGATGTCATTTTCCTAGACTTGAAGGCTTACTTTAAAAATCCCAGCAATGACCACTTAAAATTGGTCAAGCTTGTAATCTGCCAAGAACAGGTTGTCATTTGACCGGAAACCCGCCTGACCTACAGAGCAAGTGCAAACCTGTCAGCATCACGTATCTCCTCAGGGAGATGTACCTTGGATATGTAGCTAGGGGATCATGGCAGTGTTGTACTCATGGGGCCAATTTGTTAGAAAGTTCTTCCACTGAATAATAACCCTTTCAATAATGAAAATGTGTATGTTTGTTTTTTTTGCATTTGAAATACAATGTTATATGCCTTTTTTTTAATTTCTTGTATTTGTATTGCTGGGTTGAGTGTCCCCACAACGCTATCTACCTAATCCAGGGAAAAAAAGCTCATTGCTTTCTAGAACTAAACTTCACTCTGTGCTCGTTCACACGGTCTGCATCCGTATTCGCTGACCTGTAAGCAGGAAACCTCAACCTAAAATACAGTTTGTTTCAGTTTTGTTCTTGCTGATCATTGAGCACGTATTATAGAGCTTACGTTTCCCTTTATAAAGTGCAGCCATGTGATTTTTGGCATGATTGCACATAGGAATGTGGGGCAAACCGTTTTCCCGGAACTAAAGTATGCCGTCTGTGTTCCTGTTAAAGAAACCTTACCACTAACGTAAACTGTAACTAGATTACTTGTGCAATACAAACCCCTGTAAAACATACTGCTGGTCTTTGTTTGAGGCAATTGCACGTAAAAAGGAAAAATGTTTCCATTTTGTGGATTTTTACTGTGATACAAAATCTGAACACAAGTTTCACTTTACAGCAGTGAAGACCTAGTAGGGTGAGTGAGTGTTCATGCAAGGCCAGTGTGTCTATTGTGGGGAGCTTCAGACTTCTACTCCCTGGTGACATCTTTTTCATACATCCCATGCAATGAGTGGAATTTTTAGCTATTTTACAAATTCACTCCATTCTGTGCTCAATGCCACACAGTGGGAAGCGAGTGATATAAAGACTCTTTGGGATTGAGTGCAGTTTACAACACAAAGGGCTCTATTACATTCTCTGCGCAAATTCGTAATCGCAATAAATTTTTTTTGCGTACGTAAATGAACGCAGGTATTACGATCCGAGCGCATTTTTTCATCCGTCAAAAAAATATTGCGCGTTAAAAAAAAAAAAGCGAGCGCAAATTAACGCTGTGTGCAGATATCGGTGGGCAATCTGAATTAAGAACCACAATTGTCTCCCGTTCAGTTTTTACGCCTGTCAAAATCAATCTGAGTATATATGCTGCAGCAATTAAAAGAATACGCACAACCTCTGAATTTTATTGTTTGGGTATGTGTAGAATGTGTAACTATATACTGTGCTGTGTGATTGTAATTTGATGGTCAGCGCAAAGTGTTTTTGCGCACGTGCACATTTTTGCACGAAGAATGTAATCGAGCCCAAAGTGTTTATTTTCTTAGCTAAACCTTAACAAACCACAGTACATGTAAGATATCAGCAACCTAAACAAAATAAGCATGTTCCTTTTTTGGTGGTAGTGGCCCTTTTAATATTTGCTCCCAGGCTTTAGTCAATTTACTATTTAATTTTCTCTTGGAACATTATACATGAAGCACGAGTAAGTAGCAGGTTAACTTAGGACCTATTTGCAATCTTTTTATATGCTCAAATATCAGAAGGATACTATTGCCTCCATGAGGACCACGTGCATATGTTTAATGATGAGCTCCAGACTCTTTAGCGTGCGAACCTGCACAGTTACTTGCTTGTAAGGTGTGGCTTTTTTATTGTATTCCTTGTTGGGTCAAATAGATTACAGCTGACTTTGAGCGACAATGTGGTTGCTTTTAAAGTCAATTCAGGGCAGGTCAGGATATAATTTTTTTCATTCAAAGAAGCGTCTGGTTTTCCTGTTTAGTCCTGAGAAGCGGAAGTGGGCGGAGTCTAGCTCTGATTTTGCTGAGTCTTTTCAAAGATTAATTCTGGTGTTCCAAAACAATTTTGGGACCAAATGAAAGAGGGGAGCGAAGGCGTAGATTGATTCTGGTATCGTGTTAAGGTCGCCACCTTGCGCACGCTCAGACGATGACTAGGTTGCTGAAATTTATGGGGGGGGGGCGTGGATGAATTTGTGCCTGAATTGGACTCCCTTGTTTTGCATTGTTCTGATGCAATCAAATTTGGTTTGGCTTCTGCATGTGCGCCTTTTTTTTCTCGGGTTGGGGCTGTCCATAACCTACAGATGCTTCTCAATTTATGTAATGGGGGGGGTAGCTGCAATGCAATGCAATTATAAAGTTTGTTATCCTTGTCCAGGGTCTCCAACTACAGTGTAATTTTAAGGATAAGCGTTGCACAGAATAACGATCATTCTGTATTGTGGTCGGTTTTATAGGGATTGAGAAATTGTGCTGATATGTGTCCTGATCTTTCCATATGATTTATTCATTGCACCCTGTTATAACTTTGACTTTTCTATTTTTATTCCTTTCTTAGGCCAGCCTTGGTGGGAAGGTGCGTCTGATGATAACCGGAGCAGCTCCTGTTTCTCCTACGGTTCTAACATTTTTACGAGCAGCGCTTGGCTGTCAGGTTAGTTTTTCGAGCTACCACCTTTTTCATTGGACTTATTTTTCTTTAACCAATTCAGTGAAAAAGATTTTTCATACTCAGAGTTCAAATGGCATTGGCCACCTTCATGTTTACATTGGCTGCAGATGATGTGTGGTGGACGTCCTCAGGATTTCCCGCAACATGCAAAGAATGTCCTCCACACGTCCTCCCTTACCAGCAGCTCCAGTGGATCTTGTCGGGGGGAATCCCAGGGGTAATCTGACTTCCTGGAAGCCTTGACCTCTCCTTTCCCACTGTCAGAAAGGGACCTCCTCTCAGGCAGGAAAATACTTGGAATACAGGGGTCATTTGGACCCTTGTATCTCTGGAACCATAACACATAGAACATCAGGTGAGCTGTTATTGGAAAGGCCAAACCTAACTAGGTTCTATTATTTTATTTTTTTAATGCAGCACTAGTGTTCATTTTCTTATTCTAAAATGAACCATGCTGCTGCACTCTCACCGTCTCCTTTCCTGCGATGCCAGCAAGTGTGGAGGCAGTTTTTACGCATTGTTCTATAAAAAACTGAAACTGCCACCCTGTAGCGAAGTGACTTTGGAATCCCATGTCTCCTAATCTTTACAATGTACATGGTCAAATAGTCATTGAGTCAGGGCCTGGCCTTTACAACGACACCAAATATGACCACATAACATGTAAAGCATAGAAAAATGAAAAGGGTGGGGATTCAAAACATTACTTCTGTTTTAAGGCAGCAGCATTATGTGTTGCCTCCGCCTCATTTCCAACAACACATTTGTCCCTCTAAGGCTAGGGTCAAACTCATTCTGTGCGTCCGTGCACAACGGACGTACTTTGACTGACAAGGTAGTGGCCACACAGTCTGGTTTTGTGACTGACGTTTTTTTTATTTTTTTTATTTTGAATGATGTAGAAGGGAAAATTCATATGAAAAACCTTTTTGTTTGTGTGTGAGTGATGGAACGTAGTCAGACAAAGCTATGTGGACGTGGCGCACTCTGTGCATCCGTTCTAGCGGATTTACATTCTTGCCTAACTTGCGTCCGCACTTCTGTGCTGACGTACTTCGTGTGTGTGTCTCTCTTGATCATAATTGTATCCTACCACGGACGTACAAATGTGCGGCAACACGGATGTGAACACTGCACTCGTCTGACCCCTAGCCTTAATCAAAAGCTGCTGCACCGCTGCAAGAAGGGGCAGGCTTTGGTCCCCTGTATCTCTGTTCGTTATAGCCCACAACATTAAGTTAGATGTCAATAGACTGGTCAGAGTCTGGCCTTTCCACAGATCTCAAACACGATAATGTAAAAAAAAAAATTTTTTTTTTTTTTTTTTTGGTGCCCCTATAGATTAGTGGTTCTCAACCATGTCCTCAAAATCTGGCCTGTTACGGGTACTTGAGGACTGCTGCCATAAATAACCAAAGGTTTGGATGTTAAAAATGGGGAGAAAATAATTTTACAGCTTTAGATGGAAATTTACTTTTTATTGCATTCTGTCACAAAATATACACCTAATATATTTTGAGTCTGTTGTCTCTGCTGAATAAAAAGATATATAATTTGTCTGGGTTGTATAACAAAACCTGACTTCAAAACCCGATTAAACATGATGCCCACAAAACTGCCAAATGAGCTCAGCACACGTGGGTGAAATGGCTCAGCAGTGAAGGCGTTAAAGTAAATACAGTCCTGGCGTGGTTTCTCTCAAGGTGCTGGTTTTAACTGACAACAATGAAATGAAGATAAGTTGTTTTTTTCTTTTATTAAATTCTAATTTTCATTACCTGTCCTTGTATGGCAGTTTTACGAGGGCTACGGACAGACGGAGTGCACAGCTGGATGCTCGCTCACAATTCCTGGAGACTGGTCGGCTGGTAAGACACTAATTTATACTATGGTTGCCATGGTTTCTGTGCATTATTTTTATTAAAGTAACCTTTCAAAATAGGAATTTTTTTTCTTTGTCCTGAAAATGTGTGCGTTCGGTTTTTCTCACAAAGAAGCATTTTAGTAACCCTTTGTGGTTGCTAAAATGCTTTGAACACATTTATACCCAAGTTCTGGTTGGTGCACACCAATGAAATGTTTACATTCCACTGCCAGCACACATTTGGTTTGCCTGTGGGCTAACCGGAGTGTGAGATTGAAGTGAGGATAGCTCATGAGAAACCTTTATTTCTCTTCCTGCTGTGAATTTTTTTTTTTTTTTTTTTTTTTTATTTTTTTTAATATTGATGTCACGGGGCAGACTTTAAATTTCCCTTTAAAGAGGAATTATTTAATAAATCTGTCATGTGACACATTCCTGTATATTGTTCTTTCCTAAAATAGTTTAAAAAAAGGGTAATATTTACTTTTATCCAAGTCCTTTCTTACTAAAGGGCCATATACAGGTTCAGTCTCCTTTATTGCTAAAGTGTATACACTGACACGTGTATATGTGCATTACCATTATTATATTTTTAGTAATTCTCCGTTACTTTCAAACTAACTTGGTCCACTATAAGTGCTAATCTGTACCTTCTGTATTAATATTCCCCATAAAAACTATTCAATATAATGAACAAGGAAACCAGAGACAGACTAAGGCTCTCGTCAGACGAGCGCAGTGTTCACGTCTGTGTTGCCGCACATTTTAACGTCCGTGGTAGCCTACAATTATGATCAATAGAGACCCACACACTAAGTACGTGTGGACACACAACGGACGTGGCAAACTGACGCAAGTTAGGCAAGAACGTAAAACCGCTAGAACGGACGTGCGGAGTGCGCCACGTCCGCGTAGCGTTCTGTGAGCAATGAACGCGGTCAGACGGACTGTGTTTGTGCGTCCAGCATTTTTGACAGACACAATGGTTTTGCATTTTAATTTATTTTCCCTCCTACATCCGTCAAAAATAACATCAGTCGCAAAAACGGACTGTGTGGCCACTACTGCGTCTTCCGTCAAAGTGCGTCTGTACTACAGACGCACAGTCTGTACAAAATGCGCTCGTCTGACACGGGCCTAAAACTGTTAATATTTGCTACTGGTCAACGGCGTTACGGGTTTCTCATTTGGATTCCATCTTGTCTCAAGGGACAAAAACTCAATCTTGCTCGCGTTTTTAGTGATCTCTGCTGCCGTAATGGGAATATGATATTCTGTAAGTTTAGTTTTTCTCTTGAAACTCGGGTACTTCTGTGATGGCATTACCTACAGCTAAACTCCGTAAGAGGAGTTGGTGACCTTGGCCCTCCAGATATTTGGAACTACACTTCGTATGAGCCTCAGCCTATTAGCAGAGTATCATGGGAGTTGTAGTTCAGAAACGTCTGGAGGGTTGAGGTTGCTGTCCCCCTGGCGAAGGTTTTTTTTTTTTTTTTAGCAATATCTTTACATGCTGGTCGTATGTTGGTGGCTGGTTTGAGTAACAGTTTTGTAACCTTATCAGGTCACGTCGGGGCACCAATGCCGTGCAATCACATGAAGCTTGTGGATGTGGAAGAGATGAATTATTTTGCGGCTAACGGTGAGGGTGAGGTAAGTAACGCTTGACATTCTGACTTGGATATTGTATACAAACCTGCACATACAAAAATGAAGATGGATTGTTTATGTAAAAACAAACCCGCATCATACGTGAAAATAAGGAATTGTGTGAGGGATGTAAACTATAAAAAGTTAAGAGTGAGCCCTTGTAACGAGTAGTTAAGGAGACAAAGCTCGTCCAGTGCCTGTGATTACACAAACTACTTTATATAATGTAATATTTGAGGCACAAAACCAACTAATACGTTTTCAAATGGACACGTTGGCCTCCGTAACACTTTAGTATCCTGTCTGCTAGAGAGATTTGTGGGATTTGTATCTGGTGCCCAGAACTACCAAGGCTTTAAGGAGTCGACTGGTAGAACATGCGCACAGCTTAGCTGGTCCCTACTGTCTCTCAGTGCTTCTGTATTGAGACATTTGATTGCGCATGTTCGACAAGCACACAGCTAAGGCTAGGGTCAGACGAACGCATTTTTCACATTGTCCGTGAAAAAGTGCGTTCGAACGAATGGACGTATTTTTTTCACAGAATACGCGATAGCGGTCATACGATGCGCAGTTTCGTCCGTGATTTCATACGGATCATCAATAAAACTCTTTTTGCGTCTGGACGTTATGTTGGCCAGACGTGTGCAGCGTCTGACGTCTCCCAATCACGGAAAACACGCCGCTATGCGGCCGCAGCGCACTCTGTACGTCAGTAGTAGCGGTTTGACGTTCTCGAAAAAATGCGTTCGTTTGCCACTTGCGTTGCCCGGACGAACTTTCGTGCGGCCGGTCGTCGTATGTTCCCCGGCATTGGACGTCATTTGCTGCTAGCACGGCCGTGATTTCGTGCGGCTAAACGCACGTTAATTAAAAATGCTTTCGTCTGACCTTAGCCTAAAATGTCATAGGTCTGCGCTCCAGCTAATTCCTATAGCTTGGCTGGTTTTGCAGCAGATTAGTTTCCAGGTGTTGATGGCGCTGGATGCAGACCCTGTACAGGAAGAAAAACCTTTTCACTTATTCGTGCATACATCGCATGAACTTTGACCAATATAAAACGATAATGCGCGCAAAAGTGGCCTACCCTGGCGTGGGTCCCTGCTCAGGTCTCATAAGGTTCTAGCTTGATTGTGCCATTACAGGGAAGGCTATCCTTTAAAAAGTGTGGCCAGTACTGCAATGCGAAGGAAGCCCTCTACGTGAAGGATGCAACAACTCCTGATTGTTTAGGGCTTATTAGACCTTGTCAGTAGGGTATAGCTGACACCCCTTAGGAACATCAAGCAAAGTGTCCATGTCTGAACTACCCAAGTTTTACACTTTTCCATATACACTTTCACACGTTCAAACCTGTTGCGTCAAGTGTAAACTTACCAACACCATAAGCTTTAATGGCTCTGGGAAGTTTACACCTGTATTTAGCCCTATGTTGGTGAGTGATTGATTTAAAACCCCGGACGAAGTTCGCATTCTGCACCAAGCCGATCTACACAAGTGCACTTGTTCTGAGAGTAGCTATGCCTTTCAATGATTGCCGAGGTGCACGCCTCGCACTGATACTTAATCGCTGGACTGTCGCACACAAGCAGCGCATGCACTGTTCAAACGTAAATTGCTCCGGGGACTACCATTTTCTGAAAGCCTGGAGGAGCCAGAAATAAATTCACTGGAAGAAAAAGTGAGCTTTAATGTATAGATGCTGACAATCACAAAGGGGAGTGGGGGGGGTGTAATTTTATACGAAGTGTATTCCTTTAAGACCTGTGAATTGAAATAAAATGCAAGGATAAAAAAATGGTATTCAGTTTTTAGAGCAGAGAATTCTGGGAGCCCGTGCTTCCTATGCTCCGGTGCAGTGTCTAAGTTTCTGCAAGCACAGAATTCTGTTGGCTCCGAACGAGAAAATATTGTAATGCAAATCTTGGATCGGCAAGCTTTTAAAAGGAGTTCAACATTTTTTATTCATGTCCTATCGCTTCCTATGCGACCATGGTTTACTCCTATAATCTCTAAATTACAAACTGACAACCTGTTCTACAAATTTAAAACTAATGAATGATTATGTGGGCGTCTGGATAACTAAAGATTGTTGAATCAAAGCCATGGAAGAGAGCAGGAACGTTCTGTTCAGAATTGTGTTTTTTAAATAATAAAGATGGTGTGAGAAGGTTTCGTTAATGAGGTGATGTTTCAGAGGGCCGTATTGAGTTTCATAGGGTGGAGAATAGTATTGGGAGACTTGCATCACTAGATTCGCTTGTGTGGGAGGGTTTCCAGTGATTAGATATTCCTGGGTGTATTGTGTTTTTTGGGCTTGGTAGCTTAGGGCTGATTTCTGAATTTTGTGTTTATCAGGAAATGTAACTGAAGCATGCATAGTAGGAACATGGTCATACTGAGATCTGCAGTGGAAATTGAGAGCGTAGATGGATATTACTAATGATGCGCAGAGGGCGGGCGTTGGATCAGAGAGCTTTTGTCAAACCTAAAACTTGGCCACTTTGGTTCCTTGTTGGGTTATGGTGCTTGGAGTGTTATTTTGTACCAAGGGACTGCGGACGGGCACGTACCTTTTCTATATTCAGAATCTGAATACCTTTCTTCTGCTTAATATGTCTTAAAGTTGTGGGCATGCAATGTTGCTGTGTTCTGTGAGCATTGTCCAGTAACTTACACACAGGCCTGATGTCCTGATTTTAACCAGGGAAGGTTTATTTCTCAGGTTCTGTTCAGTATCAGATTGTCTATGCTATAATACAAGGACAGGTTTCCAGCATATACTGTGCTGAAATGCTTCCCAGCATGGCTGCTCTCTGCTACAGATCAGACGACTGTGCTCTTCCTGGAGGTGCGTTCAGTTCCTCAGCCGCTGCAAGTGCTAAGTTAGCACCTTGGCACTGAACCCTGTGCTGCAGTTACCCCCTCCCCAGCAATTCTACCAGTGACTCAAATGATCCGATTAGCCACCCCTAATGAACTAAATCCCTTCACTGATCTGGACTTTCCATCACTATTGTTTTTAGAAGGGGGTGGTTTCAACTCTAGTTTTTAGAACTGTTGAGGGCTGAGTGAGCAGCTGTGATGGGTGCACGCGCAGCCGGTAACAGATGCGTTTATATATGTCCATCGTGTCACTGTTGGGGGGGGGTGTATATATGCACCCAATGCATAGCACCCTTCTATAATTCATGGTACCAATTGTTGATTGGTGTATTTAATACAATATCCATTTGTGTAATCGATAGATGTATCCTCATGGGAAGAGAATTCCTCTCCTCAGATTAGCCTCTTGTTTCTGTGTAGAACAGATCTTTATTCATTAAATATAAAGGTGGTAGTCAAAATGCAATCCAAGACCCCGCACTAATTCTTTCCGAATGCTTACTTTGCTAACAGGTGTGTGTCAAAGGGTCTAATGTCTTCCAAGGATATTTAAAGGATGATGAGAAAACTGCAGAAGCATTGGACAAGGATGGTTGGCTACATACAGGAGATGTTGGGAAATGGCTGCCAGTAAGTACAATATAGCTTTGATAACTGTAGCAGGACGTGCAGCGGGAACTGAAATACATTATTCTAATTTATAAAGTGTCGGCAGATTCTGCAGCAAGTATGGCATTGTGGGCAAGTTTGAGCTGTCCTTGGATTGTGCGTGAGGCCAGAATGCCCTGCCTCAATCTACTGGCACTCAGGAAATGGCTAGATGTGGCCACGTGGGATGGGAATCAATTGAGCTGTTAATGACCTATAAAGACATGGAGCTTGCCTTACCAGAGTCTGTCTTGTGAAAGCAAAAGATCGCTCCAGCACGCAGTCCCTACAGCCATTGTGGCCCACTGTACTGATCCTTTGCCTAGTTTGTTCAATGGCCATTTGGGCCTGCTGGAATTGCACTGATTAAGACTCATACTTTTTTTTTTTTTTTTGTGTCAGTCCCTATACTCTGTATTTATTTTTAAAATGGCTATGATGTGTGTAATTCCTTCTCTTTTTTTAGAATGGTACGCTGAAAATCATTGACCGGAAGAAGCATATATTCAAACTGGCTCAAGGAGAATACATAGCACCTGAAAAAATTGAAAATGTATATACAAGAAGTGAACCAGTGGTCCAAGTGTTTGTTCATGGAGAAAGTTTACAGGTAAAGTTTTTCAGCCTTGTTATTGTGCAATATCAGCGGTACCTTTTCAGGTGTGTTAAGTTTTACAATTCATTCTTATTTCTTAGGCTTTCTTAGTCGGAATTGTGGTTCCGGATCCTGATAATGTACTGAACTGGGCAAAGAAGAAAAAGTTTGGAGGATCTTATGAAGAACTATGCAAAAATAAGGTGCGTAATTTCATCAGTGGTGTTGGCTATTATATAATCTTTGCCTGGAAGACCAATGGATCAGGAATGTGTTGGATGTGCAGAGTCTACCTTTCAGCATTGTCAGAAATAAAGATTGAATAAACCTTTTTGTTCCTACATGACTGGAAGTCTTCAGTGTCACTCCGTCCTATAGGGATGTGGTGTAGGCTGCTTTTGCATCTAGAAAGCTTTTTCAATGTACTTAAATATTTAATTCTGAGATCAGGTATTTTTGGATTCTGTTATTTTGGAAGTGGCAATTGGGGGAGAGACATTCTTGGTACTTTAAAAATGGATCAGTGGTCAAATGTATTGCATACCACTTGGTGTACGTGACGGCTGCTATAATTCTGTTTTGTTTTCTGACTATACTAAGCCATTTCATTGACCTAGAGACCATGGATAAACTGTGGCGTTATCCACAAATTACTTAAATCAACTCATTTTTTGCCATATCGCTACTGCTGCTAGTTTACTTTTTTTCTTTCTTTTATTTGATAGTTTAATTCTGTGCTGTTTCTCAGTCTGCTCTGCTCCTGTTGTAAATACTCTACGAACAAATAGCTACCCCCTCTAAATTCTGTATTTGTCTTTATCCACAATCACTCTCCTCCACCATTTTTTTTTTCCCTCTGCTGTCCCACCTGCCCCATCCCGCCAGCCCCTATCTTAATTATATAGCCTCCTTTTCTCAGCTGCTTCACTTCTCTCGGTTTAACCTCATCATGGCCAAGCTCTTGGTCTATCATTTATGCAGTGTCTGCTATATTCTCTAATCTCCACATTCCACATGTTCTTTCTGGTTTTTTTTGTTTCACTTGCCTTAGTCCCTTAGATTGTAAGCTCATGGGATGTCTGGCTGAGCACTCACATAAAGTGCTGCTTTTGCAGGCCAATTATCTTAGGGGCAGGGCCGTCTGTTCCTCATGTTTTATGTCACCTGTCTGCTCCCTCATTGTAAAGCACTACGGAATCCGTTGGCACTGAATAAGTACCTGTCACTGTGTTGCAACAGTAACCAACACTGGCATTTCACATAAATGAGATCCAAAGCGCAACAAGAGGAGCTTCAGTGACTTCGCATGTTGTCATTTGGATGTCACTTTTGTGAAATACTGGCGATTGTTAGTGCTGCAACACTGGACCTTTTGTGAATAAACCCTGTAGTATTCAATACATTTCAGGGCAACAGTATTCCTTTTTAAATGAGTAACAAATAAAACCTTTATGGAGCTATAACTGGGTGTTGGACATGCGCAGATCAAGAAGTGTTTGAACAACTGCTACTGTATCCTGTAGGACTTCCTGTATTCAATGTTAGGAATAATGCCAACATGACCGTTATTCAAATCACTTTTACATAAAATACTTCCGTTTTCTAACCCTTTTTATTTAACAGGACTTTAAAAATGCAGTTCTGGAAGACCTGCTAAAGCTAGGGAAGGACACAGGCTTGAAAAGCTTTGAACAGGTGAGTGTATTTTTATTTCTGATCTGTTTGGGTTCTGGTATCCTTTTTTACGAACTTTCAAAAGTATTGGATGCTGAGATACTCTGCAATGCAACCAGTATCGGATTTAAATGAAAAACCTTTGCCTATGAAAATAAGTGCCGTTACCAGGAGCAGTTAATACCTGGAAGCAGCATCAGGGCTTTTTGTGTACATGCACTCATTCCAAGCCCCATTACAGTCTGTCCCTGAATGTTATTGTGTATGAGGCTACTTGCGGCTTGGAGTTCACCGCAGTCTATCACATTAGGAATGGCAATATAATACCAGTGTCGTATACAAGTGCTATCCCCCCGTATTTCTTTCCTTCAAACTTGCTGTTCCTCCAGTTTTCCCTGGTTCTCTACCGCTCCTTGTAAAAGCCAAAGCTGCTCATGAAGAAGCATTGAGGACAGAGCTCTCTGTGCACAAAGCGGTTTTGAGGGACAGTCTCTGCAGGAAAAATATCAGACATATTGGGTTATTCAGAGATAGGTGACACTCTGGAACTTTTGGAGAAGTGAAAATTCTAGGTCACAATAACTGATTAGGAAAGTGAGATAAATCGGAGAATGTTTCTGGTTTGGCTATTTTGACCTAGACTTTTCACTTCTCCAAATGTTCTTCAGAGTTTTACCTTTCTCTGAATAACCCTGATAGTTGTGGGAAATCTAGGAACTCCTCACAACCTAAAGGCAAGCTTAAGTCTTTTTTGCCACTTTTTATAAATCAATGTTAAGACCGCATCTTTAATATGCTGTGCAATTTTCTGCACCGGTTTTAAGATTATGGCGCTAGAAAAAGTGCAGAGATGGGTAACTTAGTTATCAAGCATAAACCTGTTTAGAGAAATGGCGCCTTTTTTAGAAGGGCTCTGATAACTTAATATAAATATATACGGTGCCATTATAAACAATTGTTTGGAAACCTATTCATTAATGGGCCTATACACAGGACACAAGGTCACCCATTTAGACTGGATGAAAGGAAATTCAGCCTAAAGCCTAGGAAATGTTTACAGTGATAACAAAGCTGTGGAATTGTCTGCCTGTTAAGGTGGTTGGGTCAGAGACTGTACAGACTTTTAAATGACTGGATGACTTCCTGCAAAAACATAATATTAAGGATCCTAATATTTAATATGTGGGTAAAAGCTTCTTGATCCAAGGAGAAATCTGGGGTCAAGAAATTTTTTGCTCACCAGTATGAAACCGACTGGGTTTTTTTTTTTTTTTTTTTTTGCCTTTTTGGATCAACAGCAGTAAGTGATGTGTGGCAGGATAAACCTGATGGACACTTTTTCTTTTCTTTTTCTTTCGGCCTGTGTAAGTCAGCACGCTTAACTTATTAATTTCACCACAAGATGTGTGGTCTTGCTGTACTGAAGAGGAAAAGGGAAGATCTCAAACACATGGACTTGGGAACCATGTCCGCTGTTTCATTAAAATTTAATGGATCTTAAAAATTTCCCTTCATGGTTACAGGAGTGATGTCTGCACTATAGCCTGTATGCTAAGCTGTAAATGATCTGGTGTTGGTGTCCCTTTTTTAATGGTACTATAGGGGTAGATCCTGGTCCTTCTGTTGTATCACATGTATCTTTGGAGATGGAATTGCGACAAAATTAAATTCCAACACCCGAGTATTTGCTTTTCAAAGATTATGAAAGTTGCTGCTTTAAATTGCTCGTTCACTTTATGATGGTGCCATGTGCTGTTATTTACATACTCAGTGACCCTTTAATATCTTGCAGGTAAAGGACATTGTTTTGCATCCAGAACTGTTTTCAATCGAGAACGGCCTACTGACACCTACACTGAAAGCCAAGAGACCTGAACTACGAAAGTATTTCCAGGCACAAATTGATGAACTGTATGCCAACAACAAAGTATAAGTGTATCGAACACCCTGAACACCCAGCCTGAATCTGTCATCCAATAACTATTTACAACAGCAAACAAAAATGTTTGGCCATAGGAATAGTGCAAGACATCCCTAAAATGCCTTACTGGTCATCTGCACCCTTCGCAGGGTCATCTCGTATCTTGAAGTAGGCCTTAAAAATTTGTGACGGACAACTTGGTGTAACTTAAGATCTGTAGGACTTCCCTAAAACGGCAAATTCGCTGAACTCTTATTAAGGTCCTGAATTGTATGTTTCGTGTCGCTGTCTTCCTGAGTTTGGAACGCAGCATCTCAAAACGGGACATGTGAGGAGGTTTAAGAAAAAACTTTGGAAGTTCTGTATAGGTTCGCAAGAGGTTTGTTTTTGGTTATATGTGAGCATGTCAAAATTTAAGCTATTTAATTGACCAACGTCAGAAAACGAATGCCGTGGACCATTTCTCTGCATATTCAATGGCCACTCAACTTTATATGCATTTTTCAATATTTCTTTGTAATATGTTGCTTTAAATTATAATTCATGCCAAATTGTCTTTATATTTAAAAATCTAGTATTTTAGACCACACTCTTTTCTAAATAAAATGTATAATATAAGCAAGACAAAACATCTATATAATATGTAAATTTGTGAACTGATTGCTGAGCACCATATCCTTCCACTAAGTTTCTGACATAAAGCTGCTAGGAGTGGGATTCCTCCCACCTCACCCACTGACCCTCAATCCCTCGAGCATAAAGTGCAATTATTGCTGATGTTTCTGACAGCAGAGGAGATCCAGGAGTGGCGTTATGAGTTCTTTATTCTAGTTGTTTTAGACAGTAAAGGGAACGTTTCCATATTTATGAATATTAAAGGTTGTCCTCACATTCGTTTTAATGTAACACACAGGTCACAAGGGAGTCATGTTGAGAAAAAAAAGCACAATTGTTTGCACTATGTAAGGCCCCGTGTGATTTATGATGCACTGTGTAGACTAGGGTGTTGTCATTGATATCAAAGTAATTGCGCAATTAGAATTTCTATCCATATGTAAAGAAAACTGTGTCTTGTGAAAAAAGAAATGTGAATGTTTGGTAAATGGTGTGAATCCTTTTATTGAAACCAAAATCCTTCAATCCAGTTTCCTTTTATATCCATCTCCTCTAAACAATAATAAAGGATAAAACGTGAAGGAAACCAAATAAAAGTTTAAGATTAACAGTGTATCTGGATTTTCTTAATGCAATGATGGATGATTGGTAGATAGGGCCCTGTGTGTCAGACCATTATTACATGCGTAATGGTAACGTTCGCTGTCAGCTGTGTTCTAAAGTTAGGATAAGTGGCCCTAGCGTCAGTCGACCATATTACATTCCGAATGGTTAAAAACATGAGTGAATCGGATTGTGCTTTTCAGCGCAAGCTTACTGTACTTTGTGCTCCCCAATGCTAAAATTAACCATAGCCTAGAGCTGGTGCTGATTCCGAAGAAGCAGAATCTGTTATCACCGTGAAATGAGAGGGGGATTTGTAGTTGGTGATAACGGCAGCCAGATCTGCCTCTTCTTGCCACCAGGAGCGGAGTGAGCTTAGGGGAAAAGAGTCCCATCTCCCTCCGATCACTTTTCTGAGGTGAGATCCTGCAGGTCATGTGACCTAGCAGTCAACACCTTGATGGACTCCGTAGGGGATTCTCGGGACGCACTAGCGCTGCATTAGGGGGCAGGCTGCGGAATCGGCACCTGCCCTGTAATGTGGAGCTAAAATAGGGATTCTAAGGGGAAACCTGCAGGTGCATATTTTCCTCCTTTTAGCATCCCCATTTTAGTGGGCCATATGTAATATGGCCCAGTTTGTCATCCTTTGCTGCAATACAGCCAACTGTTTGGAAATGCCTTCATCTAGTGAGGTGTCACATTCTGTTAAAAGAGCAGCAGTAAGTTTGGGTGCTGGGCAGAAGGGACACTCGCAAGCACCCAGTATTGTAGCAGATTGTAAATCTCCAGCACTGAACTTTGTAATGTGAAACCTGGATTTCAAAGAATAGGATACTGGTACATTAATAAATATACAGTGTCAAGTTTCTCATACAGTCCAATATCTGTCAGAGCCTTGCTTCAGTCCTCCATTCTGTTTCGGATGCCATAAATTTAATGGGTGGTGTTTTACCCACTCCACTTTTTTTTTTTTTTCTTTTTTAACCTTAAAATTGTAGACGTACAGTCACTGCTGGTGGGCTTGGATTTGCTTGTATGTTTGGCGCTATTCGAAGATTGGTGTTAAGTTAATCAGCACTGTTGCAAACTTACCAGAGCCAACAGCTCTGGTTACGTTTACACCAACCTTGGAATAGGGCCCGTTGTCTTTTAACGTCTTTGTACTTGGGTGAGGGGACTTTAGTGGGTTCAAGGGTCTATGAGAACTTGCATCCGTTGCTCTGATATTTTCTTAGAACCAGAAATATAAACCGTTACTTGTAATGCAGGTGGATCATATTCAGGTGATGTGAATGTAAAAAAAAGTTGCAATAGGACGTTCTGGAACCAGATAATCTTATGTGAGTGGGTCTTGCTAAAGGGAGGTGCTAGAAGGCCTGAGGACTGGACGGGAGACCATGGAAGTGAGTTGGTGAGACACTTACTTTGGACTCTTTCATATCGTTTTGTGCTGCCTCCAAATAAATAGCCCGTGTAATGGCAATATGGGGAAAACTGGTCCTTGGCTTTGAATCCAGAATTGACTCTGCTACCGTATATATAAAACAATATGGGAGACTCTATGGCTGGTGCTATAAAACAAGCCAAAAGGTTGCTTTACTATTCCACTGCATGCTGTGCCATGTCTTGACATTTATGTGTTTTTATTTAAACTGGATCAAACCGTTTTAGGCTAGGGTCAGACGAACGCGTTTTTCACGTTGTCCGTGAAAAAGTGTGGTCGAACGAACGTACTTATTTTTTCCCGGAATACGCAATAGCGGTCATACGATGCGCCCTTTCGTCCGTGATTTTGTACGGATCATCAATAAAACACTTTTTGCGTCTGGACGTTATGTTAGCCGGACATTAGCAGCGTCTGACGTCTCCTAATCACACACACGCCGCTATGCGGCCGCAGCGCACTCTGTACGTCAGTAGTAGCGGTTTGACGTTCTCGAAAAAATGCGTTCGTTGGCCACTTGCGTTGCGCGGACGAACTTTCGTGCGGCCGTTCGTCGTATGTTCCCCGGCATTGGACGTCATTTGCTGCTAGTACGGCCGTGCTTTCGTGCGGCTAAACGCACGTTAAAACTGCGCTAGTCTGACCCTAGCCTTAAGGATCTTTGCATAGTGTTGTTGCTGTAGGCAAAGCTTGAGAGTTGGTGGTGGCTCCTGTGGATGGAGACCCGATGGATAGTCTAGTGTTGTGGAAATGACAATCGCTTAAGGGGTTATTTAAAGGGCACAAAAAATCCGATGCTCTTTCTTTTGGCACACTTCGGTGAGCTCAATTCGCTGATCCTGCAGTGAATATGGGATTCACCACAGGGTCCCCAAAGTGTGCCGACTCAATCCAATAAACGGCCAAACGCTGCCAGGAAAAAAAAATAATTGACCAGCCATCGTACAAAAGAAACCAACTTTTTTCTATGCACTATTTTAGGTTTAAAAACACCTTTTTAGTGTTTTTAAACAAATGCATAGAAATGAAGTACGTTTTTTTATGAAATGCCATTAAAACTCAACCACTAAAATGCCAAAATAAGAATTATTTTTATTTTGGCTGCAAATGAAAAACTGAATAAAAATGTAATTTTTTTTTTTTTTTCCCTCATTGAAACCTATGGGATTTTTCTGTGACATTTTTAAACTAAACTACCGCAAATCTGGGCATTTGACTACTTTTCTCTGCTGTTCGGTGTTCTCTGAATAGATTAACCATTACTTCAATGGGGAATTTCACTGCCACCAAATTGCACCATATTTGGTGAATCGCCAGCTTTTTCAATAGCTGAATTACCACAAAATTGCACTGTATGGGGAATTTCACCATGGGGTTGCAGGTTCGGCTTTCAATGCAGCCAGCTCGGGGGGGGGGGGGGAAGAGAGAGACAACCCAAAATTTCACCTGAAAATAACATACTATAAAAAAAAAAAAGTTTTTGCTGCGGATTAAAAAAAGTTGAAAAAACATTTTTTCCAGTGAATCCTATGGGTTTCGCACTGAAGCGCTTCTCTATGGGGCAATTTCCCTGCCGCGGCACAATACAATGAATCTGTTTCATGTAAACCTCTACCAGATTGTTCTGGCATCGACAAATAATTTGGAAAGGATCCACTAGTCTGTTATCGCAAACAATTGTCCGATGGAAGTCTGATGCAGTGGAAGAGGACTGATTCACTTGCATGTAGTAGGATTGGTTGGACGACTTCAGATGATATCGGATGATCACACAAATACGGCCAGACGTTTTTTAAATTCAACCGTTTATTTTTTTTAATCAGCAGCAAAAAAGCCTTTTTTATTGAATTATTGTAGGCGAAATTTCGGGTTTCAATAATTTTTAAAAAGGGGCTCTTTTCTCTCAAACGTGTTTTTTTTAATTCCCTTCTCTGCAAGGTTTCAGCACCAGGGACAGCAACGCTAATTCAGCACCAGGGGATTAATCCCCCCCCCTGCAGTTTTGTTCCCCCCCCCCCCCCCACTGCTTCGGCTGCGCTGGACGGGCTGTCCTTGGTTCTGAAATTCTGTTTCAGGACCAAAGCTTTTTTTTTTTTTTTTTTTCTCCCCGTAACAGGTTTTTTTTTTTTTTTTTTTTTTTAAATGTTCTTCCGTTCAGCGGCCTGTCCAATCTGACATTGTCTGTAGTCGGGTGACAAAGTCAGCTGCCCGACTATAGGCCAGTGGACGGACAGCCTTAGTCTCTTCACTTCAATACCATGGATCTGGAAGTGTCCATAACAAAATGTATTTTCTTTGCCCGGCAGTCCATTTAATCCGGGAAGAACGCAAACCTTATATTGAACAAAGTTTTGTTTTATACTTTATTAGACTTACAATGTTCAAACAGGAATTGCCACGATCCAACTACGATGGGAGCCCACCTCTTCCCCAACCGCCAGGTCACCGCAGCCCCAACAAAACCAATGTTTTGGCCCACAGGCCTTAATCATACCATGATTAAGGCATGTGGGCCGAAACGTCATATTTTTCCATAAAGTTTACTGACCCTTCAAATCACTGGAGGACCTGCTTCTGTCTGCTTCATATTAATAAAGTATAAATCGCACCCCAATACACAGGAAAGGATTTGTATATTCAGCAGACTGATACACAATACAACTAACAGTTTGTGGCAGTCTTACACTAAACCTATTAAACACACATAAAACACAATCCCTGCTGCCTGGATACATGGGTATCCTCTAGATCAGTGTTTCCCAAACATGTCCTCTGGACCCCCTAACAGGCCAGGTTTGCAGATAACTGAAGTACAGCACAGGTGATATGATTTGCTGCTCAGTGTTTGCAGGATTCAGCCAACGTGATCTGCAAAATCTGGCCTGGTTGAGGGTCCCAAGAACAGGTTTAAGAAACACTGATCTAGATCACCAGAGATCAGGTACCCCCTTCATAAAAGGGGAGGAAACTAGGAATGGAGCCTTAAAAAAAATTTTTTTTTTTTTTTTTTTTTTACTCTTTCAGCTTATTTAGAATTGGGTCTGACTGCTAGCTTTGCATTGTGAGAGTAATGGGAGTTGAGCACCGACAGTCTTGCTTTTCTTAAATGAACTGGCAACACATGAAAGTATGGCAATCCTGCCTAATACACACCTCCAGCCCACACACAAAGCTCTGCACACACTCAACTTTGAGCACACACAAATGTGAATTTGGAGAGCTAGGAGTTATGGTTTGGAGAAGAGGAGCAAATTGGGGTTGGAAGGTAGACTAAGGCTCCGGACACACGAGCGCACTTGAGAGCAGAAGGAATGTCCGTGAGAGTGGACGTTCCTTCCATTCTGACACCCGTGTGGCCACTTGCTAAGCACAGTGCGCTCATTGCTACAAAGTGTGATCTTCCTATGGAGAATCGCGCTTTGTAGCCCTGTCAAACGCGCACCTTACCTTTTCGACAGGTTTCAAAACCTCCGGTGTAGCACGCACGCTACAGCGTGTGGCCCTCCCCATCGAACCGTCAGAAAGCTGCAATGGACGCACCCAGGGCACTCGTGTGACCGCAGCCTTACTGGCTGAGGATGATGGAGTCACAATGTAGAATAGGACAAATACTAGGCAGAAAGGAGTGACTCATGAAGGGGCAAGGTCCTTGGTCTGTCATGAGGGAATGGGCCGGGACATGAAGCCCAACAGCCCTCTGTTAACCTCCCTGACGGTGTTCCTGAGTGTAGCTAGGGGTTAACTTTCAGTGCTGAAACCAGTAACCCCAAACCACACTCGGGCTGGATACATAACCTGTCCGTGTGCTCCTTCACTGACCTCTGCGATTGCATTCTCCTCCGCCGATCGCTGCGTTTTGCCTCCTGGTTCCCTTCTCGCGAGAAGGGAACCAGGAAGTATGAGGTTGTGATTGTCCAGAGGCGACAGTGGGGGTCAGCGAGGGAGAGAGACGGGTAATGTATCCAGCCCGAGTGTGGCTCGGGGTTACCGCTTTCTGCAGTGCATTTAACCCCGTGCCACACTCGATTACCGACCAGAGGGTCAAATAAATTGTTACGATTCTGACATATAAAATGTCAGAAACGTAACGCCAGGGAGGTTAACCCAGCCGGATCAAAAAGGATTAAGAATTTAATTTCCACTTTATTCCTATATCAATATCCACGCAGCAGCCTTTATGTCCTAAAGCAGGGGTCAGCCACCTCGGCCCTCCAGATGTTTTGAAACCACATCTCCCTTGAAGCTCAAGTACTCGTAGGGCTTATGCAGAAGCACCGAGATTTCAGTGCTTTGTTAGGTGCGCTTCAGTGATTCCATTTCCCCACCCCTGCATTGAAGACACTTCACCACAGCGTCCCCGAAGTGCACCAAACACGGAATCGTCAATCTGCAGGAAGAAAAAAAAAACTGAACACTACTATTCTTATAATAGGTGTTTAAAGCAATTAAAATGTGTCTAAATAATAAAAAAAAAAGGTCTCTTACAGAATAATAAATTATTTATAAACTATTTTACCAGGAAGGATACACACAGGGTTATTCAGAGAAAGGTGAAAACCAGGAGAATGACTGGAGAAGTGAAAATTCTAGGTCAAAATAGCCAAACCAGATAAATTCATTTATCTAACTTTCCAAATCAGCTATTTGGTCTAGATTGTTCTCTTCTCCTGGTTCCACCTTTCTCTGAATAACCCTGATAGAGATTTCTCCTGTTTTCAAGTATGTCCTGGGTTCAAGAACGTTGACATTTTTAGTCGTTACAGAAATACAAAGTAATAAAATGCAAGATATTGAAAAACAAAACACAAATACAGATTAACACAGAAAATAAATATGTAGGAAATATAGTCACTATGTCACTTGTTTACAGGTGCATTCTGTATCGAGATATATTAATAGAGATCTCTTGAGTGACTTTAGACTGAGGAAGATTTGATGGTGTCTGGGAGGTTATTCCACGTTAGTGGTGCTCTGAGGGAAAATGAGGATTGAACCACTTTCTTTTTGTATTGTGGCCCTGCAAGTGCAAGTGCCTTTTAAAAAATTGGGAATGAAAAATTTCGTCTTAATATAAAAAAAAAATACATAAAGGTGCTCCCAAAAATGAAACTATTAATAACTATTTTTTTACATTGAAACCTATAGGATTCGCCTCTTTAAACCTGTTGAACTATAAATCATCGAAAATCAAAGCATTTCACTGACCATTCAGTGCAGTTCAGCATTCTGTGAATACATTAACCTGCCTGGCGGTATTCCCGAGTGTGACTCAGGGTTAAATTTCACTACCGCGATCGGTAACCCCAACTCGGGCTGGATGCATACTCACCGCATCCTTCGCTCCCTCGCCATCACCGCAGTGTGATTGCAGCAGCCGGTAACTTTGCTTCCTGGTTCCGCTCCCTGCGAGTCACTCGACGCAGGGGGACGGGACCAGGCAGCAAATTCAAAAATGAAATTAATTACAGAAAAAAATACTGTGAAATAAACTTTGTGCTGTGCAGTGGGTGCTGGGATTCCTGTCCAGATGTACACTCCTTTGCCAATTTAATACAGGACACGGGGGTACCAAAAAAAGAGTATTCTCAAAGCAGCTTTACAGAAATAAAAGGCAAATAAAAATCATTTCTAAAATGTAATAATGAGAGACCAATTCCTGGGATTTAACTTAAAACTATACTAATCTAGTGATCTGCCATTTCGATGTTCATCCATTTCGTGTTTTAAAATACACTTGCTGTCCTTGAGTGCTCTTGAGATTCTATTTTCAGTCTGCATGTTTAAATGAAATCAGTTTGTCAGCAAAACTAAAAAGGGTGTGCTGACCATTGCAGAAATATGACAACAGCTGAACGCCCAAAATGAGAATGAAAGATGACATCCTGTGTAAAAGTAGGTCCTAACTCAGACATATGGTAACTGTCACGTGACAATCTGGGTATGTTGGGAGGGGAATTGTATTTTTGGAACAATGTATAAAAGCAGCTGAGTTTGTTATTCTGGTCACTCAAGCTTCTATACGCAGATTTGAACTGCTGCTTGAGTCCGGCTGCAGCTGAATAAAACGCCATTTTCTTTTGAAACAAAGGCCTCCGTCTGCTTTCTTTTGTCGAACCATCACCCAAGATTTCCCGTTCAGCGAGCTGCAACATTTCTGGGGTCTCGTCCATGGGGATTGGGCCTTTGTTCGATAAGGAGGCTTGAACGGCAGTATTTACTGCATTTTCGGTGGAATCCAGCAGGTGCCAGCTCCAGGCATGTTGATTTTCTACTAAAGGCGCCAAGTGAGACATTCTTGCTCTGTGGACCATCAACCTGCTGGGGGCACGCTCCTGACCGAGAATCCACGAAAAGGAACAGGCCGAGGAAACTGGTGACGCCGCGGCGAAAAGGGGGCAACTAATATAATTGTATTTTTGTGTGTTGAATAATGCCAGCAAGCTAGCTTCAATTAGTGTATAGAATTGTCAGCGCTGTGGAGGGAGAGAGTCCAGATTTCTGTATCTGTGTGATACAGGGGCTGGGGATAGACTGCCCTCCAGCGAGGAATAGAGAGGTCTGTAGAGCCTCAAGAGCCTGTGATGCTCTAAAGCTGGTCCGGATTAACTAAGGAAAGTGTTAAATCCCTGACAAGGGGACTGATCAACCCCTAATGCTAAAAGCCCCTGCAGTAGGGTAAATAAATACTGATGGTGAAGTATATACTGATGTTGCAGTAGGTACTTGTATTTAATGATTGAGAGCTAGCTGTCTGCAACAAAAGAACTGTTTTTTTTTATAGTGTCTGTATTTTATGTGTATTATATCTAATGTTGAGTGTGCAGGAGAAGTGGACTTGTTCCCTCTGAGAAGTTACCTGGAAGAATAGAACTATTTATGTACTGTTTTGTGGTAGATATATCTGATACAGTACGTGTTGTGATTGCTGAGAGTGCTGTGAGTGATTGAAGCGCCTACTCGCCTTGCGAGAAAGCAAACTTGACAGTGGACTCCCAATGTACGTTTCCGGCTCAGGCGACTGCAGTCCGGCTACTGACGGAGGAAGCGAATACGATACGAGAATTGTTGCATGAAGTATCAGACAAATGATTTTTAAAGTGTTTTTGCTGCAAGTTACATCTGCACAGTAAAAAAAAAAAAAAAAAAGGCTTCAAAAATAGCTATGGGTAATGGGTCTTTTAAACCAAAAAAACAGGGGAGGGTGAAACACCCCTGGAATATATGATACGCAATTTTGAGACTCTGTATGCAGTTCACCAGTATGGAAAGAAACTGCACAAGAGCAAGTTGCGAACACTGTGTGAAACTGAATGGCCTATATTAAATCCTTCATGGCCCCCGGAGGGATCAATGGACCCCGTAATCATACAGGGTGTCCATTTAGCAGTCACAGGGAGTCCTGGGCATCCAGATCAATATCCCTATATAGATATATGGAGGTATTGTGTGAAGGATAAAAGCGCATTAGTAATGCTGGCAGTAGGACACTCGCGGCGCAGCACAGTCCCTAAACTATTAAATGTGTTGCAAGATCAGCCAGAGGATTTCCTGTACCCCCCCCCCTCCTTATCCATCATATTTTGCAGCAGTAGCAGATGCCCCAGCTGCATATGAACCTGCAGCGCACGCCCCCTCTGTGTCGTCCCAACACCCTCAGCCAGGACCCATGGGTGCTGATATCCCCCTTGCAATGGGTCCAGCAACTGGAGGAGAGGGGCATGATATCAAAGAACCAAATAATGTTAAAATGTATTCTGCTGTGCAACATGCTATGTCATCACGATTAGTAGATAGAGGGAGTCCCCACAAGACAGCCCTGGCTCCCCAGTTTGAGAAACCCACTACAAGAAGAAACCATGGGTAATAATCTAAACCCGAGAAAGTGAAGAATGGGCAAACACCCTTAGAATATATGATGCACAATTTTGAAGCGCTGTATGAGACATCACTATGGTATGGAATTGAGTAAAGAAAAATTAAAACTGTTGTATACAATAATCTGGCCGATGTTAGTCCCTGAATGGCCAGAACAGGGATCTATAGACCCGGAGATAATACAGAAAATGTACTCCCAGGGCACCGGGAGATATGGCCACCCAGATCAGTATCCATATATAGAAATTTGGAGGTACTGTGTGAGAGATAAAAGCCATTTTGTTATGTTAGTAGGGCAAAGAAAGAAAGGTATGCCCTTAAATAAATATAAACGTGAGTGTGGGAATAATTAGACATAGATAAATTACAAGCACTGTGTGTGGACTGTGTGATGATCTTCAGGAGTCTCTGAGCCCCCACTTTCCCCCAGGCCAGAAGGAAAGGAGATGATCAATGGATCAGATGGTAATCTAGAAGGTTATATGGTAGAATGTTTTTGTCTGACTGTGTTTATGATTGATCAGGGAACTACATGTCCCATAGCTGCCAAATGGGAAGAAACTAATCGAGTATATATATGTTGTTTATTTTTGATCTATCTTTGTAATAAGGGTTGGATGTTAATTTAGAGTGTGTGATGGCTGAGAGTAATGAGATTCTCCGCATTTGTTCCCCCCCCCTTTTACATAGAGGGGAGGGAGGGATGAACAAAGGCATTAACGCTTTATGTGTCTGTGCAGAGAATTTAGAATGAATGTAGTCTGTTGATTGCGAGATATAGGTTTATATTTTGTGTTGATATATTAGGTTAGGTCTGTCTTGACAGACTAAATCGAAATAGTTTTATATAATCTAGGCTATATGTGAGAAAGATATATTGTCTAGCATTGTGTCCGGATCTTTCAGGCAATGATGCGCAATGTGTTAGTATTATTGCAGAAACTGAGTGCATATATGTGCTGTGTCTGTGTTTAGGGCACAATGTATATGTGCTGCCCAGTCTGTATAAATGCTATATATGTGTATAGTGGGTTTATATGCTCTTTCGTTTTGTATGCATTACAAAGAAAATGATCTATGTATGTAATCCCTGTTGTGTGTATATGTACTATGGTGTGTACAGTGTCTATGTGGTTTCGGGTGTGCCCCTACAGAGATCATTGATTAAAAGGGCTAAATTAGGAAGAGACTCTGCTGATTTAAAAAAAAAAAAAAGTCGTTCCAAGTCTGAAGCCCAAACCCCCCCCCCTCCCCTTATACACTGAAGGAGAAAAAGGTAGGAGGGATGGGCTATTAATAAACATCTGAAAAAAAAGTCAACAGATATAGAGAAAAATACTGCAGGCGTTAGATCAGTATGGAGAAATTGTAAACTAAATAGAAAAGACAAGTAAAATGTGGAATACACAAAGAAGTTGATGATGAGAAAAGAGAAACGTGTTATAAAATGTGTATTTAACACATCCCACAAAAAGCTTGGCAACACATCCAAGCCCACCTTGAACATCTGTTTAAAGTACGATTTTCCTAAAGTTTTGTGTGTTCTCATGGAATACTTCGCTACTGCCAGTGCAGAAAGAGAATACCCAAGAGTACCGACCTGTCCAGGATTTAAGAGCAGTTCATTCTGCCACAGTGACTTTATATGGATTTAACCCAATTGAGTGTAATCTCCTAGCTCTGATACCCGGCAACACAGAATTCTACATTTGATTTAAAAGATGCGTTTTTCTGTATCCGCTTGGCTCCAGCGAATCAGCCATGGTTTGCCTTTCAGTGGGAAAACGCCCAGAATGGCTCCAAACATCAAATGATATGCCTCCCTCAAGGTTTGCTATCGTCGGGAAAGCACTGAACAAAGACTTATTTGCCTATCACTCTCAGCCAGACAAAGATACCCTATGGCAGTATGTTGATGATCTCATGCTTGCTCCACCAACTCAAGATTGTTTCAATGCCACAAAAGAACTGTTAAGTATCTTATACAAGGCAGGCTACAAAATCTCAAGACGCAAGGCACAGATTTGCAGACACAGTGTCAAGTATCTAGGCTTCCATCTTACAGGAACTGAGCGTGCAATCCAGAACGCAAATAATCAGTCTGCCGTGTCCCTCAAGCCACAGACTCATTGCCAAATAAGAGAATTACTGAGTCTCTGTACCAAGTCACCAAAGGTGCAGAGCCTGACCCTATCATATGGAGTGAAGAACAAACTAAGGCTGTCACACAATTAAAGACTTTGTTGTTTGAAGCCACTGCCCTCCTGGTTGCTGAAGCTGACAAGCTTACACTAGGCTAAGAACTCTTTGTGAAAGTCCCTCATGCAGTCCAGACTCTTCTAGACTATAAAGGCAATTACTGGTTCAGCAATGCAAGAATGACCAAGTACCAAGCTATGCTATGTGAAAACCCAAGAGTTCATTTGGAACTAATCTCCACCCTGAATCCTGCTACATTGCTTCCAGATGCTCCAAAAGATCAGGAACATGAGTGCCTTCAAGTAATGGATGAAGTATATAGCAGCAGACCTGACCTCAAAGACATACCCCTAGACAAATACGACATGCAACTGTTCACTGATGGAAGCAGTTTTGTAGAAAATGGAAAGAGATTTGCTGGGTACGCAGTAGTCACTCTTGACGAAACAATTGAAGCTAAACCACTGCCCAATGGCACTTCTGCTCAACTGGCTGAAATTATTGCCCTTACCAGAGGTCTAGAACTATCTGAAAACAAAAGGGTGAACATATACACCGATTCCAAGTATGCCTTCATGACAAGACATGCTCACGGAGCACTTTACAAAGAACGTGGCCTCCTAACATCTGCGGGCAAACAAGTCAAATATGCCCTTGAAATATTGAATCTACTGGATGCAGTATGGAAACCATCCGCAGTTGGTGTTATTCATTGCCGTGGCCACCAAAAAGGCAAGGAAGAAGTTCCCAGAGGAAACCGGAAAGCAGATCTGGCGGCAAAGGAAGCAGCCAGACAAATACAAGCCTTGAGCGTGGCTGTGATTGGAAAGAAACCAAGGCTAAGAGTACTCGACAGCAGCAGGTGCAGCAGCAGGAGAAAACTCACTTTAAACTAAACTGGAGAGGATACCCAGTTCAAGATGAAGATCCCCTGGAAAGTGTTCGGGAAGGAAACCCTGATCGCCGGAGAGGATACCCGGTAAATGCTGAAAATCAGTTGAAAAGCTTCCGAATGGAAATCCGGAACACCGAAATGAAACTTCGGTTCCCCAGAGAGGACTGGTTCAAGATGACTCACCTGTCAAGATTCTAGTATGTGAACTAGAATCCCCGCAAATGAAAGTCGAAACTCTGCTCTGTCTGAACGCTGTTTTCCAAGATCAGCCAAATGTTGACTTCTATACGAATAAAAGAAGATTTGCACCTCATGGAGAATTTATTGAAGATGTTCTTTGCCACTGGTACGGTGAATATGAACTTCTGGAGAAGCACCACAGCTATATCCAATGTGTTTCCTCTACGTGAACAAGGCCGAAATGAACATGCAAAGCCTTTGACTATTTCTGAAATTGAAATTATGAAGAACACCGCTGAAATCCAACATAGGCTACGGAGAGCCTATAAACTGATGCTGAATTTCTACGGCGTAAAATTAGTGGGGGAAGAGGAGATAGAAGTGATACGAGACTCAAATTTTTCAACACGCTTCTCCAATTTGAATACCAACACCCATAATAATCTGAGAATTACCTGAATTGTGAAAAGCATGGGAGAGCTGGGAGCTGCACAATACCAAGCTCCGCTGGTGAAGTTCTTCCTGAAAGAAATACTGGTTGAAGATCAGCTGCAAAATATGAAAGAAAGTGCCCTGATGTATTTCTTGCCGGCGGTAAAGAATGATCATGAAAGAAATGCACTGTCTGAATATGTTTTGAAGCACAGAATATACAAGAATGCCGAGAGGCTTCTCCCAGTGGTGACGTCCCTGTTACCAACACCCATTACTCACTGGACTCCGGCCTACTCTGAAAAAGAGAAGAAATGGCTCTCCGAAGAGCCAGGAGAATACAGAGAAGACGGATGGTACCAGTTGGAGAATGAAAGAATTGTCTTACCAGCCACTCTGGCACCTGAAATTGTCCGGGCCTTGCATTCCAGAACTCATGGAGGAAAGACAGCAATGGAGCAACAACTAGAACTATATTTCTATGTTCCTGGACTCACCGCCATTTGCAAAGCAATTGCCCATCAATGTGTCACTTGTGCTAAGAACAACCCAAGGCAAGGGATAGTACGACCACCAGGAGTATTATCGGTTGGATTATCTCCAATGTCCTCCCTACAAATTGACTTTACTGTTCTCCCTCCATGCAAAGGATATAATTATCTACTGGTGCAAGTATGCACATTAACGGGATGGGTTGAGGCCTACCCAACTCGAACAGAAAAGACTGCTGAAGTAGTGAGATGTTTGATGAGAGAAATTATTCCAAGGTATGGACTGCCTCTTGAAATCGGATCAGACAATGGTCCAGCCTTCGTACAAAGTTATTTACAGCAACTCGCCCACCTGCTGAGAATTTTGTGGAAGCTACATACCGCATACAGATCTCAAAGCTCTGGAAAAGTGGAAAGAATGAATAGAACTCTAAAGACATTGATGGCTAAAATATACCAAGAATCGTCATTGAAATGGTTGGATGTGTTGCCAATCGTACTGCTGCATGTCCGAAGCAATTCTACTTCACTCCTAAAATTGAGTCCATACAAGATAATGTGCGGATATCCTATCCCTTTGATAACTGGGTTGAGGGGGGATCCCCGTGTATTAGGAGAAACTGATTTAGGTCAGCAGGTGATCAGGTTAGATCAGACGATGCAGAGTATATACAAATAGGAGAGCGAGCATATACCCTATTTTCTGTTCCCACCCCTACACAAGTACTGTCCAGGGGACATGGTATGGGTTAAGGAATGGAAGATAGACCCGTTAGGGGCTAAATGGAGGGGTCCTTATGTTGTCTTGTTATCCACTACTACAGCAGTGAAAGTGGCCGAGGTGGTGCCGTGGATACATCACTCCCGACTGAAACCAGCAGCAGAGGTTACGGATAAGGCATGGAAAGTGATAGCCAGTGAATCCGATCCGCTGAAGCTACGTTTCCACCGTATCCAAGCAGCTGCACAGACCGGAGAGGAATAGGAGAGATCCAAGTCTAGATGACCACCGGCTCTCCAAACTCCAGTCTTTGTACTTGTTGATATTGTAAGACCGTTAAGTTCACCGCCTAACCAACCAATGGAAGCTCCAGAGATACCACAGGAGGCCCATGAGCCTCTGCTTCCAGATACCCTTTTTACCAGACTACAGAGACCGTTTGAGCAGTACCAAAGGATCCTGATATGTATTGGGATTATTGTTTTCTTTTTGACTTTATTGACAATTGTTGCTGGACTATTTTTCCAATCCAGCTCCCTAAGGGAGTGAGGTCAGCCCCTATTGGGTTGACACCAGAACTTGACATGACTGTCCCATCGGTACAGGACCGACGGAAACGGGAATTGACAAGGCCAGAAGATAATTTGTTTATTAAATTTACGTATGCGTATGCAAAGAAGTCAGGATATGAATCCTGTTGGGTGTGTAATAAATTGAACCAAGGGTCATCAGTTATTTCCACCTTAGAAGTACCTCTTAATTTGTCTGACTACCCTGTGAATAAAAGTATAGTGGCCCCTAGTGTACTTAAACTGACTTAGAGTCTAGATATGCCAAAGACAAACCACACTATTCGCATTACTAATGTGGCCTATTTCCCTCTCTGGTGTTTCCACCTAGTTCAATGTGTAAAGAATCTTTGTTCAACACAACACTAGATATATCTGACCCAGAAGCACTAGGAGATAGTCTTCAAGTAATGGTAAATACGATTGATAATTACAAACAGACTAATGATAAAAGTCCAGAGGCCCTTGCATACACCCACAAGTCACTATCCTTAATTTTCTCCCACCTCGGCTCAGAACCATTTTTATCTGATGCCAGGGGATGGCATACATATTTGTTGTGGAACTCTATGCCACCGTTGGATTAATACTGAAATAAAAACGTAGTGTTATTTGGCCTGGGTGGTTCCCCTGCAGTGTATCCAAGGGGACACCATAGACCTAGGAATACCACATCCAATATTTTCTAAAATTTACTAAACGAGTATTGTTTTCCAAGGGTGATATGATTTGGTCTTGGTTTCTTTTTTCTTCCACAGGATGGGGCATCGAAATGATGAAAAGACTAAACAAATATGTTGTTCTGATGGATGAAATTGTAAACCTCACCAGCACTGATATCCAATTGTTAAATTAAGAGAGATTCGTAAAGTACAACTGTTCCAGAAACTAGCCATAGAACAAATTCAGGCTGTACTTAATGGAATTTGTGAGAATGAATGTTGTACCTTTATTAAGAATACTACTGAAGATGCTCCTGACTACTATGACGTAATTCAGAAACATCAAGAAAAGGTCTCCCATTTGCAGGACCAAGCTCGTCGGATAGTCGAGGAGGGCTGGAACCCTTTTAAAGGACTGGGTGCATTCGGGACGTGGTTCGGATCGATTTTGTCTGTTATAAGTAATATAGGATCTCTGATTATCGCAGGTGCCTTAATTCTCCTTGTTTGTTTTCTAGTTTATAAATTAACTATCTGTTTATGGCCAATCTGCCGTAAAGCCCTCAAACCAAGGAAACAACCTCTTAATCAAAACCTGGCGAAGGTTCACTTAAGCTTAAAATCCCCGGAAGAATACGAAGCTTTAATGATTTAGTTAGTTGGCTGGGAGAGGTCATTGAAGACTCTCTGCCAAGAGGAGGGAATGAGATAGCAATTCCTGGGATTTAACTTAAAACTATACTAATCTAGTGATCTGCCATTTCGATGTTCATCCATTTCGTGTTTTAAAATACACTTGCTGTCCTTGAGTGCTCTTGAGATTCTATTTTCAGTCTGCATGTTTAAATGAAATCAGTTTGTCAGCAAAACTAAAAAGGGTGTGCTGACCATTGCAGAAATATGACAACAGCTGAACGCCCAAAATGAGAATGAAAGATGACATCATGTGTAAAAGTAGGTCCTAACTCAGACATATGGTAACTGTCACGTGACAATCTGGGTATGCTGGGAGGGGAATTGTATTTTTGGAACAATGTATAAAAGCAGCTGAGTTTGTTATTCTGGTCACTCAAGCTTCTATACGCAGATTTGAACTGCTGCTTGAGTCCGGCTGCAGCTGAATAAAACGCCATTTTCTTTTGAAACAAAGGCCTCCGTCTGCTTTCTTTTGTCGAACCATCACCCAAGATTTCCCGGTCAGCGAGCTGCAACAATAAGGCTTTGCAATACAAGTTTCGCTGGTGCCTGCCCAGATCCAACAGTTGGATCTGGGCAAGCACCAGCAAAACTTGTATTGCAAAGCCTTATTACATTTTAGAAATTATTTTTATTCGCCTTTCATTTCTGTAAAGCTGCTTTGAGAATACTCTTTTTTTGGTACCCTCGTGTCCTGTATATTTCATTGGCAAAGGATTGTACATCTGGACAGGAATCCCAGCACCCAGAGGAAAGAGGCAGGTTTTTGGTTTGATTTATATTATTGAATATAATTTATTTCCACTATTTTGGATAATTATTTGTGGGATAATAAATTATTATTTTGTGTTTCAAACCTTCTCTGACTCCGTGTGTTTACTAGACTCTTGCTTGCACGGATTTCAGTGAGTTATTCCTACAGAATACAGGCTTACTATATAAAACACCATTTCCTTTCCAAAAAAATTGAAATGGTTTTAGACACAAAATTTTGCAAAAATACGACCGCCAGGGAGGTTAACCATTACTTCTCTATGGTCCAATGTCACTACCACTGAATTGCGGCGAACTGCACTGTATTTCGCTGTCAATTCACCAGTTTTTAGCGAATTGACAGCTTTCTAAATGAAGGAACTGCCACAAAATTGCACCGTACGTGAAATTCACCATTCGGTGCAATTTGATGTCATGTTTGTCACTTATTGAATAACCCCTTTAATCTGGCTGAGCCTCAAGGGAAATGGAGTTCTAAAACATCAGGAGGACCAAGGTTGCTGACTCCTGTCCTAAAGAGTAGCAGCTGAATTTCCAATACGCTGTATTTTGAGCAGAATTCTCATTGTGAGTGCAAATGCTATAGAATTAAAATATCCCAACCAAAAGTCCAAATCAATGGTTTACTGGTTCACTTCCCACTGCCGTGCCCAGACACGACACTGATTCTGTGCAATTGTTTATATACATCTCCCATTCCTTCCTGTTTGCATTCCACACCTCGCTCTCGGTCACAGCCAATCATACGGAGCCATGGGATTAGCCGTTATGGCGAAGTAGTTTCTGACGCTATTCAGTATCTGTGTGCGCGCCATGTTTGCGGCGTACGACGCTTGCTTGTTACGAAGGGGCATGGTCTCCGCAAAAATGGCTTCCCAGCTGGAGACCGGAACTGAGTGCCTATGACGTAACTGGCTGTTTGGCGCGGATTGTTTCCGTCATGGAGCGAGTGTAGGAGGTGGATTCAAAATAACCGCTATGAAAGAGCGCACCGAACGGTAATTTACCGAATTTAGTCGCTGAAAAGATTCCCGTATCAGCGTGCGTGTCACGCGGTACCCGGATGCTGCACAGCTTTATGTGCTGCTGTTTTCCTTTCGCTTTCTGGCTGAGCATGCTGGGAGTAGATCTGGAGGGTGTGAGGCTGGCTTCACTTTATACTGTGAATTACTGAAACCAGTCTGCGTGTAATATGATTTTCCAACTAATGAGTAGAGCATGCATTAACTGAAACCATTTATTACTGGCATGCAATAAATCTTTACTGATCCAACAGCTTAACACTGGGGAAGTTTCGGGACTTCTGTAACGGGTTTTGTGGAGGAGGGAGGTGTGTGTGCTCAGTATATGGAATCTTGTGTGAAATGTCTAATGAAAGATGCATATTCTGGTTATATGTGGGCGCGGAATGTTTTTCAATGATGGTTTCCTTGAAGCACATCAAAGTCAGCATCCTTGCCCTCCAGAGGTTTTCAAACTAATTTCCCTTGAGGCTTTTGAGTGGCAAAGCATCATGGGAGATAAAATATATGGAGGACCAAATTTGCTGACCGCTGCTGACTATGGACATCAGGGGAGGGGGACGACAACCACAGGTATTTACAAATAGGCAGTTTGCGACCAGATTAAACCGGTAAGCCTCAATACACTCATTATAATTCATATAAAACCAGTGAATTAATACTTTAAAACAAACAAACAATGCACCCCATTACTATAATATATTGAAGGAATACTTAATACACACTCTTACAGTACTTAGAGTCCCCCTATAAATGAGTAAATTGCCCCCCTGGAAGCTGCAGTATTAGGCTGGCGTCAGACGAGCGTATTTGAAGAGTGGAAGGAAGGTCTGTGACTGGATGTTCCTTCCACTCGACGCCCGTCTGGACACCTCGCTGTGCGCAAGGCTCGATCCTCCTATGTAGAATCGCGCTTTGCAGCTCCGTCAATGCGCTTCCTAGCGCTTTAGTGGAGAGGGCTGCTGCATGGATGCAGCACAGCTGCAGTTGCACGCTCAATTTCTGCACGCGCAACAGCATGTGGCTGACCCTGTCGCAGCGTCTCAATGCTGCGACGGACGCCAGAAGGCACATCAGTACGGGCGCACATAGTGTGCTTGTCTGACGCCAGCCTTATGCATATAGACAGACAGCTTAGTGCACTTTGCACTGTTGAGGAGAATGAGCATCGAGCCACTTTCTTTTTGTATTGTGGTATTGCAAGTAAGGTGCAGGTCCTGGATCGGAGGTTATACGATGGGGGAAGCAGCCTATTCAGGTAAGGTGGCAGCTTCCCAGAAAACCTCTTAAACACCAGGTTGGAAAGGTGAAGGATGCACCTGGATTCCAGCGACGGCCAGTTTAGTTCTTTTAACATGTCACAATGGTGGGTCATGTAGTTACATTGTAGCACAAAGCGGCAGAATGAGTTCTACAATGTAGTAAGTTTATGAAGGTGCGTTCGTGGGGCAGCTGCATACACTACATCTCCGTATTCAATAGCCGGCATAAGCATTTGTTGTACAATCAGGATAAATTTGGGTCTAACCACATACCTAGATATTTGAGAGAAGTGACTGGTTAGTGTTATATTTTAATTTTCTGTATGAATATATAAATATCCTGTGTTGAAAAGCCTGTTCTGATAGAAAGGGGGGTCACAGACCATTTTAAGTGTCAATTCTGTATGTAGACAGTCTTTTCTTACATAGGATGTTAGCCTGCGGAATTTAGCTACATTTCCTGTAAAGTCTTTGTTATATGAAGTGTAGAAATGTATCTGCTCTGATTTGGCTTTTATATCACTTTCCTATGTGGGATGGATAGGAGCCTCTTTTCTACAACGAACGTTTCTATTGTACGTTGAAATAATAAACTGGTCTGACTAACGACGAGATATTCAGACATGATCTGAAGCTACATTTTGTGTGTGGCTGATTTTGGTGTCTCCGCCATGGCGTAGCGCAGCGTCTTGCTTCATTTTGATATATAAGAAAGAAATTACAGCCTTTTTGGGATTCCATATATGGTAATTATAATAGGAAAATTGTTTTTGTTTATGGTTATAATTTAACAGCGTGTCAATTGATTTTATCCCAACACATAGATGGGAATTTTGCAATTTATGTGGTTTAGGTTTTGTTCCAAAGAGCATCATTACAGTTTTGTCAGTATTTAGAAAAAGTTTGTTAGCCTTGATCCACTTTTCTACCTCTGTGAATTGGTCTTGCAGCACAGCCTCCAGCTGCGGGAGATTTGGTTTGCTGGTACAGATTAGTGTCGTCTGCGTACATGTGTACAGTTGAGGCTTTGCAGACGTTGGGCAGATCATTTATGAATATCGTGAATAGCAGGGGGCTGAGTATAGAGCCTTGGGGTACTCCGCACGTGACTATGTAGTCATAATGTTTTAGGTTGACAATGTCCACAAAGCAAATCAAAAGTGCCTAGTCCAACCACAGGTGGGAGCCGGTACCCTACTCACCCTGCGAGGTCATCGCCAGGAGAAAGGGCGCCGCAGCTCCAAACAACTGAAATATAGCAAAAGTAGCAGGAGCCTCAAGCAGAGAATAGTGCTGGAAAGGTTTATTGGAGGGGAAAGCAACCCCACAACCTAATGTTTTAGGTTGACAATGTCCACACAGCAGGCTGCCATAACAGACAGTGAAGACCATGGGACCTCTGATGGTTCAGTTCATTTTCTGTGATGTTCACAAAGTTTCCTATCTATATATCCTGTCTGCAGATAGAAATTTCCGATTAACAGAAAATGTCTGCAAGGAAGAGTAACAGAAATGCAAGGTATGTGGAATTGTCAAATGTTCATCAACTATTTCACGTGACGGATTGTTGAAATGTGTTTCAGCCTCTTTTCAATTGCATAGATAACGTCACTCAGAAAAATAGAGGAGGATCCACTAAACTTCTCTTCTCTGAGGTGGCTGATTCTCAAATGACGTACAGGAAAAAGAAGAATGAGCCGGCACTCATTTGGTTCAATAACATTTAAAGGGATATGCTATTGAAGAATATATTTCCTTTTTTGCCTTTAAATAATCTCTTCGATACTGCGGACAGCTTCTGCCAAATTTATTTTAAAAAAAATTTTTTTGTTTAGTGATTTTTTTTTACTTCCCTTTCTCGCCGTGCACAGCTCCGCTTTGACTAATGGACTACCAAACCCGGAATTCTCTAAAGCTTATGTGCACAATTTGTGCTCGTGTGCAACTTGCGTAGCGTAGAAAGAGAGCAAATTGCGAACCTCTACAGCAATGTTTCCCAAACCTGTCCTCAGGACCCGCTGACACACCAGGTTTGCAGGATATGTGAATCCCAGCACAGGTGATATGATTTGCTGCTCAGTGATTGCAGGATTCAGTCTGCTTTTCCTCAAGGTAATCCTTAAAATCTGGCCTGGTTGAGGGTGCCGAGGACAGGTTTGGAAAACACTGCTTTACAGGACTTGCACACATTGTGAGGACCACCCGCTATCTGCCCAGTTGTCACAGGCGCCGGGAGGGTGTATAAGGGGTTAACAGCTCAAAGACGCTGGACTTACTAACTCTACCCCTGCTCAGGGTACCAAGTTATACCCCCCAAACCCGTACATACCCTGCCGAAAAAATTCTGCCACCACGAAAGTAATAGGGCATTTTTGAAACCCCTGTAACTGTATATCACCCCAATCCAGGAGCCTAACCATATACAGCTAGAATATCCCCCAAATGGTAAATTCTGCGGTAACGCTAAAACCAAAGCTATAACAGGAGAAACGCGAGTCATCTAGAGCCAAAGACAGTACTGGGTACAAATTTCACATAAACAAGACATTCAAAATATAATAAAACGTGCAAATACAGTTCTTGAAATAAAATGGGACTTAAACAAAACACAGAAGCCTAACTTACATAGATGGCTCTTCCATGGCTAATTCAGCTTTTAAATCCCTGGAATGGTCCTTCAGAGATTTTTCTCAAACAAAAGTCCTTGCGAAATACAACCCAGGTTCTGGTGAGTATCCTGTATAAAGTCCTTCTCCCACCAGCCCAAACCAATTTGGTTCATGTATGCCATTCCCTGGATCATGTTTCCATCCAGCCCTCCATCCAAGAGAGCAGATTATCAGAGAAGGGGTTGTAAATACTGCAGACACATGGCCATTGAAGCATCTGGCCTGCCCTAGTGGGATATTAAGACACTTTTTTATGTTCTTTTAGATACATTCTTGTACCTTCTGTCATCCTATAGAACTATGTTTTGAAAGCTTATAAAACATTTTGACTTCCATTGTTGTTTTTTTTTGCTTTAGAGAAATGGGACTTAAAGGAATGACTGGAAACCAAAACTTTGCAAAGGTAAGTTTTTACTTTTTTTCTTGTTTATAGGGCACTCTATTCACCATAACTTCATTCTGGAGAGTCTGTTTCCTTGGCTGATTGTGCAGGCATACTGTCATAGAGGCCTTCTTTTAAGCCTGCTTTAACGGCTGGGCAAAGTATATGCATTGCAAGGAATTCAGCACTATTCACATATGTACATGACTTTTATTTTTGTCTTTGTGGAAAGTATTGGTACATAAAATTTATGTGTGCTTCATTACAATCTACAACGTTGTTTGCGTAGTTTGAAAGACGGTACAAAGACAAGTCTACCATTTGGTTAAGAAACATCCAAACTACTTTACATTATGGTTTTCGGTTTAATGTGTTTGAATCAATAATTTTTTATCTCATTTGTTACAAAATAAATTAGTAGCCACCTGAAACATACTTGAAAACAAGAGAAATCACAAAGTATCCTGCCTGGTAAATTACTTTAAGCAATGCACATTTATTTATATTTACCAGCAACAAATCTATTTTTGCAAACAAAAGAATTCATCTGCATTTCAGACAGTTAAATCAACAGTTCGACCAAATTTGGATGGACCAAAGTGATAATTATTTTCAGATGAACCAGACCTTTTGCCCATGCACAGGTCTACGCTCTCTTCTCCAGCATCCCCATACGCTGAATTCTGGAATAAATTAATATATTGTCAAAACTATATGGTCTTTTCACAAAGCACAGAAATTTCAGTGCTTTTCACTTCGGCGCAGTTCGTTGCGCTCTGGTGATTCCATTTCGCTGACGTTTTGGTGAATTCACTATTTAGCGAATGGTGCACGAAAGATGGAGTCGCCGAAGCCCCACGAAAAAATTGGAGAACGTAACCAAAAAGCGCCTGAGTGGCGTTGGCGAATTCCAAGGAACTCTTCTATAATAGGGGTTTAAAAAATTATGAAAATGTGTCTAGATAAGAAAAAAGGTACTTTTTAAAAAATAATAAAAAGGTCTGTTGCAGAAGAAAAAAGAAACCGCTGTTTAAAAGATTGGGAAACAAAAATGTTGTAAAAAAAAAAATACAAAAAGCTGTTGTAAAAAAAGGCTTTTTGCTTAAAATTAAACTGTCTTATCAAAAATGATATTACGTTTTTACATTGAATTCTATGGGATTTGCCTGTTTTAACCTATAAACCGAAACACCGAAAATCAGGCAATTTCGCCGGGATTTCGGTAGTTTGACATTCAGTGAATAGACAAACTATTACTTCTCTATAGGACAATTTTGCTGCCACCGAAGAGTGGCGTACACCCTATTTCACCGTCAGTTTGCCTGTATTTGGCGAATTGACAGCGTAGTGAATAGAGTAACTGCCCTGGAATTGCACAGAACAGTAAAATTCACCATTCCATACAATTCAGTGGCAAGTTCGGTGTTTAGTGAATAGACCCTTATGTGTATTCATCTTGCTGAATCAACATTGAGCCAAGGGAATATTAAGAGGGGCATAATGAGATGCGGAAACCTCTTCATAATATTTTTTGCATAGTTTAGTTATTTGAGAAAACCTTCCCCAAACTGTACAGACCAATAGTAATGTCAGACACGAATGCTACTATAAACACCCCATGCACAGCTGTCACAATCTCACCATGTTACAGGATTGTTTTGTCTTTAAATATTTGTGTTCAGAATCTTCAGCTGTGTCTCCCTTTCCTGTTACATTTCTGATTTGATTTGCTCTGACAGTGCTTAGCCCTGTGCTCTGGGCCCCCTAACAGGCCAGGTTTGCCAGATATCTGAAGCACAGCACAGGTGGTTGGATTTGCTGCTCAGTGATTGCAGGACAGGGGGACAGTGTATCCTTTTATATCACCATTGCTTTGTGCATCTTCTGAAACCTCTGCAAACTTTTCTTGTAGCCAGAAAGAACACGCACGTCTGAAGTTATGAGACAGAAACAACGGAAGTCCCCTCCAGCAAAAAACCCCACCGAATCTTCTATTTTAAAGGGGCCTGTGGACTACTTAAACGATGACAATATTGAGGTGGACTTTGGTGAGCAACAGTTGGCATGTTTGGTTATCGGCCTTCTCACATCCAAAAACATGTATACATTAAGAAACTAAATTTACCCCATGAATAAACCTAAAGACACTTATTGTTTTAAAGTGGCCAGGGTGTAGCCCCCTTCTGGTGTTATCACTGGGTGAAGTGGAGGAGTTTCCTCCACCCCATCCGGTGTCATCAACTGCGTGTATTTTGAATTTCCCAGCTGCCAGTCATCATATCGGTCACTAGTGACAACAGCATGCAGAGCGCATGCCGATGTCACCCTCTCTGAGATCGCCCACCTGTAGAGAGGCAGCGATGGATCGGATCTGCACATGCGCACAACTCCGATCCATCGCACTGCACAGTCTCTACGGAACTTGCGTAATGTGAAGTGCCCAAGTCCGTAGCGGTGCGTAATTTGCAAAGGGGTGCAAATTGCGTTAAATAGCTGCAGGGACTTCCGGATTTGGGTGCTGAAGAGGAGGAGCTGGGTCCAGTGAGGGACAAAACAGAAAATAAATAAACCTAAAATAATTGGGCTGAGGCTGCTAGCAGCCTCTGCCCAATTATTTAAGGGCGAAAAAGGAACTCTACTTTTTAATAGAATATCCCATTTATTACAGAATTCATGTTCTGTTTTGTTGCATTATCCTTATCTAGGCGTGGGTCAAATGAACCCATTATTCGCAGCGACTGTCAAAGTGCGTCCGAACGCATTGACGTATTTTTTCACAGAATGCGCGAAAACGGTCATACGATGCGCCTTTTCGTGCGTGATTTGTTATGGGTCCAAGCCAGGAAACTTTGGGTGTCTGGACGTTATGTTGGCCGGACATGAGCAGTGTCTGATGTCTCCTAATCACGCACACACGCCGCTTTGCGGGCGCAGCGCACTCTGTACGTCAGTACTAGCAGTTCTGCATTCTCGAAAAAATGCGTTTGTTTGCCGCTTGCTATATTGGCCGTCATTGCCCGTCATTTGCTGCTACTGCGGCCTTGATTTAAGTGCGCCTAAACGCACGATAAAAATGAGTTCGTCTGACCCCAGCCTTAAAAGCCGTTGCACAGGCATGCGACAGTGCCAATTTTTTTTAATGCAAAAAAAGTGAGAAATGGTTGACTTTCAGGTCACTAGAGGTGAAACTCGGGAGAATTGGCAGGAGAAGAAAACAATCTAGACCAAATAGCAGACTTGGAAAGTTAGATAAATGGGAGAATTTCTGTTTTGGTTATTTTGACCTAGAATTTTCACTTCTCCAGCCAATTCTCCCGAGTTTCACCTTTAGTGAATGAACATATTAGTTTTCATGTCCTACCCAGAATTCCACACCTCATCACCTCCACATTTGGTCCCGGTGTGGGAAATGAGAAGGTGAGTTAGGACAGCAGCATTGTTTGCTTTACAAGTAAGATCACATAATACCAACGTCTTAGAACAGAGGGAGAAAAAAGTAAATTTTTAATTTTTTCTATTTTTATACATTACTTGGTCATATTTGGTATCATTGGAAAGGCCATGTTCTCACATTTCCAACGACACCTCACTTGACCTTGTGCATTTTAAAAATCAGAGACTCGGGGTCCCAAAGTGCCCCTGGCAGCAGTACACCGGTTAAGATTTTTGATGAACCAAAGCGTAATAACACATTGTGCCATCGCCTCCACACTTACTGGCATTGTGGTAATTGAGAAGGCGAGTCAGTACAGCATCATCGTTCACGTTATGATTGAAAAGTGAACAATAGTGCTACAATAGGAAGACTTTTTTTTAAAACTTTTTTTCTTTATTATTACATATTTTTACATGTTCTGGCCTTTCCAACGATACCTTGTATGGCCCTCTACCTCGTAAGGTTCAGGAGATACGGAGGTCCAAAGGACCCCTGTATCTGCTCATAGGGACTCCACCTCCAGGGAAATTCCTTTCTGACATCATCACATCCATGCTCGATGATGTCAGTGAGCGGAGAGAGGTCCCTCACCGGGAGAAGACTTTGTTCAGCGCCAAGCCGCAGTGCTGCGACGCTGCGCATGTCCTCCATAACCTAACAAGGGAGCGGAGGGTGCGCTTAGCGGGGCACTAGCATGGCATAATATTGCTGTAACTGGATTATTTGTGCATTACAAAAAATACATTGTAAATCACATGCTGCTGTTTTTTTTGGGGGGGTTTGTTTGTAGTAATTGCATGTAAGAAGGAAAAATAAAGTTAGGGTTTTACTTACTGTTTTCATTATGTGAATTTCTCCCTCGAGGCAACTTTTCCCAAAATCTACAAAGTTTCACTTTACTGCTGCTATAATGGATAAAGCCGTAGTGAAGAGGTAATGGGGTGGAGGAGTGAATGGTTAGACAAGGCTGCATGTGGTCTATTGTGTTGTCTAGGCCACCCGAGATAAGAGATGGCAGCTGAATGAGATCTGATAGTGGGTTTAAAAGCCTTCTAATCTACTCCCTGGTGACGTCCTTTGCATACATCCCACACAATGCATTCATTCTACACCCAAAGCCACACATTGAGGAACAAGTGATGAAAAGATACGGGGGGGGGGGCAGTTTACAGCACAAAAGGACTGCATACAGTGACACATACAGAGTAAAATATTTTCTTAACTAAATATGCAGGAGAAAAACAAAGCACATGCAAGATATCAACAACATAAAATACACAATAAGGGAATTTTATTTTTTGGTGGTAGTATTGCTTTAAGTGTTAAAAATGTGTTTTAATTATATATGTTGTGCAACTAAACTAAGGTTAAATGAATTTATTTTATTCAATATACACAATATTGCTTTTAGCCAATATTTAAGTGTTAAATACACTTCCCCTTTCAAATAAATGTATAGGCTACTATTGTTTTCAACAAAAAAAGTGCTTGGTTGTGACGCAGTTCGGCATAGTGGTACTCCCATGCACGTTAAAGTGGAATTGAACAAAAATACTCAGATACTCCCAAACGCAACTGTGTTTGGATTAAAATGTGGAACCTTTGTGTGGAGCTATTACTAGATTGCCATTTAATTATGTAAGTTCTAAACTGCTGATTTTATTTATAAACAGTCTATTAAGTTATGTTATTTCTTACAAAACATGGGATTTTAGACAGATTTTGATAAGGGCAATTGGTATTCTTGTATTGGTACCTTGGCCACAATATTTGAAAGAACCCATCAACTGGGTGGAGTAGAGGTAATGTCACCGCTCTGCATGGAGAGAGCCTGTGGAGTCATGGGTTCGATCCCAGCGAGCAACCTCTCCAGTAAGTGTCCTTGGCAAGACACCTAACGGTACATACTCGACACCCAGGACATACTTGAAAACGAGAGAAATCTCAATGTATCCTTCCTGGTAAAATCCTTTCACAAAAAAAAAACTGTTATCGAACAGGTATGGTTCTGTCAATAATGCTGCACAGCCAATATTTTAGAGTGTAAGCACATGATAAAATATTCATTACTTCCAAGATATAATTCACAAATTGCCACTTCCATGCGCTTTACCATTACTCAGATAAGCATTCAAAACCTATAGTTGGGGATCTAAAGGGTGAATAAGCAGGTTTGCTTCATCCAGCCGACACACTATCTGCACACAACTATGGTTCCTGTATTTGTAAATCTTCTTTGTGCTGAAAACACCATGAAAGGAAAATTGAATCTACAAATGTCTATCCCTGTATGTGTACTGAGCCGCTAACCAGCATCATTTTTCCAGACCCTCCTTTACACAGCACAACTGTTTATGCTGATGGGGAGGAACCATCGTACAAAGATTTAACTACAGAAAAAGCGACTGTGCCTCCTCCAATGCTTCCCTCTGCAAATAAAAAGAAAAGGTATGTTTATTATTTATTAAGAACACACACTGATAGGTCTATTGTGTGGACAGTGAAGATATTTGTGTCCGTTATTTAAAATAATGTTGAATCTCTCTAGGAGTTAATTCCAGTTTTATTAGGATCATCGAACTGAACCCTTCAGGCCCTGTTTTGACCCAGCCGTTAAAATTAAAGTTCAGGCCGCTATACAGATCCAGCCGCAAGCTTTGCGTGTGGCTCATGTTCCAGCTGCTTATTGTAAACGAACGGCTCCTATAGTTTTATAGGAAGGGTTAACTTGAGGCTAGCCTGAGAAGAGTTATTCCACCGTCTCGAGCCAAGGAGGTATTTTTTCAAAGAATACAGTCTGTCATCGAGTCTGGTGATTTTGCAAAAGTCTGCAAATAAATAAATTAATTTTACCTCGCTAAGTATTTTACCAGGACGGGTACATTGAGATTTCTCTTGTTTTCAAGTATGTCCTGGGTTCAAGAACATTGAATTGTTACTTTGTATTTCTGCACCTACTGTAATAAAATGCAAGATATTAAAAACACAAATATACTGATTAACACAGAAAATAAATATGTAAGTAATATAGTCACTATGTTACATGTTTACAGGTGCATTCTGTATTGAGGTATGTTAATAGGGAGCTCTTGAGTGACTCTAGACTGGGGGGAAGATTTCCATAACTGCGGTGCTCTGTAGGAAAATGAGGAACGAGCCACTTTCTTTTTGTATTGTGGTATTGTAAGTAAGGTGCTGGTCCTGGATCAAAGGTTACAGGATGGGGGAAGCAGCCTATTCAGGTAGGATGGTAGCTTCCCAGAAAAGCTCTTAAACACCAGGTTGGAAAGGTGCGTCTAGCTTCCAGCGATAGCCAGTTTAGCTCTTTTAACATGTCACAATGATGGGTCATGTAGTTACGTTGTAGCACAAAGCAGCAGAATGAGTTATACAATGTAGTAAATTTCTGAAGCTGCGTTTGCGGGGCAGCTGCATACACTACATCTCCGTATTCAATAGCCGGCATAAGCATGTGTTGTACAAATAAAAATTCTCTCCAGAAAAAAAGTTCACAGATTGTGTCCTAAATCACTTTGGGCTTGGGGTGCATGAGCACGGAGGCATATTTGTAGGATGCAGGCCCCATAATCGATATTAGTTCAGTGGCTTTTGATGTGCAGAATATTTATGTAATCTGTGATTATGCAAGAATGCTATGGTTGATCTGTCTATTGTCTGGACCATGTGTATCTGTTGAGCGGATTAGCTTCCCAGTCTACTCTTGTCTCAGGAATGTGTTATCTGTTTCTAATTTGAATAGGCTGTATATCTCCTGTCTGTATCTTGTTTATCATCCTGATTACCCTTTTCCTGGCTCGTTAGAAATGTTACATAATGTTTAATTTAACTGGCTACCTATTCTAATTAGGTTTCACATTCCAAGAAGTAAATGTTTGTCCAATCATCTGTTTCAGTCTAATTAGGTCCCCCCAACAGTTTCAGATTTGCAAATGTAAATGACCCATGTGTGATCGTATAAATATGTGTGTGTCCCTGATTAAAATCGTTCTATTCTGACTCTACATGCAGTCACGACTCATGGTTTGAGCAGCAGCTATATTCTGTTTGCTGTTCCAACGCAAAGCTTCAGATCTACAGCCACGGCTTATTTCTGGGGGATGCTAGCACGGCTCTCTACGTGTACCTGTCTTTAAGCTGCGGCTAAGGACTGGAAGAAAAACACGAGAGTCATGAGGAGAACACGGGGGTCCAGCAAAGAAGTGGAATTGGCAGATGTGACCCTGTCAGGCTACTGAGATCTGTTACATAGATGTAAGATTTATTTTATTTATAAAGTATTTTACCAGGAAGAATACTTTGAGATTTCTCTCGTTTTCAAGTATGTCCTGGGTTCAAGAACATTGTATTTCTGTAACGACTAACAATTCAAAGTAATAAAATGCAAGATATTAAAAACACAAATACACAGATTAACAGAAAATAAATATGTAGGAAATAGTCATTATGTTACATGTTTACAGGTGCATTCCTTATTGAGGTATATTAATAGGGAGCTCTTGAATGACTTAAGACTGGGGAAAGATTTGATGGCGTCTGGGAGGTTATTTCATAATTGTGGTGCTCTGTAGGAAAAGGCGGACCGAGCCACTGTCTTTTTGTATTGTGGTATTGCACACCACACACTTTTTTATTTAGTTCTTTTTATTTACTTAGTGGTTTTTTTTGTTAAATTTGCTTTTATTTTTTTAGTTTTTCTTAATCAAACAGTCTTGGTGGTTTGCATTTCTCTTTAAGCTAGAAAAGACAAGATGTCACCTAATCCTGGTAAAATCCTTTATAAATAAATATGAGTAATACATACCCAACATTTCCATGTTAAGTTAAAATTTGGTCCTAGCTCCTGTTCTACGTGTTATAAGACCTTTTTTTTTTTCTTCTCTAGCGCAAGTAAAGTTGCCTCCAGAAGCACAGAAGACAGCTCAGTCCACAACACCGTTATTGAGAAAACACAGAAGGTGTGTGTGTAAAAGTAAATACATTTAAAAAAATCTGGGGAGAAATCTTTTAATTTTGCTATTCATGCTCTTTTGGGTGTTTTTTTAAGTTCTTCATAAGGGCTCCTTAATTATCAAACACAATATATGTCAGTGGAGAAATACTGCAGCAGTTTCAATAAGTACTTTATCAATTGGAAGCAATGTGCAAGTCACAAGAATGAGATAATGAATGGTACTTTCATTTTACTTACTGTTCTGTGTTTCGATCACGCTTCAAAAAAACAAAGATTCACAATAAGCACGAATTTCTGAAACTGGCTACAGGCAATTAAGTTTATACACAATGATGGCACAGCAACACACAAAGTATATTAATAGAAGGATAAATCCTCCAACTACAGAAGACAGTATGGGCATTTGGCAATGTCTTAAGCCCTCCACTATTTCAACGTATCCGATTTTCATGGGCCCTATTTTACAGCATCTTCTGTATAAATTCTAATTTTAATTTATTTTCACTTTACAGACACCAAGCAAAGCCCAATGTCCTCTAGAAGAACCTGCAACTCCAGGCCGTGTTAGTGGAGTAGCAGCACAAGTATCCTGTACCAAAAGAAAATCTACATCTAGCATGGTAAGTGTCGGACTGTCCTTTCTATACTGGAAAAAACATTTGCACAGGTCTCGCACAGAGTCTTTATCCGTTTGGCAGTACTGAACAGATGCACACACCCCCCCCCCCCCCCTCCCGTTCGGCGAGGCTTTTTTTCTTTTTTTTTTTTTCTTTTCCCCCCTCTGCTTCGGCTTTGACTGGGCTGTCCTTGGTGTTGAAACCCAGCACCAAGGACATTTTTTTTAAAAAAAATAAATTAAATAAATTGACGGCCTGTCCATCGGCTGACCTGGGTTGTCCACAGATGCTTCCAGCGGACAACCCTGATCGGATTACGGCATTGCATGACTGTAATGGAGTGGACCTGGTCACGTAAACACCACAGCAGGGAAAGTGTTTCATCAAGCAATCTTTATTCCTTGTAGCACAGGTGTATACAGGCACAGCTGCTTGGTTCAACCAAATAAACAAAAGAAGAAAAAAACCTTTCTCTTCTATCCAGCAATCCATGTAACAAAACAAAAGATTGTGTCCTCAAATCACAGGCCTTTAGGAGCTGTGTCTGTCTGAAGGGAGATCCACCAAAAATGAACCTCCTGTGCCTGTATAGGCGTGTCTCTTTTAAAGCCCCAGCAATCACAACATCAAGCCATTGTGTGTGTTGCTGGGCTGATCAATCCTGTCAAGTTAACCCTTTCCTCAGGGAACCTTATATACACCCCATCACACACCTCCCCCTTAGAGTGGACCCCCAGGCACACTCTCCCATACCAAACACATCCCTAGATAGGAAATCCGCATTCAGGTGCTCCTTTCCGGGACGATGCCGGACACTGAAGGAGTAGGTTTGTAATTCCAAATACCATCTAGTGAGCCGTGCATTCTTGGATTTCATGGTGTGAAGCCAACGTAGAGGAGCATGGTCGGTCACAAGGAGAAAGTGCCTGCCGAACAGATAGTAGCGCAGAGAGTCAATAGCCCATTTCACTGCTAAACATTCCTTCTCTATCACGGCGAAATTTCTCTCTCTGGGAAGTAGTTTCCTGCTTAAATAGAGAGGAACACCCCATCCTCTATCAAATTCTTGGGACAATACAGCCCCTAAGCCCACCTCTGAGGCATCCGTATGTAGTACAAACTCTTTGTCAAAATCAGGACTTCGCAGCACCGGCTGATCACACAGCGTATGTTTTAATTCGGTAAATGCTTTGGTACATTCGGAAGTCCAAATCACTTTGTTTGGAGCAGAGTTTTTGGTCAAGTCCGTTAAAGGGGCTACCAGGGTAGAAAAATGTGGCACAAATTTTCTGTAGTACCCAGCCAAGCCAAGAAATGCCCTGACCTGCTTCTTATTGGTAGGAACAGGCATTTTAGCCAGTGCTGCAACCTTGTCTTGCAAAGGCTTAATAAGGCCATTGCCCAAAACATAGCCCAAGTATCTGGTTTCTGTTTTCCCTGATATACACTTCGCTGGGTTTGCTGTGAGACCTGCTGACCTCAATGACCTCAAAAACCGCAGCCACTTTGTCAAGGTGGTCATTCCAATCAGTGCTATAAATGACCACATCATCTAGATAGGCAGAAGCATACTGTTCGTGAGGGGTAAGAATATGATCCATGAGCCTCTGGAACGTCGCAGGGGCCCCATGAAGCCCAAATGGCAGCACCCGGAATTGGAACAGACCTACAGGTGTAGCAAAGGCTGTTTTCTCTTTTGACGCTTCTGTTAACGGGATTTGCCAATAGCCTTTGGTTAAATCCAGTGTGGTAATATATTTGGCTTTACCCAGTCGGTTTAACATTTCGTCAACTCGTGGCATAGGATATGCATCGAAATTGGATATTGCATTTACCTTCCTAAAATCAATGCAAAACCTGACCGAGCCATCGGGTTTTGGTACAAGAACTATTGGGCTGCACCATTCACTGTTTGAAGGCTCTATAACCCCCAGCTTCAGCATGCTCTCTATTTCTTCTTGTACTATCTTCCGCAATTTCTCTGGTATCAAGTATGGCCTCAATCTAACAACTTCATCACTTTTCGTCTTTATGTGATGTGTAATTAAGTGTGTATTTCCTGGACGTGTAGAAAACACATCGGTAAAGGCCTCCAGCAGCCGCTGTGCTCCCTTTTGCTGGGCTGGACTTAATTGTTTTCCCAAAGTCACGCCCATCGATTTCTCCTGAATTTCACGTACATCTGGCCCCACGTCTAGCCTATCCGCTCTGGGAGCAATAAACAAGTTTTCCTCGGCTCTCCAGAGTTTTAACAGATTAACATGATATATTTGTTTTTCCTTTTTATGTCCAGGGCGGAAGATTTCGTAGTCAACATCCCCCGTTCTTCTTATTACCTCATAAGGCCCTTGCCATTTTGCCAACAGCTTACTTTCTGAACTAGGTAGAAGCAATAACACTCTATCTCCGGGCTTAAACTCCCGGGCTTTTGCATTTTTGTTATAGCTGAGAGCTTGCGCCTGTTGGGCAGTTTCTAAGTTACTAAGAGCAAATTGCCCGACCCTTTTAAGTCTCTCTCTCAACTGCATAGTGTACTGTAGGATATTCTGGTCTGAATTAGACTGCGCCTCCCACTCTTCCTTCACTATGTCAAGTATGCCTCTAGGTCTCCTCCCATAAAGCAACTCAAAGGGTGAAAACCCAGTTGAAGACTGCGGAACCTCACGGATAGCAAACAACAGATATGGCAACAATTTGTCCCAGTCTCTGTTCTCCCCATCCACGAATTTCCGCAACATTTTTTTGAGCGTGCCATTAAATCTCTCTACCAACCCATCCGTTTGGGTTTTAAGGGACTTTATGTTTAGGAGAGCACAAACCTCCTTCATAAGCTTTGAAGTGAAGTTTGTACCCTGGTCTGTCAGTATCTCTTTAAGAATACCCACTCTTGAGAACAACTTTATCAATTCATTGGCTATTGTCGAGGCTGAGGTATTCCGGAGAGGTATCGCCTCTGGGTACCGGGTTGCATAATCAACTATTACCAAGATATGATGGTTACCTGCTGCAGTTTTCTCAAGAGGACCAACTAGATCAACCCCAATCCTTTCAAATGGCAGTTCCACTAATGGTATCGGTATAAGTGGTGCTTTGACTTGTCCCTTTGGAGCCACTAGCTGACATTCCGGGCAGGACTTACAAAAATTTTCTACCACTTTATATACACCCGGTCAGAAAAACCTGTACAATAAACGGGCCAGAGTCTTCTCTCTCCCCAAATGCCCTGCAAGGGGAATAGAATGAGACAGCTGTAACAGTTGTCTCCTATAGCCTTTTGGTACCAGTATCTGCTCACATAGGTCTCCTGTATTGGGGTGTTTGCAAACTCTGTATAGCAATTCATCCCTTAGCATAAAATGGGGGAACTGACTATGCTTGAGTGCATCCAAAACATGTCCGTTTGCAACAGCCAGACTGTCGTATGCTCCACTCAGTGTGGGGACATTTTTCTGTGCCTTTCGCACATCCCTAGGACTTGTCCCCAACTCAGGTATAGGGTCCCCAGGGTCCCCTGCTTGCTGTCCCATGTCTTCCCCAGCTATCACCTGCTGAACAGGGCATTTATGTTCCCCGTCCTGTATGTCTGCCCATTCTCTTTTCTCCAGTTTCCTTTGTGTTTTTGATTTATGAACCCTAGCTCTTGTAGAAAACAAGTCTGGGTCCTTAAAAGGGAAGAGTCTTCCTATGTCTGCACTGCATTCCTTTTCCTTTCTTAGTTCCACATCTTTGACCTGAACTTTGAGGACTCTGCCAAAGTGTTCCCAATCTTTCCCAACCACCACTGGATATGGCAACTTTTCAGCCACCCCTGTAACAACCTGGGATGCATATCCATCTATCTGAAGGTTAATTTTGCTGAGGGGTAGGATTTTACATCGCCATGTATGCACATTATGAGCACAGGTTCTTGGGAGTCCAAGAAGCTGAAGTTGACAAGATCCTGTTGTACCAGAGTTCTCCTACAACCTGAATCAACAAGGGCCCTGACTTCTATGCCATTCACCCATGCTGGGACTACAAAAGCTTCCAGGTCATTCACTTCAGAGTTAACTGCATAACACTGGCCAACATAGTCACACTCCATAGAGTCCACAGAGGAACAAAATTTTGCGATATGCCCACTTTCTCCACACTTAAAGCATACCAGCTGCCTTTCTTGTACCTGATCATTGCTTAAAGCCCTCACTTTATTGCCAAAAGGCCTTTCTGTACTGGTCTTAGACCAGGGACTTGCTAGAGTTGAGTTCTCCTTAGAGACTTTCTCCCTCCCTGATAGAGGGGCATTTAAAACAGAAGGTTGCTTCCCTAAGGTTTCCCACTTTTCTCTTTTACTTTGCTTTTGAGCAACCTGATACCCATGGGTATCCTCTGCCTGCAGAAACTCTTCTGAAATTTGGACAGCATAATCCAAGGAAGTGCGTTTGTGTCGTGAAACCCATTGGGACAGACCCTTTGGAGCTGTTTGATGTATTGTTCCAGGATTAATAAATCCATAATTTCAGAGACTGGGCGAGTAGCAGGCTTTAACCATTTATATGCCAAATCTTTAAGCTGCTGAGCAAAAGCCCTAGGGGAGTGCCCAAAACAAATGTCTTATTCCTGAATTTTATTTCTATAACATTCATCAGAAAGACCAAGACGATTCAGGATAGCAGATTTCAGTATATCATAGTCCCCTGCTTCGGCTTCCCCCAACACTGATAAGCAGCCTGCGCTTCACCGGTTAAAAGGGAGCCAGTCTTATAACCCAGGTACCTTTCTTCCACTGGGCCAGGGTTGCAAGTCTCTCAAATGCAGTCAGGTAGGCTTCTGGATCATCCTCTGGTCCCATCTTGGTCAGGGCATGGGAGAAGGACTCCTTAGAAGAACCGTCTGTTGCACCTTGTTTCCTTGTATACTCCAGAAGCTGCTGTATAAGTGCCACTTGAACTCCTGCTGTTGCTGCTGCGTCTCAGTCTGTAGTTGTTGCTGCTGGGCATGTTGCTGTTTCTGGATGGATTGCATCTGCTGTAGTAGCTGAAGCTGGAACTCCTGTTGCTGCCTCTGCTGTTGCTGTTCCATCATCCACTTTAACAGCTTGTCAGAATCCATTTTCCTAAGAAACAGAAACACAATCCTAGTGCAAATTGCCTGTACTTTGCGCACACCCAGGAAATGTCACAAATGAGGTACTCTTACCAACTGCCAATGTGAATCAGGCACATCTCCACTCCACGGTTTATATCGATCCCACCGCTGCCACCATAATGTAATGGAGTGGACCTGGTCATGTGAACACCACAGCAGGGAAAGTGTTTCATCAAGCAATCTTTATTCCTTGTAGCACAGGTGTATACAGGCACAGCTGCTTGGTTCAACCAAATAAACAAAAGAAGAAAAAAACCTTTCTCTTCTATCCAGCAATCCATGTAACAAAACAAAAGATTGTGTCCTCAAATCACAGGCCTTTAGGAGCTGTGTCTGTCTGAAGGGAGATCCACCAAAAATGAACCTCCTGTGCCTGTATAGGCGTGTCTCTTTTAAAGCCCCAGCAATCACAACATCAAGCCATTGTGTGTGTTGCTGGGCTGATCAATCCTGTCAAGTTAACCCTTTCCTCAGGGAACCTTATATACACCCCATCACAATGACCAAGTCGGTTGTCCGACTACAGACCCAGTGGACAGTTAGCCTTAGGAAGAACATTTTCCATAATCGGCGTAGCATATCATTGCAATACAGCATGTGCCATCTTGAACTAAATGACAGACTTTATTATTTGAATAAAAGGAACATCTTAATTACAAAAATGCAAAGTTTGTAGGCATAACTGGGAGTGAACGGGAGGTGATAAACAGGATATTATGAAATGAGTTCAGCTTTCATTTCTTCTTTTTCTTTGTGGAGTTTCTCACTGTTCTAGGAAAAAGCAGCTGAGGACTGGTGCTGCTTGTGCACGCACATGTCCAATCCATCTTTTCCGCAGGGGATCATGTAACTTACATGCGAAAGTATGCAAGTTCCCTGAGATATGCAATTTGCGTAGCATACGCAAATTATGTATGCTATACAAATTTTGATAAAAAGCTCCAGGCACTTGTGGTTTTCGGAAGCTCTTCAATAAATCTGACTTCACGGTCAAAATCAAATCTTCATTTCTGTGAAGCGGATTGTTGTCCTTTGAGAACTAGGTCAAGTGTAATTGTAGAGTGACTGTTTAAATGTGTGAATATAAATTAGATGGAGGTTATCTATACCTGTATGTTCATTTTATATTGGTCCAAACATGACATCTTCCGTGTGTAAAAGAATTCGTAAAACAGCTTTAAACCTTAATAGTAATGTCTCAAGCTCAACGTTTGCTCAGATCAATCCTCTTACAAAGTATAACTCGTTTCCCACCAGCAGATGGCAGCATTGTTTTATTTTAGATTTCTTTTAAACAAAATTTTTCCAATTATTATGATCTATATCTTGAATGGAAGAATCTGAAGTGTCACACATTTCAGGTGTAATAGCAAAGTTACTGGCCCTAAATGTGGCTGTGAGACTTTTAAACTCTAGCACGTAAGTTCATGTCAGCAGGGCACGCTACAGCTCTTCACTTCTCTGGTTTTAATTTGTAATCTTGTAAGAGTAATTCTCCATGCTGATTTGTAAAGCATGAGGAACCTTTTAGAGCTGTATCATTGATGGCAATAATAAGCCATGCCTCTTTGTACCCAAATACAAAGTATATCCTAATTTACATTCTTAAATAAGTTAAAGGGCTACACTCACTAAATTTATTTATTTGCAAAGGATTTTACCAGGAAGGATACATTGAGATTTCTCTCGTTTTCAAGTATGTCCTGGGTTCAAGAACATTGAAATGTTACAGTTGTTACAGAATTACAAAGTAATAAAATGCAAGCTATTAAAAACAAAACACAAATATACAGATTAACATATCATGGGAAGGGCTAGAACCTTGGGTTAATTAGGGTGATTTGCAAAGTGGAAGCAGCTGGAAAGTAAGCTACAAATTTCAGACCAGCACTGGGTGGGACAGCAGAGTCCAGAAGCAAGTGCTGTGGCAGAGAGCGACATTAGCTTGTGGCCGGGCTTAGATTCGGAGTCCAGAAGCAAGCGCTGTGGCAGAGGGAGATGTGAGCTTGTGGCCGGGCTGTGTGAATAAAGAGGTTGCAGAATTGGAGAGTGTGGGCTGTATAAGCCAGGTATTTTTACGACATGGTGAGGGGGTGGGGCGGCCATATGAGAGCATGGGTTTAACAAAGCAGAGCATACATTTAGCAAGAAAAAAACAGCCAAAAATTAATAGATGCAAGTATAAAATATGAACAGTAGGATTAAAGTCGAGATTGTGGAGTAGAATTGCAAAGACATGTTGATCGCAGATACCTTAGATTCTGAGTCCAGAAGCAAGCGCTGTGGCAGAGGGAGATGTGAGCTTGTGGCCGGGCTTAGATTCTGAGTCCAGAAGAAATTAAGAAATGTTGAGGATAAAATTGCAATTTTTAAGGTAAAATAATCAAATTTCAAGTTTGTTTCATGCTTGCTTTACTTTATTTTATCTTTCCAACGGCCTGTTCTTTAGAGTCCTGATAGTACTTTCCGTTTCCAGTTTTGTGACTACAGCATTCTGCCCTGCATTGTTATACACATGTAAAACACATTGGGCTTGATTACAATCCTTTCTCTTGTGATTAGCAGTGCATCAGCATCCAAAACAAATCCTAGGTGTTAAAACCACTAACGGAAGAAGCAAACCCTTGCATTGGAGAATGCAGTCATACAATGCTTGGGTATAATTCTGCGCTTCCACTCCATTGCCCTCATTCTCCCCATTGGAAACCAACATAGCCCTGACAGTCAAAAGCTATTGGCACTAAAGTAACACTCCAATGTCTCATTAAGAATGTCAATGAAACACTCATGAACCACAAACCACCCACAACACCAGTATCTCCATGCCAAGTATCCACAATATAGAAAGTGACCCTCAATGTATTGGTTATTTACACTTTGTGCAAATAAAGTCATTGACAGGCCATATTTCAGTTCCTGAGGTCTTCAACCTACTTTATTCATCCTCATATGAGTGGATCAGGTACATACACTAGATTTCCTCATTCGAGCACTGTATCTACTTGAACTACAGATTTTCTATCGTTTCCTATTTGTAGATAAAAACCATACAATCTTCATTACCAGACCCTGGGATTTATTCCAGAGATTCACAAGAAAATCTGTCTAAAGAAGCACTACCCAAATCAAAGACACAGAGCCTTATCAAAGGAAAGAAACGTAAACAAAGACCCGGAGTGCATCTGGTATGTTGCTTTGAGATAAGACTACATAACAAGATTTATCTTGCTTAACGCTTGAAAGTGACATGGTACATACACATGTACATTGCATCTTAAAGCTTAACGTGACACGATCAGTTGGTGTCCTAGTATCAAGTTTTTTCTTTCTAATCCATTGCAGGATACTCCATCCCAAGAGCTGGGAACATCTGCCTTTAAGCCATCCCATGGTGCGGCGAATGAAGAGGTCCATGTGTCAGGGGTTACTCCTAGAAGCAGGAAACGTGCAAGAAGAGCGAATGTAAATCTGACAATCTAATGAGACCTCAGGCTTTTTGTGTCTGTGTCGTCTTCTATTGTTGTATCTGGACTGACGCAATGGAATTTCAATATGCATTTTTTTTCTGCAGACAAAGAGGCCAACTAATTCACCAGAACCTGTTTCTCAGAGCACCGTATCCTCAGATGAAGTAAATGATACCTCAAGCACATCACAGGCTATTCTCAAAACCAGGAAACGTAGAAGAATATCTGATACAAGTGAGGTAAATGTCTGCTTGTTCATTAACTCAGCAGTTAGCCAGGCTCATTTGAGTTGTGAACAAAACATGTTAGTGTCTGCAGATTGTAACTGTATAATCTGCATTTCCTAAAATTGACGCTGTGCGTTATGGAATCATTTGTTGGTTTAATGCTACAAATACTGCTCTAATAAATTTAGCTTGCATTTTCCAGATTGCTTGAAGACCTTTGTACATTATTGTGGATGATGATGATCTAAAACCGCTGTATGTGTCTAGTATAACACTAGATAATAGGAGCACCTTCACTTTTTCAGGGGTCGCTCAACAAGACACAAAATACCACAGCAAAAAAAGGAACAAAGAAGTTACACACAAAAAAATCCAATGATGCAGGTACACAATGTTTTGTCATGGTGTTGAGATTTTTAAATATGCATTGGAAGTACTGTGTAGGTCTACACACTCTTTGTGACTTAATGTATCCTTTAGGTAAGCGAGTCTCAACTGGGGCTGCAAAGCAAACCATTGAGGGGTATGCTGAAAAAAATAATAATGGTGAACAATTACAGGGTGGATAGCAGTGATGGGTAATCAGGAAGGCAGAGCCTCACCTGTCACCACTGACATGATGTGCTGCTGTGAAAGAAATGGAGGCATTCCTACTCCCAGACACATGTCGTATGGTATGAACCATACTGGATGTGTCCTATGAAATTGAAAATACAAATGCAGCATTGGTCCTGGTGCTTTTTAATTGGATAGTTTGGCAGCATCGCTGAGGCCGCGATCACATTTGCCTCCTTGAAGGGCTATCGGTCACCGGTGTCAGTGCAGTGCAAGTGAGCCGGTGTCTGTATCTGTGATTTGGGGTCTGTGAAATGGGAAGTATAATGAAATGAACCATAACATGAAATAGGTGGCATTAAGCAAAACCGTGGTATGAAATAGTTAATAGCCTTTTATCCGGCTATTTATTTGTGTTTGGAACATATAAATTTGAAATAACAGCAACTACAAACAGATTGCTAATATGAGAGTTACAATTTATGGAAAGGGGATGCTAAGATGTATGCAATTTGGAAGGGTGGGTGTATTTGGGAACCAGTGATTTAGGTGAAGGAAAACAAACTGTGACACCTGTTCTTACCTGCAACACCAGTGTGAATTAATAGATGCTGGATTGGTGATTGTACTGGAGATGGATGATGACTGTGTGTCCAATTGGTCTACAATTTTCAACAGATCGGGGCAGCAGGGATTGGGGGGGGGGGGTGCGACTCTACGCATCCTGAGTTTTTTTTTTTGTGTTGTTTGTGTATGCAAAACATTTCAAGGTTGAGACTTTTTTAACATTTACCCTCCCTTTCAAGTTCATTTAGCCTTATGTAGTGATAGAAACAGATTATAGATTTTAATTTGTCTTTGATTTCTTCTATTTGTGTATACATTCACACATTCCACCAGAATTCTATGCATTTTTTTTTACCTTTTTTATAGTCCCTTACTAAATCCTGTCTTCAACCAGCCAGCGTGTTCCTTTATTTCCGTGAAGTCAAATCTCACACACTGTCTCAATCGACCACATACGTCAGGAAATTTAGATTTTCTTATAGACACAAAACTGGTTTTGATGGATGTAATTGGATCTCTGGTTCATGGATGCCTTTCCCTTTCTCCAGTTGATGGTCTGTATTTTATTTGTTTCATAGACAGTAAGAAGACAAAGTCTTTGAAAGTGTGGAGTTCCGAAGACGTGCTTAGGTCGTCCAGAGACATGAATGAGTTGGATGTGGTACTTTTTGAATGCGAAAAGGTTTTTGAAGACTACAGGTACATTAAAATCTGTTCAACAAATTAAATTCTGACCTCTGAATTGTATGGGGCAGGATAGGTAATAAATTAAATCCATGTAGCATTTTGTAACAATGACACTGTAATATAGCTACTATTAAATGGAACCTGATTCTTTCCTAGATAGGAATTTGCAATATATTATTAGAACATGTTTTTAAGCAGTCTCCTCTTTTATTCACCAAAACCTTTAAAGTGCCCAATCACCATACAAAGGAAGGATATTGCCCTATTATATTGAAATTACTACTGTCCTTTTATATATTGAAATTAACGCACTGTCCTTTTATTCTCTAGGAAAACCATCAACTCTGACGCCACCATAAAAGCCATTGATCTATTTTTTGCCAACTTTAAACACCAACTCACTTCATCTGTAAGTATCACAGGTAGAGATGCCAGCAATGCATGTTCTTAGTGTATGCACTTTATTATAATTAATGGGTAAGCAGTGCTTCTACAGGATGCAAGATGCTTCAAGTTTAACAATCTTATTTGAAGAAACTTGGGTGAAATCACAGTTAATAATTTCCACTATATATATTATGGTGATGTTAAAAATACTTAGAATGCTACGTAGGTTGAATTTTGTCCTCAAAAAATTGGTACTGCCAGCAATGAAGACTGTTGGTTTCACGATGCTTGGAGAGTCTATTAACCCCTTGACTACCATGATCGAGATTATCTTCTAAAGCTCCTGCAGGAGTCCAACATCAAGTAAACGTGATCCGGTTATATTGTGTAGCAATGCAAAAGGAATTATTTTTATTGCAATAGGGCTGCAGGATGTACCTCCATATTTTCAGCACCTCTGCCATGTTGTTCTAACATCTTCCGATGTTCTGAAGTTGTTGTTTGGAGTTCCGTTTCCATTTCACAGAACTGGGGAGCTCCAGCTAGATTATTGTACATGTAAAGGGTTATTCAAAGAGCTCTGAATTGCTTGAGAAAGGTAACCGAACGCTGAAAATCAGCCTTCGGTCACCTTTCCTGGCCATTCGGCTATCCAGAGAGCAGGCAATTCGCCAAATCCTAGCGAATTGCCTGAACATACGGTGCCTGTTCGAGGGCAGTGAAAACTCCATGAAAAGCACTGCTTCGGCTATTCAGAGAACACAAACCAGCAGTGAAAGGTCCCCGAAATGTCCTGCCATTCGGTGGTTTAATTCGGCAAATTTATTCAGGAGAATCCCATAGGCTTCAATGTTAAAAATATTCCTGTTTTAATTCAATATCTAATAAACCGTTCATTATAAAATTCTGCAGTAAAGAGTCTCTTTATTTATAGATTTTTTTTTATTTTTTTTTAGGATATTTTAAGCATTATTTTTTTTATTTTTTTTTTATAAAGTTTTCTTTTTTCTGTAACAGCCCTCTTTATTATCATTCCCTGGACCTCATATGTAAATTTCAGACATTTTCGCTCAGTAGTTTCTTTGCAAACAGCATTTCACTTTCACACATTCATACAAACTGTTTTCCTAATTTATTCACTGCCTCTTCTGCAGTGTTGGAGGCTGGGATCGCTCCTGTTCGGGTTTTTCTGTGGTTTTCGGCAGGTTAATCCAGATGTTTTTGAGGGTTTTCGGCGTGCATTCGCTTGGTTTTGCGATTCGTTTTCGTCGGGTTTGCGGCAGCTTTTCCCTGCAATTCGGGGACCCTGTGGTGCTTGCTGAATACACCGCAGGGTCCCCGATCGCCAAAACAAACCGAATTGAAGAGAACGAAAAGTCACCAAACGTGCGGTGACTTTTCGAATCTCTTTGAATAACCCTGGTAGTATCACATCCTGGCCAAATCATACTGTCTTTAAAACATATGTTTCTATATGGTCTGTAACAGAAAAACGTTTTTTTTCTCCCATCAATCCACTGGGTGCTGGCGATGGTTTTATAGGAAACCACATTGGGTTGAAGTGAGAGGGAGCTTCTATCTAGCTGTGTTTGACATAGCAACTCCTATATAGAAAGGCTGCTGAAATGTAATTGTTTTTAAATACTTTTTGCACTCCCTCACCATCATACAGCGGCTCAATCATCTCACTCCTCTATCTGTACTTAATGTTCTCTTCGCCTTCAAAATTGAGTTGTCGTATTTCCATTTTCCGTTATGGGTTCAGTTTGTTTTTTAATTCCACTATAGAAACATGCCACATGGTTTATCTGCTTAAAAGTGGCTGGTGCCAAGTCTACAAACCGGAGATGGTTTGCTCATGACTGACCTCAAACATGACACATGTACGTATGTGACCGATCTTCTATAACGCTTAAAAATATACTTGTACTGTTCTTACCATTTACGCAGATAGAAGACACTCAAAAGCTGAAAAACCTCAAAAAGAAAAATGCACAGGTAAATAAATTTCTTCAAGACACGCTGTGTATGTCAGGTTCACAATCCGACATGAAATTAAGAATAGAACCTTTGTAGCGCATCAAAATAAGCTTTAGGATAGACTTCAACAAAGAAGTATATCAATCATAAAGTGCTTCAGTCTTAAAGTGACAAATATTCAATGTGCCATAGAACACAGTAAAGTGCAACAATGCATAAAATTCCAGCAGTGCGATGGGTATAAAAAAGTCTATAAAGTGCAACAGTGTCCAAATGTGCAAAATTGTGCAAATTCTGTGATATAGTCCAATATAATGGTATAAATACCAGTGGATTTTTTTTTTTTTAAAAATTTACTTAATTTTCTTTATATTCAAACGATGCACAAATGTAGTCCTCCTTTCTTGATCTGTATATCTCTTGCCGTCTCTCAATAATAGAAAGATAAAAAAAGGACAAAAGAAGATACGAGGAAAGAAAAAAAATGAAGAAATGATCGTGCAGAAAATCCCAAATGAATATGGCAGATAAATTACTCGTGGGAATATGGAAACTCACATTTATAAGAGCCCAAAAATCCCTGGCTCTAGGTTTAGGAGCTTCCAGCCATATAGAGGGTGGCGTGTCCCTTCTTAAATCTTCAACTGCATTCCACACCTCAGTCTTTCAAACGCAATCTTTTGAAAAAGCACTACAAAGGTTCTATTCTTAATTTCATTTTTGGTTGATGCAGATTTTGGTTGTTTTTTTCTGTATACTGCGCTTACTCCTTTGGGCAGCATCTCACTATTTATTAGTTCTAATCCAACTATTTAACAAGCACCATAGTACAATAGTCTGTTCTATAAATAGGCGCCTACGCTGTATGAGATAGATATCTATCTTCTTTTTTTTCACTATCCGACATGCAGGATAATAGTTCTAGGGAAGAGATTGCAGGGTAATGTCCATAATAATCTTCCACGTGTAAAAACACTCTTTGCGCACACACACCTGGTGACAAAGCAGCAGTGATTTGTGGGCTCTAACTACAGAAAACCCCAAGAAGATCGCCTGGTGATGGGAACTTCTACTAAACGATAGAAATTTGCTGCTGCCTCTTCCCAAGTGCAGATGATTTGACAGATTGTATTGCTGAAATGTTTTATAGTTTTCGATATGTTTCTAATTCCTAACGTACATCTCGTAGATGAGATCAGACATTGGACGAAAACAAAAAAGACTTATTGAAGTGAGAGGTGAAGTCATTCAGTAAGTAACACCATTACTTATACAATGTGCATATTAGTATCGTCATCATTTATATAGAGCCAACAGTTTCTGCAGCGTTGTACAATAACCAAAGGGAACAAGATACAGATAGACATGGGATGGAAACGTTAGTTGTAGAGGGCCCTGCTCATAGGAGCTTACAGTCTAGAGGGATTAGGGTTGAGGAAGACGAGGGAAATTTTACTGGACGGAAGGATCATCAACATGTGGCCTGAGGAACTAATGCTGTCCAGAAATCTAACGCGAAATTGTGACTTTCATTTGCCTGAATACACAAATCTTCACGTAAATTTTTATCAACAGACAAAGCAGTGTTCTCAATAAAGAGCCATTAGTGCTTTTCCATTATAGCTGTATTGCTAAGATGCCGCTGACATTGGATGAAAGGCAACAGGAACTTTCTCTGATGCTTCTTGCACCACCATGTCTGATTCCATACTTCCCTGTATCCCATCCTACCAAGGATGATTTACTAAACTCTAGAAGTGAGCAAAGCAAGCGTGTATGAGAACTCTATATAAAAGTGCTTTGCATGGACGCACAGTACACAAGCAGTTTAATACTCTGCTTTTATATTCAGCACAAACAGATTCTGCAGTACATAACACCATCATTTTTTCATAAAGAAAAGTTGGCAATATTCCAGTGGTTTTGATATGCGGGGACATGGAACGCAAACACACAGAAACTGAATGTCCACAGTGCTCATCTAGCTGATTTCACATGATAAACAACATAGACCCCATCCTTATGCACAACCCTATCAAGTGACTTGCTCCTGTATTTGACCTGTAGGATCCATTTCTACACTTTTTTTCTTATATAGTGCATGATAAAGAAGACAAAAAATAACAGTTTGGGATTATTTTACAGTTTGTAAGTAATACATCATGTATGCACTCAATAAAATATGCTCTGGTTAAGCCGATGATTAACATTTATTGGGTTGTTCAGTAAAGCCAGTGTTTGCTCAAATTGTAAAAATTTCTGTTGTTCCAATGGCCATAAACACTGACCGTTCACAAAAGAAAAGCCAAACAATGGCCGGAGAAGCTTCACTGTGAATCTTCTGCTGCTGCTGTTTGGCGTGTCCCAAAAGAAAAATCCAGTCTTGTCGCAAGTGTTTGCTAAATAACCCCCTCTCTTTATTTGCCTTCATATAACTTCAGCATGTCTACCTGCCTTTCTTAATGCATGATATAGATGCAAAGTAATCTATTAAGATGTTTCCTGGAAATTCTCCTAGCCTTCATCCTTCCTCTATCTGTGATTTGAGATGACAGGTGTGTAGTTGAAGCATGGTTTGTAAGCATTTCGGTTGCATTCGTGTGGATCCTCTTTGCCTCTGGGTCTCAATCGGTATTTTGAAATCGTCTTCTCATATCTGTAGATGTGGTTACTTCATTTTTATTAGATTAGACGTTTTTCATTAAATTCTTGTAGCAATACCTGCTAGACATGAGAACTGATGTTACTGTAGCTTTATTCTCGTAGTTCCATTTCCCCCCCCCCCCCTGTGTGTTTACTCTTAATGTTCTTAGACAGCGCTTTGCAGCGGTAAACAAGATGTTCAAATATTGTTTAGCGTTAGCCCAGAAGAAGGCAGTGGATGAACAATAACCACTATAAATGGTATCACAATGCAGGGTATTCACAGAATGTTTTGGCATGTAAACCTTTTGCAGGAATGAGTCAAAACTTAAGCAATTGCAAAAGAATTATTTGGAGATGGAGGAGAGTCAGTCAGCGCAGAGGAGTGCCAAACAGTTCCTCTCCAACCTAGGAGATCTGCAGAGGCGCTACCTGAAGATCAGGGAAGAAAACCCAACGATTCCTGAAAAGGTTAGTGATGCTTTTATAACATCTTATGTATTATGGCTCTTCTATTACTTACATATGTAGGGTATAATAGTGAACTGCTGTACAAGCTGTCGGTAATGGCAGTCACAGGTTCATGTGTAATTTCGAAATTGGATTCAAAAGGGACATTTAAGACAATCCTCCCCATTCTCTGACGCACATTCAACCCGGAAGGCTGAGGCTTGACAAAGACCCATTCTGGGTCAAATCTTTGTCTGAGCCACACTTTGCAGGATAAAGCTCTTCACTTGAGAGTCTCGTGTTGCGCTTCCACTATTCTTTCATGCCAGTCTGTACTATATAAATCTTAGCCAGGACAATTGGCCACAATCCAGCATGTTTCAACATGGACAGCCCATATGAGCTTTCTAACAGTAGGAATGCAATCCAAAGTTTCTGGCACGGCCAGAGGATCGTCGGAGGCACAAGTAACAGAAGTCATGGTCTGTGAAGACTAGGAGATCATAGATTCCCGATTTTAATCAAGAGAGGAAATCCTTTAGGATCCCACAAACGTTTCTTGGATGACAAAATCATACAGTGTGAATTTACTCCAGTCCGCCTATATTATGATTCTCACTGATGTTTGTCTTTGCTTTATTCTATACTTTCCATTAGTTTTACTTGTCACTGTGTTTTATGTTTCAGTATGGGATTTGCAGCCTTCCTGCTCTTCTTGTAGAAGCACAAACCATTTTGCATCCAGAAAGACATATCCGAGAAATTAACAGTAAACTGCAGGACTTTATTGGCGAAGAGGAAGCGGAACAATAGCCCGAACACACTTTGAATATCACTTCCATGTTGCAAGCAAAACTGAAAGAATAAATTTAAGTGGTCGCATTTTTCTGCTGTCTGTAATAAAGGGACGACCATTCCGTGTAATATATAAATTCTCTAAACATTCTAGCTGGAATTCCTTTTAACATTATTGTTATTTTGTATTTTTGATGATATCATTCAAGTAAATACTATAATTGGACATGAAACGAGACTATAAAGTGTTTTTGTGTCGTTTTTGGTTTTTCTTTTGACTAACTTTATTCCTGGGAGTTCATTTCCCAACTCCTTTCGCTGTGACCCTGCAGAGATGGGCAAATACTTATGCAGCTTCAGTCTAAGCTCATCAAATACAAATGACTGGACAAATGTATTGTAACAATGCTTTTGAGGGTGGTAGGAACAATATATCATTACAAATGATGAAGTTATTGGATTTCCGCTGCACAAATAAGGTTTGAATCTGCAGGTTTTCCTCTGGGTCGAGCTGGAACCTTGGCTACACTGTTAGATTTATCTCTAGTCTTTGTCTTAGATCTGAAATACTTGGTGTCTGATCACCACCTGGACACAAAGCACTGTGCCTGTTCCCCGTCCGCATCTGACATTATCCAGAAAAGAATGTTTCCAAGACCCAGCTGAAGCACAATCCCATAACACACAAAACAAACCCAAAAATCCCATGCTCTCCTCAGATCCCTTGGTGGTGAGAGCATCAATGTCCGCTGCGTCCTCGCTCAGCAGGCAGAGGTACACATGGAATAAATATTCTCCCTGTTCCTTCGCATATCAATCCACCTCCCCGGCTTGATCTCATTCGCACAAACTGTTGTCCATCTCCGTGACCTGCTGGAGCAGATAACCAGCACTGCTGGTGTTATCACCCTGTGGGTTCACGGTATTCTGACTTCAGCTGCTGGCAAAGTGGCTGGGTTGTAATACGGAAGTTAAAGGCAAGACGCAAACATTTTCCATTTGCAATTTGCCTTTAACGTCCAGGTTGTGATCACGCCCTTAATCTGCATGTGTGGTCATACATACTTCATGGGTGATAATTCAAATTGCACAGCTGAATGTTTTGGAGAGTAGCACGGGTCAAGTTAAAACAAAAGTATATGGCAAGATGGCAACATTTTTTTTTTTGTTTTTATTCCTGGTTTGGGTAACAGCAAGTCCATGTCTCTTACTATCCGTGTGGGTGGCAAAGATGGTGAACACTTATGGCCGCCACCTTGTGGCACTACAGCAGAGGAACTAGACCTGAAAGATTATGTTCATCCTGGACAAGAGACCATTGTACATGGTTATTTAAAGGACATAATTATTTGTATTCGGAGGATGCAGGAATGGGAAGAATTCACGCTCAACGATGGAGAGTTTATGAATTTTGGAGGTGAGCCCATAAACCAAAAAAGTAGCAAAGATGTAAATAAGTCGAGGTGTCAGTAAGAATAAAACGGGTGCAATTAATGAACACAGCTGCGTGTTAAGAGGCCAAATATACCACTTTTTAGTGTTGGCAATTGTGACACAAAATGTTTCCAGAAACATTCAGCACATAATTGCATCTGTTTACAAAAAATGACTTTTTAAGAGGCATTTAGGGTCTGTATCGCAGTCCTTTTCATTTATGAAGAAAATAAACAGGGTTATACAGTAGCTGCCAGCATTTTTCAAAGTTGCCAACACACTTTGGTAAATTGCCTATGATCTGACGTTATTGTCTCGTACCCGCACTCCCAACTTTTGCCTTCAAGACTTCTAAGCTCCCCCTTTCTGTGGAACTCCCTCTCCTGCAACACTAGACTCTCTACAGTCCTTCAAGAAGTCTCTGAAAACATTACTTAAGAGAAGCCTATCGGCTCACTCCCTAATCCCCCTTGTTCATTTCTTGCTCCATCTTCCCACCCAGCCCTTATGCACACCGCTACTTCATGTTCTCTATTCACCCTCACCTAGTGTGTCACCCCTCTCCTTTTAGATTGTAAACTCTTGACTTGAGCAGGGTAATCTCTCCTTCTGTTCCGTGTGCGTAATGTGTATGTATATTTGTTATTCTTTCGCTCCCATTGTACAGCGCTAAGGAACTTGGCGCTTTATAAATACTTGTAACTGTCAGCCTTTATCAAAGTTGCAACACCAGTGATTTTCAACAAACCTCGCCAGTCACTGAGTAATATTACTTTCTATATATAGTGTAGTGCACGTTAGTTTTGCTAACCCTTAGGCCCAGTTCACACTGCGATTTTTATCACGACGTTGCAGCAAAATCTGCGTGACGTCGCGATATGTAGCTTCTCCAATACATTTCAATGGAGCTGTTCACTTCTTGCCGCGCGACGTTGCATGTCGCGGTAGCATGTCACTGGTACATGACCCTTTTTTTTGCGATTTGCATTGGTGGTGTTTTGCAAAACCGCGACATTATCGCTCTATGTCGCAAATATGAAAATCACGGATTTTCAAATCGCACAGTGTGAACGGGGCCTTAGCCCAGAATCTGAATTTACATTTCCCTCCTCCCAAAATGACAGTCTTTCATCTTTACTATCGTGGACCAAGGTTTGCAGCTTTCCACTGGTTGACACACCTTTGGTGAATAAACCCTACTATTGTTGGTGAGGTGTGATCCGGATCACTAACTGTATATGAATGTCATTACCTTCTATGCCAGTGTTTCCCAAACCTGTCCTCGGGACCCTCAACCAGGCCAGATTTTGCAGATCACCTTGGGAAAATACAGACTGAAATCTTGCAATCACTGAGCAGCAAATCATATCAACTGTGCTGTGTTTCAGATATCTGGAAAAAGTGGCCTGTCAAACACTGTTCTATGCAGTGGGACGACACTGACTATGTGACTGTAACATGTTCTGCTCATGTTAACTCCTCCTCCTACATTCCTAGAACCATTTCACCTTTGCTTTCACAAGAGTGTCAGATTCTTGAAAGGAGGAAATGTTTCACTCGAGGTACGCACAACCAGAAGGAAAAGTTCTGTCCTGATCAGGTAAGCTCTGGTCCTTTACTTTGCATGTTGACCAGTTTCCCGGACAAACACTGCAAGTAAAATCCATTTGCCCCTGAATTGCGCGGGCTGGGTGGAGTAGAGGTAACATCACTGCTCTGGGTGAAGAGAGCCTGTGGAGACACAGGTTTGATCCCAGCAAGAGCAACTCTCCAGTAGGTGTCCTTGGGCAAGACACCTAAAAGGTACATACTCGCCATCCAGGACATACTTGAAAACGAGAGAAATCTCAATGTATCCTTCCTGGTAAAATCCTTTCTCCAAAAAAATTGTCTGCCTTTACAGGCTATCCAAAAAAAGTGCAGTTCTCCCCAGTTATGTATTGATCTCCATTACTTCCCTTCATTTTATTTTATCAAAACAAGGTACAGTATGACGCCGTGACTGTGAGCGGGTGCCTAAGGGCTGCCAGGTGCCTGTGAATTGGCATAATTATTATTCCACATAGCCAGAGCGCGTTGTGTAGCTCTTCCTAAGAAGTGATTATTACATTTTAGAGAAGTTCAGTAAATTTACCAAAGCTATTCTTTAAAACTCCCAAAGATCATTCATTACACTTAAGAAGGTGATGGGGAAAATGATCAGTAAGAGGGAACCGCAACTAAGAAAGTGCCTTTACATTTCTCCGTCATTGCACGTGGAACTGATATATATTTTTTTAATAAACTCTTTCTGTGGACTTGCTTACACTCACGCACTCCTCCCTTTGCTGTTTTTAAGTGGGGTTTTACCCATATTAGGGCCCTATTACATTCTTTGCGTATTTGTTTTGTGCACGCGCAAATGTGCATTTGTGTGAGTGCAAAACCATTTGCGCAGAACGTCGTATTTCAACGTTCGCGCAAACGATGCATGTTATCGTCTAACGCGGATGGACCTGCGCAATCGTGATGAACTGTGCGCATCCTATACTTAACATTGTGAGTGCAAATTCATTTGTGCGCTGGTATGCGGATGGTATTTCAATCGATGTGCATCTTTTTACGAACGACGTTTGCGCGTATAGTTTTAATGTCTTTGAAAAGCTGGTGGTAACTGCAAATCGGAACGTTCTGGCCGAAACGAAAAACACCAGAAGGAAAAAAAAATACAGCACAGTTTAGTTACACATTCTACACATACCTAAACAATAAAATTGTGAATTTGTGCATATTTTTTTTATTGCTGCAGCATGTATACTCAGATTTACTTTGACAGGCGCAAAAACTTAAGTGATTCAATTAAGGTTCTTAATTCTGATTGTCCGAATCCCGCGAAAAAAACAGTCCGCACACTGAATTACGTGCGCTACGTTACTGCGCGCGTATTACACTTCGTTTTGCGCATCGTTTTTACGAATGCTATTTTTTGCCGGATGAGAAAATGTGTTCGGATCGGAATGCCGCGTTAATTTTCACGCGATAACGCTGGACAAAAAAATATAGGCTGCGCTAGCGCAATTGCGCAGAGAATGTAATAGAACCCTTAGTATTTTATCCTTTTTTTCTCTAAACGTTTGAAGTGCTTGCCGTAGTAAGTATAGGTGCGACTGTCCTATTTTGCACCACCATCTGTCTCCTTTAGGCCAGCTATTTTGATCTCACCTGACAGATAAATATTGGCAGCTTTGTCTGGTCCTCAAATTGCTGTCCCAATACCATCACCAAGATGGTAGGGGGATAAAATGACAGATGTACTGAAGGTTTTGGATAATCCTTACCCCATGTTTCTTGCTGTACCTGGTTTGTGTCCCTTCCACCGCAATCCCTCATTGTGTATCTGCCATATTCCTCTCAACCCCATTGTATTTATGCCCCCATTCCTCTCTTCATCATTGTGCTTCTGGTCCTTCAATCTCTACCTTAGTGTGAATATGGTCCATCCCTCTCTTCCTCTTTGTGCCTATGGTCCATCCCTCTCATTCCCATTGTGTCTATGGCCAATGCTTTGCTCTCCACTGTTCCTCTGCTGCTCATTAGTACAAATACCAGAATCCTAACAAAAAAAATTAAATGTGGTATTTTTTTCTTTTTGACATCAGCACATCATTCGCCAATGCCATTTGTAATACAATAAATGTTCATATTGAGAGAAATTAATTACATTATTATTTAAAATAGAAAACCTAATGTTTCAAATGATTTAAAAGATTTATTTAATTTACTTATGGTAAAAATCATAAACTGACGTGTTTAAATCATGTTATTCATAATATAGTTAAAGCATTGCAAGGAAGACTAGAGTTTCACCTGAATTCCATGGCAAAGCAAGAACAATATGAAAAGTAAGTGCCATTTTTTCTAATCATACCTTAATTTATATGTTTTAAAGTGGTCGTATTGTTTAAATGTACACCTAATAAAGTTTGTTATTGGGTAGCCAGTGTCTACCATAATTTCTTTGACAATTATAAGTTGGGCTATGCCCTGATTAGACACTGGTATTTTCGATCCCCAGTGTTCTTCCAGGCATGGGATAGGCATAAGGCTATCCTAAACAAAAGATAAATCCAGGTAAAGTATCCATGTAATTGGGCAGACTAGATGGGCCGAAAGGTTCTTATCTGCCGACATTTTTCTATCAGGGTTATCCAAAGAGATTCGAAAAGTCACCGCACGTTCGGTGACTTTTCCTTCTCTTCAATTCGGTTCCTTTTGCCGATTGCATTTCGGTGACCCTGCGGTGTATTCAGCAAAGAGCACAGGGTCCCCGAATTGCAGGGAAAAGCTGACGAAAACCTGACGAAAACTAACCGAATGCATGCTGAAAACAAGCAAAAACATCTGGATTAACCTTCGAAAAAGCCGAACAGGAGCCGAACAGGAGCCGAATATGAGCCGAATCACACAGAGCCGAAGCAGCTGTGACGTAGAGGAGGCAGTGAATAAATTAGAAAAACCATTTGTATGAATCTGGGAAAAAGAAACGCTGTTTGCAAAGAAACTACTAAGCGAAAATGTCTGAAATTTTCACAGGAGGTCCAGGGAATGATAATAAAGAGGGCTGTTACAAAAAAAATAAGTTAACTAAAAAAAAAAAAAAAAAAAATCGGACTTTTTAACCACTTCAATGCTAAGGACGCGCTCAGCGCGTCCTCAGCATTGCCCCTGGTATGCGGAGGACGCGCTGAGCGCGTCCTCGCATTGGGGTCAGCGTTCGGCCGGGTACCGGCCGATCGCTGGCCCCTCCGGTGCGGGCTGACATCCTGGATGTCAGCCCGGCATCCGGAGCAGTGGCCGCCATTGTTATGTGTCATCGCGCCCCCGCGATGACACATAATTCAGGCGCCCCCCCCGCATGTGCGGAGGAGGCGCCTGAAAGGGAGGGGGGGAGGTCCTTCGGACCTCTCTCCCTCCCGATCGGCGGCTCACAGGGGCTTAACCCAGGCATCATTTGGAAGGGCACAGCCTGCCCTTCCAAATGATGCCTGGCATTAACCCCTGGGGAGCTGGATCGCAAATCGGCGCTGAAAAGCGCCGATTTGCGATCCTTCCCGGGAGCTGGCCGACATCTTGGATGTCGGCCAAGCTTCCGGGAACTCCCCCAGAGGACTGGCGTCATCGTGCGCAGCACGATGACGCCAGTCCTAGCATTAACCCCTAACTGCCACGAAGTGTGGAGATAGGGAGTTCCAATGAACTCCCTATCTCCCGATCCGTGGCAGTTAGGGGTTAAATTTTGATATCGTTGGATCGGCCAGAGCATGGCCGTTCCAACGATACCAAACATGAAAGTAAAAAAAATGTAAAAAAAAATAAAAATAAAAATAAAAATAAAAAAAATTTAAAAAAAAAAATTTAAAAAAAAAATAAACACTTTTTTTTTTTGTTTTGTTAATGCAGCAATATTGTTCCCATTTCAATTATAATGTGAACAATAATGCTGCATTAACGATTTTTGTATGCGGTGCGTTTGTTAAAAATGGTGTCATTTTCCCCAAAAAAATGTAACGAGACCCCATCTCTAATTTTTTTAACAAGCGCACCCCATACAAAATATAACCGCAATTGCTCGCATGTTAAAATGTGGAAAAAAACACTTTACACGCTGTAAATTATTGAAAATACATATTTTATTGCATTTTTTGTTATAATATACAAACATGACATAACGTATACATATAATAATGACATATTATGAATCTACCGAGTCTGACGGAAAGAACGATATATAATATGTCGATGTCATATACTAAAATAAGCCTTCAAAACAGGTTTAAACATGATGCGCAAAACAGGTAAAAAATGACCTCAGCACAGGGGCGGGAAAAGCCTCAGCAGCGAAAGGGTTAAAAAAAATAAAAAAAATCTGAAAAATGCTTAAAGTATCCTAAAAAATCTATAAATAAAGAGACTCTTTGCTGCAGAATTTTATAATGAACGGTTTATTAGATATTGAATTAAAACAGGAATATTTTTAACATTGAAGCCTATGGGATTCTCCTGAATTAACTTGCCGAATGAAACCACCGAATGGCAGGACATTAGGGGAACCTTTCACTGCTGGTTTGTGTTCTCTGAATAGCCGAAGCAGTGCATTTTCATGGGGATTTCACTCCCCTCGAACAGGAACCGAACAGGCACCGTATGTTCAGGCAATTCGCCAGGATTTGGCGAATTGCCTGCACTCTGGATAGCCGAATGGCCAGGAAAGGTAACCGAACGCTGATTTTCAGCATTCGGTTACCTTTCTCAAGCAATTCGGATCTCTTTGGATAACCCTGTATGTGTCTTGTTAGTGTCTGAGTATATGAACATACAGGAATTTGCTGAGGTTAAAGTGCATCTGTTCTGACCAGCAATGGTGTGTCTGGAGTGAGCAGAGGGCTGTCCTTTAGGATACCTCTCCTCTCTCAGCTGTCACTCGCCCCAATGACATGCCACTGAAAGTGAGTGACAGCAATTTTTTTTATTGTCATTTATTCATAGGGACTCGGGAGCCCTCTTTTTTTCTGCGTATACACAGTAGCAAAAAAAGGCACTAACACATATATAGCAAATAAGCCCGACATCTGTTGAGCATGACAGGTGCACATTGAATAAAATCTGTCACTCAGACCATGTGCCTTTTTATTATTAAAATAATTGATTAATAGTTAGCATTCTGTAATAATAGTCTCAAAATGTCTTAGTCACATACCTTGAAAATCATCACAATTAGCTCAGGATATTTTTATCAAGTGAGAAGCTTTCCATTTGCAGTTTGATTTTGGGGAACTTTTTTGTATTTAATAAGGGTTATTCAAAGAGCCCTGAACCTGCCACTGAATTTCACCGTATGGAGCATTTTCGTGGCAGTTCGTCCATTCAGAGAATACTGGCGAATTGCCAGCAAAATATGGAGCAGGTCGTCGCAATTTGGCAATCTTCTGCGTCAGCGAAATTGTCCCATAGAGAAGTTATGGTTAATCTATTCAGAGAACGCCGAACAGCAGCGAAATGTTGGCGAAATGCCCAGATTTTTGGTGGTTCTGTTCGACAGGTTCAAGCAGGCGAATCCCATAGGATTCAATGTAAAAAACAAACAAACAGTTTTTATAATTTTTTTATTCAACTGTTTATTCTTTTCAGTTTCAGCTAAAAGCTTTTTTTATTAATGTATTTTTTTTGTATTTTTCTGGATTTTTATAGGCAAAAGTATTGATTCCCTTTTTTTTTATTCTGTAACAGACCATTTTATTATAGGACTTTTTTTCCATGCATTTTTATTGTTTTAAACGCCTTTTAAAAAATAGCAGGGTTTTTTTCAGCTGTTCAGCACTTTCCGTGCTGATCAGCAGCGTTTTGTGGTCTTCAGCAGCTCCCGTTCGGCATACTTTGGAGACCCTCTGGCGAACTGGAATCACTGAATTGCACTAAAGTGCACAGAACGAAAATGGACTGAAATTTCATTGAGATTGTGGTGCTCTTTAAATAACCCTCAATATATTTATCAAATTACTATATGTATAAAGTCTCATGAATGTTATAATTAATTGTATGTTCTTTGTGTGCTTCTTTTCCATTTGACACACTGTATATGATCATGGTAATAATCCTAAACGTTTTCCAATAATTTATTATTAAGGACATGTATATAGAGTTTAGCAAAATAGTCAACATTCTCAGGGGAATGGGGGGAGAGGAGGTCACCAAGAAGAAGCCTGTCCACAAAAATTAAGGTGTGATTTTCACGGAAGGAAAAGACCTAGCTAAACTAGCCAACTACCTACCTTGCTGTGACGCGCGGAAGGAGAGCGTACAAGGGGATTACAGTTCCAAGCCTCTGGATTTACTAACTCTACCTGCTCAAGGGCCCCAAGTTATGCCAACCTAACCCCCTTACACAGTGCCCACCCTTCCGAATGTATACACTGCCACCACGAAAGTAATAGGGCACTCTCGAAACCCCACTAGCTGTATACCACCCCAATCCAGGAGCCAAACCATATACAGCTAAATATATATATATATATATATACATACACACACACAATGCTAAATATTACGGTAGCGATACCGAACCGATTGCATTTGCGAAGCATGAATTGATCTAGAGCAAGACCGTACTGGATTTACAGTTTTAATTGAAAAGAATACAAACGTTACACAGTGCCAGTATCACATAAAAACAAACATACAAAATATACGAAATATAAGAAAAGCATGTCAATACAGTTCTTGAAATAAAATGGGACTTACTTTCATGGATATTTCCAGATTCCAGATGTCCCAGAAAGGTTCTTAGATGTTCACTCAACCCAGCGTTTTAGAGAAATACCCTGAGTTTTGGGTGAGCTTGCTATATAAAAAGCTGGCCCCTCACCCTCTTTCCCAACCATTTGGTTCCCTGCAGCCCCCAGGGCAGATCAGATAAGAGGGTTGGAAAAAAACAGTGGCCTTTTGCTATGCAAACTCCTTTCCAAACACAAGAGAAAAAAAAGACAAATTCTGCATTTAAAACCTTACACACTGCTTTGCAGAAAATGATGCCTGTATGTGACAATGATTGTTACAAAATCAGTTCCTTGTGCAATGACTGAGAAATGTAAAGGCACTTCTTTGGTTGCCGCTACCTTTTACTGATGAATTTCCCCCATCACCTTCCTTCATGTGATTGAAAAAATTATCAATCAGGTAAGTGTAATGAGTCAACTTGGGGTGTTTTAAGGAATAGCTTTGGTTCATTTACCGAATTTCTATAAAATTTAATGACTAGTTCTTAGGAAGAGAGTTGTGCAACTCACTCTGGCTATGTGCAAGAATAGTTATGCCAGTTCACAGGCGCCTGCTGACATTCCTGGCCTCATACTGTACCATATTAAAAGGTAATGGAGGGGGGCGTGGCCTGGCTGCAGACCGAGATGGCGGCGTAAATCTCGAGCTCCCGACCCGACTACTGTAAAAATTCGCAGAATTCACAACCCGAGTGGCTATGGTCCGCACATCGAACAGCAGGAAAACCAGGAACTCCTCTGCAACCTCCGGCACTACTCCGACGAGACCTATCGCGGAATTTTTCGACTCTCCGCACCCGCGGCCCAGGACGAAGGGCGCGCCTAAGATGGCGGCCTCCCCGGCACTCTCAGAATCATCCTCCATGGGAGGGCAATCTGCCATACAGCGACTGGAGCTGCTGATAGCCGACCTCCCCACCCGGGCTGAACTACCTACCCGCGCGGACTTCGCCGATATGTTGGCTCAGGTGCAAGCATCGTTTGGGCGGGAGATAGCGGAGGTCCGTGCTGAAGTCTCTACGATCGCTACACGTGTACAACGCCTCGAAGTGGAGATGAAGGCCCTACCAACAATATCTACGAGCGCGGACCTGATGACGGATCTACGTATCTCGGACCTACACCGCAGAACAGACGACCTAGAAAATAGATCGAGAAGACACAATATAAGGGTGAGAGGGGTGGGAGAGGATGTCCTTGAAATTAAGGCCTTCTTACTTGGTGCCTTCTCACACATTTTGAGCGGCCCTCCATTACCCAATGCCGCGATTGACAGGGCCCATCGAGCCCTCCGCCCTAGAGCTCCCAACACCTCAGCTCCCCCGAGGGACATAATTTGCCATCTCCCTGACTTTTCGTTAAAAGAGGCAATAATGATGGAGGCCAGAATACGCCGACAATGGAAATTTGCGGGTGAGACTTTCGAGATCTTTCAAGACCTCTCCCCTTATACACTGGCAGCGAGGAGAGCGTTGCGCCCTATAACCCGCCAATTACAAGAAACAAATACCCCTTATCGGTGGGGATTTCCTTTCGCTCTTTCAGCTCGCAAAAACCATTTAATGCACGTCATTCATTCTCCATCAGATGTGAGCTCCTTTCTCTTCAGCAATGGGCTTGCCGGATACTGAGATCTCAGACTGGGAACGCACCCCGCTGCCCCTCCGGCAATGAGGCCTTTGAACGGGGCTTCCCGCCCACAGCGCTCGCCCAGAGGGAGTCGATATCACGAATCCCGGTCACCACCTACTGCGCAACCGCACTCGCAACATCCAGATTGAGATAGGAACTTTTTTTCTCAGTACTGGGTCCCGGACGCTGAGGAGGCAGACGTGAACATACTCTGCGGCCCACATGGCACTGGAACCTCTGAACAGGACGTCTCGACCACACTGCTACCCTAGAGGAACTCGGGTCCTGAAACCCAATATCCACTTGCTGCACCACCGGTAGCATTGAGTCCAGATTGAGGTGTGTTTTTTTTTTGGGGAAGAGAGAGACAAAAACTAACGGGGGGGGGAAGGGGGCACGAAAAAGGGAAAAAAAGGGGGGGGAGGGGAAAAAAAAAAAAAAGAAAGGGGGGGGGGAAAAAAAAAGAAGGGAAAAAAAAAGAAAAAAAAAAAAGAGAGGAAGAAAGGGGGGGGGGGAAAAAAAAAAGGAAAGGGAAGGGGGTAACAAAAGAAAAGGGAAGAAAGGGGAAAAAAAAAAGAAAGGGGGAAAAAAAGAGAAAACAAGAGAGGGAAAGAGAAGGGGACACATATTGGTATGTCCCACGAAGGAAGCACAATTTTTTTCACTACTCTAACTAGTCCAGAACTGTTGGTCGTTGGACCATGTCGGGATTAACCTCATTTGACATAACTGGGGCTGATTCCTATCTTGGATGACAGAATACCGATTTCCATATGCGCTTGATGGACTGCACCCGCAGCCTTATAGGCCGCCGCTCCCGTTGACACAGATGACTTGAACTCTAGCTGCGATTGGGTTCGAACACTACAACGAGCGGAGTTATCTCGGGCTTCTACCTACCCGAGTTGTTTTTTTTTTTGTTTTTTTTACACACCTACAGTATTATATGCTTGGTTCTTTCACTTGGTTGTGGTTAGGCCCACATAGTGTTCCTGATATTATAATCGTCATATAATGTAGCTGCAGGATATGTTATTGTTTTTACATAATGCACCAGTTTAAAATGTTATTTTTATTTTAAGAATCGTTTCTTATGCCAACCTGTTACTTTAAACCGAGTCAGTTTAGTTTAGACCGTAGCACACTCGAATTTTTGAACATCGGTAGTTGGGGGTGGGAAGTTCTTTGGTAGTGCTGCACATCAATACTACTACAGGTATTGAAATATTTTTCTTGTAGTGCCTAATCGATTGCGAGCCTTGCCGCCTACGCCCCGTGAGGCATAGTGCGACTCCTCTCCCCCTTGCTTGTGGACTCTCCCACTTCGCCCTTGGACTGGGCGGTGGTGAGTATCATCACAGTAAGCGCACTTTAAGCCTCCTTTTTAAGTACAAGTTCGTTCCTCACACCTTTCTTGGTGCCTACTATTCTTAATGTTCTAAGCCACTTCAGTAACCTCTTACACACCTTCTCTTCTACTTTTTATTTCAATCCTAGCTTACTCTACCCTCTTTTTTACCCGCTGCATCTCTCCCACTCCCCCTCACCCATTTGTGATCCCTCCCGTCTATTTCTCCTATTGTTCCAGTGTCCCCGACTTACCTCCTTCTTACCAGCGACTCCTTTAAATTTTATACAGGCAAATAACAGAACATGTCAAGTCACGAACCCCCATATGTGGCCCGTACACTACAGCTGACTAGCATAAATGCACGTGGCTTAAATATCCCAGAAAAAAGATCCCGACTTTTACGAGACATAAGGTCTTCTAGGACGTCCGTCGCCTTCCTCCAAGAGACGCATTTTAGGAACGGCTCTGCCCCCACGTTTGGAAACGCTGACTTTCCTACAGGTTTTTTTAGCAATTACACTGTGAGTAAATCACGTGGAGTAGCAATCTTATTTTCTAAAGATATACCCTTTGTGGTAGATGCGACAGAAACAGATGAGGGAGGAAGATACCTCTTTGTTAGGGGATCTATTCTAGACACAGTTTACACTTTTGTATCAATATACTTACCAAATAAGAAACAACACACGTGCTTGACAAAAATACTCCGATCCTTGGACTTGTTTGAGAAGGGTATCACTATCATGGCCGGTGACTTTAACGTGGTCTTAGACCCACGACTTGACTCCTCCGCCGGCACATCGACTACACCCCCACACGTGTTACGTGGAGTGCGACGCACGTTACAGGAACGTAGATTCGTGGATGTATGGCGGACTCTACACCCCACGGAACGTGATTATTCTTTCTTTTCTGCCGCCCACACGGTACATACACGCATCGATTATTTTTTCATGCGCTATCGAGATCTAGGTCTGCCTACGTCGGTGGACATTAGGGCTACCACGTGGTCTGATCACGCCCCTATTTCGCTCACCTTACGGTCACCTCTTTTCGCTCCTCGGGAAAAAAATTGGCGCCTTAATATCTCCATTTTAGACAACCCGTTAATCATGGCGGAATTGAAGACTATATTGACCAACTTTTTCACAGAAAACCTGACTCTTGATACCCCCATGCCAGTGATTTGGGAGGCTCATAAAGCAGTCGTCCGGGGGTTCTTTATCAGTAAGGGCACGGCCCGTAAGAAACTTCGCGAAGAGGAAATTCGCACACTCACAACGACCATCCGAGATCTCGAGATAGAACATATTTCCACCAACGACCCGATGATCTACCAAAACCTACTACAAGCCAGAAGTTCTCTGAATAAAATGCTGAATGACTCAATCCGCTTCCAGGCCTTGCGGACACGTTCTTTTTTTGCATTAAACGAGAATAAACCAGGTCGTTTATTAGCGAGGATATTGCGCACTAGACGCATAGCCTCTTACATTCCGAAGATACGTATGCCGACTGGGCTGCTCACCACTGACCCGAGAGATATCTCGGCGACCTTTCTGGAATATTTCCGATCCTTATATAACATTGAGTCGACGGGCACATGGACATCCTCGCCGGAACAACTGCAGACTTATCTAACCCGGACGATTACTCGCTCTCTTAGGCCTACAGACCGGGAGATTTTAAATGCTGCAATTACTCCTGACGAATTGCTAACCGCTCTAAAAACAACGAAAAATGGGAAGAGTCCGGGTCCTGATGGACTTCCAATTGAATATTACAAGATGTGCAACACGGAATTACTTCCAGCCCTTCTTAATCTTTTCAACGCAATACGAGATGGAGTACCCCTACATCCACATTCGCTGATGGCAACAATCTCTTTAATTCCAAAGCCTGAGAAAGACCACACGTGTTGCGAAAATTTTCGGCCGATATCGTTATTAAATAATGATATGAAATTGCTAGCTCGCATACTGGCTAACCGCCTGAAACGATATCTGCCACAGCTCGTGGACTCTGATCAGGTAGGATTCATCCCTGGACGCGAAGCCAGGGATGCAACTACCAGGATACTGAATGCCTTAGCACTCTCCAAGCAGTCAAGGTCCCCACTTTTGTTGCTGTCAGCTGACGCCGAAAAGGCATTCGACAGAGTGCGTTGGCCTTTTTTGTTCCAGGCCATGCAACATTTTGGTATTGGAGAGAAATATTTGAGTTGGGTTCAGGCTCTGTACTCAGCACCATCCGCAAGGGTTCGTGTTAATGGTGCTCTCACACAACCATTTTCAATTTTAAACGGCACGCGTCAAGGATGCCCGCTCTCGCCTCTGCTTTTCGCACTCAGTTTAGAACCGCTCTTATCCGCTATCAGGCACAATCCACTCATTAAGGGGGTCAGGGGAGCAAGACTGGAACATAAGGTCTCAGCTTACGCTGATGACCTTATGTTTCTCATGCCCGACCCGATCGGAACGTTACCGGAAGTTCTCTCAAGAATTGCAAACATTTGGTGCACTTACAGGCTTTAAAATCAATGATGCAAAGTCGGAACTTTTGGCAGTCTCATTACCAATGACCTGGCGTACAAGATTGAAGGAACAGTACCCATTTCGTTGGTGCTCTTCCTCACTTACTTATCTCGGATCAGTCTAACATCAGATTATTCAAAACTTTTTACTCTTAACTATATGACGTTGCTAGACAAGTTTAGAAGGGATACCGCACAATGGACCTCTAAGTACTTGTCCTGGTCGGGCAGAATTGGGGTACTTAAGATGAATTTCTTACCGAGACTATTATATTTGTTTCAAGCGCTTCCGATCCTATTACCTAGATCGTATCACAATTGATCCGCTCCCTCTTCTCAAACTTTATTTGGCCTCGAGGCCGCCGCGGATTAAATACGCTACACTCTGCAAGCCGAAACTAAAGGGAGGTCTCGCTGTTCCCGACACTTTCCTTTACTATACGGCGGCACATATGAACAGAATTGTGGACTGGATGGCAGAATCCCCTAACCAGAAATGGCTTGATTTGGAGGAATTCTTGGCCGAACGACCACCCAGGCTACTTCCTTGGCTTTCTTGGATAGCAGTTAAGAACCTCACGCTTTCGGCCTCCCCCCTTGGACATACACTTCGTCTCTGGCATAAATACAAAACGAAACTTGCACTGACAACGTACCCTTCTCCGTTGCTTCCAATCGTTCACAACCCTGATTTACCAATTGCTATCTTACCATCCCTAATGGAGCGTTTTACAGATTCATCGGACCTCCGTGCCTATCATTTGCTGTGCGATGGCAATTTTGTACCACTTGACCCACCGGAACACCCAGTTCCAACTTTTAATGTTAGCTTTAACTATCACCAAATTAAATCGTTCCTGAAGAAGTTACCGGGAAATGCCTCACTGAACAGACAACTCACCTCGTTTGAATCACTATGCCAAAAGGCACTGCCGCTAGCGCACGGCATCTCCACAATCTATTGCATGCTACAAGCAGTTGGAGAGGAACCTCCGGACTTTATGGCCCGATGGGAACGTACCCTTAACACCCCAATTCCCGATGAAACCTGGACCAAAACACTTAGTTTGACACACCATGGCTCGCCAGTGGCGAGATTGCAGGAAGCCTCGTACAAGTTGCTGGCTTTCTGGTATCGGACACCGGCTTTGGTAGCCAACTTTGATGCATCCCATTCACCGAATTGCTGGAGGTGCCGTACGGCAATTGGCACCTACATCCATATTTGGTGGGAGTGTCCTTATCTGGAACCATATTGGAGAGGGGTACAAGATTTAGTGTCCCAAACTACAGATGTGAACCTTGACTTCACACCACAAGCCTTTCTCTTACTTATATTACCCTTCTCAGTGAAATCGATGAAGAAATCTGTGTTATTGCGCATTCTTCTGGTTGCACGCTCTTTGATCCCCCTTTACTGGAAAACGGCAAATATACCGACGATGAAAATGCTGACAGACAAATTGGAGATATTGCGCTCCAACGAGGAACTTGCACTCCCGCCAGCAGCAGCTGCACAAAACTTTACTGATGTATGGTTCCATTGGACGGCATATTGCTCCACAACCAGATTCCGAGAGATCCTGGCAGCGGAGGTGACTTGAGGAGGAGAGGCTAGGATGACTTGCTCAACGGAGGAGGGTGGCGGACGGACGTTTTAGTTCTGAATTGACTAGCAGCATTCGCTCTCAAAACTCATACCCCCCCCTTTTTAGGTTATATCTCTTAGCATTATCCATCCTCCCAGCAGGTCAGTTGTGTTACCCACCCACTCGCCCACCCCACCCCCCCCATCAATACCACTGTTCTCCCTTATCCCTTTTCTTTCTTCTCTATCCTATCCTCCTTCCTTTTCCTCTTCTGCTTCTGATGAATCCTTGAGCTACAGGTTCTCTTACCGTGTTCTGGAGGTTTTCTGCAGAACACACACCGGCTCACATCATGCCATAACCCCCTTTACTTCAGGCCAATCTATTCCGCACTACTCCAGAAACAGAGTAACTTTTATATGTTTTCATATAAGTTCGATGGCTTTGTTCATAATTGGTATTAGCTTGTATATGGGGTCGCCGGGTTTGATAGACATGAATCGTAGGATTGGCGGAACGCCAAATATGTAATTGTATGGGCACTCAAACCTATATTCGATATGTCGGACGCTTAAAATCTGCTTGTATATTTCGCATTTGAAAACCAATAAACCTTGTATTTCAAAAAAAAAAAAAAAAAGGTAATGGAGGTCAGTATGTAACTGGGGAGAACTCCACTAAATCAAAAGCAGCAGATTTTTTTGGATAGCTTGTAGATGTTTAACTCAAACACATCTGTTAATTGTGTCTTTAAAAAAATACAATTATGTACCATTGTGTGAGCTCGTATGTTCTAGAGCAGTGTTTCCCAAACCTGTCCTCAGGACCCTCCGCCTCACCAGATTTGCAGGATATGTGAAGCCCAGCGCAGGTGTTGTGATTTGCTGCTCAGTGATTGCAGGATTAAGTCTGCATTTCCCCAAGGTGATCTGCAAAATCTGGCCTGGTTGAGGGACTCGAGGACAGGTTTGGGAAACACTGTTCTAGAGCCTCGCTACAGGTGGGGCCAAGGGTAGGAATTAACCCTCAACAACCATAATAAATTTTCTTGCTGATCCCATCAAGAGTCAAGATTGCTTCTAATCTGGATATTTTGAATAGAAAAGGTAATTTCATCCTTAAATAGAAAGGTCTGCAGTGAGGTAAGTTGATGGATCTTTCCAATACAAGAATAGGGCTTTCCTACCAATATAGATTTTAATATAACTATGATTATGAAATCTGCTGTCATGGGCAGTATGTTGTAATGTCATGGGGTTTGTGCTTTACAATTCCAACAGCCGTTTTGGCAAAACAGGATTCAGTTTCTGACAATTTGTTCAATGTCAGGAAATCTCCTTTGATAAATTTCTCATCATAATTTGGATAATTGTTGGTGTTAAATCAGTCATATGAGTTGGGGAGGATAGAAGATTTGAAAATGAGTAGAGCGGTTTTGCAGACCTCATGGTTGGTTGTCGGCCATAGAGGCTTCCCTCAGACTAGAATTCATGACAGTTGTAATTGGAAGGGAAGAGGGACGTGCAAGAGTTTAGGGAAGGGGATTGTCCCTGAGTTCATGTTGTGAGAATACAGTAGGTCTGATCGGAAAGCAGGCAAATCTTGATAGGGGCCAGGTTAGATAATTAGAATCAAATTCAAATATGGTTAGTATTTTCCTGGCAAGAGACTCTACTAGTTTGTCAATTGAGTCTAGATTGTAGATCAGAGATGCTCAACCTTGGCATTTCCGATATTTTGGAACTACATCTCCCAAGATACTCGGAAACTCCATAGATCGACTGTGCCTTTTGGGAAATGTAGTTACAAAACATCTTAAGGGCCAAGGTTGAGCAACCTTTTTGAAACTGAACTGTTGAACGATAGGGATCCTTGGGTATTCCTTCCAAAGAGTGGTGGTTTTATGATGGGAGCAAAGATTTAATTAGACGGATGTAGACAGCGGTCCCTCTCCAAGAGGACTACTTGGGAATAGTCTGTAACAAACTGAATATACGCAATGATGTCCTTTTCAGGAAATTTGCCGCAGTTGGGAAATGGATCGACAACAACTGTTATAAAATGGACTATCCCGAAAAGAGCACATGTTTAATATTAAATATGAAAGAATTCAACAACCCAGGTATTTCTTTTTTTTGTCAATATGCTTTACATGAAATAGAAAAAATTACTGATATTCTGGTTTAATACATGTGTCTGAGGTCTGTTGTCACACTTGTATCTAAGGTCTGGTGTGGGTATACATATATAGCTGAGGTGAGGGATGGCACCTGTTTGTGGTCAGGGTGAGTGCAGGCAGTGGGTAAATGGGGTCCTGGCCATACATTTCAATATTAACATTAATTGGACAATTTCAGCAAATTCCTAAAATATTTATTGGAAAGTGGTCACATGACATTAAATAAAAGTATCGGTACTTGGTCTTAAAAAAAATGGTATTGGTGCATTCCTAATTAAATATATATATATATTAGATGCACAGATAGATATCTAAGTATCTTCCTGGTTATAAAATATAAGGCGTGTTTCAAAAATAGGCCTACCAAATTCTTCAGCTCCAGGCCCATACAGATCTTAATCCAGTCCTGTTAGTTGAGGGAGCAATGAGTCTGCATCTCTACATGATCCACCTCTACCTGATGCAGACCATACTAATTAGATTTGTGCGATACTGTTCAGACCAAATACAAATTTGTCCGAATATCAGCGAATAAGATGATTCGTAAGCATCCAAATTCTGAATCGCTTCCAAAATAAATTTACTGAATCAATCCAAATCGATTTGATTATTAGCCTTGATTTAATTCCTTTTGGATGAGCATTTTCAAATGATTACCACCTGTTTGAAAAATCTCAAATTAATTATCTCCAAAAATTCCCATAGTCTGTAATGATGGCTTCTGTAAATAAATTGACATTTTTCAGATTATAATCATATGAAAATGCTTATCCAAAGGAATTAAATGGAGGCCAGAATTGGATCGATTTGGATTGATTCAGATGGCTGAAAGAAATTGCATCATTGTGCAAGTCAAATTCCCTAACCGTAATCATAGAACAAACAGAAATAATAATCCTATCCCTAAAAGTGACCCTAAATTTAAATCTAAGCCTAGCCCTCAAAGCACCAAAACCCTAACCCTAAAAGTAATCCTATTTTCTGAAGATGAATCCTCCAAATAGTCTAAACTGATCGGATATTGGATCAATCCAAATAGGAAACTTCAGAATCCAAAATATTTCCAAATTTGAAATATATGGATTCCAAACTTTTCAAATTATATGCTAACCAATATTTTTTGCAGTGCACATGCCTAACACCAGTCACTCCCTTCGTAATGAATCAGAGTGCTCTGACAGGACCACAATGCCGCAGCCAACCGGGACATTTCTTGGTATTCCAGTTGGCCTACCCTGGATGGCATGGTGTGGTCAAGTGGACAAGAGGTCACTTGGTTTTGTAAAGGTCAGGGCCCCTAGAGCAATTGGGCACCTGAACATATCATTGACTGGCATCTCCCTAAAGGCAGCAATGGGTGCGGGGAGGCTCAAGAGAGGTTAAAATTTACTCCCTTACAGCAGGGATCGTAAATGTCATTTGCCTTCAATTCCGAAAATTCTTTGAATGCAATAAATGGCCAGAGAATCATGGGAGTTGCAGTTCAGAAACATCTGGGGGCGGAGTTTGAAATCTCTGCCCCTAGAGTATTACTTTCACAACATTCAATAAGAGGGCCCTGAATCCCTGCTTAAAGATCTCATGCATCGCTGGTGATTATATGTTTGTATCTTAAATCTTTTTACCCATCAATAAATTGTTATTCTTACTGCTCAACTATAGAAGCCAAAATTTTCAAATACAACCAATTCACCATTTAGTGAATAAACCTTTTAGACATGTGATTGTTGAAAGTGTTGACTATTCGCCACTTACTTTTTCACAGTGTAACTATCTGGGCATTACTTTGTTTAGGGGCTGCTCTATCAGGCGAGAAGTGCCAGGTCACTGTACGATTTTTATTTTCTGCTCTGTATTAATTTACACATTGCCCCTGAGGAAGTCTGTTTCACAGACGAAACGCGTCGGGCTTATGGGCGCTTTATTTTATTTATTTTTAATATAATAGTTATAAGAATAAATTTTTATCTTCATTTTTGAAATCATTGTGGCGTGTTTCCTGGCAAAAAGTACCCACCATGATTCCCACTGACGAATTATGAAAGCCAAATCCATCCAGATCTAGTGCATCCACTCCAAGGACATTGCTCATTGTTCCGTGAGTTATATCTCTCTACTTCTGATTCAGAGGACATATATCTTCCGATTTGTATTTTGTTTTGGCTTTAAAGGAGAAAGTGAACCATCTCCTGGAAGATTGTCCTGAGAAGTTAAGTATTTGTATACACCAACTGTTTTGTTACATTGTACATGGAGTGTTAGCATCAACCTGTGCACCAGGAAAACCTGCACACGGAAGAGGCCCCTGACTAGTCTACCTGAGCTCTTAAAGAGACAGAATCAGGAAACTGAAACAGTGTACATTCTCATTTCATGATTTTCTGCTGAGCTGGACTGCCCGGGATGAGTGCGTGTAAGAATATAGATGTAAAGGAGTGTGTATGCACAGTATGTTCGGAGAGAGGACCTGGTCTACGACTTCGGGGCCCCAGTATTTATAGTGATGACCCTATATGCAGCACCTAACCTTATGACTTGTACTATACAAATGTATATATAGAAATATTGCCTGTCTTCTAAAAATGCATTGTTGTTGCCTACATTTCCCAACTGGCTCCTTGGCTTGTAGGCTGACAAGTGTCATAGTTCAGTTCCATTTAAGAATAGTTTCTACGCCCAACCAATCAATGCGGCCAACATACAATAGACGTTGTAAACTAGTGACAGGCTCTTTCGTGCACCTATTTAATGAAACTGATGTAATACAAGCTTTATGACTTACATTGAGCCTTTATCCATTTAATATTAAAAAAAATTTCTTCTTCTACTGTTTTTGAAGAATTATTAAGGAGGGACGGTACAGACAAGGACGCAAAGGATCTCAGAAACGTGTTTGAGAGATATGGGTTTCGAGTAAGAACCGAAAAGAATTTGACGTATGCGGAAATTAAAACTGTTATGGAGAAAGGTCAGTAATATTTCACACATACTGTTTGTGTATATATCTCAAAACCAATATAAACCTTCATGTGCCGGCAAAAGAAAAAGGATTTCCCAGGTGTACAAGTCCATGTGAAAATATAGGAACCGGAAAATGGATGGACGTACTCAGGGTCTTAGGTAATGATTGAAAAACGATGCTTTATTAAGCTATCATAAAATTGTGCCTGTGAACATCTTCTGATGTTTCGGCCCTCTCAGGAGTCTTTGTCAAGGTGTCCTTAGTCAAAGGACTGGAGCGTGAGATGAGGTATCGGTTTCAGAGGCAGATTCACCTGATGTGCAGTCAATGGTACTAATATTAGGTTTAGTTACTCTGGGCTTAGGGCACCGCCGTTGGAATCGTGGGCGAGACCCAGTGAGCCATGGGTACACTTGGTGTGCCGTATAATCATAGGTCACCCGCTCCATTTTTTGTCTTTTAAAAAGAATCAATTCAGATTTGTATTTAGAGACTTCTTCTATCTTAGTTTTAAACATAGCAAACGCTGCCGAAGATAGTACCATCTCATGGGTTGATTTAAATTTGAAGATATTGGAGCGGACCTCTTGGAGTTCTATGCCGACCTCTTCGATGACAACTACAATCCAATCAAGTGAGCATCTGTTGGCGATGGCTAGCCACTTCTTACAGAGCTCCGGTTTATTGTGGCCAATAGTGGGAGAATTCTTAATCCTGAAACCCCGTGGAATCCGCTTTGCCCGGTAATAGTCTGATAAAAAGACACCATGCAAGTCCAGGTCTACTTCCCTTTTCTTGAGTTTGAGGAGGTCATAGTAAAGGTCCTTATGTGCCGGTTGGTGTCCGAATTGGTCCGGTGTTTGCGGCCATAAAACTTTCCGTGCATATTCATCTGAGATCTGAATGGTTTCAGCTTGCTCCTCATATCTTCCTGCCAGCAGCAGAAAGTCCTCCATTCCGCCCAAAATACATGAAATTAGGGGAAATGAGATGCAAAAGTGAAAAATGTGACCGCACATTTTTAATAACTTGCGTGGACGGTACATGTCTCCAATCGCGAAGCCAGAGATACAGAAAAAAATATATATACATGGGTTGTAGTGGAGGACAAAAAGTGAGATAAAAAGCCTCCACACTATAATAAGTGTGTTAATTATTGCAGAAGCCACTTGCACATCACTACAATTCGATGAATTGCATCCCAGAGCTCCTGTGCCATATTCCCCATATGCAGCAAGGAACTCTGGGTAGGATATGCAAATGACCTCTGTCTCACCTTTATGCATCCTGGGTCTGTTATTACACAAAGCCCTAAAATCAATGCTATGCCACACTGTGGCTTTGTAGCCGAGATAAGGTTTATGCAACTGGTCAAAGCCACTCCTAGGACAGTGACAAGTGTCATAGTTCAGTTCCATTTAAGAATAGTTTCTTCGCTCAACCAATCAATGCGGCCAACATACCTTAGACGTTGTAAACATACCATTTGACTCTCACTTTTTACGACCTCTAAATCCCCCCACCCATGTGACCCTTAATGTCCTAATGTTCATTCTAGGAACTGATGATCAGTAAGTATCCAGACCTGAGGAAGAGAGGAATTCTCTCGAAAGCTTGTCTTTTAAATGTAACGTTAGTCCAATAAGAAAAGGTATCACTACGTACTGCTATACTCGTGATTTTGGCATCTGGACTAAGACGGGCCCCTATCGAATTTATTTATATATATTATACACACACCCTGCCAAGGTTTTCTTAGTCAGAAACAACATGATCGCAATATTAAGAAGTAGTAAGTATCCTTGGGGGCTTGAATATAATGACCTTGACTCCCTTGTTTAACTACCATGCCAAGGAGCTGCTGAGTGATTTTGGCAAGAACAATATTCCAGTAAATTGGGCTAAGGGAGTGACTTGTGATACTAATAATGACATCCAACTTTTAACTACCATGCTATGGGAGCTCCACCAGGCATTATAAGCAATGTGAAGCATGAGCCCATTTTCCTTCAGTTGTCGACCATGGTAGTGTCCTCCTTGATCATGAGTTAAATAGTCAATCACTTTGCTCCATTCATTACAAATTTTAATGTCATGACAAATAAGAAATCGTCCATTAGTGAATATCCCTCTGTTGGTATATGTATGTGTGTAAGGAACCTAAGAATAGTAAAGAGGTAAAGCATCACTTATGCGTGGCGTAGATAACAGAGTTTGAGCCTCATGCCTTTGTGTCGTAGTGGCTACTGAGGATCACAGTCAGAGAAGCAGCTTTGCGTGTGCTGTGTTGAGCCATGGAAATGAAGATGGGATATTTGCCAGGGATCGGATTTTCAGGTTAAGGTGGTTAACTCAGTTCATCAGTGAACACAACTGCAAGAGCCTAGCTGGGAAACCAAAACTGTTTTTCATACAGGTAAGTGTTTTACGTGTCCTAAAATACACCTAGATTTGACTTCTGCAATCTCCATTTACATATGCAAAAGGTGGGTTAACAGAGGTGGTAATAGACAGTGTTGCGTAAGGCACTGGGGAGTAAAGAAACTCAAAATCTGGATAATCAGAGACTTGCACAGACTGGTAACGGAGCTCTGTTACGTAGGCTTATGAATATCAAGAGACGAAGGTTGTTATCCACTAAGCACTGGTGCTGAAAAAAACAGCTAAAGTCACAGGTATATTGCAGATTCAAGAAATGCCGACACTTCACAAAACTGTAATCCAAACAGCAAAATGAAGAGCTGTGCTGTAAAGCTTCTCCTTTCACTTTATGGGTTTTAGTTTTTATGAAGCGTCCATTCTCAGCTTTGCAATACCAGAGATTTTAGTCTCTTTTTTTTCAGTACCAGCAAACTCCGGTGCTTGATGGATAACCCCCCACCCCATCCTCCACAGTGTCAATAGGTTCTGGGTTAAGTGCTTATAAACTGCAAACCACAATTCTAAGGGGGTTATTCAAAGAGAGGTGAACAGTCGCCGAAATGCAACCGTATGCTGAATTTCAGCGAACGGTGACATTTCGTGGCCATTCGGCTATTCTGAGACTGAGAGCAGGCAATTCGCCAAATTATGGCGAATTGCCTGCACATACGGTGCCTGTTCGGTGCCTGTTCGAGGGCAGTGAATCCCCATAGAGAAGCAATGCTTCATCTGTTCAGAGAACCCAAAACAGCAGGGAAAAGTTGCCGAAATGCCCTGCTGTTCGGTGGTTTCATTTGACAGGTTTATTCAGGAGAATCCCATAGACTTCAATGTTAAAAATATTCCCGTTTTAATTCAACATCTAATAAACCGTTTATTATTTTATTCTGCAGTAAAATGTCTCTTTATTTTTAGGATCTTTCAGGCATTTTTTGTCAAACTTTTTTCCATTTTTTTTATGTTTATTTCTTTTTTTATGTAACAGCCCTTTTTATTATCATTCATTGGATCTTATGTGTAAATTCCAGACATTTTCGTTCAGTAGCTTTTTTGTAACCAGTGTTTCAATTTTCAAGTGTACGGTTTTTGGTTTTTTTTCATCTCGTTCGTCTACGTGTCGAGTTTTTCTGGCGGCTGCTCAGCACCACGATCGGCGGCTAGTCGGGTTTCTCCGGTGTGTTCGGCGTTGTTAATCCAGCTGTTTTCTGTGGGTTTCGGTGAGTGTTCGGCAGGTTTGCGGCGAGTGTTTCTTGCACTACGGGGGCCCTGCTGTGCTTGCTGAATACACCGCTGGGTCGGCGAAATAGGATCGCCAAATTGCACTGAAGTGCAGGGAATGAAAAGTCACCGAATGTGCGGTGACTTTTCGAATCTCTTTGGATAACCCTGTAAATCGTGGGGATGCTTCGTTCGTGAACCCTTGTCTGCTGTTGTTTGACGATGCAGAGAGGGAAATGCAAAGTTTTTCGTGGTTGCTCCAATGGCAAACAACGACTGGGTGGAGTGGAGGTAACTTGACTGCTCTATAACCGTGGAGACACAGGTTCGAATCTCGGCAAGAGCACCTCTCCAGTAAGTGTCCTTGGGCAAGAGATCTAACGGTACATACTCACCACCCAGGACATACTTGAGAGAAATCTCAATGTATCCTTCCTGGTAAAATACTTTCTCAAAAAAAATAATTATGTTAATAAAAATCACTTTTGGTATATTCAGTTGTGTTTTTAACTGCTTTTGTAGTTTACAGACGGATCGTGTTTATTTCTTCCTTCCTGTGTCTTTTCATTTTCCTTTTACCTCTTAAAGGTTTTTTGGTGCTGCCTGGTTATAAAGAAACCAACCTTGTCTGTCCTATGAGAGTTATAATCAGAATATGAGCTGCGCCTTAAGGAGGAGAGATTATGATAAACTGATTTGTAGATAAAAATTTACAATAGCAAAATTACAAAGCCTATAATTTATGCTGTCTGTTTCGTTTATTGCTTTATCCTTTCTTTCAAAATGTATCTCTTGGCATTCTGCTAGCAAGCTCTGATTGTGGCATAAAAATCCACATTTCATTTATTTTTGTCTTGCCTTTTCTTCTGCTAATTTGTCTTTTCTATGAATCAGGCATGCAGAGGAGAGTTATACGATCAAGGGATCGAGACTGATGGCGGTTCTGAAGAAAACAGTTCTCTGTTTACCTCCGTTGATCAAGACTTCTTACTTGCGTACTCTACAGTCCCTGGTAAGGGGTGGTTACCGTAGATACTCAAGTATAGTGCGACCTGAATATAACGTGATTGTTAGAGATTTATTATGGAAATGAGAGAATGAGAGAAAATACTCAAGACTCGAATATAACGCGAGGAGCTAAATGTTACCTTACCAGTAAATAAGAAAACCTGGAAGGATTTTAATTAACACAGTCAGGCTCCCCCTCAGGCCAGGGTGCTCTGCTCTAGAATGATTGCAGTTGTTACTAAGTATGAAGTCGTCGGCCACTCATCTTCTTTACTAGCAATTAGATGGCTGGCGGAGGCAAGCGAGGTGAAAGATTGGCTTAAACCGAGCAGCCCTCTGGGTGTGATGGATCCCACCTCTCCCGAATCTGGGAGTTCCTGAAGTGTTTGCAAGCTTCAGGGAGCCCGCCTTCACTTCAGCGAGACTACCGGAAATTCCAGGAGACTCGGGATCCAGCGCAAGGAAAGTTTTTTTTTTGTTTGTTTTTTTACACGCAGTGCAGAGGTCTCGAATATAACGCGACCCCTCCAATTTTAAGGTAAATTTTTGTCACCAAAATTTAGCGGTATACTCGTATATTTTCTGTTACAAAGTTGCCATGCAAAATGTGTAAATACCATAATGCAGTGTGCTAAGCATAACGTGGATAATAGAGTAAAATAATTCCTTTATACTATTATCTAGTGCTAATGGGCTCTTTCTAAATTTTCAGGCTTTGGTTCTTAATTCTGGTAGTAATGCACAAGTTGCACTCACTTTCACCGTTGATTACCCAATTCACTACCAAGCAGTGAAATTATCTTTTTTTGTTGAAAAAAATCATATTATAACATTTAAAGGGTAAAGGTCCTTGTGGCGCAGTGGGTGCTTCCAAATATGGAGCAATCTAGAGGAGTATTTCTAAATGCTGATATTATGGCTCAACTCTATTTATCAGGTGGTGATAGATAAAAGTACTCAAGTGAGTCAATGTTACACTAGTATTGTGCAAATAGCAATTCTGTGCAAATGAACAACCTTGTGCAAAATAAGCAACAACAATGGTGATAAATCCTTAAGTCATGCGTACAAAATGCATATAAAGTACATATAAAGTGCATGTGCTCATATATCCTATTCTATTCGTAAAGTGCAGACACAAAATTTGTGTTGATGTGACATCAAAAAAGTCATAAGACAGTCCTTTTATTAGTCTCTGGATGGCCTATGACTGTATAAAGTACACGTGAAAAAGTGCAAATCTCAAAATGAACAAGGTCCGTGACTCCTAGTCACCATACAGTATCTGGATGGTAATACAGAGCTGGAGACAGAAGCTGATAGGCATTGCAGGAGAGAGGGGTAAGGTACTCACCTAATTAAGAAGTACCATTCGCCTTTAAGCTGAGCCTGAGAAAACCGAGGCTCCAACATCGGTGAGTTGAACAAAAAATTGCAATTACTCAGAATATACGTACTGTGTCACGCTATGGGAGCGCTGTCTCTCTGTATGTGTTTTATTTGAGGATAACTGGAAGACCCAGGAAAAGGGGGAACGTCACCCTGTATTTTACGTGAGACATTCCAACCTAGAGCCAGGACTTATTAGGCTCTATAATTTGTGAGTGATTTTCATATATATATATTCACTTCACAGATTACAACAGTCTGCACTATTGTCTCTCTTTTTGTCTTCCTCATATATGCTACGGAATCTACCAACTGAGGAGAGGAAGCATAAAGTTGGAACATTTTGTCTGAAGTGTGACCTACATACTGTATGGTGACTAGGAGTCACGGACCTTGTTCATTTTGAGATTTGCACTTTTTCACGTGCACTTTATATAGTCATAGGCCATCCAGAGACTATCAGATAACCTAATAAAAGGACTGTCTTATGACTTTTTTGATGTCACATCAGCACAAATTTTGTGTCTGCACTTTACGAATGGAATAGGATATATGAGCACATGCACTTTATATGTACTTTATATGCATTTTGCACATATGGATTATTATACACTTTGCGCTATAGGAGCAGATTTGTACGCATTGTGGCAGATTAGACCTGTATTTCTATCTATATAAGGGTCTGCCTCTATATATGTGTCTATCTGCCGGTTCATACGTATCTCCTCTCCTCCATATAGAGTTATATTCATATTTGTGTCTGGCCATTTGGTAAGTGAAGCCCTGGTCCCCAGCTGAAATGTAATCAAAATGTTTAGCTTTCTCCCTTGGGGGGAGGATATAACACGTAGCTGTAAAAAGGGGATTCTTTGTGCACTAACATAGAGAGTCACACCTTGGCAGCCAGGTCGGCCCCCAGAGAGTGGGACCTTATCTTCAAAGACAGGAAGCACATCCTTGATCTCTAAGGGGGGTCTGGAGGGAAGAGGGACGCCTTTAGGCAATTAAAGATTAATTGACAAGCTTACTGAGCATGCTCTAGAGAGGGGCATTCTGGGAATTGTAGGCAAAAGCCCTGCCAGCTAGGAGGCTGGACGTAGAAAAAAGCCAGCCCTATATATATTCTGGATCAAGCATGGCTCAGGGCTGATCACTTGGGATTCCTTCTAAAGAGGACTGATCTGTCCATGCTTCTCTCCAGATCCCAGGAGGCACCGATGCAGTTACTGAGTATTCCGTCGTAAGTAAGGCTCTGTGATTAACACCTTTTTTCTTTATATTTTGCTGTGTATTGTATAAGTAATTGATTTATTCTAGTTATGATTTTTTTTATGCAACCAAGCACTGTGATTCTTCTATCATAAATAAACAGAAAAATATTTAAGTTTTGACTCTGGCTGATCAAATCCACGCTAACTAAGAGATTGGGAGTATTGCTATTTGCCTTAAGATCGGTTATATATAAGAAATTGCGTGTTGCGGTCGTCAGGAAACGGCAGGGAATTGTGGGATTCGTAGTCACTGTCATAATCTAGGATAGTGCGGCTGCTAAGCCCTGCGTCTCCTGTTGCGACGCGCATAGTGTCCGTGAGGACTGGTGGCAGCGTTACTAATAGAATAAGAAAGTGAGTTCCAGGATTGTGAGAGACGTAGTTATTATGCGCTTCAGGAGAAGGCTGGTGCTGCGTTGCAATCCTGGGATCAGTATATCGCGCTCTACGTGCCTGTTGTGAGAGGTAGTGTGGCCGGGACGGGTAGAGAAGTGCGCGTAATTATCTGGGTCTAGGATAGATAGATTGTGCGCGGCTTAACCCGGCATCTTTGCGCAGCAGCGCGCGTAGTTGGGTCGTGACAACTGGAGGCAAGCGGTGGGATATCAGGTTAGTATTTGGATCTGTGAAGCAACATAGATCCAGATACTAAAGAAATTGGTTTTCCAATTTCCAGAGCAGAACTCAGTGCATTTATTAGAATTTACACAATACACAGCAGTTCCCTTCCCCCTTCTTCGTTTTTCTTTTCTATCTTTTATTTGGCTGGAGTGAGAATGTCGCAACAATCATCAAAAAAGACTTTGGAGCAATTATGTCGAGACAAAAATATCTCAACGAAGGATAAAAAGAAAGATGAACTTTTGCAAGCCCTCGAGGATTATGAGGTGAGGCAAGCAGTACAGGACGCAGCAGAGCAGGGTACCACTCTTGACCCAGCCGAAGGAAGCGCAAGTCCAGTGGAAAGGACAGTGTCAAGTGCTTCGCCCCAAGGGTGATACTGCCCTGGATGTTTACTTGCAGACTGTTTTAAAACATGTGGACTCTGCGGACTCGCAGACGCGGCATCAGCTCATCCTGCAGTACCAAGAGCGAGAGGAGCGCAGAGCTGAACGCGAAGCTGCAGAGAGCAGAGCTGAGCAAGAGGCGGCAGCGCGCCAAGCGGACCGAGAAGCGGCGGAGCGCCAAGCCGAACGGGCACATCAGCTCACTCTGGCACAGGCAAGCAGAACGCAATTATCTCCTGCCCCTGCGGGCGCTGCAGAGCTCTCTACACCCAGACCTCGTGCAGAGAACTTTCCCACCCTTGACAAAGATGGGGACCTGGATGTGTTCCTGCGAAGTTTGAAAAGACTTGTCGACAGTACCAGCTGCCCAAGAGCAATGGGCCAGGTACCTCACTCCTGGACTAAAAGGTCCAGCGCTCGAAGCCTTTGCAGAATTACCGGCTGAGAGCGACCAGGACTATGAGGCGATTAAAGCCGCGTTGCAGAGACGTTATAACCTCATGCCAGAGGTGTATCGCAAAAAGTTCAGGTCCTTGCAGAAACGGGCCGCGGAGAGCTACACTGCAGTTGTGAGCCACCTGACCACCCTATTTCGACAATGGGTCAGGGGGCTGAAGATTGATACCTTGGAAGCCCTGGAAGGCCTGCTAATCTAAGAACAGTTCGTGCAGCTGTGCCCACCTGAGATCCAGGAATGGCTTCTGGATCGCAAACCCGAGACGGCCCTGGAAGCTGGTGAGCTGGCCGATTTCCATGCGGCCAACAGAGCGTCTGTGGACCAGAGCAGAGGTTCCCCCAAAGGATCATCAGGATGGAAGCCCAACTCAGCACGACCCCCCGACATCACGGCGGCAGCGCCCCCCTCTGTGCCAGTCTCTGCTGGGGAGGGGGGAACGAATCCTTCTTCGCCTGGAAGAAGTGTGCGCCGTCACTGTTTTATTTGTGACAGTGCCAATCATCTCCTGGCAGCGTGCCCGCAGAGGAAGAAACCTGTATCCACAGCTGGGGGGGGATACCCCTCAACATCACCCTCTGTCCTGTTTGTGACCAGATCGGAGGGCAGTGCCAACGTGAACCAGCAAGCAGTCATTGTCGGGACTCAGGTATCTGTGGGTTTAAGAGATACAGCGGCTGAAGTAACTTTGGTGCATCCAGGGTTAGTCAGCCCTGCAGACTTTATTCCTGGCAGGACTCTAGCAGTAAAGGGTTTTGGTGGGGTACGTCCTGCAGTGCCAATGGCACGGGTTTATTTGGACTGGGGAGCGGGGAGAGGTCTGCGGGAGGTGGGAGTGTCTGAAAATATTCCTACAGATGTGTTACTGGGCACGGATTTGGGTAAATTGGTGTCACAGTATGTGCTGGAAAGGGATGCTGGGGATTTACCCAGGCCCACTAGTGGCTCTACAGTGGGGAGGGCTGTGTGTGGGGGTGCACAACAGGATTCCTGGACGGGAGGGCAGGGGATGGCAGTGAGTCAGTCTGCGCCTGCGCCAGGTGTGCCTGAGGTGTTGTGTGGTAGCATGAGGGGGCAGTGTGACTGGGAAGAAAGGCAGGGGGTGAGTGAATGCCACCTGCACCCGAGTCAGCTGGTTCCTGGACCCCATGCGTGGGGAGGCCGCGGTGCCTATGGTGGAAGTGGGTACCGCTGGCGGTCGGCGGGGAGTAGGGCACAAGGCCCGTCTCTGCCGTGTGATGGTGTGGATCAGAATGCCTGGGAAGGGTGGCAGGATACTGTGTTGCCTGCCTAGACCAGACCCAGGTTTGTCTGTGACGCCATATGGTTGGGAGCAAGGGCAAGGGATGACTGCGGGTCTGCTTGCGCCTAAACCAATCAGGACTCTAGTGCCCCGTGAGAATGGTGTGGATCAGAATGCCTGGGAGGGGGCAGGATACTGTGGTGTGCCTGCCTAGACCAGACTCAGGTGTGTCTGTGACGCCACGTGGTTGTGAGGAGAGAACAAAGGACCAAGGCAGGTTCCTTTAGGGCTGAACCAACTGGGTCGGTGGTGCTGGAGGGAAGGTGTGTGCATCGGAAGGCCTGGGATGAGCAGGATACTGTGGTGGGCCAGCCTGTGTCGCAGTTGTTTGAGACTGTGCGTGGCGCAGAGGGCATACTGGGTAGTAGGGAGGAGAGGCCTAGGGTGGCAGAGGGTTATCCAGGGCCTGAACCATCCAGGTTGACGGTGCCAGGTGAAAGGAGTGGAGGGCAGAACATCCTGGATGGGCAGGATACGGTGGTATGCCAGTCTGTGTCACATGTGTATGAGGCTGCGGGTGGCACCGAGTGCATGCTGTGTGATCAGGAGGAAGGGCCTGGGGTGGACGAGTTGCCCTGGGGAAAGCCAACCAGATTCCCAGTACCACAGGAATCTGGTACTGAGCAACTCCCTGTAGAGGAGGTGGCATACGGCTGTATGCTCATCGGTTACGAAGCAAGGCGTGCTTGATGAACTGTGTGATAAAGTGGGGAAACTGTGTGCAATGGGGGCGAGGTGAGCGTGGAGAATCTTGTGCCCCATCTGTATGGTTCCCCAAATTCTGAAGGTGCGGGGACAGTGGGAGACAGGGAGGCAGCGGGTCCTGGTGTGGCTCCTGTGACCTCCCAGCCATCTGCCCAGAGCCAGGTACGATGCCTGACTCCGTCGCAGATGCAAGGGGAACGTTTACGGGAGCGGGGCGCTTCACCCTGTTTCTCCATACCCCTTGCTGTAGGAATGGCTCCCGAACAGGCTACGGGTTACGAGGATTCTGCTGCCTGTAAGACTGAGGTGCAAGCTGAGAGTGAGCCACACGTGCTGCACCCGGAGGGGCTGCAGAAGCACAGGGGCTTCCCTGAGTCTGTGCCATGTTGTGAGTGCAGTATGAGTGACCCCCTCCCCCCGGTTTGGGAGAGGTGGGGAAGAATGGTGGAGTCGCCAAAGGCCTACATGGGGCAATGTGTGATGCGGTTGCGAGAGGGAATGCATGCTTTAGTGGGCAAAGTGCACGGACACCTGTGCGTCCCCCACTCTGTCATAGCGCCGGCGACTGGTGCAGGTGCCAGATGCCCGTTGGCAAACCCGTGTTAAGACGCACGTGGGAGGCATGTTAGTTAGCCTCCCTTTCTGCATCTTCCTTTGTATGGGAGATGTGGCAGATTAGACCTGTATTTCTATCTATATAAGGGTCTGCCTCTATATATGTGTCTATCTGCCGGTTCATACGTATCTCCTCTCCTCCATATAGAGTTATATTCATATTTGTGTCTGGCCATTTGGTAAGTGAAGCCCTGGTCCCCAGCTGAAATGTAATCAAAATGTTTAGCTTTCTCCCTTGGGGGGAGGATATAACACGTAGCTGTAAAAAGGGGATTCTTTGTACACTAACATAGAGAGTCACACCTTGGCAGCCAGGTCGGCCCCAAGAGAGTGGGACCTTATCTTCAAAGACAGGAAGCACATCCTTGATCTCTAAGGGGGGTCTGGAGGGAAGAGGGACGCCTTTAGGCAATTAAAGATTAATTGACAAGCTTACTGAGCATGCTCTAGAGAGGGGCATTCTGGGAATTGTAGGCAAAAGCCCTGCCAGCTAGGAGGCTGGACGTAGAAAAAAGCCAGCCCTATATAATTCTGGATCAAGCATGGCTCAGGGCTGATCACTTGGATTCCTTCTAAAGAGGACTGATCTGTCCATGCTCTCTCCAGATCCCAGGAGGCACCGATGCCAGTTACTGAGTATTCCGTCGTAAGTAAGGCTCTGTGATTAACACCTTTTTCTTATATTTTGCTGTGTATTGTATAAGTAATTGATTTATTCTAGTTATATTTTTTTATGCAACCAAGCACTGTGATTCTTCTATCATAAATAAACAGAAAAATATTTAAGTTTTGACTCTGGCTGATCAAATCCACGCTAACTAAGAGATTGGGAGTATTGCTATTTGCCTTAAGCTCGGTTATATATAAGAAATTGCGTGTTGCGTTCGTCAGGAAACGGCAGGGAATTGTGGATTCGTAGTCACTGTCATATCTAGGATAGTGCGGCTGCTAAGCCCTGCGTCTCCTGTTGCGACGCGCATAGTGTCCGTGAGGACTGGTGGCAGCGTTACTAATAGAATAAGAAAGTGAGTTCCAGGATTGTGAGAGACGTAGTTATTATGCGCTTCAGGAGAAGGCTGGTGCTGCGTTGCAATCCTGGGATCAGTATATCGCGCTCTACGTGCCTGTTGTGAGAGGTAGTGTGGCCGGGACGGGTAGAGAAGTGCGCGTAATTATCTGGGTCTAGGATAGATAGATAGTGCGCGGCTTAACCCGGCATCTTTGCGCAGCAGCGCGCGTAGTTGGGTCGTGACACGCATGACTTAAGGATTTATCACCATTGTTGTTGCTTGTTTTGCACAAGGTTGTTCATTTGCACAGAATTGCTATTTGCACAATACTAGTGTAACATTGACTCATTGGAGTACTTGTATCTATCCCCACCTGATAGAGTTGAGCCATAATATCAGCATTTAGAAATACTCATCTAGATTGCTCCATATTTGGAAGCACCCACTGCGCCACTAGGACCCTTACCCTTCTCTACACATTTATTTGCACATTTAGGTCGAGATTTATGTGCAACCCCTTGTAGGCAGCAACCCCCCCCCCTTTTTTAAGGAACCAAAGTTACCTAGTAAGCGCCTCCACAGACACCCACTCTTATAACATTTAAAGCCTGGTGGGGTCTATTCCAACCAGGACCCTATTCTGACCTTTAAGGTAGCAGGGAGTCACTACGGGGAAATATCGATGTGAACCAATATCTCTTAGAGCAGTGATTCTTAACCCTGTTCCTCAGGACCCCCTAATGAGCCAGGTTTTCCCAGATATCTGAAGCACAGCACAGGTGATATGATTTGCTGCTTAGAGATTACAGGATTCAGTAGCATTTTCCCAAGGGAATCCTTAAAATCTGGTCTGTTTGGGTGACTTTAGGACCAGGGTTGGGAATCCCTGGCTTAGTGGCTTTCTGTTACCTACTCAATCCAACCCCCAGCGCCCCATTAGTAGCTCAAGTCAGAATATTTTGGAGCTGCAGACAGATACCGGCAGAGTGCCGCCGCAAACGGATACCGGCAGAGTGCCGCCGCAAACAGATACCGGCAGAGTGCCGCCACAAACGGATACCGGCAGAGTGCCGTCGCAAACGGATACCAGCAGAGTGCCGTCGCAAACAGATGCCGGCAGAGTACCGTCGCAAACAGATACCGGCAGGGTGCCGCTGCAAACGGATACCGGCAGAGTGCCGATGCAAACAGATACCCGCAGTATCCCACTGCTGGTATTGGCTCCTGGCATCATAGGACTCCATGGAGCCAAGTGTCACCCTACAATTGCATGTTGTTTGGAAGAGCAGAAGTGGTAGGCGAAAGTAACTGGAGAAATATCTAATTTTATACACGTGTAGCAAAACAAAGTATATTTAAAGTATGTGACGCAGACCTATAACTCATTTATCTGTGATTTAAAGAGGGGGATTTAGGCGTTAACACCGTATCACGCATTACAAGCTTTGTAATTCTTAGTATTATATATTGTAAGCAAATAAGATCCTCATTGTTTTAACAGGGTACGTTGCTTGGAAAAACACAATAAACGGTTCATGGTTTATCCAGTCTCTCTGTAAAATCCTTAAAGAAAACGGGAACGAGTTGGAGCTTCAGCAAATCCTGACCCGTGTCAACTGCATGGTGGCAAAAGAGTATGAGTCGAGCTCTGAAAACAAGGAGATGCCATGTGTGGTGTCTGGACTAATAAAACAATTATATTTACCAGTCTATAAGAAATAACAACTGTACTAAACACACGGCTTTACATGACAGCTGAATTTATTTTCTGTAACATTTATGCCTAGTTAGGTGCAGTCATAAATTTAGCTGTAATAGTTACCTATCCCCTCTTGCGATCATTTTATGGTGGCGACCGGGTTCTGGGGACGGCACGATTTTGGCCTTCCTTTTTTCTCCTATGCCCTATTTATACTGGCCCCCCCCTTTCCCTCTTCTCCCCCCCCTCTCCCCTCTTTTCACACGTTGAGTTGTCTGACATTCCCCCCCCCCCCCCGCATGCTGGTTAATGATATTTAGAGACTTTGTTTTTTCATTTTTGGCTGAGATCCGATTCTTTGGGTCCATTTAAATGCTAGCTGTGAAACTCTTCAGATGTCTTTTTTGGACGTCTGATGATACTAATGTCGGTATTATAGATCTATGTAGTCTATACACTTGCTTGATGGTCTGCTGTCACACGTTGGACCTGCGAGGCCACAATGCTATTGTTGACTGTTATTGTTAATGCTGTCTTTTAAAATAAAGAATAATAAAAAAGAAATTTAAAAAAATTGTTACCTATCCGTCCCATTTCGTATGAAGCTCAGCAACCAGTGTGGATGAGGCAACGTTTCATTTTTTTGACTAATGTTTTGGTAGAACTTCGGTATCAGGTTATTGAAAGTGGAATTAAAGTGTTACATATCATTTTTTTTATAATAAACTTTCTTATAAATATCTGAATACGTCTTTTTTTTAATATTAACCAAAATGTTTCCCAATTAAAAGTTTTCAATACATAATGATCAATTAGGGTCAGTTGGCTAGGAAGGGTCCTCTTTTCCTATCGTTCTCTGTGTGCCAAAGTTATGTTAATTTTATGTTTGTTTTGTCCGACTCATTGTACAGCGCTGCAGAATATGTTGGCGCTTTATATGTAATTGCAACGGGAACATGGCTTTCACTTTAAAAGTTCTCCGTGGCTTTTCACACACCTCTATACTTGTAAACAGATTAGAGGCTGTTGCCTTGTAATAGCGTTATAAAGAGTCCTTTTCCACAGAAACTGCAGTGTCCCCCAAGGACTTGAATACTCTTTCAGTCATTGTAAGAGACACTGAAATGTCCCTACAGAGCTACTGCTAGGACTAAACATTGCATGTGCTAGGGAATCAGTGCAATTCTTAAAGGCTGCTATTGTAGCTTAAAAGTGGTATTTTTAAACAATTTGGCAAGACTTCATTTATATTTTTAATCCCATAGCATTGATATACTGTTACGCGTATGAACAATGTTTCAACGCAAGTGACTCTGGAAATATCCAGGACTCAATGTGCAGAGGTCCATGCCTTCAATGGTAGTGTGTGTGAGTGGAATTTCATTAAAGCACCCAGTTTTTCCACATGTAGCCAAAAGCAGATTATCAGGATATTTAATGGGTTAGGCACAGTCCATATGAGTTCTTCTATAGCGCTTAACACTGTAACAAATCTGAAAAAAAAACAGCGTTCCTAGTGTAGTGTCCACCATCTTGGTTGTGGAGGCCGGGTCTTGTGACAACTTCCTGTTGTTGCAGCACATCATTTCCGGTACCATTTTGGGCGAGGTGTGACAGCCGTGCATCAAGATCAAACATTGTCGCCATCTTGGGTTAGGTGTGATTAGCAGGATATTTCATGGTTTAGGCACAGTCTATATGAGTTCTTCTATGGGGCTTAACAGTGTGACATGTCATTCTGCTGGCCTTACCATGACAAAATTTAAAATGCGAGAAATATCATTCCACATCTTCCTGGTAAAACATGTTATAAATAAATGCATATAATATACCCTGTAAGCCGGTTTTTGTCTCTTCCACGTATTCTCTCTCGATTTCCTTTCTGTCCCTCATATTCCAAAGCCTTACTCGCTATGCGGGGCCCTTTTTACGCCATACATAGTGCTGCGTGTTCTTTCCACAAATTAACCTTAATTTCTTCAGTCCAATATTTTCCCAGCAGCATTGTGGAGCGTCAAGGTGGTCTTTGGCAAATGTTTGGCATTGTCTTTCTTCATGATGTCCTGCCATGGACACCATGCCTGATCATGAGTCTACTATACGGAAAGCATTGAACAGAGACATTAACCAGTTCCAATGATTCTTTAGCTGTCACTCTAGGCTTCTTTTTACCTCATCGACAATGAGGGTCTGCCCTTTGTGATTGGCTGGCGGGTAGCAGACTGTGTGTCTGGTGCTTTTGTCAGTGTATGCCTGTATGTCAATGTTTGTCTGTGTATAGACAGTAAGGACCTGGCACTGGAGGCCTTCCCGCATCCTGATTGTAATGTGGATTTGACAGTCTTTGAAGCAACGTTTTAGCCCCAATCCGGATTTTATCAAGCTTCAAATGTTATGATAATATATTTTTTATAACAAAAGTTCTTGGTAGTAAAAGGGTGATAAGATCAATGAATGTCCATCCCACCATCCCTCCAGTCTTTATCATGGCAAAAACACACATAGCCGTTTATAGGGCGTTTCTGGAAGCTCCAGGGGAAGTGACAGATACTATAATCATTAACAGGATGAGTTTCTGCCTGAAAATTTCCCAGCAATAGAAACTGAAAGTATTTCCAAAACAATATATCCGAAGAGAGCGGTTTGAGAGTGAAATCTGAAGGCTGCACCATTCACGCTCGTACAGGTATGAGAAAAATGTATGCAGAAATATTAAGAAAGCAGATATTCTCCAGACTGAGGAAAAGCACATCCTCTACATCTCTCAACTCATTGACAGGTTCCATTCTCACACTGCCTGACCATGCACACTCCCATCCCACTGTCAGGACCTGGACATTCTGACCCCTGGCAGCCCCTTAAACCCTGCAGATTTGCCATAACCCGCATGGGATATGCAGGTTCTGGGACTTTCTGCCCTGAAGGATTTGCACTCTTGCCCTGGAGCTTCACCTGCACTCTCTTTGATTATTTATTTATAAAGGATTTTACCAGGAAGGATACATTGAGATTTCTTTCGTTTTCAAGTAAGTCCTGGGTTCAAGAGCATTGAATTGTTACAGAAATACAAAGTAGTAAAATGCAAGATCTTAACACAAAAACAAATATACAGATTAACAGAAAATAAATATGTAGGAAATCTAGTCACTATGTTACATGTTTACAGGTACATTCTGTATCCAGGTATGTTAATAGAGATCTCTTAAGGGACTTAAGACTGGGGGAAGATTTGATGGTGTCTGGGAGGTTATTCCATATTTGCGGTGCTCTGTATGAAAATGAGGATCGGGCCACTTTCTTTTTGTATTGTGGTATTGCAAGTAAGGTGCAGGTCCTGGATCAGAGGTTATAGGATGAGGGACCTGTTGGGGAAGCAGCCTATTCAGGTAGGGTGGCAGCTAGGTGTCAGGATCCCTGGCTGTAGCCATCCTGAAACCCCCCTGGTGGTTCACTTCCATCCTGTTCCTGCCCTGCAGCCAGCAAACAGCATCCAGCAGTGTAAGAGTTAAACACCAAACACACGTGACTCACGAAATAAAGGGCTTTGCCCCGCACTCACACATTGCTGGTTCATTACGGCTCATGCTCACCAAGAGTGAACACCCTTGCTATTGTTGCTATCTGCTACCTGATCCTGATTCCCCATTTCTGGTTCCTGCAAATTACAACCATCATCCCCATCATCCTCTACAATCAACCTGGTTAGTCTTTGTTTCCATTCACCCTCCACCATCCATATCCTCTGTTTATCAGTGCAGACCACTGCATCCTGGGCTCATACCCCTGCCATCCAGGTGCCACCCAGGTACCATCCCCACGTTCCTGACACTAGGGATGGACTGGCAGTTCGATCCGAACAGGAGTTCGATTCAAACATTGCCCGTTCGGCGAACATCGAACATTTCCGCGTGTTCGGCCACAATGGACCACAATGCACTTTTCCACTGGCCTGAAGCTTGTAATTGGCTACAGCCTTGCACCTGACCACAGGTCAGGTGCAAGACTATGCCAATCAGGGCTCAGAGTCCTGATTGGGCAAATTTTGCCCAATCATGGGCTCACAGAGCTAAGTCCCGCAGCACACTATATAAGGCTTCCCCGCAGCTCCAGCACGTGTTTTTTTTGCAGGAGTGAGAGGAGATTGTTCTTTCAGTGTGTCTCACAGATGTCTAGCAGATTTCTGTGAATTGTAATCTGTGTCTTCTCACTGCCAGCTACTGGGGTCTCACTTTCTTCTAGCAAATATCTGTGAATTGTAATCTGTGTCTTCTCACTGCCAGCTATTGGGGTCTCACAGATTTCTAGCAGATATCTGGGAATTGTAATCTGTGTCTTCTCACTGCCAGCTATTGGGGTCTCACAGACTTCGAGCAGATATCTGGGAATTGTAATCTGTATTTTCTCACTGCCAGCTATTGGGGTCTCACAGACGTCTAGCAGATATCTGGGAATTGTATTCTGTGTCTTCTAATATTTGAATGCAGTGTCCACCCCTGCACTCTTCCACAATACCTCAGAGGGGTTACGGTGTGAAGGCACTAGCTGGCACCAAAGGCCCAATATTTGGGTGCACTGACGCGTGTACCATATTCCAATCATTTTAATATTTGAATGCAGAGTCCACCCCTGCACTCTTCCACAATACCTCCAGAGGGGTTACAGTGTGAAGGCACTAGCTAGCACCAAAGGCCCAATTTTAATGCACCTGTTGTTACTTTCATCCAAAGCCTGCAGAAGTTTCACCATAATTTAGCCCAAAAATCACTAAACTTGTTCTGCGTGTTGTAAAACGTCTCCTCTTTTCATACAGGCTGCAGTCCCAAGCAGTTGTTTATGAATAGATTAAAGGAAAACCATTTTCCGTCATTTGAAATGTCATTTTTTTTCTTTTTAAATGTTTCTATACATCCGACAAATCCGCCACTTCACGGGCAGGTTATGGGGACCTCCTAGGCATGATATTTGAAGGAATTTTTCGTTTTTATTCTTAACCTTTATTTCATGGAAAAATCACTGTTCCTTTAAAAATGTCTTTTTTTAAAAAACTTTTTTCCTTGTTTCCTGTCCCCCAGGGCACTATCCGGACCCCCATACACCTTTTATGGCAAATATCTTGCATATATGCCCTCTGGCAGGGCACTCTAAAAATCGAACGTTAGAGTCCCATTGACTTGCATTGAGTTCGAATCGTTTTCGCGTCCGAACTCGAACTTTTGAAATTGTTCGAGTTCGAATGCGAACCGAACACGGGGGTGTTCGGCTCATCCCTAGTGGCAGCTTCCCAGAGAAGCTCTTAAACACCAGGTTGGAAAGGTGAAGGGTGCGTCTAGATTCCAGCGACGACCAGTTTAGCTCTTTTAACATGTCACAATGGTGGGTCATGTAGTTAAATTGTAGCACAAAGCGGCAGAATGAGTTATACAATGTAGTAAGTTTCTGGAGGTGTGTTTGAGGGGCAGCTGCATACACTACATCTCCGTATTTGATTGCCGACATAAGCATTTGTTGTACAGTAGGTTTTCTTACCACGGGGCTCAGGCAGGATTTGTTTCTGTACAGGGCACCTAGTTTGGGGTAAAGTTTAGATGAGAGTTTTTCTATGTGGGGGCCAAAGGATAGATTTGGGTCTAACCACATACCTAGATATTTGAGAGGGACTGTGGTCAGCGTGTCATTTGATCTTGTCCCGACACATAGATGGGGCGTTTTCAATTTATGTAGTTTAGGTGCTGTTACAAAGAGCATTGTAACAGTTTTGTCAGTATTTAGAAAAAGTTTGATGTGTTTGATTCACTTTTATACCTCTGTGAATTGTTCTTGCAGCACGGCCTCCAGCTGTGGGAGATCTGGTTTGCTGGTATAGATTACAGTGTCGTCTGCGTACATATGTACAGTTGAGGCTTTGCAGACATTGAGCAGATCATATATGAATATCGTGAATAGCAGGGGCCCGAGTATTGAGCCTTGGGGTACACCGCATGTGACTGGGAGGGGGAGGGAGGAGCTGTCAGAAATGGACACATATAGCGACCGATCGGATTCATATGATTGAAACCAGGCTAGCCTGTGATCACCAATACCGGAGTTTTTAAGTTTTTGTAATAGGATGACATGATCTACGGTGTCAAAAGCCTTGGCAAAATCAAGGAAGATGGCTCCAGTTACCTTGTTCCATGCCAGCTTGGATATCATTGCAAACTTTTAAAAGGGCAGTTGTAGTTGGAGGATTTGGACGAAAGCCGGATTGATATGGGGTTAAATAGTTCCGATACTGATAATAATCACGTAATTGAGTGTAGACACATTTTTCCCGATTTTTTGACATTACAGGAAGCAATGATATCGGGCGGTCACATGACTTTGAGTTAAAGTATCGGTACTCAGTATCGGTGAGTACTTGAAAAAAGTATCGGTACTAGTACTCGGTCCTAAAAAAGTGGTATCGGTGCATCCCTACTTATATCTGTGGCATTTAAACAAGCTACACAGGGTTTGGCAAGCGCCGGGGGCCCCTGGAGCCAATGGGTCCCTGAATATAACATAGGCGGTCACGCTCCTGATGGCAGCTCTGCCCCTACCCTCATATTGTTTTATGAATCCTAAATCATTCCCATAACAGTTGCTCCTGCAGGACCCTGGACCCGCAGGCAAATCCTGCCTGCTCCTTTACGCTGTTCCTTATACGGTTCAAGATAAAGTGCATGGAATTTGAATATATCTCTATATACACTTCATATTTGTTTATAACACATATTTATATATTGTTTTGAATTTTTATAAGTATGTTTGTGATTGTTGTTCCATGGGTACACTTCAATGTGGCACACACATATCAGATCATCACATAAATACATAAGGCAGTCAATGAGGGGACATTGGAGCAAAATGCACAATGTGGGTGTTCCATTTCACTTGAAGCAGAACCAAACTCACAGGAAACCTTTCTTAGCCCAGATGTCTCAGTCTGCATCCATGCAAGGAGACATAATGCTACCATGGCATAGATATCACTGGGAAAGGAAAATATTGGTAATGGTAAATATGATTTCATCCATTTTCCTGATTTAGTTTTCTTGCAAAATCATTTAAGACTACTAAATAAATAGTTCATCAAACCAAAAACTTACCTTTGTTCCCGTAGTGTAGAGTGCAGCGCAATCCACTGCTTCTTCTGTCAATTTGTAGGGGAGCTCTGGAGGCAAATAGTTCCTCCTGTGCTTCCGCAGGTCCTGCACAACCTTGCCAACGCGAGCTCGTGCACATTTGCCCTTGGACTCCAGAAGCCTATGCCAGTGTCTATGTGCAGGTCCCAAGCCACTAATACAGCCAGTGGGGTATTTTGGCCTAGGCCAACAAGGCCTAGGCCTAGGGCAGCACTTTCCAGGGGGCGGCGGCCCGCACTGGTGGCCCCGCCCCTAAAAAAAATATATATATATTTATTTATTTTACTTTGCAAAGTATTTTACCAGGAAGGATACATTGAGATTTCACTAATTTTCAAGTATGTCCTGGGTAGGCAAGGCCTAGGCTTTCACTTTCCAGGGGGCAGCAAAAAACCTCACCACTAAATGGGTTACTCACAGAGCACCGAAATGACGCCAACATTTTGGTGTTCTGTAGTTCCCTGCACTTCGGGGAATAAAATTTCCCCACCCTGCAGTGAATTCACCATTCACTGCAGGGTCCCCAAAGTGCATGGAGTCGGCCGCTGAATGCTGCCACCGCAAACCTGTGGCCTGCTGTTTTCAAAAGAACTACTGAACGAAAATGTCTGGAATTTACATATAAGATCCTATGATTGATAATAAAAAGTTTTGTTACAGAAAAAAGAAAAACCGCTATTAAAAAAAAAGGGGGGGAATTTTGCTGAAAAATGACTAAAAGGTACTAAAAAAAATAATCAAAGACTTTTTACTGCAGATTAAAATAATAAATGGTTTATTAGATATTGCATAAAAACGGGAATATTTTTAACATTGAAACCTATGGGGTTCGCCTGAATAAACCTGCTGATTGAAACCAACGAACATCAGGGCATTTCACTGCCATTTCTCTGCTGTTTGGTGTTCTCTGAATAGATTAACCATTACTTCTCTATGGGGATTTGCAATGCCTTCAAACAGCACCATACTTGCTGGCAGTTCGCCAAACTTGTGTGTGAGCATATCACAGAGCAGTGGTGTACTTAGGGGAATGGCGGAGGGCGGGCCGCCCCAGGTACCAGTGATTATTTGTCATTAGGGGCAGTGGCGTAGCGTGGGTTGTCAGCGCCCGGGGCCAGCCAAGAATTGTGTGCGCCCCCCCCCCCAACCTGTGGACACGTTATCATGCCCTGATTCCCTTCCACCATTAGGGCATTGAACCCCTTAACTGTGATACAACAACCACTCGGGATACTTGGTTCCAGCCAAACAACATGGTATTCTAGGGTATAAACAGCCATAGACTTGAAGTTGTGAAAATGAAAGGTCTTTTTATTCCAGCATAAACAAACACCACACTTGCCTTTGAATCACTATTGCAGGTGATTAAACAAAAAACTACAAATGAAAACTAGGGATGCACCGATACCACTTTTTTTAACACTGAGTACGAGTACCGATATTTTTTAAAAGTACTCACCGATACTTTTATTATATGTCATGTGACGCTTTCCATTAAGAACAGACCTCATATAAAAATGCCCCAGCTCACGAATATATATCCCCCAGATACATATACACAGAATGTCCCCGGCTCACATGTAGATTGTCCCAGCTCTCACCTTGATATTGCCCCAGCCAGCTCTCACATGGATATTGCCCCAGCCAGCTCTCACATGGATATTGCCACAGCTCTCACCTGGATATTGCCCCAGCCAGCTCTCACATGGATATTGCCCCAGCTCTCACATGGATATTGCCCCAGCTCTCACATGGATATTGCCCCAGCTCTCACATGGATATTGCCCCAGCCAGCTCTCACATGGATATTGCCCCAGCCAGCTCTCACATGGGTATTGCCCCAGCTCACACATGGATATTGCCCCAGCTATGGATGCCAGCAGGGGTTGGGAGCCAGATGCCATGCAGCGGGTGTGCCACTGCCCGGTCTTGAACAGCGTGAGAGTTCGCGTTGAAGGGGAGGCGGCTGCGTGCGTGCGCAGGTCACGCGGTCCGGCCAGTCAGGTGGTACAGAGACTCAGTACCACCTGACTAGCCGGACCGCGTGACCTGCGCCCGCACGCAGCCGCCTCCCCTTCAACATGGACTCACGCTGTTCAGGACCGGGCACTCCCGCTGCACGGCATCTGGGCCCCTTCAACCCGCTGGCCCTTGGGCGGCACCCGAGGGCCCTGTGGGTCAGTCCGGGCCTGAACTTTTAGGGGAGCAAATTTCTTTTGAAATTATGCGCCCCTAAAAAAACTGTGCCCGGGGCCACCGCCCCCCCAGCCCCCCCACGCTACGCCACTGATTAGGGGGTACTAGGAGGTGCCACTGTCACTGTGTGTCAGCTTTGAGCTGTGTTCTCAAACAACGAGCAGCGGAGCAGGGCGTTTGCATACGGAATAAGATCGAATAGAATAAAAATCCCCCTCTCCTCCCACCATAGCTCTTCCCCTGCCCCGCAGCAGCTCTAGGAAAGGGGAGGGGGATGTGATTTGTGTGCAGAGAGAGAAGATGACAGTAAATGGCAGGTAAATTGGGGGGGGGGGTATCAGCAGAATATGAAGCCCTGTCTGCTTACTGCTGTTTAAAGTGGACCTTTCCTTAACCAGCACTGCAGTGATAGAAATTTGTCATTGTGCTGCCCGGGTGGCCTCCTGGTGAGGCTGCGTGCGTGCAGGTCACGCGGTCCGGCCAGTCAGGTGGTAGTGAGTCTCAGTACCACCTGACTGGCTGAACCACGTGACACGCACGCAGCTGCCCGCCCTTTCATTAACACGGACTCTCACTCTATTCTGGACTGAACACCCACCGGAAGGGAATCAAAGCCACGGTGCACCCTCTGGCAGTGGCACCCCACTTCTGACAAGATGGCTCCACGCACAGGCACAGCCGCAATCCTAACGTGGCCTGGAGGGACCTCCTGCTGAGTCCGTACACAGTCCCTGCTGACTCTGCACACAGCCCTACCGCGGACGGAGGCCGGTAAATGTAGAATAAATAATTGCTGTGTGCTCATATTCACTCGGTTTGCTGGGAGTCTAATTGCAGTGGATTCTGATGCACTCCGCACCTTTCATTGCTGGGAGGTTTATTGCTGTGGATTTTGATACGCTGACACACACCACACATTGCATTGCTGGGAGTTTTATTGCTGTGGATTCTGATACACTCACACACACTGCACATTGCATTGCTGGGAGTTTTATTGCTGTGGATTATGTGTTACACACACTGCATATTACTGTAAATTTTATTGCCCTGGAGCTCTCGGATACGCTCATACACACTGAACATTTCTGTGGGTTTTATTGCTGTGCAGCTCTGTGATACACTCATATGCAGTGCAGGTTTCTGTGGATTTTATTGTTCAACCAATTAGAGCGGCTGTGATCCAGTATACTTGACATGCGTGGCTGTTCTTTGTAAAATGCTTGAATTTAAACATTTCATAATTTTATTTATCGCAATAGGTACATTTGAAATGGTTTCCAAAAATACAAGTAGGCACTTGGTATCCACTTTTAATATAAAGAGAGGAAAAGGTGGAGCTCTAAGAGGAAAAGGTGGAGCTTAAAGAGGAAGGGTGGGGATTAACTAGGAAGAGGTGTGCTCTTGACAGGAAGGGGTGCCTCAAATTTAAGTTAGGGGGTGCACGAGTTTAGTCAGGCCCAGGGCAGCACAAAACCTAAATACACCACTGAATACAGCTGCTCAGTGATAATAGAGTCGATACTGGTTAATTGCTAAGGATTATTAGCTTGCACCAATATTTTTCCCTACTGGCTCCCTGTTACCGACTAGGGCCTCAGTTTAATTCCTTGGAATGAGCTTTTTCAAATGGTTATAATCTGTTAGAAAAACTTCAAATGTTTTATCTGCAAAACGTTCCATAGGCTTTAATTGTGACTCGTAAATAAATCATGTGAAATATGTCTAATTTGTTGTAATCATTAAAAAATGCTTATCCAAAGGAATTAAATCGAGGTCCCAAGATGTGTAGTTTTCTTTAAAAATAAAAGGACAAATCAAATGTGTGTAAACTCTGCTTTCCGGATGATAAAATTCATTATAAATAAAATAAATTATTGACATAAATAGTTTGTACATGTTTATTGTTCAGAACAGACCTCCTCTTTTAAACTAGACTACCTAGGAAGACCATTACAGAGAAGCCTGTCAAGCCTGCAACGAGAATACGTGTAGCCTGATTAGCTTTGCATTTCTGCAGACAATAAGCCATGCTGCGTTATTCAAGAATATGTTTTCTTCATGGGGACTTTCTACTTGATTACTGTAGTATTGAGGAGCTGTATAAAAGCTTTATTTGGATATGACTCGCTGTGCTGTATGATTGTACATAGGTAACTATATGCCCCGTATACAGAGAGGGGGAAAAAAAATATTTTATCCCCTGCTCATTTTGTACGTTTACCCACTGACAAAGAAATGATCAGTCTATAATTTTAATGGTAGCACATTACAGTGAGAGACAGAACAACAACAAACAAATCCAGAAAAACGCATTTCGCAAAAAGTGATAAATTGATTTGTATTTTAATGATTTAAATAAGTATTTGAGGGGGGTGTGGCCGGCTGCTCACGGGAGAGGGCATGTGTCGGTGGAGCTCCACATGTCCTCTCTGAAAAGGGACCCATAGCCGACTATTTCTGAAGTGATCCCGTGTGATCCCTGAGCAGCTGGCCGTCCGGAGCCCTCTTGGTTCCCCCCTCCAGACCAGAGACTTTCTTGACGGTTTCTGCCTTATGGTGACGATGGCCATCTTGCGGCCTACAACCCGGCTCCAAACGGATTCTGGCCTTGCTGGCCATACAACCCCACCCGGACTACAACTATGCAAAGGGCTGTGGAGGTAGTGAGCCCACATCTCCTGGTCGATCTAGATGACTGTTCGGCAGCTGGGGAGGTCGGACCGGTGGGGAGCTGGACCCCCCCTCTTGGGAGGTGAGGGTGCTTTGGCCTATGGTCTGGACGCCTGCCTGAAAATGATGGAGAGAATGCTGATGCCCCGCTCAGCAGGGGGTTCTGGCGCCGGATGATGGCAGTATTGCTAGGTACCCGGGAGATGATGTTCCCAGAGATGGAGAAGCCGGAGGTCGACTCAAGCTCGGCTAGCACGGCGGCCTGCTCGCCCCCTGCGGCTGTGTTGGGGAGCAGTGATGGGGCAGTGAACAACCCGGGGAGCTGGCTCCACGATCTCGGCCACCGGGGACTACCCTGACCCGTGACGTTGGTGACCCGGAGACTCAGGAACTCTGTGGTTTTGTGTTTGGCCCCTGTCGCAACCTGGTGGAAACTTTTTTGTTTTGATTCCCTTGCTGTGCTATGGATGTCTCTGGCCAGGGACGGTTAAGCAGTGTTTTTTGTGAGACTCTTCCTCCCCTTCCCCTCTTTTTTTTTTTGTTTGTTTGATGCGTACCTTTGATTTTACCTATTAATATGCTGAGATTTTTGGTGCTTTTGGTTTGTCTATTTTTCTTTACTTTTTTGTTTTCCCCTCTGCTATTTGAGATATTAAGGACTACTTACGAGAACGCCCCCCCATGTTTGTTGCATTTTTGATGTCTATATGGCCCTGCGAGGCCTATTTTGCCGGTCAGTTTGTGGCTTTTTTCGATTGCAAAATAAAAATTTGAAATATAAAAAAAAATTAAGTATTTGACCCTTCGCAAAACATGACTTAGTACTTGGTGACAAAACCCTTGTTGGCAACCACAGAGGTCACATGTTTCTTGTAGTTGGCCACCAGGTTTGCACACATCTCAGGAGGGATTTTGTCCCACTCCTCTTTGAGGATCCTTTCCAAGTTATTAAAGTGTCGATGTTGACATTTGGCAACTCGAACCTTCAGCTCCCTCCACTGATTTTCTAAGGGATTAAGTAGCGATGCACTGCTACCGAGTATGAGTACCGATACTTTTACTTAAAGGGATACTCTAGGCAACATGACCACCTAAGCTTTTTTAGGTGGTCATGATGCCCTGAGTATGTCCTTGTCTTTCCCCCCTCCCTTCGCTCAGCCGATCGGCTAAAACAGCTGAGAGACGTGGAGGACTTTACTCCACCCTCCCAGCTGTCAGTCAGCAGAGCGGGATTCATATTTCCCGCTTCTGCCGACTATTGCCGAGTAGGAGACGTCATCGCGCTTTCAGCGCGATGACGTCTCCAACTCGCCGCAGTAGCTGGCGGCAGCGGCTGAGGATTAGTGTTGCGCGCATCCTCTTGCGCGCAACACTAATCAAAGAAGATGGAGCCGGGAAGAAGCCTACTGATTGACTGGTTTACGTGAGAGGCGTGCATGCGCGCTTCTCACGTAAACCATTAGCCTAGTTAAAGATTTTCAGGACGGGAGCGGAAGAGGAGGGAGGTGAGTATATAAAAAAAAAAAGACGCCGTTGGAAACAAGTGGTTTTTAGGGTAAGTATTACAGTAGAAAAAAAAAAAATACTCACTCAGTAACTAGGTAGGGAATAGGAATATTTTAATGTTAAAAAAAAGGGGGGGAATTTTTGTCTAGAGTGTCCCTTTAAATGTCATGTGACGCTTTCCAATAAATAATTTAGGATTTTGCTGAAATCCTGTCCAGATTATGTTAATATTGAAATGTATGGCCAGACACCCCATTTACAGTTACAGGTAAATGCGTCTACACACAATTACGTTATTATTATCAATATTGGAACTACTTAACCCCAGATCAATCCGGCTTTCGTCCAAATCACTTAACTACAACCGCCCTTTTAAAAGTCTGCAATGATATCCAAGCTGGGATGGAACAAGGAAACCTAACTGGAGCCGTCTTCCTTGATTTTGCCAAGGCCTTTGACACGGTAGACCATGGAATCCTGTTAGGAAAACTTAAAAACTCTGGCAATGGTGATCGCACGCTAACCTGGTTTCAATCATATGTATCCGACCGATCACAATATGTGTCCATTTCTGGCAGCTCCTCCCTTCCGCTCCCAGTCACTTGCGGTGTACCCCAAGGCTCAATACTCGGCCCCCTGCTATTCACAATATTCATAAATGATCTGCCCAATGTCTGCAAAGCCTCAACTGTACATATGTACGCAGACGACTCCGTAATCTATACCAGAAAACCAAATCTCCCGCAGCTGGAGGCAGTGCTGCAAGAACAATTCAGAGGTAGAAAAGTGGATCAAACACAACAAACTTTTTTTAAATACTGACAAAACTATAACGATGCTCTTTGGAACAGCACCTAAACTACACAAATTGCAAACTCCCCATCTATGTGTTGGGACAAAATCAAATGGCATGCTGACCACAGTCACTTCTCTCAAATATTTAGGTATATGGTTGGACCCTCATCTATCCTTTGGCCCCCACATCGAAAAACTCTCATCTAAACTTTACCCCAAACTAGGTGCCCTGTACAGAAACAAATCCTGCCTGAGTCCCGCGGTAAGAAAGCAGATTGTATGACAAATGCTTATGCCAGCTATTGATTATTGGAGATGTAGTGTACGCAGCCGCCCCGCAAACACACCTTCAGAAACTTACTACATTGTATAACTCCTTCTGCCGCTTTGCATTACAATGTAACTACATGACCCACCATTGTGACATGTTAAAAGAGCTAAACTGGCCATCGCTGGAGTCTAAACGCACCCTTCACCTTTCCAGCCTGGTGTCTAAGAGCATTTCTGGGAAGCTGCCACCCAACCTGAATAGACTGCTTCCCCCAGCAGCTCCCTCATCCTATAACCTCCAATCCAGGATCAGCACCTTACTTGCAATACCACAATACAAAAAGACAGTGGCTCGATCCTCATTTTCCTACAGAGCACCACAATTATGGAATAACCTCCCAGACACGACCATCAAATCTTCCCCCAGTCTTAAGTCACTCAAGAGCTCCTTACTAACATACCTCAATACAGAATGCACCTGTAAACATGTAACCTAGTGACTATCAGGGTTATTCAAAGAGATTCGAAAAGTCACCGCACGTTTGGTGACTTTTCGTTCTCTTCAATTCGGTTCCTTTTGCCGATCCCATTTCGGTGACCCTGCAGTGTATTCAGCAAGCACCACAGGGTCCCCGAATTTCAGGGAAAGGCTGCCGACGAAAACTAACTGCAAAACCCACCGAATGCACGCCGAAAACCCCCAAAAACATCGGAAGAAGCCCGAGCAGGAGCCGATCGCACACAGCCGAAGCAGCTGAGACGCAGGTGAGCAAAAGGTTAGCAAAATAGTTTGTGTGAATCTGTGAAAATGAAACGCTGTTTGCAAAGGAACTACTGAGCGAAAATGTCTGAAATTTACACAGGAGGTCCAGGGAATGATAATAAAAAGGGCTGTTACAGAAAAAATAAGTAAACTTAAAAAAAAAAAATCGGACTTTTAAAAAAAATTCAGAAAAATGCTTCACGTATCCTAAAAAAATCTATAAATAAAGAGACTTTTTGCTGCAGAATTTTATAATGAACGGTTTATTAGATATTGAATTAAAACGGGAATATTTTTAACATTGATGCCTATGGGATTCTCCTGAATAAACTTGCCGAATTAAACCACCGAATGGCAGGACATTTCGGGAGCCTTTCACTGCTGGTTTGTGTTCTCTGAATAGCCGAAGCAGTGCTTTTCATGGAGTTTTCACTGCCCTCGAACAGGCACCGTATGTTCAGGCAATTCGCTAGGATTTGGCGAATTGCCTGCTCTCTGGATAGCCGAATGGCCAGGAAAGGTAACCGAAGGCTGATTTTCAGCGTTCGGTTACCTTTCTCAAGCAATTCTGAGCTCTTTGAATAACCCTGTATTTTTCCTACATATTTATTTTCTGTTAATCTGTATATTTGTGTTGTTTTTTCAATATCTTGCATTGTATTACTTTGTATTTCTGTAAGTGTAACACTTCAATGTTCTTGAACCCAGGACATACTTGAAAACGAGAGAAATCTCAATGTATCCTTCCTGGTAAAATCCTTTATAAATAAAATAAATAAAATTTATAAAACACCCAAAATTCCTTAGTGCTGTACAGTGGGAGAAACAGAATAACAAATATACATACACGTTACACACACGGAACAGAAGGAGAGCAAACTCTGCTCGAGAGCTCTCAATCTAAGAGATTTACCCACTGCTGTTAGATTTTAATTTTCTGTGTGAATATATAAATATCCTGTAATTCAATTATGATTTATAAAAGCCTGCTCTAATGCACGGCTGTGGTTTCCACCCGTCCCCCCCCCTTCTTGTCCCAATACAATGTCTGTTCAGCTTCATTTCCTCTCGAGGCTGGCCAGGGTGTTGATTAAAATGAATATCCTGTGTTAACTCTTTGAAATGCCTGCAAAATCTATGTGACGTCTGATATAGAAAACATCTCTAAACCATATATGGTAATAAGTTAACTGAGTGGCTAAACTCTGATGTAGAAATGTATCTGTATGCTGATTGACTATAAGTTCTTTGAAAGCTAATAAATTGGTCTGTCTGGCGAGGGGATGTCAGACATGATGCAGCCATATTTTGTGTGTGGGTGATATTACTGTCTCCGCTGATCAGCGTAAGCATGTATTTTCTAATTTGAGAGGAAACTGGAAAAAGGTTTATGGCATTCCATATATGGTAATTATAATAGGAAAATTTGTTTTTGTTTGTTTATGGCTATAATTTAACAACTGCACAGTGGGCAAACGTACAAAATCAGCAGGGAATCAAATAATTCCCCCCCTTATATATATATATATATAGCAAGTGATGCTATCCTGATGAAAGGAAGGTCAGTCAGTGAGCATAGATTGAAACAGATTAGTTATAATCTACAATTCTACTTTTTTTCCTAGATTTTAAGAAATTTGTGGAACAGAAAAGAAATTATGTCCGATCCTGCTGAATCTCTTGAAGATACAACCGATGCAAAGATATGGAACATATTCAAGTAAAACATATTATGTTTCTCACTCTATGACCTGCATTTCACCTGATTCATATTTATTAGACTAGTACTATGTGGGTCGGCTGGAATATCAGAGTCGGAAGCATCAGTATTACATTTCATCACTAATCATAAAACAAGCAGAAATAGTAAACCTAGCCCTAAATTTAACTAAACGTATTTAGTTTGCAGTATTGGGGTATAGAGGGTGGCATAGGGACTGTTATAGGGTGGTGGTACAGGTGGCGGTATAAAGGAAAACCATGCATACCTTTGAAATTTCCATACTTGTCTGAATTGGAAATCTCTGAATTCAAAATGCCTCTGAATTCTGAAATTTGGATTCAGAAATTTCCAAAACCGAAAAATAACGGAGGTTTTTAGCCGTGCACATTTCTATTTTTTAGATTGTATGATACTACAATTTCATATTGTGTAGTTACACAGCATGCATATCCAGATGTGTCCAGGAGTGTGTTTTTCTTTGGACACACTATTCCTGGGATGTTATTACCAGACTCGACAGGAGAATGTAAATCTCACATTAAGCATCTCCAGCACTTTCGCTCATTTTATTAGTTATAGTTTAAGGGGGACCAGGTGGTTCAGCATAAATAAAGCTAAACGTTGTATGTAATTCACAATCAAGATGCAAAAGACACACAATATTTGTATTTCTATTTTTTTAGATCAATGAAATAAATACATATTTATATCTATCTATTTCTTTATCTTTTTTTAAATCCAGGTACAAAAGTAATAAAGTTGATGGTCCATCTCCTGTGATAGACCATCAAGAGAGTCGTTGCATCTTACGTTACGAAATGGGATTTCCACAAATGGGTCTCTGCTTAATAATTGATGTAAACAATGGTGACAATGCATGTAAGTGATATAAAAAGACAGTTTAGTCACGGATGTGCAGTGAGGTTAATGGCTGGGGAGGTATTAGCTGTGAGATGGTCAGAGGAGCAGGACCAATGCAATGATTTTGGGGATTTATGGGCACACAGACGAAGATTAATTCCCCCCTTATTCATTTAATGCTTTCCCGTTTCACACTGTGATGAGCAGTATTTGGGTTTTCTGGAGGCGAGGCACTGCCTCCCCTGCATATACTGACTGCACATCTTCCCCCACGCTCCATAAAATTTCCGACAGGTTGTGTGTACAATGGGGAAGCTGAGCTTGAGGATGAACGTTTACATAATTTACAGCAAGACGGCACGTCAGCAGAGATGGGAAAGGCTCTGCCTCACCTGATTGTACGTCACTGGGTTTAATTTAGAAACTACTCCTTTGCTCCATACTGCTATTATCTGATTCTTTAATAGAATATTTCGGGAAAAAAACTGTGTCAAAGCATTGTCAGAAATTGCTCCTAAATCATGGATAATGAATGGCCTTGTGTGAGTGAGTGCGCTTACACTGTTTGATCTACCATGATGAACTCTAGCTATTGCACATTACAGCCCTACCAGCAATTTCATTAATCAGTTTTTATGAATGGAACCGCTTCTGGACTAATCTACCTAATCCTATTAACTGAAAGATCAATAGTTTCTGATTTTGGAAGATCATGTGAAGCAAACAAGTTCTTTAAAAATATCCTAGAGACTTTATTTACCAAGGATTGATCTCTACGGCTCTATTTTAAGTACGTCTGTAACTGGTGAGTGGCAGCACACAGAAATCCCACTGGTGGTAACTCCATACTACTAGCAGTTTTACACAGAAATTGACACAAAGTGTGATTACCTTTAGTAATCTTTACTGCTATCAGTATTGAATCCAGGGTCCCCAGGTTCTGTTATTGCAAGATCATGATACACAGGGGAAGGACGCCAGGGGACCAAGATAGCGGAGTATCATCATGAGAAACAGTGCAGCCACCAGAAATATCGGGGCCCTGTACTGACCCACTTGTCGGGGCTCCCTTTCCTCAGCTGCCCATTTCAGTACATTAATTAAAAATAAAGCATTTGTCCCCCTCTCCTTATTACCTTATTTTACATGGGGTTGGCTAAATACCTCATGGTCCAGCAAGGGGATCAAACATGTTTCCTGATGGGAGGCCGTTCAGACTGCGCCTCTACCTCGTGCAAACCATACTAACCGCTCCCTCAATAATGAGTCAGAGTGCTCTAACTGGACCCAGATGCCACGAACCACTGGGAAATGTGTTGGTATCTTGGCGGGCCAGTCCTGGGTGGCCAAGAGAGACCCTTAGGTCTCTGGCACAAGCCGCTCAGAGTTTAGAAAGGGCCAGGGCCCCCTTAAGCCACTGGGCCCCTGAATATATCATGTGCTGTCACCCCCCTGATGAGAAAATATGCAGAGGATTTGGGTAAAATCATGGCTTTATAATACCATTAGACTAGGAATAGTGTCATATTTTTTACTATTAACATGTACCATCCAAAAATGCAGTAAAATCAGAGGCAAGCTTCACAGATGTATATTGACATATTATAGAAGTCACCCATTTTGTTCAGCTTTCGGTTTTATTTGAAAGGTGGAAACGCAGCGTTAGTGAATTTTATGGCATTTTTTCATATCCATTTATTCATTTTTTTTCCCATTTTCACCATGCCTCGTTTTCATTTCTTGAACCTGAACTGATTTGGTCTCTGTCTTTGTGGCATAAAGCTGAAAATGCCTGAGCACCTCTGTCATTATTTTCTTATCTTTATATATTGAAGTATTCAATTTGAGGGATTTGTTGTTGTTGCTTTTAGGTTTCTTTACTTTTTCCTATGATGATTTCTATAAACACAAAAAAATATTCACATACAAAGAGACATGAATAATTTAGCAGCCTTTAAAACTGGTGTGATATAGTGACTGGACACAAATATCGGTGTTTTTGTTTCTAGCCTTATTGTGCAGCCATTGCATGGTAAAATATCACAAATAAACGCCTACTCCTGGATGCGGAGGCTAACCTCACATTGTAACATACCTGTCTAACATGGTGGACAGCTAAGCCGATTACCAACCTATAAAAGCAAAATATTGTGTACCTTTCTCCTGGGATCAGGATTAGGCTTTCTTTCACTCTGCACACGACTGCCCTCTGAGAGAACCACACATCTCCTATAAGGCCCCGTTCACACTGTGCGATTTATCGCGTGGATTTTGCTGCGACGTCGCAGCAAAATACGCGCGACGTCGCGCTGTGTAGCTTCTCCAATGCATTTCAATGGAGCTGTTCACATCTTGCCGCGCGACATCGCATGTCGCAGAAGCATGTCGCTGGTACATGACCCTTTTTTTGCGATTTGCTATCTGTGATTTTGCCATTTGTATTGGTGGTGCTTTGCAAAAATCGCACAAAACAGTGATGTCGCGCGACATTATCGCACCATGTCGCGAATATGAAAATCGCGCGGAAAGTCGTGCGACTTTCAAATCGCACAGTGTGAACGGGGCCTAAAGGGAAGTCCTAATTAGGCCTCAGCTGTTGGTTAACCCTATAGGGGAAAAGGGAGTCCTCCATCTGACGGCTGATAAACCTATGGTATACCACACTGCCCCTAATCACACTGGATGGACAGTAGGAAAACTATACTTAAAGTAACACAAAAAAGGGAGTGGCAGAAGGGGGGGCTGATATATACTGTAGGTCCTACTAAGGTATAGCAGAAACATAATCTAGATAATACCATGCTGAAAGTCTCACCAACTGCATGTTGGATCCTGAAGTGCAGGAAAAATATGCCACAGCACTGCCTCATATACTTAATGTAACACTAGTGAACATGTTCCCATTGGGGGTGTATAGGGATTGGTGCTGCCTTGGGGAGATTATTACCATTTTGGAAAGTTATTAAAACATTGAAAAATAATAGTGAACAGCAAAATGTTCAAATATGAGTGATTTTCTTCTTTTTTCTTCTTTTTAGGTTTTTCTCAGACAGGAATGAGAGAAGATGTAAAGACAGCTAAGGACACCTTTGAATTTTTGGGATTTCTGGTTACAATTACAAATGTTAAGACATACAGTGCAGCAAAAAGTATTTTGAGCAAAGGTTAGGATGTGCATGAAAGCATATATTTTTGTATAAAGTATTAAAATTCACCAAAGATAGATGGGGCTATTCACTAAGCGGCGAACTTGCCACCAAATTGCACCAAGCCAAAACCAAACCCGTACGGTGCAATTTCGAGGCCATTCGTCTACTCACTAAAATGTCAATTTGCCAAATTGACAGCGAAAAACAGTGCAGTTCGCTCCAGATCGGCGATCTTCGATAGCAGCAAAATTGTCCCATAGACAAGTAATGGTTAATCTATTCACAGAACACCGAACTGCACTGAATGCCCTGATTTTCGGTGATTCAGTTCAGGTTTAATAAGGCGAATCCTATAGGATTCAATGTAAAAAAGTAATATAATTTTTTTTTATAATGTAACAGACATTTTTATTCTTTTCAAAGGAACATTTTTATTGTTCAGACACATTTTAAGACATTTTTATTGGTTTAAACATCTATTAGGAGAATAGGAGAGTTCCAGTTTTTTTTTTCCTGCAGTTCGGCGGTTTTCAGCAACTCCATCTTTGGTGCAATAAAAGGTGAAACTCAGGAGAATTGTCAGGAGAAGAGAACAATCTAGAGCAAATAGCCGATTTGGAAAGTGAGATAAATGGGAGACTTTTTCTGGTTTGGCTAATTTGACCTAGAATTTTCACTTCCCCAGTCATTCTCCTGAGTTTCACCTCTCTCTGAATAACCCTGAAAATTGCATTTTCTTTGTTATTCTACATATTATGGGGAGAGTCATTCCTTATTATGGATGTTAGTTGTGATTTCCTCCTTTCAGGAAAGTGATCACCGCAACAATACTATTGCTGGTGTTCAAAATGTGAATGTGGACATTGGCCGCTGTCAGGTTTCCCTTTTTCCACTCTTCGAGTCTGATCGTAGTTATAGTAGCAGTCATAGCCCCCTCATGGGCCGGATTCCAACCCTGATGTAAACTTAACCAGACTTGTTGAAAACTTCCTAGAGCCATTGGGGTCTAAGGCAGTGTTTCCCAAACCTGTCCCCAGGACCCACTGACAGGCCAGGTTTGCCAGATATCTGAAGCACAGCACAGGTGATATGATCTGCAAAATCTGGTTGAGGGTCCCGAGGACCGGTTATGGAAAAACTGGTCTAAGGAGTTGTAAAGTTTATAACAGCTCTGGATAAGGTTACACCATGGTTGGAATAGGGTCCTGTGTCAAGTGGGAAATATTTCCTGTAAAGGCCAAACTGATTTTTTTTTTAACTCTTTGCTTAATTACTGGCTGGGTGGAGTAGAGGTAACATCACTGCTCTGCGTGGAGAGAGCCTGTGGAGACATGGCTTCGATCCCGGCAAGAGCACCTCCAGTAGGTGTCCGTGGGGAAGACACCTAGCGGTCCATACTCGCCACCCAGGACATACTTGAAAACAAGAGAAATCTCAATGTATCCTTCCTGGTAAAATCCTTTCTCAAAATAAATAAATAAGAAAGCAGATTACTAATTTGTGTCGTTTCAGCTGCACAAAGTGATCACAGTCAGAGCAGCAGTTTTGTGTGTGTAGTGTTGATCCAGGAGGCCGATGCTACTTCTAACCTGTATGAGTCCAGAGATATCACAGAGGAATTCACAGGGGACAAATGCAAGACTCTTCTGGGAAAACCAAAATTATTCTTTGTTTTGGTAAGTATTTTAGAAGATGAAAACTGTAACGGGTCATCCTGGAACATGTAACGCTTTATCTAACGATGATGTGTCTGTAGAAGATACACAGAATGCCAGAAAATCTTAGCTCTGCAAGAAGGGAGATCACTTGCCTTGGAAATGTCTAACATTGTGAAATTCGCATAATGTTTTCCTAATCACACATTATTTATACATATTGATGGGCAGGACACGAAATGCACTACCCCACGTTAGCTGAGAATTTTACCTTTTATATGCTGCCCATAAATTTGTGCAAGTAATGTGTGTAAGAGGGCTGCCAGAGTCACCATTTTTAGTAGATATTGATAAGTAGGACATGAAAAATTCTACCCTGCTGTATGATCATAGAACATAGTCCAGGGCAGCACATTTCATCACCTGTCCAACATTCAGCACAGCTAGCATTATGTACAGATATCAACATTTAAGGTGATTTTGCTTTATTTAGGGGACCAAGGAGGAAGACGAGTCTTCTTTGATTGAGACGGACTCTGTTTCCTCTGACGGCGGGAAGATCACCAAGATTCCAAAACAAGCGGATTTTCTATATGTCTCCTTTATAGCATCTGGTAAGACATATTTATGACCGTCCCTTTATAATTTTGTTTTCTTTTTTCATTTCTAAGCACTGAAGTCTTTTTAGTGGGTCACATGGTTAATTTTGTAAAATATAAAGTGATATTTTGACTTAAAAGGTTGGAGTCGAAGGTGTGATTTTGTAATTTGAGTCTGTGCGCATTAGGTGTGTTGTGAGGGATGTAGCATCGGGGACGTTTGTTTAAGGGAAGGTGAAGGCTTTGTTTGTGCTTTCTTAAAAAGGCACACCCTAAGGCCCGTGTCAGACGAACGCAGTGATCACGTCCATGTTGCCGCACAGTTTAACGTCCATCGTAGCATAGAATCATGATCAATAGACCCACACACGAAGTACATGCGCACTGAACTGCGCACGCACAACGCACCTGGCAAACGGACGCAAGTTAGGCAAGAAAGTAGAACCGCTAACACGGACGCACAGAGTGTGCCACGTCCACCACGTCCAAACGTTTTGTTTCCCATAGTTCCCTTTTTTTCTACGTCCGTCATAAAAAACGGACCGTGTGGGGTCTACAGTATCTTCCGTCAGAACGTCTGTCCATTGTGCACGCACGCAGAGTGCGCTCAGACTGCGTTCGTCTCATATTAGCCTTAATGCAGAAGCCTTTTTAGGTATTGGGGTTTGTGAGGATCAATTGACTCCTGATTCAAACCACGGAAAGCTGACTAATGGAAACTGACAGTCTTCAGGCCAGAAGTAACACCTCGACCGTGCCTACGAAAAGCTGGAGAGTGGGGGGCACTCAATTTTACTTTAAAAAAAAAAAACGACACGCTAGCCACCATGTCCATTTATTATTATTTAAGACTTTTATTTTGCAGAGAAAGAAAAGGTCACAGACTGACCGTCATAGTCGACCTCGCAGGGCCAGATATTGTACTCTCAGAAGAAACAAAAATAGCATAAAGGGGGGGGGAAATCAGCCAAATGTCGAAAAAGGGGGGGAGGTTATAGCAAAAGTCATTAAAAATACTTAGAAAAAAAAAAACAGTCTCATATTTATCCCCAGCCGGGGAATGTCATCGGGGAAAAAAGAAGTAAAATAATGTCTGAAGCGTCTCTGAATTATGTGTGTGTGGGGGGGGGGGGAGAACAATGGGAGCACATCAATTTGGCATCAAATAAGTAAAGGGGAAAAAATGCAGACCTGTTGTCAGCCAGTGTCTCGAAACCGCCGGAGCAGTGGGGCAGACAGGGTGAGGCGGAGTAGGCAAGGCCTATCGTGGAAGAGAAAGGCTGACAAATCAAGTAGGCCCTTGCCCGCACCGTCACCAGGATTTCTGGCCACCCAAGGCAAGGCCGCAAGTGGTTCCAAAGCAGGGGGCCGCAGGGGGGGACCAGGCAAAATCTCTTTTTCAGAGATAGGGGGATAGTCAGTCTCCAGACACCGGTCGGTGAGGTCCTTGGTGAGGGTACTCAGCAATTTAAAATCTCAACCAATGTCCAGGGAGAAGAGAACACCGCGGCGCTCTAACAGCATGCGACCTCTCTCCTCGGCAGCAGGCTACGCCCCCCCTCTAGCGTGTCGTTTTAAAGCTGCTGAGGATTCCTGTGATTCTCATCAAGATGAACCCAAACTCCTTAAGACCTAACAACACCAGCAACTCTTCAATTAGAAGGCTAGGTTTGTCTCCAGACCCTAACCCAAGTACCCCTAAAGCTATATTACTCCTAACCACAACTGATTATTAAATGATCAGACACACACAGGCATTGTGTAATAATCTTCCTCCACTTCTGAAACCGCTTTTGTAATATAAAGAGTAAGAAAAAAACTCAACAAGCTGTACGTGTCCATTGGAAGATGTAAGTCTGTGCTTCTCTGGCAAATAAGAGTATAAAGAAAGGACTGTGTAACCCATTCGTGACATGAGCTATACCAGGACCTTGAAGGTAACTTGCATTAATGATGTATAATGTACCAGTATGTGCTGATCGGGGAAGAGCATCATGAGCCACTCATTGCAAGAACACAAGCTAGGCTACTTCAGGGCCGAGGCCATTATGTAATAGCCAATAAATGCGTGATTCGACTCTATTGAGCCCTATTCCAAGATTGGTGCTAACTTAACCAGAGCTGTTGTAATCTTACCAGAGCCATTATACTCTATGGAGTTAAGTTTGAAACAGCTCTGGTTAAGTTTTCACCAACCTTGGAATAGGGCCTAATGAGTCTTCGGATATGCCGACCAGATCAGGGTTCAGCTGTAAACGCTTGTCTTGTCAGTAGTGATCTTTTCTTTTCACTTTGTGTCAGAGAGAGAGAATTGGCTGTTAAAAAGTGTCCCGGATACATATCAATAGCAATTTGTAGTTTCTGATGACTGACTGCATATTAGTTATCAGAAGACGTTAAGCTGCATATTTTACCCTAAGGGGTGACCAAGCTACTTCAATATTCCCCATGTAACCAGACATATCATGTTCCTGCCCCCCAGATGTTCCTGAACTACAGCTCCCATGATTCTCTGGCCATCTGTTGTATTAAAAGATTTCTGGGAATTGTAGACCATTAACATCTGGGGGGGCGGGGTCAGAGTGTGACATTCCTGAGTTAAACCTGAGGTTAGGATCTGTATTCAGGCTCACGTTGGGGAAGCCAACTAAATAAATGCAAGCTAAATAAATAATAAAAAAAAACACCTGTGGAGGGGACTGCCTGAACAAAAGTGGCATTCCTGGCTCACTCCGGGGAAATACCAGAGGCCATGGAAGAGGCCACGTGGCCGGGTGATCTGGGGCCAGAGGGGGCAGTCAGAGCCATGGAATCCGCCCCAATGGCTCACCCAGAGCAACCCAATGTCCCGCACACAAAAACAAAAAATAACAAAACAAAAAAAGGGGGGAGGGAGAAAGTCCATATGCCCAGCCGCCATATAGAAAGCCACATCCCAGTGGTGCAAAGGATAGTCCACAATAATAATGTCCAGAGCACAGGGAAGGAGGGGGGTATATATATCAACAAACAAAGTGTCTCATAGTGGCGGGGGAGGAATATCAACAGTCCCAGATTAACAAACACTGTAGTCCCGGTGAGAGGTCTACAACCAGGAGCACCCATGAGGGAAGAGGGGGGTATCATCCTGTGTCCAAAAACAGGAGGGCAGGAAAAGCACCCAGCTTGACCGACGGGAGACTTGTCGGATGACACCATCGGCCGTCTAAAAAGGTCACCTCAGCAGGAGAGAAGGACCACCAACAGAGCAGGTAAGGCAGCAGTCGCTCAACAGCAAGCCGATCCCCGCAGGCTTCAGGGACCGGAACCATTCTGCATCTGCCGCACAGCTCCAGGGTTGAGAAAGAGGGCCAGTGACCGGAGGGTTCCGTCAAGATACAGCAGCCGTCATCGTCCCGATACTGAGCCGCTCCTGCAGCAGAGACCACCGAGGAGTACAGGCAGGACAGTGGAAGGGAAATCTCCCCGAGCCATCCGGACCACAACCATCAGGAGCCTCACAGAACTGCACCACCGTTGATTCCGTCTCATGATCTCCAGCACACATCTGGGTCAGGGATAGAACGCAGCTCCAACCCACCTCCCTCCAATCTTGGATCCACAAGTCCCAGAACTCTCTCATCAGCTCCACCAGCATCCCTTTCGTAAGAAGCCAGGAATCTGGATCAGCCATCTGTCCAAGGAGGGTAGGCGTCTCGAAGGCAAAGTGCACACAAAAGTCACCCCAGGCCGAAGCGACGTAGCAGGCGGCGAGAATGGCAGTCAGGGAAGGCCTCACCCGTAGGCCCGAAACACAGATCCGGTCCTAACATTGGTCAGGGGCCCCACCGCCTGTCGCATCACTCAGTCCCCACTTCCCAAGGGTCACAGCTTTCAAATGGGGGGGGGGGGTGTCAAAAAAAACAGACGGATGACACAAAAACAAACAATATTAAAAAGATCAGCGGGAGAACTCAGCAATGTGCGTCCATACCAGTCCGTGGTCAGCTCCTCCCCCGAAAAAGTGTATTTTTTTTAAATAGTAAAGTATATGATGGAAATAAATGACTTTTTAGAAAGTCCATTTAATGGCGGGAAAAACGGTATATAATATGTGTGGGTTCCATAAACGAGTAAGAGGAAAATTTGACCTAAACACAAACAGCGCAGAAACGTAAAAACAGCAGCGGGCACTAAAGGATGGACTTTTATAAAACTGCGCGGTCACTAAGTGGTCAATACGTGATTAAAAACGAATTGATTTAATGGTTAATTGTATTTCCCCACCCCCCACTATCTGCAGGTAAGAATGAGGACCCAAAATTGTGGTATCTGCAGACCCTCTACACATTGCTGCAACAGCATGGGGACAGGAACAGTCTGCTGACAATCTTAACACGCATGAACAGCTTGGCTGCTCAAAAATACGAAGCTCTCGAGGTGGACAGCAATTGTTTTTTTATCACCATGCTCACCAAAGAGCTTGTGTTCCCTAGAAAAACTGATTATTACTAGAAATGAATGTCTAGCATTGATATTATTTCTTTAATAAAACAAATGTCAAGTGGCTTTTTCTTTTAATATTTCTTCTTACATTTTATTTTCTGTTTTGCACAGCTCATGATAGCAAAGGAACATGGTGTATATAGACTGATAGGATTATCAAGGGTCAACTGATCGTACATCAATTAGTAGCCAGAATAGTAGTATTGAAGCCCTATCAGTACGTTGCAAGTTAACTCATGTTAAAGACAAGTGATGGGGGGGGGGGGGGGGTTGTGGAGCCCTAGCCGTCATCAACAAGTGGAGGAGATGCAAACAAACAGGATCCTTCACTCCTGGCCACTACCAATCTCATGAAAATTATACATCATGTAACATTTCAAACATAAAAATATAAGCAAAAAAAGCAAACCAGAAAAAAAAAAGTACAAAAAAAAAAAAAAATTGTTTAAAGAGAGCATTATCACAACCATCTACAAGGTAGTTGTAAATCAGCATGGATGTGTAATCATAAATTATAAAGATGTGCTTGTTAATGCATTAAGGCTAGGGTCAGACGAACGCAGTGCGAATGCGCGTGCAGCCGCACTTTATTACGGCCGTAGTAGCAGCAAATGACTTCCAATGACAGCCAATATACGAAGTACGGCTGCATGAAAGTTCAGCCGTGCAACGCAAGCGGCAAACAAATGCATTTTTTCGAGAACGTAGAACCGCTAGTACTGACGTACAGAGTGTGCTGCGTCGCCATAGCGGCGTGTGTGCGTGATTAGGAGACGTCAGACGCTGCACATGTCCGGCCAACATCATGTCCACATGTCCGGCCAACATCACATCACGAAAATGTGCATCGTATGACCGCTATCGCGACTTCCGTGAAAAAATACGTAAATGCGTTCGGACGCACTTTTTTTTTACGGACGATGTGAAAAATGCGTTTGTCTGACTCTAGCCTTAAACTGGAGAAAAATCAATCTATTTTCTAATGCCATACTTTACTTAAATGTGTTCCTGTATACATAACATATTTAAACAGCCTATGTAGCAACAATTATATAATATGTATCAATCAATGAGAGTTTATATACAAAAAAAATAGAAAAACTTTAAACTGGTTTACAAATGCATTTTATACCCTAGCGTTCTGTAAGGAAACGTGTGAATGAAATATATTCATTCAATCTTCAATTCTTAAAAAAAAAAAAATTATATATATATATTCTGTTCCATTCAAGAATTTTACATTGCTCCTGAATTACAGTGTTTTTTTGGGTTAGAAATGACTAAACATAACCCTAGCCATAACGCTAACCCCTAAAAAAACACTAATTTGGGTGCTCTATATGTATGGAGACGAATTTTAAATGGAAGAATTCGACTTCAGACGGATTTTGTTCCTGAAAAACAGAAGGTGTCTTTTTCGACAGTCTGAAAAGTTGAAAGTTGTTAACAAAATAACAAACAGAAAAAAAATAGCTGCTCTGGACTTCTGCAATCTACCCATCTTCAGCACCTTGAAAACCAGAGTTCTATAAGATACAGTTACAAGTATTTATAAAGCGCTAGCAAATTCCGTAGCGCTGTACAATGGGTGAGACAGAATAACAAATATACATACAAGTTAAACACACAGAACAGTAGGAGAGAGGACCCTGCTCAAGAGCTTACAATCTAAGATTGGGCCACACAGAGCCCTGATCTCATAGAAGCAATGAGGTTTCCTAAGGCTAGGGTCAGATGAGCGCATTTTGTACGGACTGTGCGTCCGTGCATTAAGGACGTACTTACTGACTGACAGCAAGGTAGTGGCCACACAGTCCGTTTTTTACACTGACGTTATTTTTGACGGATGTAGCGGGGAAAATAAATTACAATGAAAAAACATTCTGTCTGTCAAAAATGCTGGACGTATAAATGCAGTCCGCCTGACCACGTTCCATCACTCACACACAAAGCTATGCATACGTTGTGGACGTGGCGCACTCCGCACGTCCGTTCTAGCAGTATTACGTTCTTGCCTAACCTGCGTCCGTTTGCAGCGTCCGTCAGCCTCCGCACTTCTGTGCAGACGTACTTCGTGTGTGGACCTCCATTTAACACAATTGTATGCTATCACGGACGTACTTCTGTGCGGGCAACACGGACGTTAACACTGCGCTCGTATGACCCCAGCCTAAATTCACAGAAGAACCGTTAGTGCTTTAAGATTTTTGTAACAGCCTGCCTGCCGAGTGCCAACAAAATGTGTGCAAGTGTAGCTAGATGAATGGACGCTGATTTGAAAGCAAATGTTTGTCTCTCCAAATACGGATTTGTTCACTTACGTTGCAGTTTGAGAAGTGATAAATATACACGGCTAACATTTCATTTATGAAAATAACCTTACTTTGCAGTATTTGTTCACCTGCCTTTAAACTTTGCACAATAATGTATATGTGCTGGGATCATATGTAATTAGTATAATAATAATAAATATCCTATATGGTCACTTAATAAGGAAGCATATGATCAAACACCTAAAAGCACCAGATACTGTGACCGCAGCCGCTCAACTTGGCCCCTGATCAACTGTCTCCCACATAAAACAAATGGGAAAATTCATGGTGTGTCAGAGGCACAAAACAATAGACATGTGCATTCGTTTTAGTACTAAAACGATTTAGTCCGAATTTTGGGATAATTTAGTTTTCGTATGACTCAAGAGATACAAAACTGCTCAGTGCAAAAAAAGAAAGAAACTAAAATAAAATGCTCTACATTTTAGTTTCAGTCCTTTTTGTGATATTACATTGATGAGTGAAGGAGACCAGCAATGAAGAGAGCAACATCCGAAGTTCTGCACCCTCCACATGCCAATGCAGTAGGATGTTCTATACAGAGAGGGGCATTAATTAATGCAGGAGGATGTTCTATACATTATACAGAGAGGGGTATTAATGCAGGAGGATGTTATATACAATATACAGAGAAAGGTATAACTTGAGGAGGATGTTCTATACAGAGAGGGACATTAATTAATTCAGGAGGATGTTCTATACATTATACAGAGAGGGGTATTAATTAATGCAGGAGGATGTTCTAAACATTATACAGAGAGGAGCCTTTTTTTTTTTAGCCTTTAAATCCAGTGGCTGTGAGCGCTGAGATCAGCTGCTTGTTATATTATCTCTCAAAACATTATATCAGGCTCAGCTGTTACAGTATCTGACTGTAACAGGGCTCAGAGTTTCAGTAAAACAAGGAAATAATATTGTTCTAACCTCTTATATATAAAAATATTTACTAGTTTTACTGAAACTCTGAGCGCTGTGATGAGCAGCAGTCAGTTACTGTAACAGCTTTGCCTGACACGGGGCAGTATTACAATGTTGGTGCTAACTTAACCAGAGCTGTTGTAAACTGAAAACCCCCATAGGCTACAATGGCTCTGGGAAGTTTACAACAGCTCTGGTTAAGTTAGCACCAACTATGTAATATGGCCCACATTGTGCTGAGAGTGAGAGATACTGTAACAAGCAGCGATCTCAGCCCTCTGAGGAGCCACTACAATAGTAATTGTATCCACTGGTTTTCGGATGAATGAAATTAGTTTTCATACTAAAGAACTGAAAACGAATTTCTTTAGCAACTAAATAAATTGCATTTTAGGACTAATCCATTAGTTCAAAACGAAATTTTGTGCTGTGCACATGTCTACAAAACAAGAACCCCCAAATAATAGAAAGTGAGAGAGATAGTACAGAAACGCCAACGTAAATCACCAGCCTACCACTAAAATAAGCATAAAAATCATTGCACAGCAACAAGTCTTATTGTGGAGAAGAAAAACCCAAATTCATATTGATCAAATTATACAAATATTTCATTTTTTTTAATAATACAGCGTATGAAGAGTGAAAAGCACCTGAATATGTACAGTATCATATCTTAACATTTAGATTTTTATATTTTGCAATATATTACAATAATTTAAAACATACTAACAGAATGGGTAAAAAAATAAAACCTCTAACATCACCATTTCTTTTATTTTTAAGGATGTTTTTGAATGCTCATCATTAGTACCGACATCTAGGAGATGTGAAAAGTAGTTTGTAAACGTAGTGACAACGGTTTTACAGTGAACGTTTTGTTCTAACAGCAGGAGCATGGTATTGCAACAAAGAAAGAAAAAATAAATAAGGGGCAGTTTGAACACACCGTATAGGGCTATTTATCTCTGTGCCTTTGTGTTAAGCTCATCCAAAGCTTCCAACATGAGCTTGTCTGGTATTTCTGTGTTTACATCATTCCAGTCTGTCAGGCTGAGATCCACAGCATCTGCAAACTCTATGTCCTCTGCAGCTTGCAGGAGAGAGGCATCGTCTATCTCGTCCTCCCACTGCCTCTCGCTTTCTTCTGGTCTGGGGGTGTTGCACTGTTCTGAGAACGGTCTCTCATTAGGAAAGCGAAGTGGTGTGGATTCCTTGATATTTCCGTTTTCATCCATTGTGATGAAGCATTCCTCGACTTCCTGAAAGTAGAAACAAGGTATTTTTTAACCTGGTTCATCTGTTATAACGCCTGTGAATCTTTTAAGGCTAGGGTCAGACGAACGCATTTTTCACGTTGTCCGTGAAAAAGTGCGTTCGAACGAACGTACGTATTTTTTCCCGGAATACGCGATAGCAGTCATACGATGCGCCTTTTCGTCCGTGATTTTGTACGGATCGTCAATAAAACACTTTTTGTGTCTGGACGTTATGTTAGCCGGACATTAGCAGCGTCTGACGTCTCCCAATCACACAAACACGCCGCTATGCGGCCGCAGCGCACTCTGTACGTCAGTACTAGCGGTTTGACGTTCTCGAAAAAATGCGTTCGTTGGCCACTTGCGTTGCACGGACGAACTTTCGTGCGGCCGTTCGTCGTATGTTCCCCGGCATTGGACCTCATTTGCTGCTAGCACGGCCGTGATTTCGTGCGGCTAAACGCACGTGAAAAATGCGTTCGTCTGACCCTAGCCTTACATAGCTCGAACGTATTCTCTTGCTATTCCCGTTTGAGGTTTCTCACTTGAGCCGAGTCCTCTTTTCCTAGTGTCCTCATGTGTCTAACTTGTTGTTATAAGGACACTATTAAAATTCCCCTTTTCTTCCTTTAAATAAATGGGGACATGCTGCGGATGGCCTCTGCCCAATTGTATTTTTTATTTTGTTTAATTTTACTCCCCTTTCCTCCCCCTCTCTGCGCTCCTCTCCAGCTCAGGGGCTTCTGGAAATTTGCTACACAAATTGTGCCGCATAGGATCCCTAAATTGTGCATTGCTTTAGACTAGCACATTTTACACGCAAGTTCTGAAGCACCTGCGCAGAACTGATCGATTGGCTGCCTCTCTCGGCACGCTCACCATCACAGGTGGTCTCCACACCCTTTTGTAATGCTGATGTCACTAGTAACCCGGCAGGCTGGGTCATTCAAAATTATCACCCAATCGGGGCTCCAGGGGGCACCCCTCACATCCTGAACAACTTAAAATTAAAAGGAACACTCTTTAGTATTTAAAGTTTGTTACATAATTGTAATTTTGTTATTTAAAAAGGGATGGATCGATTAAATGCATGGATCCATATTCCCTGAATATTATTTGTGGGGAGCACAATAAAAGATGGTATTATAGAGGAGCAGTGGCATCCTCATAAGGCTAGCGTCAGACGAACGCAGTGATCACGTCCGTGTCGCCGCATAGTTTAACGTCCATCGTAGCATTGATTTGTGATCAATAGGAACCAACACACGAAGTACGTGCACACCGAAGTGCACACGCACCATGCAGGTGGCAACGGACGCCATTTAGGCCTCGATGTAAAAGTGCTGCGACGGACGCCCAGAGTGTGCCACGTCTGCATAGCGGCCTTTGTGTGTGATGACGCGACGTGAGACGCAGCGCATATGCAACGTCCATCATGTTGACGCTCAGAAGTTTTTTTGGTCTGGCTGACTGTACCTGTCATTTAATTTTAATTGTTTGCCATATTTCCCTTCATTTCTACGTCCATCAAAAAAAAAAAAAAACAGACCATGTGGTGTCTACAGTATCTTCCATCAGCACGTACATCCGTTGTGCACGCATGCAGTGTGCGCTCAGACTGCGTTCACCTGATATTAGCCTAAAACCTTAGGTCTGCTACCCTATCAGGTGAAGTGTGAATTCTTACACATCAATAACGTCCTGATAAAGTCCCATTCTACACTTGAAGGGACGAAACGCGTTGAATATTGATGGATTTTTTTATTTATTGTACCCGTTTTAAATATTGTTTTATCGAGTACACGAGAATGTCCAGCTCTGACTGCGGTTCCTGATTTTACCAGTGGATTTCCATCTGGCCTAAAGTTCCCCAGAAAGGAGCAGGAACGGCAGGTCTCTGATAATTGGAGCATGGTTCAGACAAGCATGAATCTTTTTATTTCTGGTGCACAGTTTTAATTATCCATTGCAGGATTGTTTATTCAACACAGTGTGCACTATTGATTCTTCCATTTTATACTGTAGGGGGCTCTTTTATATATGTTTTTTGGATCTGTGGAGTGCATAAGAAGGAGCAGCACTGGAAAGCCCCTGCGGTTTTGTATAAATTCATTATTTATTTGGGAGAAGTGTGAAAGGAACTTCTGTTTTTGTTTCTCTCTATCTACCCGTCCTGCAAACCTGCATTACCGACCCCCGATATGGGATACGTAGGAGCAATGCTGCTAGCATGTGACCTGCAGCTATGAGAGCTTGATTGCATGCGATCTTGCACAGGACTGGAAGAAGGACATTGAAGAAATATTATTTGTCCTCAGAGTTTTTCCAAGTGTGGTGAGGAAGCAGCGGATGGTCTTCTCTTTATCATAGGATCTGTTTAACAACAAAGCTCTATCATCCAAAAAGCACGATGCAGTGACAGATGAGGAGCCAGGGTAGGATTGACTGGTGTTGATCTGTTCTGTTCACTTAAAATGCACACAGTGCTAACCTCAATCTAAGGATAAAGATAAAAAATGACAGACCTCCTTTAAGAGCGATGGCAGGCAAATGTCATGGGGTAAGGGATAATCTGAAAGGAAAAATATGCAACAAAATGTACATCACGTAAATGGTAAACACAGCACTGGTTAAAAACAAACAAAAAACTGCGTACTTATGCTGGTATGTGAAAAGATTAAGGCTAGGGTCAGACGAAAGCATTTTTCCCCGCGAACGTGAAAAAGTGCTTCCGAACGCATTGACGTATTTTTTCACGGAATGCGCAAAAACGGTCAGACGACGCGCATTTTCGGGCGTGATTTTGTACAGATCATCAATAAAACTCTTTGTGTCTGGACATTATGTTGGCCGGACATTAGCAGCGTCTGACATCCCCTAATCACGCAGCAGCTGCGCACTCAGTACTAGCGGTTCAGCGTTCTCAGAAAAATGCGTTCAAATTCCACTTGCGTTGCACGGCCGGACTTTTGTGCGGCCGTACATAGTATATTGGCCGTCATCTGCTGCTAGTGCGGCCGTAATTATGTGCGCCAGACCGCACGTTAAAAGTGCGCTGGTCTGACCCCAGCCTTAATCTTCAAGTTTCACCACATATACACCAGACAGGAAAAAAATTAAATTATTTGATACGGATTAGTTCAGCCTGATTTATCAAGATGTCATAAACCCCAGCAAATATTATGCACATAACACCCAACGTGACTAATGTAATTACTAAACAATTGTAATGTGAACCAAAAAATGGTTAATCCAATGTAGCAATGATACCAAGTAAAGTGAAACAAAACACTAAATATTATGAAAAAACGCTAATTGCCAATAAGAGAGCTCTGGTGGGATCATGAATAGCTACAGCATACAGGCAATATAATAAATAGATTAAAATCACACATTAACAACAGTAGGTAATTCCCACAGGGGGGATACCTAAACACGGTGCCAGGCACCCAAAACAATGGGCCTAACCCACCAATGATATAGACAACGACTTATAACCACCCAATATACATCAGCATATGGATAGTTACTAAAGGGATTGGGTCCCTGTAAATAATATTTATTAGAAAAAAAATCAACAGAAAATTTAAAAGCAACACAGATTGCATATGGAAACACACAGGTGCAATGTGGTAAATTATAGGAGTACCTAGAAACAATTCATATGATAGCAGTCATTATAGACACATAGAAGGTTTCAACTATAATATTGAGAATTGAACCCTGACCAAACCAGGAATATTCAGTATTCCGCTGTACATCAATCATCAGTCTTATCCACCCACATAGCACCACAAAACCAGATAAAATATGGGGATTTGACAATTGCACCCCAACAGATAAAAAAAGCAAAAAATGCTTAGCACCACATCATTAGACAACAAGTACAACGCGTATCGACAGCCTTCATGCTGTCTTCATCAGGGGAAAAAAAACACATAGTATCGCGGTGTTAGGACAGGCGTGTGTTTAAATAAACCCAGCAATTACCTGGTAATCGGCAATCTGTTGGGGTGCAATTGTCAAATCCCCATATTTTATCTGGTTTTGTGGTGCTACGTGGGTGGATAACACTGATGATTGATGTACAGCGGAATACTGAATATTCCTGGTTTGGTCAGGGTTCAATTCTCAATATTATAGTTGAAACCTTCTATATGTCTATAATGACTGCTATCATATGAATTGTTTCTAGGTACTCCTATAATTTACCACATTGCATATGGAAACACACAGGTGCAATCTGTGTTGCTTTTAAATTTTCTGTTGATTTTTTTTCTAATAAATATTATTTACAGGGACCCAATCACTTTAGTAACTATCCATATGCTGATGTATATTGGGTGGTTATAAGTCGTTGTCTATATCTAAAAATCACACATTCTAAATAATACGCTTTATTCCTAGAAATGTCTTTGGAATATATACTCACAGTCCGACTTGAATTTTTGTGCTTTGCACACCGGGTCGTGGCACTTTTGGTACCAAACTTCATTCTTCAAATCAACCACAAACCTTAACAAAAATATAAGAATATTAGAAAAAGTCCAGCACTCTATGAATTAGCTGTGTATTTGGTTGTAGTTTTACCATCCAAGTAATAAAAAATATCCGGCAGTCCTTCATAACCAGTCCACTACCTTTATTGAGTATACCGTAGATCAGGGTTCCTCGACTCCAGTCCTCGGGACCCACTACAGGCCAGATTTTGCGGATCACCTTGGGGAAATGCAGACTGAATACTGCAATCACTGAGCAGCAAATCATATCACCTGTGCTGAGCTTCAGATATCCTGCAAACCTGGCCTGTTAGTGGGTCCTGAGGATACGAGTTGAGAAACACTGCTGTAGATACTCGAGTATAGCGCGACCCGAATATAACTCCATGGATAGAGATTTATTATGTAAATGAGAGAATATTCAAGACTCGAATATAATGCGAGGAACAAAATTTTACTGTACTGGTAAACAATTAAAATCCTTCCAGGTTCTCTCAACACAGTCAGGCTCCCCCTCAGGCCAGGGTGCTCTGCTCTAGAATGATTGCAGTTGTTACTAAGTATGAAGCCGCCGGCCACCCAACTTCTTTACTAGCGATTTAGATAACCGGCGGAGGCGAGCGAGGTGAATGATTGGCTTAAACTGAGCGTGCCCTCTGGCTGTGATGGATCCCGCCTCTCCCAAATCCGGGAGTTCCTGAAGTGGTTGCAAGGATCAGGGAGCCCGCATTCACTTCAGCGAGACTACCGGAACTTCCCGGGAGACTTGGGATCCAGAGCAAGGCAAGTTTTTTTTTTTACACGCAATGCAGATGTCTCATATATAACGCGACCCCTCCAATTTTAAGGTCAATTTTTGTCACCAAAATTTAGCGGTATACTCGAGTATCTACAGTACTCAATCTTCAAAAGCACCTGCCGTTGCCGTGAGCCAGTGTACTCTATGTGGTTTTAATTCAGACCAATGCAAAAAAAAATCATTTATTACAATCAGGTTCCAGGATGTGCCCCTAAAGTTTCAACACATCCACTATGACAGCAAACTTGGAATCTTGTGGAAATTATTTCAGATGCTCTGAGATCCATTTTATCCTTTGCGGGAACAAAGAGCCCAAGCTATAACTTCAATGTAGTAGCGCTTCTTGGCCAGCAGAGGGAGCTGTCAAAACGTGGTTACGTACTGAGTGTCCCTCTGTATAGAATTACTGTGTGGGTAATGAAAAGTCATTTTCCATAAAATCACTGGGTCCTGCCAGTGGTTTTTGGAGGGGGGGGGGGGACGACAGAGCATGTACAGAAGGAGGGGGACAAAAAACAGTTCGTAGCGAGGGGGTTAAAAGCCAAATTTATTTAAACAACAATGTTTCAACTAATTTCAAAGTGTTGTTTTATCAAGCTTTATAAACCCTGGATTTGGGATGAAATCTTGCCATTTATACAGACCGCATCTGGCTTATAAGAATGAGTGCTGAACATTTTTTTATTGCTATACATCAACTAAATACACAGCCGATTCGACTTTATAGAAATGGGCCTTCAAAGCACGAATGTTGGTTAGATTGTTAAAAGTTTGGATCAAACCAAAAGTGAACCCTTATACCAAGGATCTCAAACTTTGGCCCGCCCAGATGTTTCTAAACTACAACTCCCATGATTCTCTGGCCATCTACTGCAGTCAAAGAATTGAGAGAATTGTAGGCATTCAACATCTGGGGGGGGTCAGAGTTTGAGACCCCCCTCCCTGCCTTACACGATCAGACAGTCTTTGAATTTGTTCCTCTATAACACAACATTTTATATTTTAATCTATTTCATAAAAGTGTTTTTATTCATTTACACAAAGAAAATCCGCAAGAGAGAGCAAATACTCACATCACATTATTACTTTTATGCGGCCGCCCTATGTTTTCACAGAAGCGGTAGTTAACAATATCATAGATGAGGAGTTCTTCCAGGAAGAAATAGTTCCATGCCCGTAAACCTAGAAAGTGAACAGCAGCAATAATTACATGATGCCAAGCGGTCAGCAATAGAATAGCTACATGCAAATATAAGGGGAAAGGAGTGGAGTCATACTTCCTTTAAAGCCACCTTGTGTTACAAGCGACAGGATGAAATAATCAATTTCTGGGTAAGGTGAAAACTTGTAGCCTTTCAAAATAATACCTGCGGGGGGGGAAACCAAGCACAAAACATCATAAAAACCTGTTTATACAAAAGATAACAGACATCTGGTCTCTCTGTACATGCTCAAACAATGAATCAGCATTTTCCACAGGATAAGTGAATGACACATTTTCTCCTAAACCCTTCCTAGAATATTCCAACGACAAACCGTGATAAATAAAGGTGCGGAAAAAATAAATAATTTTCTATTTGTAAAGTATTTTACCAGGAAGGATACATTGAGATTTCTCTCGTTTTCAAGGATGTCCTGGGTTCAAGAAACATTGAATTGTTACAGTTGTTACAGAAATACAAAGTAATAAATGCAAGATATTAAAAACAAAACACAAATATACAGATTAACCTCCCTGGCGGTCCAATTCTGAGATATTTTATATGTTAGAAACGGTCCTATTTATTCTGGCCCCCTAGCGGTATGAGTGTGACTCGGGGGTTAACTTTCAATACTGAAAGCGGTATCCCCGAGCCACAATCGGGCCGATACTTACATGTCCTGCGCTCCCTCGCTGTCCCTGCAGTCACACTGCAGCCGATCGCGATGTCACACTTCCTAGTTCACTCCTCGCTAGAAGAGATCCAGACAGTGTGAGTTTGCAAGCGGCTGGAGGAGACAGCGGGGATCAGTGAGGGAGCGCAGGACATGTAAGTGGCTCGGGAATACTGCTTTCGGTACAAAACGTTAACCCCGAGCCACACTCGGGAAAACCGTCAGTGGGGTTAACAAAAAATAAATATGTAATATAGAGCTGCAACTAACGATTATCTTCATAAATCGATTAATTGAAAACATAAAATCGGCCAACTAAGAGATTCAACGGGGAAAAAATTGTTTTTTTTCCCTTTACTTAAACAAAGACTATGCTAAAACAATAAATAAACCTTTGTCTGCCCTCCCCTTTTTTTCTTACGCACCTTGCAAAGTATACGTAACTTAAATCAACATGTAATTAGGCATTCATTGGTGTTTACAAATAGAAAGAAGTCTTGTGCGTTCAATACCTGATGGGCTGAGATTCCGGGTGCCAATACACGCAGGCGAGCTCTTCTCACTTCCACTACTGGCACATTTTAAAATTTTTAAAGAATCTGAAAACCTAAAGAAATTAATAAAATCAAATGTAATTAATGTATAATGCCAGATCATGTGATTTTTGTTTTCACCTATTCTAAATTAAGGACAGACCTTGCATTTACAGGTCTTAAAAGTATGTGTTCCAATTAATACTGAATCTGTAAACATTAAGGGCCCCATTACATTCTTCACGCAAAAACGAACGTGCAACGTGTGAATTTTTGTGGAAAGCGTTAAACGTTAACGTGCGTAAATCAACGCTGGTATTACAATCCTCATACATTTTTTCATCCGTCAAAAAATAACGCGAGTGCAGCAACGTTGCGCGCAGAAATCAGTGTGCGGACCATTTTTTTCACGTGATTCAGCCAATCAGAATTAAAAAACACAATTGTCTCACGTTAAGTTTTTGCGCCTGTCAAAGTCAATCTGCGCATATATGCTGAATCAATAAAAAAAGCACGCACAACTTCTCAAATTTATTGGTTTGGTATGTGTAGAATGTGTAACTATACTTTGCTGCGTATTTTTTTTTGGGCTGGTGAATTTGGGTTCGGCCGGGTTGATAGAATTTGCCTTTAACACCAGCTTTTAGGAGTTGCTAAAATTATGCGCGCAAAGGCTGTGCGTTACAAACTGTGCATAGATTGTAATACCAAACGATGTATACGTGTGTTTTTGGCACTGATATTGTAATACGACGTTCAGCGCAAAGGGTTTTGCCCCTTGCGTTAATGCGTTTTTGCGCGCGCTTTGACGTTTGCGCGAAGATTGTAATAGGGCCCCAAAAGATAGGTGAAAATAGATGGCTCAGAGTAGGTAGCTCCTCTCAAATCAAACATTCGTCCGCTGAACTGACAGTGGCTGATCACCCGATTCCATCACAGGCTCTAATGGATCAGATGGAAAGATCCTTACATAGAACAAATCTTTAAAAACCACTTGGGTCAGCATCTCAAGTAATCCATTCGTAAATTTTGCATACGCAAAAAAAACATAGTATTAGGATTCAATGAAATGCACCCTTTTGACTGTCATTTTACTGGGGAGCAAATATGTAGTTGGTACAATTTGCACCATTATTTGTATTTCTTCTCCACAGAATAGGAGGATCACATATACTTAAAAGGGTCAGTACCACCAAAAAGATGAAATGTTCTTATTGTGTTTATTTTATGTTGCTGATTTCTTACATGTGCTTTGTTTCTCTTGTTTGTTTAGTTAAGATAGTCTTTTACTCTCCATGTGTCACTGGAGGCATCCATTGTGTGAGATTTTTTGTTGTAAACTGACCCCCACCCACCCACAGTATCTTTACCGCACTTGCTCCTCACTCTGTAGCAATGGCCATAGAATGGAGACAATAGGTCAGTCACGGACTTAAATCATTATATTGTGTGGGATGTATTCAAAGGACATCACCTGGGGGTCTTTTAAGCCCCCTGTCATATCTCCTTCAGCTGCCAGCTCTTATCTTGGGTAGCAGAGTTAGGACAATAGCTCCCCCTGCTGCCTTACCTAAACATTCCCTTCTCCACCTCATGAACTGCTAAATACTGTATAGAATGAAGCACAGTCACAAAAGTAAAACTCACTATAAAATTTTGGTAAATGTTGCATCATGGGAAAAATACACAAATTGGAATCAGAAGACAAAAACACCCAATTTTCTTTTTTATATGAAATTACTTCAGAAAAAAAATAAAAACAAGCCGCAGCATGCGTTTTATAATATGGTGGTGTTGTTTGTAATGCACAAGTAATCTAGTTACAGCTTATATAAGTGGTAGTGTCCCTTTACTGCATCCTCCAAATAAAACCAGGGGGAGAGGAGGTCCTTTTAAATAGAATCATCATGTTGCTGGTAGGAGATATTTATGGTTCAAATGAACAACAAAAATCCCTTTATACTACATTATCTGTGCCAATTTAATTTTATTGTATCTGTAAAGATAAAACTACAATTAACTTTCCTTTATAAACAAGTGGGAGACACATCTGCAAACTGCTGTAAGTCCTACACCGTTCACCTGAGTTGGATGTACATACCTTCAAATTAAAGCTGACAGTCTGCAGTTAAAGCACATTGTGTTTGTTTCATTCCAACTCCATTGTGGTGGTGTATAGAGCCAAAGATGTTAGAATTGTGTCGATGTCCCAATATTTCTGGACCTGACTGTATGTCTCATGTTTGTGCTCCCCCATTGTACAGAGCTGCGGAACTTGTTAGCGCTTTATAAAACTTGTAACTGTTTCCATAGAGATTTGAGTAAGAAAGGTAAGGGCAACTATAGGTACAGCTTCAAAGCCTGCAAAATAAATAAAAGTTCTGACTCATGTTGATATGTCGTGCATGTACATGTAAACCATGAAAAAGCGCAAGTGAGTGAGTCTGTGTATGAGAGAGCGTGAGTGTGTGAGCGAGTCAGCAGGTCAGTGAGTTTTGCTTTCATAGTTGCTAATATTCAGTTCCTCGGTTTCCCCAGTCTGAGGTCCTGAGCTGCACAGCTTGTGTTAGTTCATACAGTCACAGGTATTTAAAATGCGCTAGCAAGGTCCGTAGCGCTGTACAATGAGAGAGGCAGAATAAAAAAAGTCCATACAAGTTAACACACAGAACAGTAGGAGAGGACCTTGCCCAAGAGCTTACAATCTAAGGCTGGGGTCAGACTAACGCATTTTTAACGTGCGTTTAGGCGCACTTAATCACAGCTGCAGTAGCAGCAAATGACAGGCAATGACGGCCAATATACGAAGTACGGCCGCACGAAAGTCCGGCCGCGCAACGCAAGTGGAAAATGAACGCATTTTTTCGAGAACGCAGAACAGCTAGAACTGACGTACAGAGTGCGCAGCGTCCACTAGCGGCGTGTGTGCGTGATTAGGAGATGTCAGACGCTACTAATGTCCAGCCTACATAACGTCCAGACGTAAGAACTGTTTTATATTGATCAGTAAAAAAATCACTCACGAAAATGCTCGTCGTCTGACCGTTTTCGCTCATTCCGTGAAAAAATCCGGCAATGCATTCGGACGCACTTTTTGACGGTTGCTGCTAATAATGCACTCGTTTGACCCTAGCCTAAGAGGAGAGGGGTGACACACTGGGTGAGGGTAATAGCTGATTATGTGAAGTAATGGTGTGCAGGGGGGCTGTGGGCAAGATGGAGCAAAAAATGTAGTTCATGTGAAGCTTTGATGGGTGGAGTAGTGGGTGCAGTAGTGGGTGGGGAATATTCAGGAAGTATGAGCTGAAGGGGCGTCGCCAGAGAAGATAATTTTTTTATTTTTTTTACACATTTTTAAAAATTTTATAGATTTATTCTAGTTTATCTATAGGTATAAAAGTGTTTAAGTGTCAATAAAAAAAAACCATTTCTAGAGATGCATATCCCTTTAATTACCTCAGATGCTACTTTGTAGCTGATTGGTGATGAGTGCTGCTGCTTTATTCAGATTCCGTTTTGTCCTTACACAAAAGGAGTTTGTTTTTATTTTAGTTTACAACAGTAGCAAAAGTATTGCACAAAGCTTGGGGTATTACGGCCAGGTTGAGGCGCTGTACTGCCAGTGTTTTATCCTTACTTGGAGCTGGAGTTCCATGCCACCACCCTATCCTCCCTGTCATACTCTCGCTCTCTCCGGTCCAGAGCTCCCATTCCTCTCTTTGGACCAGTCTCTTGCCCAAACTCATTCCCTCTCAGACTCGGGACCGGTCCCTTGCCCAAACTCACTCCTTCCCACCTCTGGTCCCAGTCCCACTCAGTTTGTTCAAGAAATTATTTTAAAGGTACACTCTTTACACCCTTCTCTACGTGCTGACATCACATCTATCCGAGTACTCGTACAAGCATTCGTTCAGGGAAGAAGACATGGGCTTGATCTCCACACGCAGCATCAATCCATCACTCTGACCAGGTGCAAGTCAAGGCTGGCCAATCAAGCGCACAGCCTGGCGATGATTCTCAATATTGAGCACACTTACTAGAAAAGGAGTTCCGACTCTCAGAAATCAGATCAGAGCAGTACTCACTGGTCTCAGCTTCTGGGTGGGTCTAATCACCCACACAGCAGGCTGAATTAACCCACACCCCAGGAAGAGAGTGACAAGGGCACGCTGGGTAACTCTGACCACCATCAAACTACACTGAGTGGTCCCAATGCTTAGAGAGTACCTTTTTAAGACTTTTCCTATCTTGGTCCATGTTGTAGAATGACAGATGCCAGCACAGAGCTGAGCGTTTAATGAAACAGCCCTTGCATGGAAATAAATATTCATCAGGTTTAGATTGTAACAACTCTGCACTTTAGGTCAGAGTCAAACACTACATAAATAAAAAAAATTAAAAAACAAAAATCAATATGTTATCATCAAGTAAAAAGCAGCTTTCACGATTTCTACACGTTGCACAGATGTGAAGCCTTACCGGACATTGCTAATTAGGGAGCGGAGAAAAATGTGCTCTTCTGCACTGACGTTTTTCTCAGGCTTGCTTAAAACGTTATTGTCCCTCGCAACGTCGAAGAACACATCCTTACCCAATTTAGAGGACTTGTATAAACGGAAATTTCTGTTGTTTGTGTAAACTCCTTTATGTGCAGAAAAACATAGGAAACAAAAACACATAAATAAGAGAAGTACAACCACTTCCGAAAAATGAGTGACACACAAAACAGGAAATATCGTGCAAATCAAGAAAAAAAAAAAAAAACTCCTGTAATTATAATAACTGATATCACTCAACCCCCTCCCCCATATATCCTTCACAAAAAAAGAAGAAACATAACTTTACCTAGATCAATGAAGAGCTGCTTCCCACCTTGTTTATCATTTACAATAAGTTGGTACAGGTCAGACTCGGTTTGCTGGATCCGGTTAGAATTGTCTCTATGTTCAGAGCTTGCCGTCACAGTGTTATCCGGTGCAGGGGCCGCTGCAGTAGAAGAGATATCGCCAACTCCACGTTCTGAGCCTGGTCTATTGCATTTGAGTTCAGCTGACGAGAGCACCGGTTGCAGCGCACTTTTTATAAAATTTCCTGTTTTAAATTGTAAGAAATAACAAGACTTTTATCATACAGTGGCAAGAAATAGTATGTGAACCCTTTGGGATTACGTGGAGTTTTGCAGGAATTGGTCATAAAATGTGCTCTGATCTTCATCTAAGTCACAACAATTTGAAAAACACATTCTGCTTAAAATAATACAACACAAACATTATATGTTTTCATGTGTTTATTGAACAGAAGTTGTAAACATTCACAGTGCAGGGTGGAAAAAGTATGTGAACCCCTAGCCTAATGACTTCTCCAAGAGCTAATTGGAGCCAGGAGTGAGCCAACCTTGAGTCCAATCAGTGTGATATTATTGGATGTGTTGCTGAAAGCTGTCCTGCCCTTTAAAAACGCACACCAGTTTTGGGATTACTGGTTTCAAGAAGCACTGCCTGATGTGAACCATGCCTCGCAGAAAAGAGCTCTCAATAGACCTACGATCAAGAATTGTTGACTTGCATGAAGCTGGAAAGGATTACAAAAGTATCTCCAAAAGCCTTGATGTTCATGTGTCCACGGTAAGACAGACTGTCTACAAATGGAGAAAGTTCAGCACTGTTGCTACTCTCCCTAGGCGTGGTCGTCCTGTAAAGATGACTGCAAGAGCACAGCGCGGAATGCTTAATGAGGTAAAGAAGAATCCTAGAGTGTCAGCTAAAGACTTACAGAAATCTCTGGCACATGCTAACATTTTTGTTGACACATCTACAATAAGGAAAACATTAAACAAGAATGGAGTACATGGGAGGACACCACGGAGGAAGCCATTGCTGTCCAAAAAGAATATTGCACAACGTTTGAAGTTTGCAAAAGAGCACCTGGATTCTCCACAGCACTACTGGCAAAATATTCTGTGGACAAATGAAACCAAAACTGAGTTGTTTGGAAAAAACACACAACACTATGTGTGCAGAAAAAAAAAGGCACAGCACACCAACATCAAAACCTCATCCCCACTGTAAAAGATGGCGGAGGGAGCATCATGGTTTGGGGCTGCTTTGCTGCCTCAGGGCCTGGACGGATTGTTGTCATTGATGGAAAAATGAATTCCAGAGTTTATCAAGACATTTTGCAGGAAAACGTAAGACCATCTGTCCGCCAACTGAAGCTCCACAGAGGATGGGTGATGCAACAGGACAATGACCCAAAGCATACAAGTAATTCAACAAAACAATGGCTTCAACAAAACAAAGTACGCCTTCTGGAGTGGCCCAGTCAGAGTCCTGACCTCAACCGGATTGAAATGCTGTGGCATGACCTTAAGAGAGCGAGTCACACCAGACATCAAGAATATTGCTACACTGAAACAGTTTTGTGAAGAGGAGTGGTCCAAAATTACTCCAGATCGTTGTGCAGGTCTGATCTGCAACTACAGGAAACGTTTGGTTGAGGTTATTGCTGCCAAAGGAGGGTCAATCAGTTATTAAGTCCAAAGGTTCACATACTTTTTCCACCCTGCACTGTGAATGTTTACATGTTCTGTTCAATAAAAACATGAAAACATATAATGTTTGTGTTGTATTATTTTAAGCAAACGTGTTTTTCAAATTGTTGTGACTTAGATGAAGATCAGAGCACATTTTATGACCAATTCATGCAAACCTCCACGTAATCCCAAAGGGTTCACATACTTTTTCTTGCCACTGTATACTGATAGTGTAACCTACCAGTGCTGCACCTAATGATAGACACTGGGTCAACTGATACCTGGGACAGCTGCAATAGAGGGGTAACGATATAAAGATATGTCCTAAAATACAGTAACTAGGATAGATGTGTTCATACTGGGATATTCTAGAAACAGGCATTTGTTTTCCCCAAATTGCATTACTGTGATTTTGTAAAACACCATAGAAACAAAAAGCTGTGACCAATGATGGGAAAGAGTTACAGAAGATTGAAAATATGTGAAGCGATGTTAGGATCGGTCAATCTGGCAATGCATGTGAACACAAGATGACTGGAGTGGATTGAGAAGATGACAAAGGAAGGACCATGAGCATCCAAGCTGACAATATTAACATTTTATATGCCAGACGTGGACATATATTGGTCCAAAAAGAATCCATCAGAATTTGAACAAAATAAAAGGCTTATCTATAAGGCTGGGGTCAGACCAGCGCACTTTTAACGTGCGTTCTGGCGCACATAATTACGGCCGCACTAGCAGCAGATGACGGGCAATGACGGCCAATATACGATGTACGGCCGCACAAAAGTCCGGCCGTGCAACGCAAGTGGAATTTGAACGCATTTTTCTGAGAACGCTGAACCGCTAGTACTGACGCACTGAAGTGCCAGCTGCGGCATAGCGGCGTGTGTGCGTGATTAGGAGACATCAGACGCTGCTAATGTCCAGCCTACATAACGTCCAGACGCAAAAAAAGAGTTTTATTGACGATCCGTACAAAAATCACGCCTGAAAATGCGCGTCGTCTGACCGTTTTTTTGCGCATTCCGTGAAAAAATACGTCAATGCGTTCGGACGCACTTTTTCACGTTCGCAGGGAAAAATGCTTTCGTCTGACCCTAGCCTTAGCCTTACAGTAAAGACGATATCCGGTGCAAAGCTCTTCCAGTCTCATCTAATGACCTAGCATCCTCTGTACATGCTTTTTGTGAGCAGGTTACCAGGATATATACACAGTATTGAAAAAAACCAAATAAGAATAAAAGGACACAGTTGACAGGTCGTAGAGGAGGTATAAAGGTTCTTAAACATTTTCTAGTTGCCACGTTTTCTCAAATACTCACTACCGTGCTCGCGCATAACTTACCAACGTGGATATTATCTTTAAATGCTGCATTGGGTAACACAAATATTAAGTGACGACTAAATTTGTCATCGCTACTGGAATCCAGGTTTAAAACACACTCAGCGGAACATTCAATACCGTAAGATTCTTCCAGTTTTTTACTGAAAAACTACAAAGAAAAAATGAAAAGGCAGGTAAAGATATATTGTAAGCAGAATGCATTGAGTCAAAACATGTTTATCTATGTGTTCTATGACAAATAACAACAAATTCACACTTTTTTGTTAAAGGGATACTCTACGGTTAGAACGAACGGGGTGCAGAGGGGTTGAACATGACCTCTCTGTATGAACACCACCTCTCATTTTAACCCTTTACAAATATTACTCTCCTTTAATCCAGAGCTGGGCTGCCTTTGCAATCCTCTGGACATAACATGCAGTGGTCTTCCTGTGAGATGCAGCATGTCGCATGATTGCAGAGGGGGGAGAGCTGGACCCTGGAACAAGTGTCCAGCTAATCCAATGACTGGCAATGCAAATGCACTGAGAACTAATGGGTGGGACTTAGGACCAAAACGGTTCCGGTTTCCAGATCCTCGCAGTTCAGGTCATCACTTGCCTAGGTAATTTATTGGTAAAATACCAGTTTATCCATGTTTACCATAGAAAGGTTAGAGTGACACATTAGTGTTTCTGTAACAGTCACCATAAGGCCCGTTGACACCTCACGTTTTTCATATGCACATAATACACGTGTTTTTGTTGTGCGTATCGCGCAAATGTAAAAAACGGGCGTACGCGCATTGCAGCGCGTTCACGCTGCAGTCTATGGCCGCGAACGCGCTGCAATACAACCCAAAGAAGCTCATGTAATTCTTTAGGCGTAGGGCGTTTTACAGCACGTTCCTACGCGCTGTAAAACGCCCAGGTGTGAACGGGCCACATAGGAAATCATGGGATTTCTGTGTTTGGGCCTTTTTACAGCGCGTAGGAACGCGTTGTAAAACGCCCAGGTGTGAACGGGGCCTAAGAGGCTCACTGGTGTCTACTACAACCTATAACAGTGGTGGTGAACCTTGGCACCCCAGATGTTTCTGAATTACATGTCCCATGATGCTCAGTCAGCCTTAATGCTGGTGGAACAACATTGAACATGTAGTTCCAATACATCTGGGGTGTCAAGGTTCACAATCAATGACTTGTATATCCTAAAACCAAAATATTTTCATCATTCCTACAGGCTCTACTCGCTAACCAGTGTTTAATGTTAGGATATATAACGGAGCTCACAGTTTTGTATTTTTATTTGCGGTGTGATTTTGTATGAAGTGTCAGCAAGTGTGACTTTATTTTCAGGTGGATGCCAGAGAGCACACACGGGGGGGGGGGGCATAAGCACCTTTATTCCAAATCTCACGCATTCCCTCGCTCTTGCAAAATCATTTCCCAGCAACTCACACCTCATACCATGTCCGTTTACTTCTCAGGAACTCTCCACGTCTATAAATAAGTCTAATTTCCTGAAACAGAAGGAGTATGTCCCCATTCCTGTGACATGAATACACAGCAGAGAATCCCCTGAGGTCTGTGGAAACAGAGTGTTACGCTCTGAAACCAACCTACTTTCATTTTCACTTTGGAGGGATTCGTGAGGTAAACCGTCCATTGATCATCCTGCTTTTATACACGGAAATGTTCCAGAATTTATAATGAAAATAACAAAATATCAGCTCTTTAAAACATACGGCTTTTACAGTATAAATACTGGTAGAAATAACAATTACAGTTTCAACATACAAAGTGTTGATCAAGCAAGAAGGGGCTGAGAATCGAACAAAATTCGTTAAAGTTGCCCTTATCCTCTGACTTACTAAGCCTGTCCAGCTAAGGCGGTGTAACACTATGGTAATAAAAACAATGCCGAATCTAAAAAAGATTCAGCAACACAAATGCTTACAAATCAACATCAAGTCATTTTTTCGGAAGCAATTGAATTTTAGGGTTTGTAATTTGGGTTAGGTTACTATTTGTGCTTGTTTTAGTGACAAGCTGCATATATTTTAGGGATAGACTGATTACACTGGTCAACATGATTTTTTTCACAAGAAAACGAAATACTAAGGGCCATATTACAAAGTTGGTACTAACTTAACCAGAGCTGTTGTAAACTTCCCAGAGCCATTATAGCCTATGGAGGTTTTAAGTTTACAACAGCTCTGGTTAAGTTAGCACCAACATTGTAATACTGCCCTAACTACTGTGCAGCTTTCTATCCGGAATTCTAATATGTAATCAGAGTTTTTTTCATCAGGCATAGTTTTTTGTGACAGTCATTTTTTTTGTATAATATACTTTCATACATCAGGCTTTCTTTCTTGTGAATTTTCTAAGTTATAAAAAGTGGAATTTTTTTTGTGAAATGCGGGACATTTTATGCAGAATGGGTTGGCAACACTATGCTTAATCATCATGATCAGACATGTTGTATCAGGTTTAGATATTGCATTGTTGATGATAATACCTAGTACGCTTATTCTTCCTCACTCCCCCCCCCCGTTTTTTTACCTCCTTTCTCTTTTCTATCTCCCCCTCTCCCTTTACCCCCTTTTCCTCCGTTATATTTCCCTCCTCTTCTTATCCCCAGTTATTAACATTTTATTTCCGGATTTTTCACCCTTTTTCTTTCTGCACCTCCTCATCCACAATTGATCTTTTTCTCTTCCCCCTCCTATCTCTGTTACTCTAGGAAATTTCATCCTACAGTATTGTTTGGAAATGTAACTAATCACCTAACCAATTTGAACATCGAACCTTGGCAGGGGTGATCTGCGTACTAGTTACTTTCATTAGCATGTTTCACCATATGAGGTCCTGCCCTGCATTGACCATTGTACATTACAGTACATTACAGTTACCTTTTTTTTTTTTTTCTTCAGTCTCCGAGGAGACTGTCAAACATTGCCATTGCCGGCTGTATTTCAAGCCGTCATAGCGGGGTATTGGGAAAAGTTAGCAATAATCGCGCCTCGGATAAACCTCATTGGCTACTATACTGCCACTGCGCAAAGCGCAGTAATGTGTTTATTACTGTTCTTATTTTCAATAAACTTTTAATTTGAAAAAAGATATTGCATCGTTAACGATAAGCAGACAGCCAGTATTGAACTTGTAGTGAGCCCATCAACACGTGTATTTTGTTTCTCTTTAGGCGTAGTGTCTTATGCTGTATGTGGTTCTCATTTCTAGGTTTTATTACTTTTAAGAAAAGCTTCAATATGCCAAGAAAGTGTTTAAATCATCCAGACAATTTCTGCTACATGCGTGGTGAAGAAACCTTCAAGTCTCAGAGGCGAAATTTCACAACACTTGTAAAAAATAAAAAAAGAGAAGTGTTATGAATTTTATTTTGGATGTAAAGTTGGTGACTTTGCCCAAAATATATGTTGTGTATCATGTGTGGCAGGAAATTCCTTATACAGGAGATGCATGGGTCTACTGGTCCCCTGTGTTTCTGGTACCTATATCCTACAGCAGGAGTCAGCCACCTTGGCCCTCCAGATCTTTTTGGAACTACACTTCCCATAAGACTAAGAACCTAATGAGTGCTGAGCATCATGGCACTAGTAGTTCCAAAACATCTGGAGGGCCAAGGTTCCTGACCGTTTACATACAGGGTCATATGAGGCATCACTGCAATATCCAGAGACTAAACACGCCCATTTTGTTTGTAAAAGATAAAAGGTTAAAAATTGTTGCTGTTTTTATTAAATTGAATAAATGAAATAAACATGGTGCAATGTTTACAATTGTATTAAATAGGGATGCACCGATACCACTTTTTTAAGACCGAGTACGAGTACCAATACTTTTCTTCAAGTACTCACCGATACCGAGTACCGATACTTTTCTTCATGTACTCACCGATACCGAGTACCGATACTTTTTTATGTCATGTGACGCTTTCCAATAAGAACAGACCTCATAAAAATGCCCCCCAGCTCATGGATATGCCCCAGCTCATGGATACTGCCCCCCAGCTCATGGATATGCCTCAGTTCATGGATACTGCCCCCCAGCTCATGGGTTCTGCCCCCCAGCTCATGGATTCTGCCCCCCAGCTCATGGATTATGCCCCCCCAGCTCATGGGATATGCCCCAGCTCACGCATGGATTTGCCCCAGCTCACTCATGGATATGCCCCAGCTCATGGATCCCCCCGGCACTCTCCGCGATACTTACTTCCTGGGCGACGCCGGGAAAGTCTTCGCGCGTTGGAAGGACCCCAGCCGCGACCACGTGGGACCATGTGATCGCGGCTGGGGGCCTTCCAACAAGCGCGCGCGGGGAAACTTTCCCGGTGTCGCCCAGGAAGGTAAGTATCATCGCGGAGAGCTCCAGGTGCCTGTCCGAATGCTCTATCGGCATTTGGACAGGCCCTGCAGCTGCTCACCGTGTTACTTACCTTCCTGGGCAACGTCGGGAAAACTTCTGCGCGTGCGCTCGTTGGAAGGACCCCAGCCTAGATCACATAGTCCCACGTGATCGCGGCTGGGGTCCTTCCAACGAGCGCAACGCGCGAAGACTTTCCCGGCGTCGCCCAGGAAGGTAAGTATCGCGGAGAGCAGCTGCAGGCCTGTCCGAATGCCGATAGAGCATTCGGACAGCCCCCCAGCCCCTCTGATGCCGGCAAGCCGGCTTAATGCCGGCTTCCGGTATCGGAAGAAAATATCGGGGGTACTGCACGAATACCAAGTACTCCTGCAGTACCCGGTATCGGTGCAACCCTAGTATTAAACACATTCAGCTAATGGCATAATGTCAGAATTGTGTTGGTTTTTTCCAACAAGTTTAAATTTTCAGAATATCGGCAACAGATCTACAGGGTTATTCAGAGAGAGGTGAAAAGTAGGAGAATGGCTGGAGAATGGAAAATTCTAGGGCAAAATAGCCGATTTGGAAAGTGAGATAAATGGGACAATTTTTCTGGTTTGGCTATATTCCATTCTCCTGCTTTTCACCTCTCTCTGAATAACCCTGATAGGCTATCGGCCAGAAAGGCTGCCGATAATCAGTATGTGCATCAGCTCTGAAAAAATTGATAATCAAATTTTATATATATATATGAAACCAGTTGCAACCTGCACATTCCACAGTGCAATATGCTTGCCTGGATGCACAAATCCAAAAATAATGGTATAGGACGCACTCCAGGACTTCGGTCACAGAATAAAAATCGATGGTTTATTAAGTATGCATTAAAATAATGTGCCTAATGGCACCAGCCGACGTTTCGGCCCTCATAGGGGCCTGGACAAACACAACATATTTATATAAAATGTAAAAAACATCATTAAACGACTCACCGCGCTTGTAGCGTGCCGCCGGATGGAACGCCAGACTCCAAGGGGCGTGGTGTTTAAAGCCGGTCGGGCGCGCGAATCAATGACGTAATTAGTCCCAGCCGGGTGCAAACTCCCTGAACAGTATCCAGGGAGACGCATCCCGGCGTGCAGGGACTTTAAAAACAAATGAACGGAAGACAACCTAAGGAGACTGGTGCAAGGTTCAGGGGGCTTAAAACCATATGATATGTGCGTTATACACCTTCTATGAAAAGAACAATTACCGTATATACTCGGATATAAGCCGACCCGTGTATAAGCCGACCCCCCCTACATTTTCCCAAAAAGACTGTGAAAGGCTTATACGCGAGTCAATAAGTTAAGTGGGAAATGCAACAGCCACTGGTAAATTTCAAAAATAAAAATTGCCCCAGCTCACACATGGATATTGCCCCAGCTCTCACACGGATATTGCCCCAGCTCTCACACGGATATTGCCCCAGCTCTCACACGGATATTGCCCCAGCTCACACATGGATATTGCCCCAGCTCATGGATATTGCCCCAGCTCACACATGGATTTGCCCCAGCACATGGATATGCCCCAGCTCATGGATATGCCCCAGCACATGGATATGCCCCAGTTCACACATGGATATTGCCCCAGCTCATGGATATTGCCCCAGCTCACACATGGATTTGCCCCAGCTCATGGATATGCCCCAGCTCATGGATATGCCCCAGCTCATGGATATGCCCCAGCACATGGATATGCCCCAGCTCATGGATTTGCCCCAGCTCACACAGGGATATGCCCCAGCTCACACATGGATATGCCCCAGCTCATGGATTTGCCCCAGCTCTCACCTGGATATTGCCCCAGCGGCAGCCAGCTCTCATACATGGATATTGCCCCAGCTCCGGATCCAGCAGGGGTTGAGGGGGCCCAGATGCCGGGCAGCGGGAGTGCCTGCCCGGTCCTGAACAGCGTGAGTCCGTCCGTGTTGAAGAGGATGCGGCTGCGTGCGTGCGCAGGTCACCAGTCCGGCCAGTCAGGTGGTACAGAGGACTCAGTACCACCTGATTAGCCGGACCACGTGACCGGCTGTGCCTGCACGCAGCCTCATCCCCATCAACACGGACGGACTCACGCTGTTGACTCGGGTATAAGCCGAATCGCGTTTTTTTGACTCAAAATCTGAGTCAAAAAACTCGGCTTATACCCGAGTATATACGGTAACTATAAATGTTGCTATCTAACAAAGCAAACCGGTGAATTATGTATAACATATGTGAGCATTGTGGGCTCGTGCATCCATAAGCAAATATATATATGACAAAAGAATATACAGTATGAAAAGCAGCTAAATATGGGAAAAAGTTGGAAACTATAAATCAAAGTAAATAAGTGTGGTGATTGGACAGTGAACATAAAAGTAAGATATGTTCCGGCGTGATATATATGTGTAAATATGATAATGATTATAATGGTAGTGATAGGCGGACAAATGAAAAAATGCATGACAAAAAAATGTGCAGTAAAATAAGCACAAAGTGAGATCTAAAAACCAAGTGTAAATGTTGAAAAGTGAATGAAATAAAGTAAAAAATATGAAAAAAAAGGTGAGACGAGTGAAAAAAATATGTAGGATATGTATAAATAAAAAAGGATCTAGATTTGATGTGATCTAAAGCTTGAAATATGTAAATAAAAAATAAATATGGAAAATAAGACCCCACAATGGAAAATAGCCAGACCCAAGATGAAAAAATTAATGTAGCATCTAAAAAAGTAACCACAAACAAATCCAAGTTGAAAACCTTGGAAACTTCTACAGGATGACGCCACTTTAAAGAGACACCAATGATTTTTTTTCATGGGCCAATAACCTTCGTGATATGTTGGTCAAAACAGACCCTAACACGATTCGACCAGTCAGATTAGGGTGTTTTCGCTGTCCTAACTGCGTGACTTGCAGTCATATGACATCTGCACCAACATTCCCACATCCAACTTCAGGGAAACGTATAAAGATCAATCATTTCATCTCCTGCACCACGGATCATGTCATCTACTTAATTACCTGCCCGTGCGGTCTCCCCTATGTCGGTAAAACCGACAGGATCCTTAGAGACCGCATTAGAGGACATCGGTCTAACATCACCACGGCATTTAGAGATAATTACTCAGATAAACCAGTAGCCAAACATTTTTTGCAACATAGCCATCAATTATCTTCTCTTCGTTTTATTGCCATAGACCATGTCCCTCCGTTGCCTAGGGGTGGCAACCGATCGAAGATTTTGTTACAACGTGAGACTTTTTGGATTCGAACTTTGGATACAGTTACCCCAAAGGGCTTGAATGAATATATATCGTTTTCCTCCTTTTTATGATACAATGTTTTCAACTTGGATTTGTTTGCGGTTACTTTTTTAGATGCTACATTAATTTTTTCATCTTGGGTCTGGCTATTTTCCATTGTGGGGTCTTATTTTCCATATTTATTTTTTATTTATTTACATATTTCAAGCTTTAGATCACATCAAATCTAGATCCTTTTTTATTTATACATATCCTACATATTTTTTTTCACTCTTCACTTGTCTCACTTTTTTTTCATATTTTTTACTTTATTTCATTCACTTTTCAACATTTACACTTGGTTTTTATATCTCACCTTTGTGCTTATTTTACTGCACATTTTTTTGTCATGCATTTTTTCATTTGTCCGCCTATCACTACCATTATAATCATTATCATATTTACACATATATATCACGCCGGACCATATCTTACTTTTATGTTCACTGTCCAATCACCACACTTATTTACTTTGATTTATAGTTTCCAACTTTTCCCCATATTTAGATGCTTTTCATACTGTATATTCTTTTGTCATATATATTTGCTTATGGATGCACGAGCCCACAATGCTCACATATGTTATACATAATTCACCTGTTTGCTTTGTTAGATAGCAACATTTATTTATAGTTAATTGTTCTTTTCATAGAAGGTGCATAACGCACATATCATATGGTTTTAAGCCCCCTGAACCTTGCACCATTCTCCTTAGGTTGTCTTCCGTTCATTTGTTTTTAAAGTCCCTGCACGCCGGGATGCGTCTCCTATACTTGAAGATTTATATATATATATATATATATATATTATAGTTTCTACAAGGGTTGTGGTGAAGGACTAAAAGCCTCCACACTATAATAAGTGTGTTTAATATTGCAGAAGCCACTTGCACATCACAGCAATTTGATGAATTGCATCCCAGAGCTCTTGTGCAACATTCCCCATATGCAAGAAAGGAACTCTGGGTAGGATATGCAAATGACCTCTGTCTCACTTTTATGCATCCTTGATCTGTTATTACACAGAACCCTAAAATCAATGCTATGCCACACTGTGGCTTTTTAGCAGAGATAAGGTTTATGCAACTGGTCAAAGCCACTCCTAGGACAGCACTGTTTGGGGTTTGTTGAACCCTCATCAGCTAGGAGGTAGGCATGACCAGTTGCAGTGGATGCTTGGACCGTATGGTAAATTAGTTTCTACAAGGGTTGTGGTGAAGGACTAAAAGTGAGATAAAAAGCCTCTACACTATAATAAGTGTGTTTAATATTGCAGAAGCCACCTGCACATCACAGCAATTCAATGAATTGCATCCCAGAGCTCTTGTGCCACATTCCCCATATGCAGCAAGGAACTCTGGGTAGGATATGCAAATGACCTCTGTCTCACTTATATATATACACACACACACACACACACACAAACACAAGGGTTGTGGTGGAGGGCAAAAAGTGAGATAAAAAGTCCCCACGCTATAATTAGTTATGTTTATTATTGCAGAAGCCATTTGCACATCATAGCAATCCTGTATTACATTCCCCATATACAGCAAGGAACGCGGGGAAAGAACATGCAAATGACATTTGGCTCACTTTTTTTGCACCCTGGGTCTGTTTTAACACAGAACCCTTAAATCAATGCTATGCCATGCCATACCAGAAGCTTTTTTTAGCAAGGCTTTTCAGCTCCACCCAGGAGCTTTCTTCAGGACCTGAACAAAGCAACTGGATGGCGTTGAAACTTTGACTTTGCGACTCTTAAATGAAGCAATAAACGGTAGTTGATTTTTAGCCCCGGAGTGCTGACATTTATATTCATTCATGTTCTTCAAGTCCTGAAGAAAGCTAAAAGGGACACTACCACTTACATAAACTGTAGATTTCTTGTGGATTACATACAAAACCACCTTATAAAATATATGCTGCTGTTTTTTTTCCTTCCTTTGTTTGAAGTATGTGCATGTAAAAAGGAAAAATAAAGTAAGGTTTTGATGTCTTGTTTCCATTTTGTGTATTTTATAGGGATGCACTGAAATTTCGGCCACCGAAAGCTATCGGCCGAAAATGGTGTTTTCGGTGTCGGCCAAAATGGAAATTCAGCCAAAAAAACGGCTGAAAATTTCCATTTCCCGGCCGAGCCGGGGGCTCACCTGAACATGGAGGCCGGCCGAGCTTCCTGCGGAGGCCAGCCGAGATGCCATCCTCCAGGCTCAGGCGAGTCCCCGGCTCGGCTGGGCCTCTAGGCCCAGGCCAAGCCCCGGGCCCGCTTGAGCCTGGATGCCAGCCGAGCAAACAGGGGGGGTGTTGGGGGGCGAGGTGTCACTCACCTAAGGCATGTCCTCCACTGGTTGCAAACATACTCACCTACATCAGCCCGGAGCTCCTCCAGCGATGGCAATCCTGCATCCAGTGCCCACTGTGTCGGTTGCCGGTATGATGTCAAGGAAGCCTTTGACCCTGGGTCAAAGGCTTCCGTGACGTCATACCGGAGACCGACACAGAGGGCACTGGATGCAGGATTGCCATCGCTGGAGGAGCTCCGTGCCGATGTAGGTGAGTATGTGTACTTCGGCCCTGAGCTCCAGCGGTGACCGTCCAACGGCTGTCTCAGGCTGCTCGGCCGTCGTCCAGGCTCAGGTGAGCCCCCGGCTCGGCTGGGCCCGAGCCGGGGGCTTGCCTGAGCCTGGACGACAGCCGAGCAGCCTGCGACAGCCGTTGGACGGTCATCGTTGGCGCTCAGGGCCAAAGTAGGACTGTGTGTAGGCACCATACTTACCTACATCCTCCTACTTCGGTCCTGTGCTCCAGCGGTGACAGTCTTCCGGCCGAGCAAGCTGCTCGGCCGGCCTCCAGGCTCAGGCGAGCCCCCGTCTCGGCTGGGCCTTCAAGGCTTCAGCATGCTCGGCGGGCCTTCGGGATGAGGCGAGTCCCCGGACTCCAGGCCCAGGTTCTCATGGCTGATTTTCGGCCGAAACGATCCCGGATTTTCGGTTTTGGCCGGAAATTTTCGTTTCGGTGCAGCCCTATTATTTTTCCCATGATGCAACATTTACCAATAGCTTTGCAGCTCGTTTATTTAAATCGACAGTATTTAAGAGTTAATGAGGAGAAAGACAGAATGTTTAGATAAGAAGCAAGAGGCTATTGTTCTCCAGGCTGACTGAGATAAGAGCTGGCAGCAGAATGAGATAACACAGGGAGCTTAAAAGATGTCTAATCCTATGAATACATCCCACACAATACAATGATTTGAGTCAGTGATTGAGCAATATACTCTATTATATGGCCAAAGCCACACAGTGAGGAGCAAGTAATGTAGAAGATACTTGGGGGGGGCAGTTTACAACACAAAATAGCACACAATGGATGCACCCAGTGACAATGCACCCAGTGACGAAGTGAAAATTCTAGGTCAAAATAGCCAAACCAGAAAAATTCTCTCATTTATCTCACTTTCCAAATCAGATATTTTGACCTAGAATTTTCACTTTGCCAAGCATTCTCCTGGTTTTCACCTCTCTGAGTAAAATATTTTCTTAACTAAACAAGAGAAAAACCACGCAAATGTAAAATATCAGCAAAATAAAATGAAAACAACAAGGACATTTCATTTTTTGGTGGTAGCGGCCCTTCACTATAACTGAAACATTGTCATTTTTGTTACAACAAATTGTATGTTTCTTGCTGGAAAGGCCCTGGAGGTAAGCCGTTTTTGGGAACCCAGTGCAGGAGACGCATATAGAACACACACACACACATGCCAAGTTTACAATTAAAACATAACAAACAATGACCGATGACATTTGTTTTAAAACCAATTAGGAGACTGGGGAGACGCGCTTTCTGTGTGGAATATGCAAGAGAACAAACGAAAAAATTCCAACAAGTGCATAGAGATAGCAAGCATTTTATACATATGATACGCTCATGTCACTTGTTGTGACCCAACAAAGATTACCTTACCTCAATTACAAAAGTGACCATTTTCACACCATCTGCAGAGGGATTTACTGCTTTATAAAACTCCAAATCAAAGTACAGCTTACAAACAGTATCGGCAGGAATGACTTCATAACAGTGGGCCAGACTTTTCGGGTGTTTTCTGACAATAATAGATTAGTATAATTAGTGACACGTTGGGCTGCGTTTGTTTGAATAGAAAAAAAAAAAGACAACATGTAACAGTTAACTGCACTTTATGTTCTTCCTAACATCAGCATTAATCTTTTATGTCTGATTACTGCCAGGTCTATCAAACATTTCCACCTCCGGCACCAAGTGAAACATGTAGTCAGTGGACGGCAGTAAGATTTTTACAAAGAAACCCACTCCTGTCTCATACGAGTGGCTGCATTCATTAAACACAGAGATAATGCAGATAAGTGCACGGGCTGTATAAGCCGGGTTGTGATGATTATTAGTGTCGGCTCGGCCTATCGCATATCAAAGCATCGACTAATAAGCCAACATTACTTTATACAATTAGCCAAAGCTGACAAGTGTAAATCAGCCAGTAGAGCCGAGTTCCCCATAGCAACAGCAACGTTTAGTAAACAAAGCCCATTTTCTCTGAGCTGGAATCAACCAGTAATATGGTTAGGTAATTTCACGGGTAAGATCCTTTCTATGGCGCTGATCTGCAAACTGTACAGGCTGCTGCCTAACTTGAATAGAATGGCAGTGTTACACACCTGCCTGTATTGGTCAAAGAAAGATGTGGTATATCCGTGTCTGGCGCTGTCTGTACTTAGATATCTGTACTCAGATATCCCTTACTCCGTAGAGTGTAATTGAACTCCTAATGTAGCGTATTAAGGCTGGTAGTATTATGATTGTTTACCTAATGTAGCTATGCTTTGCTACATACAGTGCATTCCGTAGGAAGGCTTGAATAGTCTGTATTGTATTGAGCTAGGGTATACAGATATTACAGTATCTCCGGTGGTGACAATTTGTTTACAAACAAGGGGGTTAGACTGATGTATATATCAAGTCTTAATGACACCTTTTCTGACAAATCATCAGGGTGTTACCCTTTAGCGTTTCTGTGTGTTATTGTAGGTGTATAAAATGATCGATGTGCGATTATTCGATCTTCTACTGCCACCTGGTGGCTCAAAGAAAAAACACAGTCACAGAAAAAATATTGCAGGGAAGCAGGTTTTCGTTGCTGCTCTTTCCTTCTCTCTCGTCGTCCTCATAAGAGAAACAGGGAGAGGGCATACATAGCGTAAAAACGTTTCAACAGGGGGTGCTATATAAATATATGTAGTATGCACTCACGTGGTCTAGAGCCTTAGTTGGTGAAGTCAGGCTCAGACGTTTTAGCTCTGCCGGTCCATAGAGGTGACCGTATCCCTTCTTTCTCTCCACAAATCCTCTGCTGCAACTGGGTCTTCCGGGGTCTTCTAATTCCTCAGGGCTACCTGCATCCAATGGTAGGTGTTAAGCTACCAAAGGTGTACCCTCCTTTCCTCCGGAGAAACCACAAGACAGCAGACCAAAGGGATTAAAATAAAGGGGTTTTAATAGCAAAAAAATATAAAGGTTTAACAATAGTAATAAAAAGATAGGGGTATCCAGGACGCGTTTCGCCTAAACCTAGGCCTCTTCTGCTGGATAGTTTCGATTTCTGTGTGTCTGCTTTTAAAGTGATGAGAAGACCTGCAGTTTCGATTTCTCGCGCCGAAAACCGGCGTCTGCTTGGGTGTCGAGATCCGATTGGGCCGAACACGTGGGGGTGTTCTCCAATCAAAATGGGTAGCTGTTCCTTAGGACGTCAGGCCGATTTTGTCCAATCAAAGTTTGTAAAAAGGTTTTTGGGACAAAGTGCCGGTTTCTATTCGTGGTCCACGTCTCGGTGTGCTCCTCAAAAAAAGGCATGATTTCCATAAGGTGTACTTGTAACAAATGGTGGACCTTCATGGATATGTGTCAAGGCGGTGTGTCATATTAATCTCGCCTTTATTAGGCAGTATATTCTGGCTGCCTTCCTAGGTGTAGTCACGTGGACATATTACTATGAAATAGGATGTTAATCCTGCGTGCAGATGTGCATATACCCTCACGTATCTTAGTTTGTTTGGCTAGAGGGGGCTTTATTTTTCTGTGACTGTGTTTTTTCTTTGAGCCACCAGGTGGCAGTAGAAGATCGAATAATCGCACATCGATCATTTTATACACCTACAATAACACACAGAAACACTAAAGGGTAACACCCTGATGATTTGTCAGAAAAGGTGTCATTAAGACTTGATATATACATCAGTCTAACCCCCTTGTTTGTAAACAAATTGTCACCACCGGAGATACTGTAATATCTGTATACCCTAGCTCAATACAATACAGACTATTCAAGCCTTCCTACGGAATGCACTGTATGTAGCAAAGCATAGCTACATTAGGTAAACAATCATAATACTACCAGCCTTAATACGCTACATTAGGAGTTCAATTACACTCTACGGAGTAAGGGATATCTGAGTACAGATATCTAAGTACAGACAGCGCCAGACACGGATATACCACATCTTTCTTTGACCAATACAGGCAGGTGTGTAACACTGCCATTCTATCCAAGTTAGGCAGCAGCCTGTACAGTTTGCAGATCAGCGCCATAGAAAGGATCTTACCCGTGAAATTACCTAACCATATTTAAGTTACACAAAGATCCTTTGGCAGCGATCTATATCAAGTAAATCCAACTTGACCGAATAGAATCCCATAATGGATTTTAGGAAAAAATTTGGGAAACCCAGAGACAATACCTTTAGTAACGAAGAAAAAGATGGAGAGATACCATCAATGAATAGAGACGACAGGTTTAAAAACCTAGAAAAGGCCCTTAAAAAAGAATTACGTCTAAAGTGGGAGATTATTGCTTTAGAAAAGTACATGAAAGAGAAACTAGTCCCTAGAGGACTACGTTTTTCAAAAGGACCAGCCCTAGGTAATGAAAGAGATTTATTCATCGAAAAGTGGAGCAAAATGCTCGAAAATTTCTCTATACATACTATGGGAGTACTAATTGATGAAAGAAAATTCAATCTAGTAGAAACAGACGAAAAAATTGAACTAACAACAAAAGAACTTCTGGCTATAACATCTGAAACGGGAGTACACACCTTCACTGAGAAAATGGAAGGGATCCTGAGCAGATTAGAAGAAGACCTTATTAAAAAGAAGAGAAAGAAATACATTAGAGATAAAGCCGATTATGCAAGAGGAGACGTATGGAGAATAGCAGCTAAAATCAACAATATAGAGGTAGAAATAAAAGAAGATTTTGAGGACGACATTTTCGATTTAGAACGAGATGAAGAAGAGAGACAGAATGATACATCCACATTAAGGCATGCAAGAACACCAAGATTGAGAAACGTATCCTTTAGGAGAAATAGACCTATGTCCAAACGTAAAGAAAATGACAGGAGAAGAGACTACAAGGGATACAACAATTCTCCCCAACACTATAGAGGATTCAATAGGAGGACACCTCCGTATAGAATAAACCGGAATCCAAGGGCAACAGTGAAACAAAGTTTCTGGAGACAGAAAACATCCACTTACGTCCCTGAAAATAGAGACAACACCAGACAAAAGGAAAGATACCAAACAGCAAAAGAAAAGATTTACCACCCGAATAGATACGACAACCTCAGAGAAAGAGAGGAGAGGACAGAAGAGGAGGAGGTTTTTCGGTTTGCCACCCCGAAAAGGAAAAGGAAAACGGAACAAATAAGGACGGACTGGAGTCCAGCCTTAAGAATGGGGAACAGAAGAGAGGAAGAAAACCAACACTCTCCAGGCAAAAAAGCGAGAAAAGATTAAGAGGCAAAAGAGGAGGAAAACAGAAATTGAAAACACCCAAAAAGAAAAATACAGAGATGAAAATAGTAACTAATATCCCCAACGGCATTTTTAACCTAACGGATACCAATCTAACAACTGACCAAACAAAAGTACTTAAGAAAGGTCTAAAATTCGCCCCTACCCACAATTTGAATCATTTTGATGCATATATCGATCTGCAAAGGTTTAAACGTAAACTCTGTCTAAAGAAATACTTCCTTAAAAATCCCATGGAAAGGACTCAAGCAATGCAGATCTATAGACATACGGACTTGAAAGAAAAATCAAAATTCTACCCGAAATCCATGATCTCCCCCGAGATAGCGACATTTGAAAAAATGGTATCAAGGGAGATGGAGAAAATCAAAATAGGAACTAAAAATAACCTTACGAAGAGAGAGACGAAAGCACTGGACGAACTTAGGAAAGATGGCTCTTTGGTAATTAAACCAGCAGACAAGGGGGGAGGCATAGTGCTACAGAGTACAGAAAGATACGAGAAAGAATCGTATAAGATTCTGAATGATGAAAACACATATAAAAGAGTCAAGAAAGACCCCACAGAAGAAATAACTACAACATTCCATCAATACTTAGATGAAGGAAACATACTCGGAATCCTTACTGACAAAGAACACAAATATCTCAAAATCCAACACCCCAGACGCCCAACTTTTTACCATCTACCAAAAATCCACAAGAATGCTCAGGATCCACCGGGAAGACCTATTATTTCAGGGATAGAATCTATCTCCAGTAGGATCTCCGAATATATAGATAAAATGCTCCAACCGATGGTACAAAACACAAAATCCTACTTGAAAGACACACTCAGCTTGATACAAGAGCTGGAAAAATCAACTTGGGAGAAAGGATATATCCTGATAACCAGCGATGTCCAGGCTCTATACAGCAACATTCCGCATAAGGAAGGAATTGATGCAGTAAGAAAACATCTAGACGCAGACAACGATATGCTTCCCGAACAGAAAACGTTCATTCTAGAGGGGATTGGACATATCCTGAAAAACAACTATTTCATGTTCAACCACGAGCACTTTATACAGGTCAGAGGATCGGCAATGGGAACACGTTTCGCGCCAAGTTTTGCGAACCTGTATATGGACATTTGGGAAAGAGATATTATGGAAGAGTACAAAGAAAAAATCGTCATGTATAAAAGATACATAGACGATCTTTTCTTTATATGGAAAGGAGGAGAAGAAACACTCAAAATATTCTTAGAAAATCTTAACCAACGAGACCCCAACATTAGACTAGACACTATCTGGAGTAAAGAGTCAATCAACTATCTAGACCTTACGATCTACATAGAGGAAGATAGGATCTGTACAAAAACCTTCTTCAAAAAAGTAGATAGCAATAGCTACATAAGCCGAGACAGCTGCCATCTAAGTAGGTGGTTAGAAGGTGTACCAAAAGGACAGTATATAAGGATGAGAAGGAACTGTTCTAAAATAGAGGATTTCAACACCCAAGCTGAGAAATTAACAAAAGACTTCATAGAAAAAGGGTACAAGGAAGAGATCCTGGAGAAAACCAGAGAAGAAATTGCACAAACAGAAAGAACGAAGTACCTCCAATATAAAGATAAGACCCTACAGAGTACCGTACAAAGCGAAGTACCTTTCCTTTTCACTTATAGCCAACAAGACCCAAGCCTCAAGCATATCATCAAAAAATTCTGGCCTATCCTTAGAGAAGATGCCCTTCTACGAGACATACTTCCTCTAAATCCAAGATTCATCTGTAGAGGGACAAAGAATTTGAAGTCCAAACTTACAACCAGCGAATACGCACCAAAGATTTTGACTAACCATTTTAAACAAAAAACAGGTTTCTATGGATGCGGGAACTGCATCAGTTGTAGAAGCACGGGTAATAAAAAAAGACACATAACTAAAATAACGAATAGAAGAGGTACATGGAAAATAAAAGACATACTGACGTGTTTTTCAACAAATGTGATTTACCTCCTGACATGCCCGTGTGGACTAAAATACATAGGCAAGACCACAAGAGCTTTAGGTGTAAGGATTAGGGAACATGTCAGAAATATAGAGAAGGGTCTAGAATCGCACAGTGTCCCTGCCCACTTCAAGAAAGAGCACAATTGTGACCCAAGAAGACTAGAATTCATGGCTATTAAAAAAATAAAGAAAGACAGAAGAGGAGGAGATATTGCAAAAAAAATTGGGCAAGAAGAAATGCGCTGTATCTACGAATTCGATACACTACATCCAAAAGGTTTGAACTTGGATTTCGAATTATGCCACTTCTTGTAAAAGAGACCGATGAGTATTAGGTTAAATCTACCTTCAAATCCACGACCCATCATCCCAAGTCCAGCCCGCATCCCCAGGCAGAGAACATCCCTTATAGCGAACGCTTTTTTAGCCTCCTACACCTTAGCCTCCTAAATCAGTCCTCTTTAAGAATCTGAGACTACCTATCCAACAAGACACAGACTCTCTAACGAATAAATCTTGCTGCCTACTGGGCACAGCACCCCCACCTTCTGAATACCCCGATCCGTACTCTAACTGGAGACTACCCAGGGCCACATCCAATATAGCCCCTACTCTATCTACACTCACATATATTCCCATTATGAGTGTCGATAGTAGGATGCCCGCACCACAACCCCCAAGAAGGGAGTCAGGTGTATAACAAGCGGCAACGCAGTTTCACGGATAAATAAAGCCCCCTCTAGCCAAACAAACTAAGATACGTGAGGGTATATGCACATCTGCACGCAGGATTAACATCCTATTTCATAGTAATATGTCCACGTGACTACACCTAGGAAGGCAGCCAGAATATACTGCCTAATAAAGGCGAGATTAATATGACACACCGCCTTGACACATATCCATGAAGGTCCACCATTTGTTACAAGTACACCTTATGGAAATCATGCCTTTTTTTGAGGAGCACACCGAGACGTGGACCACGAATAGAAACCGGCACTTTGTCCCAAAAACCTTTTTACAAACTTTGATTGGACAAAATCGGCCTGACGTCCTAAGGAACAGCTACCCATTTTGATTGGAGACACCCCACGTGTTCGCCCAATCGGATCTCGACACCCAAGCAGACGCCGGTTTTCGGCGCGAGAAATCGAAACTGCAGGTCTTCTCATCACTTTAAAAGCAGACACACAGAAATCGAAACTATCCAGCAGAAGAGGCCTAGGTTTAGGCGAAACGCGTCCTGGATACCCCTATCTTTTTATTACTATTGTTAAACCTTTATATTTTTTTGCTATTAAAACCCCTTTATTTTAACCCCTTTGGTCTGCTGTCTTGTGGTTTCTCCGGAGGAAAGGAGGGTACACCTTTGGTAGCTTAACACCTACCATTGGATGCAGGTAGCCCTGAGGAATTAGAAGACCCCGGAAGACCCAGTTGCAGCAGAGGATTTGTGGAGAGAAAGAAGGGATACGGTCACCTCTATGGACCGGCAGAGCTAAAACGTCTGAGCCTGACTTCACCAACTAAGGCTCTAGACCACGTGAGTGCATACTACATATATTTATATAGCACCCCCTGTTGAAACGTTTTTACGCTATGTATGCCCTCTCCCTGTTTCTCTTATGAGGACGACGAGAGAGAAGGAAAGAGCAGCAACGAAAACCTGCTTCCCTGCAATATTTTTTCTGTGACTGTGTTTTTTCTTTGAGCCACCAGGTGGCAGTAGAAGATCGAATAATCGCACATCGATCATTTTATACACCTACAATAACACACAGAAACACTAAAGGGTAACACCCTGATGATTTGTCAGAAAAGGTGTCATTAAGACTTGATATATACATCAGTCTAACCCCCTTGTTTGTAAACAAATTGTCACCACCGGAGATACTGTAATATCTGTATACCCTAGCTCAATACAATACAGACTATTCAAGCCTTCCTACGGAATGCACTGTATGTAGCAAAGCATAGCTACATTAGGTAAACAATCATAATACTACCAGCCTTAATACGCTACATTAGGAGTTCAATTACACTCTACTGAGTAAGGGATATCTGAGTACAGATATCTAAGTACAGACAGCGCCAGACACGGATATACCACATCTTTCTTGGAATCAACCAGTGACTGGAAAGTGGAGGTTTGCTTGATGCACATAGATGAACTTACACGTTAAATGGATACTAATCCTGTGTGACATAGGGACACTATAGGCATTGTGACCACTCAATTTACATTGCTTGGACACAGTGTCCTGAGCATCCTCACACCTCTCACTCCTCCGGGAGGTCTCTCAGAGGGATGATTTAGCCCTCTGAATGCAGGAGCTTTTCTCCTTCCAGGAACACACATCAGCTTCAGGAAGTGGGGCCTGTAAGCCGGAATCAATGTGTCCAAACTCTCCCAGCCGTTGGATTCCCACGACCACATGGCAAGCTGCAGCTTCCTGAAGGCTAGACGCATGTCCCACCCAGAGGATTGTAGAGCCAGCGCTTGTAAAAATAACACCATAATACCCATTATCTCTGTTTTGTTAGTGTCGCCTTCTAGAATTTGGGTAATGTACTGGTTGCAAGGGGAGTTTTAAAATAGTTTTAAGGGTTAAACCTGTAAGGGATACATCGTGGGTCAGGCGGTGGTCATGTTTGACTCTATCATGTCCCCTCTCCACCCAACATCAGAGTGTTCCCTTATGTATATTTTGGAATTTATGATGTAGATCAGGTGTCAGGTATAGTTCCAAAACATCTGGAGGATCAAGGTTCCTCACCCCTAATGAAGAGTGAAAATAGATACAGTGTGTCGCCAAACATGAACAGTTCATGCTGACCCAAAACCATAGTGGGACTTTGTACTTTGACACAGGGAACAATGTATTGAACCAGCCCGTTCTCCGCTTTCAATGTGGAAATGCCCACAGTTACCATAGCAGAAAATATTTATTGTGAGATACTTCTTCCCATAGGAGCTGTAAAAATTCAACACCTGAAACCCTAATAAACCTTCCCATTTTAATGAGTCACATGGTGAGCAGTTGTAGTTATTCTGTCTGTATTAATAACTGTGCATACCAAGTACACTAACTAACTAATGCTTCCTAAATCCACTCATTATAAAAGATGGCCACATTATGTGCCTCTGCTTGCGGAGGAAGGAGAAGCTTTCAGAATAATATTTTAAAATATATTTATTTATTTATTTATAAAGGATTTTACCAGGAAGGATACATTGAGATTTCTCTCATTTTCAAGTATGTCCTGGGTTCAAGAACATTGAAATGTTACAGTCGTTACAGAAATACAAAGTAATAAAATGCAAGATATTAAAACAAACACAAATATACAGATTAACACAGAAAATACATATGTAAGAAATATAGTCATTATTATGTTACATGTTTACAGGTGCATTCCGTATTGAGGTATGTTAATAGAGATCTCTTAAGTGACTTTAGACTGGGGGAAGATTTGATGGCGTCTGGGAGGTTATTCCATAATTGCGGTGCTCTGTAGGAAAATGAGGATCGAGCCACTTTCTTTTTGTATTGTGGTATTGCAAGTAAGGTGCTGGTCCTGGATCGGAGGTTCTAGGATGAGGGAAATGCTGGGGGAAGCAGCCTATTCAGGTAGGGTGGTAGCTTCCCAGAAAAGCTCTTAAACACCAGGTTGGAAAGGTGAAGAGTGCGTCTAGATTCCAGTGACGGCCAGTTTAGCTCTTTTAACATGTCACAATGGTGGGTCATGTAGTTACATTGTAGCACAAAGCGGCAGAATCAGTTATACAATGTAGTAAGTTTATGAAGGTGCATTTGAGGGGCAGCTGCTGCTTTACCAGCACAAATGGTAGAATGGTGTCCAGGGGGGCATAATGGCAAAAGAGCCAGGCTGGCTTGTCTTCCAATAAAACTGTATATAAATCAACAGTTAGTGACCAATAGTTACACGTTAAAACACACTGAGCACTATTTACCAAGCGACGAAAAGGTTTCTGACAAGCGTGACAAGGCTGTAGTCACTGAGATGCACTTGTCAGAGTCGCTCGTCTAATCACACCGTTGCGTGGGCGGATCCTCTGACTTGGCTCTTCCTGAATAGTGTTAAATGATGCAAAAACACCAAACATACTGTACTTACAGATAATAAAACCAAAACTCTGTGTAGGTAGTAACCAGAAACAGCCTGCGCTCTGTGTCTTCAATCACCGTCTCCAGGGCGAAAACATGCACATCCTACACAGACAAAATCAGAAAAAGATGTAAACTCGAAATTTGTTAAATAAATGTTTTCCACAACTAATACACAATCTGTGCTTCACTTTATTACACAGAAAAAATGTTGCTAATTTTGTCAATTTTTTTAGGATGGGCAAGATTGAAAGTAATCAGACTTTATTAAATGTGCGTTTAAAGGACTGTCTCATTGTGAAAGTGAATCCATTTAATATGTTAAAAACATTTTCCTCACCGACATCCATTATTATTTCCTACATTTTACAAGTAATTCCTTTTTATAAAGAGTCTGTGGACTTCTCCCTCCTGAACAATTGCAAGAGCGTTACTTGCTTCAAAAACGAAAGAGTAGGATGCAGAATAAAACATAATTTAATGAGTAAATGCTAAAACTTGTGTATATTAGGCAAAAATCTCACAATGTGATGAATAAGGTTGGGGTCAGAAGAGCGCAGTTATCACGTCCGTGTTGCCGCACATTTGTACGTCCGTGGCAGCATAGCATTCTGACCAATGAAGCCCCACACACGAAGTACGTCCGCACGGAAGTGCGGATGCATGGCGGACGCGGCAAACGGACGCAGGTTAGGCAAGAACGTAATACTGCTAGAACGGACGTGCGGAGTTTGCCACGTCTGCAACGTCCGCATAGCTTTGTGTGTGAGTGACGAAACAGGTCAGACGGACTGCATTTACCGTATTTTTCGCTCCATAAGACGCACCTGACCATAAGACGCACCTAGTTTTTAGAGGAGGAAAACAGGAAAATAAATATTCTGAAATCAAATAGTGTAATAATGGATATTGCCCCAGCTCCTCTCATGGATATACTGCCCCAGCTCATGGATACTGCCCCCAGCTCATGGATACTGTCCCCCAGCTCATGGATACTGTCCCCCAGCTCATGGATACTGCCCCCCAGCTCATGGATACTGTCCCCCAGCTCATGGATACTGCCCCCAGCTCATGGATATGCCCCCCAGCTTATGGATATGCCCCAGCACATGGATTTGCCCCCCAACTTATGGATATTGCCCCAGCACATGGGTAATGCCCCAGCTCGCTCATGGATGTGCCCCAGCTCGCTCATGGATGTGCCCCAGCTCGCTCATGGATGTGCCCCAGCTCGATCATGGATGTGCCCCAGCTCGCTCATGGATGTGCCTCAGCTCGCTCATGGATGTGCCCCAGCTCGCTCATGGATGTGCCCCAGCAGCTCATGGATGTGCCCCAGCTCGCTCATGGATGTGCCCCAGCTCGCTCATGGATGTGCCCCAGCAGCTCATGGATGTGCCTCAGCTCACCTGTCGCCGCAGCTTTAGGCTCCCTCTGAGCGTGCGTCCGGCGGCAGGAAGCTTGGGCACTCGCCTGGGGGAGCCATGTGACCGCGATCTCGCGGTCACGTGGCTCCCCCAGGCGAGTGCCCAAGCTGCCTGCCGCCGGACGCACGCTCAGAGGGAGCCTAACGCGGCGGCGACAGGTGAGCTGAGGCATACGCATTGGGGGCATTCGCTCCATAAGACGCACCCACTTTTCCCCCCACTTTTTGGGGGGAGAAAAGTGCGTCTTATGGAGCGAAAAATACGGTATACGTCCAGCATTTTTGACGGACAGAATGTTTTTTCATTGTAATTTATTTTCCCTGCTACATCAGTCAAAAAATACGTCCGTGAAAAAAACGGACTGTGTGGCCATTATTTTGTTGTCAGTCAGTAAGTACGTCCGTACTGCACGGACGCACAGTCCGTACAAAATGCGCTCATCTGACCCTAGCCTAAGGTTACAAAAAAAAGGGGGGGGGGACACCACAAAAAGAAAAAAAAAACACTGCGATTGTCAGCTCAACAGGCCATAGCATGACAAATATCGCAGGGCAATGTGGTATTCACCCGAAACATAAGTATGGTCAGTTGAGTTGTGGTTATTTTTTTGGTTTTCCTTTTTGTGTGCTTTTTCCCCTTTTTTTTTGAGCCCCATCCATCATGGTGAGAGATTTTTGCCTAACATACAAGATTTACTATTTACTCATTAAAAGTTATGTTTTATTCTGCTTCCTATGCTTTCTCATATTGGTTTTAGGTTTATATCGTTTAGGGGTACCGCCTATTTTTCTAAGCTGATGTACCATACATATCCCTTTTGAGTGAATAGTGCTTGCACCTTGTTCAGATATATTAGAGCAGTGACGGTGAACCTTGGCGCCCCAGATGTTTCGGGAACTGCATGTCCCATGATGCTTAGTCATGTATAAAGCCTGAGACACACTGAGCTCGTTGCAACGCGCAGCGCCTGTAGGCGGCGCCGCACGGCGAGACGCGCTCAGTGTGTACAGATTTTTCCACTTCCCACTCTCAGGCCGCGTCACGATGCGGCGCTGAGCGACAGGAGTTGGAAAAAATCCAACTTTCCCCTCAGCGGAGTGACGCGAAGAGGGGCTGGATCTGCAGCACACGGCACTTGCGCCGTGTGCTGTAGATCCCTCCCACCTACCATTGCGTCACCCCGCCGGGGGCGGAGCTTAGTCGGCTGAGCTGCCGACTCTGGCTCAGCCAAAGCCAGCCAGCCTGACTCCCTCCCTGCCTGCCTAGCGATTAGAGGGTCTGGTCTGAGGTCTACATTATGTGGGCATGATCTATGTGGGCATTATCTGGTCTGAGGTCTCTATGTGGGCATTATCTGGTCTGAGGTCTCTATGAGGGCATTATCTGGTCTGAGGTCTATGTACGTGGGCATTATCTGGTCTGTGAGCATTATCTGGTCTGAGGTCTATGTACGTGGGCATTATCTGGTCTGAGGTCTATGTACGTGGGCATTATCTGGTATGAGGTCTATATATGTGGGCATTATCTGGTCTGAGGTCTATATATTTCTGTGGGCATGATTTGGTCTGAGGTGTATATCTGGGCATTATCTGGTCTGATATCTACATTATGTGGGCATGAGCTATGTGGGCATTATCTGGTCCGAGGTCTATATATTTCTGTGGGCATGATTTGGTCTGAGGTCTATATCTGGGCATTATCTGGTCTGAGGTCTATATATTTCTGTGGGCATGATTTGGTCTGAGGTCTATATCTGGGCATTATCTGGTCTGAGGTCTATATATTTCTGTGGGCATGATTTGGTCTGAGGTCTATATCTGGGCATTATCTGGTCTGAGGTCTATATATTTCTGTGGGCATGATTTGGGCTAAGGTCTCTGTATATGTATCTTGAGTGGGCATGATCTGGTCTGTATATATGTATCTGGACATGATACTATTCGGATTAAATTGGCAGTAATTTATATGTATTTTATTAATGGACGTGCTGTATCGTGCGCTCGGGCGGCTGATATAAGTGGTGTTTAGATCTTGCCTGTATGACATGCGCTTTGTAAATAAAGTTTTGGCATGTTGTATATTGTAATTTAAAAGTTGTTTTAAAATAAACTTGTTTTTTTTCTATGCTTTGCTTCATTTGACGAGAAACATTTCTTTAGTTTGATCTGCAGAGTATTGGATTCCTATCCAGTGTGGAGAGAAGCAAACGTAATGCAGTGTAGCTGGCTGCGAGGTGGAGCGGAGTGAAGTCAAGCCTGCAAAATGTTTGCTTCACTACGCTGTGCGTCGCTACACACTCAGTGTGTATCAGGCTTAAGGCTGGCCGAGCACCATGGGAAAAGTAACGCATAAACAACCCTGATAAATCTGCGGAAATTACACAACACTGTGGGCTCGATTCTGAGTCAGATGTAAACCAGAGCTTTGGTAAACTTCCCAGAGCCATTACGCTCTACAAGGTTGGTAGGTTTCCGAGAGCTCTGGTCAAGCTCAACCCAGGCTTGTAATCTGCCCCGGGTCTGTGAAAATGCAGCTCTGCTAGAATAGCATTTCTCTAGCTTGGGTTTAGACTTTTGAGACGAGAACCCTGTATGCTAGAAGATCACTAACCAGCATGAAACGGTTGAAAAACTAGCCCATTTGATTGGAAATTATTAGTTGAATCCGTGCAGTAGCCTCTTTTTCTGATTTTGGATGTGCCCTGTATAAGGGACTGCAGGATACTTTGAGTTTCCACATAAAGACAAGCAAGTCATGACAAGAAAAGAAATCGATATAAAACGCACCTCTTTGCAGGTTTTGGCAAAGTTGAATGCCAGGGCTAAGCGAGGAAAGAGCTTCCAAACAGATGAAGGCTGCCACGGGTTTGCGAGCTTGGGTTTATAAGCCAGGCTGATGGGGTGTCTTTTATAATACACTGCCAATTCCTCAACTTTCTTTATTTTGTCCAGCCATTTCCTTTTCATCTTTCCTAAAAAACACAGATTTAAAAAGTGAGTAAAATGCTCTTGGTAGTTTTCGTGGTGCATTCAAAGTACAGCAAGGGGAGACCAATTCACTGGACGGGTAGTTACATATTCTGAGTTATTCAAAACAAGTATTTATAGCGGCATTTTCCAGCTCCCAAAAACATGTAGGTGGCTTCTATGGGTGTTATATACAGTCAGGTCCAGAAATATTGGGATATTGGGACATTATACACCACCACAATGTGTTTGTTTCATTCCAACTCCAATGTGCTTTAACTGCAGACTGTCAGCTTTAATTTGAGGGTATGTACATCCAACTCAGGTGAACGGTGTAGGACTTACAGCAGTTTGCAGATGGGCCTCCCACTTGTTAAGGGACCAAAGGTAATGGGACAATTGGCTTCTCAGCTGTTCCACGGCCAGGTGTGTGATATTCCCTCATTACCCTAATTACAATGTGCAGATAAAAGGCCCAGAGTTCATTTCAAGTGTGCTATTTGCATTTGGAATCTGTTGCAGTCAAATCTCAAGATGAGATCCAAAGAACTGTCACTATCAGTGAAGCAAGCCATCATTAGGCTGAAGAAACAAAACAAACCCATCAGAGAGATAGCAAGAACATTAGGCGTGGCCAAAACAACTGTTTGGAACATTCTCAAAAAGGAACGCACCGGTGAGCTCAGCAACACCAAAAGACCCGGGAGACCACGGAAAACAACTGTGGTGGATGACCAAAAAGAATTCTTTCCCTGGTGAACAAAACACCCTTTCACAACAGTTGGCCAGATCAAGAACACTCTCCAGGAGGTAGGTGTATGTGTGTCAAAGTGAAGAATCAAGAGAAGACTTCACCAGAGTGAATACAGAGGGTTCACCACAAGATGTAAACCATTGGTGAGCCTCAAAAACAGGAAGGCCAGATTAGAGTTTGCCAAACAACAACTAACAAAGCCTTCACAGTTCTGGAACAAGATCCTATGGACAGATGAGACCAAGATCAACTTGTACCAGAGTGACGGGAAGAGAAGAGTATGGAGAAGGAAAGGAACTGCTCATGATCCTAAGCATACCACCTCATCAGTGAAGCATGGTGGTGGTAGTGTCATGGCGTGGGCATGTATGGCTGCCAATGGAACTGGTTCTCTTGTATTTATTGATGATGTGACTGCTGACAAAAGCAGCAGGATGAATTCTGAAGTGTTTCGGGCAATATTATCTGCTCACATTCAGCCAAATGCTGCAGAACTCATTGGACGGCGCTTCACAGTGCAGATCGGACAATGACCCAAAGCATACTGCAAAAGCAACCAAAAAGTTTTTGAAGGGACAGAAGTGGAATGTTATGCAATGGCCAAGTCAATCACCTGACCTGAATCCCATTGAGCATGCATTTCACTTGCTGAAGACAAAACTGAAGGGAAAATGCCCCAAGAACAAGCAGGAACTGAACACAGTTGCAGTAGAGGTCTGGCAGAGCATCACCAGGGATGAAACCCAGCGTCTGGTGATGTCTATGCGTTCGACTTCAGGCTGTGATTGACTGCAAAGGATTTGCAACCAAGTATTAAGAAGGGAAAGTTTGATTTATGATTATTATTCTGTCCCATTACCTTTGGTCCCTTAACAAGTGGGAGGCCCATCTGCAAACTGCTGTAAGTCCTACACCGTTCACCTGAGTTGGATGTACATACCCTCAAATTAAAGCTGACAGTCTGCAGTTAAAGCACATTGTGTTTGTTTCATTCCAACTCCATTGTGGTGGTGTATAGAGCCAAAGATGTTAGAATTGTGTCGATGTCCCAATATTTCTGGACCTGACTGTATGTACCAATCCCTGAAGTAAGAGAACAACAGGTCTTCTAGCACTCGCATGAAGAGCCATTGAATTGGCTGGATGCTCGCTTAAGCATCCAGCCCTCCTGCGATTGCGTGACTGCTGCAGCTTGCAGACAGCCGAGGTGCCATAGAATACTACGATCGTCAGAAAATGTCTGACAATCCGCGCATGCACAGGTGTGACGAAACGCAAGCTGATGTGGCGAGCGGCTGGTCATCACACCCATGCGTGGAACGGCAGAATTGCCATCTCCGATTGACCAAACGCGGAGGCAATATCTGATCCTCAGATACTGCCTACCATTACCTGTGGACCAATCGGGGAGCAAAGCCCAGTTGCACATGCTACCACTCTGTCCACTCAGCTTGCGAGAAAAGCGTCCGGCAGGGTGACGAGCCTCTCAGACTGACAAGGTTTCTGACCAATGGGGAGTAAAGAGGCAGTGTGTCGTAATCCAATCAGCTGGTAGTACTCACTGGCTCACATGTCTATATACCACCTTCTCTGAGTGTGGCGTGTCTGATGCATGCGCAGGTAGTGGGACTGTCAGGTATATTGGAAGGGAAAAAAAGGTAAAATGGATGCCTGTAGCCATTTTGTTTTTAAAGACAGTTTTTTTTCTTTCTCCAAATTTCCCTAGTTAGAAATGAACGAGATTTTTTTTACAGAGTTCATGGCTGGGTGAAGTCTTATATATATTTTTTGAAAGTGCCAGACATGAAGGAACCTAAAATGTCTTTGTGTGATAATGCTAGAGCTAAGTGCTAAGACCTGTCATAATTAAATTTATTGGTCTGTTTTAAGTCTTTAAAACAAAAAGATATTTTGTTTTTGGGTATAGGAATATAAGAGTTAATATCTCTGTAATCTAGATTTATATTCACAAAATATATGTTTATAATCAAGGTATATTTTATTATATTTACAGTAAGAAATGTATGTTCCAATAAATATTGTATAAGTATATAATTGGTAAATAGTAAAATTACTGAAGAATAGATTCTGTTGAGTTAACTAGAAAAGAATTCAACTGATAAAGACTCAGTAAAAACTTTGAAAGGAGTGAGGATATAAATCTAATTTTGATATGTGGAGACTAAATGTCTATACATTGGGAGAAGAGAAGGTCTTTTTGTAGATTGACCTTTTGACCCGAGATAGGAATATTAAAAAGAAATAGTGGAATTAATTAAGAAGTGCAATACTGCCCTCTAGAGGATAGTAAATATTATATTTGATATACCAAATACATTGCCAGTGACGTCAAATTGACTATAATTGAAGCGGCAATGTTGGTTGCAAGTCAGTCCGAGATTCCAACATTCAGAGACTCACACCACAATGCATGCAGATTCCAGGACATGAAACACTCTGACTCTCACCAAATCTCTAACTCACATGCATTGATTATCTGATATTGATAATCTTCACATATTCCAATATTACATAAGAAATTCCAAGGCAGACTCATCAAAATCCAGATTGGAGAGGTAATGTATGAGAGCTATTTAAATTAAGGAATTAATGTAAATATATATATTTGTAGATATTCTTGCAACATAGACTGAGATTTCTCAGATTCTGGGTAGCTCCAAAAATCGAAATATCTTTATTCTGCAGATAGAGATATGAAGAAGTGGACATAAGGATTTAGCCTAAAGAAATTGTTGTAAGATTGATACCAATATATATATATTGAATTTGGAAATTACTGTGATTGAAATTAATGAGCAAGGAATTATATAACTACAAAATAAAAAGCAAAAGATTAGAATTTTAAATTCTCGAGATTAGGGGAGGATTCACTAAATACTTATCATTAAATTAGCTCATCTTTTGTTGATCCATGTAGTATAGAGAAATATATCCCTATAAGATCTAGCTGGTTAAACATTGTTTGCTGGGAAATGTATGTTGTATTAAGCAGAAATGTTTATTAACCATTTGTGTATTAGTTACTAACTGATAAGGTAAATGATATTAATCATATGCAGTTACTAGCAGGAGATACATATATTGTGAAGCTAGTTTTTATATGCTGAAGGATTGTGGTTTATAAATCTTTGTTTATGATATGAGATTTTAAACTTTTTTGTATACGTAATAAATATATATGTTTTTATCCGATTATTGTATTCTTCAAAGCAAAACACAGACAATTAAAAGAATTTAGGAGAATTTCTAGGAAATATAAACGATTGATATTTGTGTCTCGTATAAATTTCTTATGAAATAATAATCCCTGCCATATTGGAGGCTTGGCTGATAAGTCCAATATATAACGTGTTGTATTCACGTGCAGAGATTATATCCGACAGGACGCTGTATCTGAAGATCAGATATTGTCTCTGCGGTTGGTGAAACGAAGATGGTGATTCCAACAATCTGTGCATGCGCGGGTGTGACATGACGACAGACTGCTTGCCAGATAAGCTGTCGTTATTTCACTGCTGCACTGATCGTCGGGAGACATTATCTGAGGATCAGCACTATGCGACCGAACACCAGCAGCATCTCCCTTCTGAAGTATTGCAGAGGCAACCCTGTGCTAGATTCAGGTAGGTTTTAAAATTATCGTATGGATTTTAAGCATCACTGCTGAGGGCCCACCGCACCACGTGGCTACTCAATGACAGTAGCTTTGCCCAAAAAGGAGGAAGATGGCGGTGTTCTAATTCCGGAACGAGATGTGAAATGATCAGCCTGTTCAGTTCCTCAGCAGCTACTGAATTGCTACTTTGCAGCAGTTCAGTTTGCTGCAGCAGTCTCACTGAACTCTTTGGCTGTGAATATTGAAGCAAAAGGGCAGAGGATTGCTCAATGAAAAGTGCTGTTTCTGCAATATCCACTGTTGTCCATTTTATTACCGCTTTACTGTTAAAGCTTAAAACTTCCAAAAAAATATTTGGTGTTTTGTTTTGATCCACCAAAACCTCAAACTGAACATTTCCTTATTGGATTATTTGCTCCGTGGAGGCGGCCATCTTTCCCACGTCACACTCAGCTACTCTGCAGCACCTCTCTACATGACTGAAAGTGCTAAGTTAGCAGTGCTGAGCACTGAACTGCAGCACAGCGTTCAGTGCCAAGTTGCGAACTTAGCACTTGCAGCGGCAGAGGAACTGAACCCACCTCTCAGTCACTACTTCTGTGAATGCAGTGACGCACATGCGCATTCAGCCAAGTTTACAGCAAACAGCTGATCTCGCGTCACTGGAAGTGACAGAATTGGCTGATCTGACAGAACACCTGCACTGGGTAATGGAACCAAGTACTTGTGATCTGCAACATCTCAACAAAGGATGATAACATCACCTGATGAGTTATAGCAGGGAAAATGGATCTGGCTGGAACAGCTTTAACATGTTACAGGTACAAGCATTTATAAAGTACCAACAGGTTCCGTAGCGCTGTACTATGGGAGAGACAGAACAACAAGTATACATACACATAACACACCCACCAAAAAATAGGAGAGAAGACCTTGCTCGAGAGCTCACAATCTAAGAGGAGAGGGGTGACACGCTGGGTGAGGGTGAATAGAGTAGAAACATAGAAAAAAGTCGGCAGATAAGAACCTTTCGGCCCATCTAGTCTGCCCAATTACATGGATACTTTACCTGGATTTATCTTTTGTTTAGGATAGCCTTATGCCTATCCCATGCTTGCTTAAATTCAAGACGTAACGGGGTGCATGTGGGCTGTGTGGGAAGAAGAATCAAGAGATGAACAATGGGGGATTAGAGAGTGAGCCGATAGGCTTCTCTAAAGTAATGGGGTTTCAGTGATGTCTTGAAGGACTGGAGAGACGGGGAGAGTCTGATGTTGCGGGGGGGGGGGGGTTCCATAGAAAGGGGGCAGCTCGGGAGAAGTCCTGAAGGCGAGAGTTAGGGGTTCGGGTACGAGGAGCTGATACCATCAGATCATTGGCAGAGCGGAGTGGTCGGAATGGGATGTACCTGTTAATAAGGGAGGAGATGAAGGCAGGGGTGCGGTTATGGAGAGCTTTGTATGTGTGGACCAGTATTTTGAATTGGATTCTGAAGGAAACGGAGCCAGTGTAGAGATTGACAGAGGGGTGAGGTGCGAGGAGGTGCCTGAGGTGAGGTGGATGAGTCTGGCACAGGTGTTCATTACAGACTGCAGAGGGAGAATCTGGGATCTCTTAAGGCCAGAGAGAAGGAGGTTACAGTAGTCCAGACGGGAGATAATAAGAGCTTGGTGAGCATTTTAGCAGAGTCGTGATTTAAGAAAGGGACAGACGCGTGCAATATTTTTTAGGTGGAAGTAGCAGAATTTTGCAGAAGAATCCAGGAATGTAGAAGCAAGAGGTAAAATCCAAAAACGCACCTCACTCCTGGATTTGTCGAGCACTGGCACAAACACATCTGGTCACTGTTAATTTATAATTTAAATCGCTTACACGCAACGCAACATTTCAGACGGACAAAGACGGACGGTCGCACTCTGACACGTTCGCTGGAAAGGAAGATTGTTTTTTAAGTGGCTTCACAATCTATTTGGGTCATGCTTGTGAAACCAAACATCACTTGGAATGAGAGCGAAATTAGCGGATTTATACAGTGTGGAAATGTTCAATCAACATTTATTACTGCTCTGAGACTCTTTACACAGCTCTGTTATACGCCCCATAGATATGGAAAAGCCCCTAAAAGAGGGAGATTAGGAGAGGACATAAGGATTTGGGACTGTCCCTCCCAAACAGGGGCACCTGGGAGGTGTGTGCATGACAAGCAACCACAAATAACATTGGCTAAGATTTGGGGTCGATTAACTAAATGGTGAATTGCTGAGAACTGACAAGTGAATGGCAAACACGTGATCGAAACAGGCGTCACGTGGGGAAATCATCCCAGGTGGCCCTTACGCCAAATTTAGTGAATGCCTCCCAGCGTAACACGGAGAGCTCCCGCAGGAAGACGATCGAGAAAGCGGTATTTGCTGCACGTCGGTGCTTTCAACTTACACTATTACGTCACCACATCACGTCATTCCCGCAAAATCACAGCACAGTTACCCTGCTAAATGAGGGGAACAGGAACACTCAAACATCCCACCGCTTTAGCTCCGCCCACATGCAATTCGCATATGCGTCTCCGCGCGAGTACTGTCATGAGTTGTAAACACTAAAGACAACCTCTTATAATGCGTCTCATCCCATTGCTCTCTATTTTTGCGAATAAATTCAGTTTCTTAGAGGGTTTTGCGTGTATTGATTAGCAATAAAAACTGGAATAACCCAAAATTAGGCATTTATAGTGCAGATTAATAGCATTATTTTCCCGTTCAGTTCTGGGCAGGAGCTGCCTAGCTCATTGTTAGTCTTTTTCATTGAATCCCCTGCTTCTGAGCTCTGTATCTGCTGGGCCCTGTGCCATGAGCCAGAAACACGTGGAATTCGCTGCATATCAAATCACTTGTGGGAATATAGAGTGCGGTTCCGAGATTGGCCATGTTTCCCCAGACACATAACATACTTTCCGTGATGGGTAGTGCATGAAGAATGATACCCTGCAGCATGTAAAATCCATATGCTTCGTCCGCAGAGCCCCGTAATGCAGGGAAAACTCGCTGCAAACCCGCAGAACACTCATTGAAAAAACGCAGAAACCGCTGCAAAAACCAAGCCGAACACGCCAGAAAAACCTGACGAGCCGCCGGTCACAGCACAGAGCAGCCGCAGGAATAAGACGACAGGTAGACGAACATGGTTAAAAAAAAAATATGCTTGAAAGTTTATTATTATTCTTTATAAAGCGCCAGCATATTCTGCAGCGCTGTACAATAGGCACAGTATAGACAGGGTTACAATACATTGAACAGCATTTGTCAGACCGATACAGGAGGAGATGAGGGCCCTATTCCTGTAGGAACTCACAATCTAGAAGGGTTGGGGTTGGAAACCGGAGGAGAGGACTGTAAGGTGAGAGTGATTGATGGTTGCGTCAGTGAGTTGGGTGGTAGGCTTCCCTAAATAGGAACGTTTTAAGGGAGCATTTGAAGGAAGAGAAATTAGGGGAAAGTCTGACCGTACGAGGGAGCGGGCTGGGGTGTATTTGGTGATTAATGAGGACAGGTAGTGGGGAGCTGAGACAGTGAGAGCTTTGTAGGTCAGGGTAAGGATTTTAATTCTGCAGTGGATGGGGAGCCAGTGAAGGGACTCGCAGAGGGGAGCGGCAGAGACAGAGTGGCAGGTGAGGTGGATTAGCCTGGCGGAGGCGTTCAGGATGGATTGTAGGGGGGGGGAGAGGCGGGACAGAGGGAGGCCGGATAAGAGATTATTACAATAGTCGAGTCAGGAGATTACCAGGGCATGGATTAGTTGTTTTGTGGTGACAGCGGTAAAAAATGGCCGAATTCTGGAAATATTACGTAGTTGGTATCGGCAGGAGGAGGAAAGAGACTGGATGTGGGGGATGAAGGAAAGAGCAGAATCAAGTGTAACTCCAAGACAGCGAACCTGGTTTGATGGGGAGATAGTGATACCCTCCACAGTGATGGAAAAGTCAGGAGGTGGAGAGGCATAAGAAGGAGGAATTAGTAGGAGCTCAGTCTTAGACTTGTTGATCTTTAGGTGAGGAGAGGCCATCCAGGAGGAGATGCCAGATAAGCAGTCGCTGACTTTGGAAAGGACAGGGGGAGAGAGATCAGGGGTAGAGATGTAGATCTGAGTGACATCAGCATAGAGGTGGTAATTGAAGCCAAAGCTTTTAATGAGTTTTCCCAGGGAGGAGGTGTAGATGGAAAAGAGCAGAGGACCAAGGACAGAGCCTTGAGGTACAACAACAGATAGAGGCAATGAAGAGGAGGAGTTACCAGCTGTCAGGACCCCTGTCTGGAGCCCTCCAGCACCCCACGTAAAGCCCGCAGCAAACGCAAGAAAGGCATACTTGGTGTTGCGTTGTCCTGAGTGCAGGGCAGCACTTTCTTGTACCAACTTTGTTCACAGCACTGCAGGTGCCTCTAATCACCAGACTGTTTTCCTACTTAAGGGTGGAGCACCCAGAAGGCAATGCTTCTGCATAGTTTCATTAAGCCAGCAAGCCCAGTGGATTGTGATCCTGATACCGCTGCTATTCAAAGACTATCTGGTGAAACCCCTGCCTCCAGTATCCTGTTCCCCGTGTTCATCCTCTGCCCTCCAGAGACTGCTTCCAAGACCCCAACATCCTGGTTTCCTGTTGATCATCTGTCTGATTCCTCAGCAAACAAGATTCCCTTCAGCCCTTTTCCTGTCCTGTCTCGTATCCCCAGTAAGTCTCCTACGTGTGTCTCCTTGTATCGTGTTTCCTGTATCCCTTTGTATCCCCACCAACATTGCATATCCCTTTGATTCCTCATTTAAGTTCTGCCCTTCACCCTGCATAATCTGGACTTCTTATTTTATCTGAATCCTGCAATAAACCCCTGTTTTCCCTCACCTGGTTTCCGTTGTGTCACTGCATCCTGGGTTTGGAACCTTGCCTGCCACGCTGGTTCCTGACACCAGCAAAGAGAAGGACCTGTTGGATAAATAGGAGTCGACCCGAGCGAGTGCAGTGTCAGAGACCAAGAGAGCTGGGGGTCTGCAGAAGGAGGGGGTGTCAAAAGCAGCCAAGAGGTCAAGCAGGATGAGGATAGAATAGTGTCCGTGTTTTTTAGCAGTTAGGAGGTCGTTGGTGACTTTGAGGGTAGTTTCAGTTGAGTGTAGGGGACGGAAGCCAGATTGCAGTGGGTCAAGTAGGGAATTGGAGGACAGGGAGAGGCGGTTGAAAACTAGTTTTTCTAAGAGCTTAAATGTGAAGGGATACAGGGCGGTAGTTGGATGGAGAGTTGGGATCGAGTGATGGTTTGTTTTAGTAAAGGGGTAACTAGTGCGTGTTTGAAGGCGGATGGGAAGGAGCCAGTGGAGAGAGAGCGATAGGTTGAAGATGTGTGTGAGCAGGGGTGAGGGAGGGGAGGAATTAGATGTGAGGGAATGGGGTCAAGCGGGCACGTGGTGAGATGTGAGGAGGACCGTAAGTAATTTACTTCCTCCTCAGTGGCTGGGAGGAAGCCGCAGAGGGGACGTCTGGGAGTGGAGGTGGCAGATAACTATCTTGTGATGGGATGTTGCTTCTGATAGTCTTATTGAAGAAATTTATCAGGTCTTGAGCGCTGAAGGCAGATGAGGGGGAGGTGCGGGTGGGTAGAGGAGGGTGTTGAAGGTGGACCAGAGTCGTTTTAGGTTTGGAGTACAGTGTAGATATGAGAAGGCTTGTTTGGCCAAGTGGAGGGCAGAGGTGTATGACCGGAGAATAAACTTGAAGTGAACAAAATCCGCTTCAGAGCAGGATTTCCTCCAGGCAAGCTCTGCAGTGCGGGAGCATCTTTGCAGGTAGCGCGTCTGGAGGGTGTGCCAGGGCTGAAGTTGGCGGTGTATGGCCTTACAGAGTCGAAGAGGAGCAAGCGTGTCTAGGGCAGAGATAAGTGTGCTGTTGTAGTGGTTGGTGGCAGCATCAGGGCAGGTGAAGGATGAGGTGTGAGGGAGGTGGTGAAGTAGATTGGAGAATTGATGGGGATCCACAGCAAGTAAATTTCTGCGAGTGTTTAGGAAGTCCAGAAAGGTGGTGGTCAGAGATGGGGAAGGGGCGACAGGTGAACTCAGAAATGGAGCAGAGGTTGGAAAAGACAAGGTCAATAGTGACCCTCACGGTGGGTAGGGAGGATTGCGTGAGTCCAAGGGAGGATGTGAGTGAAAGAAATTTGGGGGCAGAAGGATCATCAATAGGAATGTTGAAGTCCCCCGAGAACTAGGCATGGAAGATTAGAAGACCGGAAGTGAGAAAGCCAGGTAGGAAAGTGGTCAAAGAACTGGGAGGTTGGTCCCGGTGGGCGGTAGATGACTGCCACCCTGAGAGCCAGGGGAGAGAACAGGTGGATGCAGTGTGTCGAGAGGGATGGGGGTGGAGGGAGGTGCAGGTGGGAGAGAGCAGGATTCCGACCCCTGCCACCATGTCTCTCACCCGGTCTGGGGGTATGGCTCAAGTGTAGAATAAACCTGCCGAATGAAACCACCGAACAGAGCATTTCAGCAACTTTTCACTGCTGTTTTTTGTTCTCTGAATAGACAAACCATTGCTTCTCTGAGGAATTTCATTGCCCTCGAACAGGTACCGTACGTGCAGGCAATTTGCCAAAATTTGGTTTATTGCCTGCTCTCTGAATAGCCGCATGGCCCCAAAATGTCCCCGTAGGCTGAATTTTTGTGTCCAGTTAAATTTCTGCGACATTTCAGACCTCTCTGAATAACCCCTATAATGGGCAAAAAGTGAGAATTACTATATAGAAAATTAAAGCATGGAGCATCAGGAATATTTAATTTAAGCGGCAGAGACAGATTAACAAACAGTGAGGATGGGGAGAGATAACACTGGTCTGGAAATATTGTGGCATAAAGCTCCACATGCCATCTCAGGGAAACAGAAGGCATGGAATAAAGGTAAGTGATGTTTTGTTTTTTGTACTGGTAGAGAATGTTTATTGATAGTGTAGATGCCACTTGTACAGCCATCCTCTTTCACATTGATAAAATAGTTTTTCTCCAATACCCCACTCAAACAACGGTTCTTTGTTGTGGACACAAAGAAAAACATTCTTTGACATCATACAGGTAGCTGTTGCTGTAACTGCCTGAATATCCCATTGACTCTCAGACACATCGGAGGCTCTGACAGAGCTCCACCTGTATCCCTGTGCATGGTGTAGAGATCTCGCCTCACTTGGATGTGTCTGAAGACTTGGAGCTTGACTACTTTAGATAAGACTTTGTAGGTTCTAGCTGCGAGCGATATAGTTTGCGGTGCTACTCGTATATCTGTTAACAGATTAATCTGTGTTGATATCCCCCTAAATTTTACGTGCGCTGCGTTAGGAGGCTTGCGTACAGGGTGGAGGGTGTAGGAGATATTTGCGTATATGCTCAGCAGGTTATGTCCAAATAAATCCGTTTATAATGATTTATGTCTGTCTGTCTATACATGCCTCTCTACGTGTCTGTCTATAAATGACTCGTTATACAAGCCTCTCTATATGTCTGTCTATATATGACTACGTATGCCTGTCTGTCCTTCCATCCAGTCATCTAAGTCTATCCTTGCTTCCATCTACACATGTCCGTCAGTCTATACAGGTGTCTTTCTAAACAATCGCCCCCTAAAATGAACAAGCCCTTATTATAGAAATGGTACATTGCCCTTCCCTCTTTGCATTAAGAGGTCAGTCTTTCATTCCACGGTTCCCCAGAGGTTTCCCCACAGGGTTTTTTTCCCTCCTGCGAGGTAAAGGATGACTCTCCGTGAGTCCAGAGGTTGCCCACATTACGGCTATTTTAAAGCCAAATCTATAATAATATGTAATGTATATGCTTTGTTATAGCACAAGTCCCCTATTATATGCTACAAAATGACTTTCATTGTTCTACATTTACTTAATAAATGTAGTATTAATTTAAGCATACGTCTTGTGCTTTTTTGAAAAAAGGAAATGAATCTGAGTTAATCGAAGATGGTTTAGAGGTACGATGTATTTTTTTCTCATGTTTGGTGGGAGGGGGAGGAGAGCTCAGTGTCATGGAACTGACATAGTGCTCTCCGCTTCAAACCCGAAGACCTTTATTCCCATGGTGTAAAACCTCAAAAGAAACAGACAATTGCCTTGGGAAAGACTTTATGTTCATTTATATTGCGTGGTGTGATTTTAAATGTACTTTTATTACTGTATGTGAATGTGAACTTAGAGATGTGTTTTTGGAGGTGCAGACCTTTCGTTTGTGTAGAAGGTAATTAGGTTTGAGTAATCGGTGATTATGCAAGAATACGGTTTATCTGTTTGCATGTTTGAGGATTCATGAGTCTGAAACAGTGTTTGAGTAACAAGGCAATCTGATCTATTGGAACAATGGATTGTGTAAATGCAGTGTGTGTGATAACTGACCTAATGTGATCAGAGTTCCAATAAGTCAATGTTTGTTTAATTATGTTCCAGGGGTTTCTAAGGGGGTTTGGCATATGTAAATAAATGATCCCTGTTGGACCACATAAATATGGTTTTCTCAGAAAAGCATATATAGTTTTTGGTTGATAGATGCAGCTTGTCTGGTGTGTTATTCCTCTGCACTATTCCTTTACACTCCCCATCAGAAGGCACCGAGCGGCCATCTGAAAGACTGACCTAACATCGAGGCTACAGGTCAGGTGTCAGGATCGGGCAACCCAACTCGCAGACATCAGATACACACAGGTAGTAGGTGGAGTGTCACAATCAAGCAACCCACTGGGTATATTAACACAATAGACTCTAACCAACCGGTCCTTAACGGTCGGGATTTGGTCAGTAATAATCTCAGTACACACAGGTAGTAGGTGGAGTGTCACAGTCAAGTAACCCGCTGGGTATAGTGACACAATAGACTCAAACTAACCGGTCCTTAACGGCCGGGATATGCAGAGTAAATAGATCCACAACCCCCAAGTGTGAGTGAGAAGGAGAGGTCCGGAATAACAAGGCCAAAAGTCAGGGCGCCAGAAGACAGGATTAACGAGACAAGGCGGGATCGAATAACCAGGAAGACAATCAGAATGTAATTAGAATATAGCAACAAGGCACTAGGCGTACATAGAACCACGCTAGGGCGATGACGGTGAGGAAGGAAGTCCTTTAAATGGAGCCACAGGACTTCCTATTGGAGAATAGAAGAGACTCCCCGCTCTATCATAGGATCGCCGGTCAAGCACTGTGATTGGGTACCCCTCCTGGCCTGTACGTCTGATTTGCGGCCAGACTCGACTTTCGGAAGTGGTTGCCGGATGTTGTGATCTAACGGTTGGCAAGCGCCGCCATCTTCGATCTCTGTCCGTTCTAGCGTGGACGTCCACGTAGCGTGTGTGAGTGATGAGATGTCAGACGGCCCTTATTTGCGACGTCCAGCACCTTGATGCACACAATGGCTTTTCATATCATGTATCAATTTTTATCATTTTTCATATTAATTTTGTTTCCCATAATTCCCTTTTTTCTGCGTCTGTCAAGAAAAACGGATCGTGTGGTGTCTACAGTATCTTCCGTCAGTCCGTTCTGCACGTACGCACAGTGCGCTCAGACTGCGTTCGTCTGACATGAGCCTTAACGTCCGTCGTAGCATTGATTTGTGATCAATAGAGACCAACACACAAAGTGCGTGCGCATTCCACGCAGGTGGCAACGGACGCCATTTAGGCTCGTGTCAGACGAGCGCAGCGATCACGTCCATGTTGCCGCACATTTTAACATCCGTGGTAGCATACAATTATGATCAGTAGAGATCACACACGAAGTGCGGACGCACAACGGATGTAAATTAGGCAAGAATGTAAAACCGCTAGAACGGACGTGGGGAGTGCGCCATGTCCGCATAGCTTTGTGTGTGAGTGATGGAACGAAGTCAGACAGACTGCATTTTTGATGGACAAAATGTTTTTTCATATTAATTTTATTTCCCATCTACATCAGTCAAAAAAAAACGTCAGTCACAAAAACGGGCCGTGTGGTCACTACCTTGTCATCAGTCAGAAGGTATGTCCGTTGTGCACGGACGCACAGAATGCACTCGTCTGACCCTAGCTTTAGGCCTCAATGTAAAAGCGCTACGACAGACGCCTAGAGTGCGCCGCATCTGCGAAGCGGCCTGTGTGCATGATGATGCGACGTGAGACACAGCGCATTTGCAACGTCCATAACGTTGACGCTCAGAGGTTTTTATGGTCTGGCTAACTGTACCTGTCTTTTAATTAATATTGTTTCCCCGCTTTCCCTTTTTATTTTTTTCTATATCCATCCTTTATGCACTCACGCAGAGTGTGCTCAGACTGCGTTTGTCTGACAGCCTTAAAAAAGAAAAAATAATAATCGAGCAGAGATTGTCAGCAGCCCAAAACGAGAACTCCATTTTTCATAGTGTTCCTTTCATTATATCATGCTTTTGTTTGTACCATCTATCCCCCTATTTTTTTTTCGGGTACCTAGGGCTCCAGAGCGGTCAGTAGGTGCCCCCGATGTCTGCTGCACATAAACCCCCCTAGCTGCTTATTATGGTGACTGCTGGGAATGGTATCGGTCGCGCTTTACGGCAGGCTACTGTCTCTATGCAGAGACAAGTCACGTGACACCTCCCCCTCTAACAGTTTATTCTGCCCATACGTTTCTTCGTGTGCTGCTCGAGATTTATTTGACCTGACAAGACCCAGGCGGAGGGATTCGACAGTTGTCTCTGAACCTGTGATTGGCGGATGAACAAGCATCGTCACCCGTTACTTGCCACCAAGTGAGAGGGAGCGCCGCTCTACCCTGAGCGTGCTGCCTTGAATCTTGTTGTTATGTGAACTCTCAGCCAATCGTAAACCTGGGTAGGCAGGCCGACGAGATGACGTCACTCAGTGTTCTCTAGTGCTTAGGCACTGGCAGGAAAACGCGGATAGAGAGAGAAAGAAGCAGCTGAACTGTGCGCGCGCGAGACTGCTGAAATACAGGTGAGGCTCTGCATAGAGACAATGCACAGACTGACACACTGTATACAGACACACGCTGCCTACAGACTGACACACTGTATACAGACACACGGCGCCTACAGACTGACACTGCCTACCGACTGACACTGTATACAGACACTCACTGCCTACCGACTGACACACTGTATACAGACACATGCCGCCTACAGACTGACACTGTATACAGTGACACACAATGCCTACAGACTGACACTGTATACAGTGACACACAATGCCTACAGACTGACACTGTATACAGTGACACACAATACCTAAAGACTGACACTGTCTACAGATACACAAGGGGACACGCACTGCCTACAGACTGACACACTGTATACAGACACATGCCGCCTACAGACTGACACACTGTATACAGACACATGCCGCCTACAGACTGACACACTGCCTACAGACTGACACACAGTGACACACACTGCCTAAAGACTGACACACTGTCTACAGACACACAAGGGGACACGCACTGCCTACAGACTGACACACTGTCTACAGACACAAGGGGACACGCACTGCCTACAGACTGACACACTGTATACAGACACACAAGGGGACTGTATACAGGAGATGCTTAATCTGAATAAAGGACCTACACTCAGGGGACAGATACACTGTATACAGGGGACACATACACTGTATTGAGTGGTAGGGCAGCATGATAACAGAAATATACACACTGTATACACTAGTTGTATTCCTTTTACGACTTCTTTTTATAAGAGCCATATATGATAAATATAGATAATACCTGTTCTTATGTGTATATTACATCCTGGTAATCCTGTGCAGACCACTGCTTATAGCCACGCGCCGGAGTCATGAATATTCAGTATGTAGGTAAAAGAATGTATACAGCAGATTATAGCAATGTGTGGTTATATACATGTGTCACACAATGGATCCACTTTGTTCAGGTGCCCAATGGTTCTTATAATATGTGGCTTTCATTCGTATACTACTTACATTTAATAGTGTGTATACTGTATATAGATTATTTTCATTGTAGAAGTCTCCGGCTATATATACCGTGCATTGAGCTGCATGCGGTGCTCTGGCAGTATAGTAGGTTTATGGGGAGTACCCTTCTTCTGCTCACGTTGTGTGAATAATCTATATGCACGAGTTCCTGTCACAGCCTTCTTGTTAGACTGCTTGCGCAGGGCTTTCTTTTCTTGTTCTGTGCGGGCTCCATTCACAAAGTGGCAAGTAGGAACCGACAAGCACAACTAGGCAGGCATCGCTTGCGCTTCTCAGTAGCGCCGCGGGAAATGATTTCAGCCAGGTTACGCTAATGAGTGCATACTGGGTTCTTGGTGACGGGAGCACCGCGTCTCAAGCCGGTTTTCTTATATCATGTTCGGTTTTCTCTTACTCCTATTATTATATAAATAAATCTTGTGTTTTAATAAGAAAAATGTGATTCGGTGGATGGGAAAACCACCGCTTCCCACTCATTGACCTGGATGGGTTGGCCACAAAGCAAGAAATTAAATTCTCCACCACTTGGTGAATATTCCCTATAGCAGTGATGGCGAAGCTTGGCACCCCAGAAGTTTCTGAACTACATGTCCCATGGTGCCACACCAGCTTTAAGGCTGACTGAGCATCATGGGATATGTAGTTTGGAAACAACTGGGGTGCCAAGGTTTGCCCTCACTGCTCTATAGCATGTAATACAAGCAGAGCCCTGCCTGTGGTGGAATTGCATCTCCCACCATTGCTTGCTGACCACAAAGCATTGTGGTACATGTAGTTTTGCAATTCCTCTGGGCTTTAGTTTAACACCATGGGTTACTTTATCAAGATTGCAATCTGGCCCCTTGTGTTACTTCCTTTTCATTTGTGCCTTTTTGTCCTGGAGTCTCGTCGGGCTTCTCGGGTAGTGACCCCTCCCAAGGGAATGTCAGCCGTGTGGAGCAATAATAGCATTGCATCACTTTGAGGAATACTAAAAGACTGACACGGAATGCTGGGAAATAGAAGCCCAGGGTTTATGTGGGGTAAAATCTAAAAAATGTTATAGCTTGCCTGATACTATAAAGAACTGAGATTCACCCAGCCCCATTATATAGTAATGCATTGCTTGTGAAAATGTGTATTGTATCATAAGGAGTACAACTATGTGCGCCAGTACTGACGTGCTTACCGGTACTGCAATGGGGCCGGTCACATGCTTGTGCGCGCGCATGAAATGCACGCGTGGCAAGCGTCCGTTATCCAAGCATCTCCGTCAAAGTGCTAAGACACGTGTTGACGGAGTTGCAAAGCACGATTCTCCATAGGAGGATTGAGCCTTGCGCACAGTGAGATGGCCAGACGAGCGTCGAGTGGAAGGAACATCCACTCTCACGGACGTTCCTTCTGCGCTTAGAAACGCTCGTCTGACACCAGCCTAAACAGGGCATCAAAACAAAAGTTTATGCCAAAATAATAAGTGCTGCATTTTACATTTTTCGTTTTTTTTTTTTTTTACTGTTTAGTAAGTAATCCCCGGCGCCACATCACGCTTACACATTTGTTTTCAGCGTGTCTCTAATGACACATGCTCATCTGGTTATAGAAATCTCCCTCCATCATATCCAGATGGCTGGGAATCTCCCCCTGTACATCATGAATGTGGCAATTAACCTCGCAGACAATGCGGCAGTGTATTTCCAAGGAATGGGAATCTGGAATTCCCTGTCAGCTGTGAAAATGTGTCAGTAACTCCACGAAAGTTCTAAGCAGACTTTCTTGCGAGAGCACATCTGCACCTTTCTTTACTTGGCAAAGTGAATACGCCGATTAAACACGCCTTTACCCACAAAAGGGGTTTTATTAACGTCATCTTCGAATACATTTCTCTAGACAGTAGCCTTTCACCAAGTGAGGAATTGGGGGAGAATGGAATCTTTTTAGGTCAAAATTTCAAACTGAACAAAAGAGAGCTGAGAAAAATTTAAAATATTGATCAATATGACCAAGAACATGCGAATATCTGACTAGAAATCCAAAATAAGAGCGTATTTTGATGGTTCAGAAAGCCAATGCAACCCGTTGTCGAACACAATCCGGGTTATTCCAAGAGAATCTAAAAAGTCACCGCACATTCGGTGACTTTTCGTTCTCTTCAATTTGGTGCGATTTGGCGATCCCATTTCGGCGACCCTGTGGTGTATTCAGCAAGCACTACAGGGCCGTCGTAATGCAGGGAAAAGTCGCTGCAAACCCGCCGAAAACCCCCCCGAAAAACCCGGCGAAGGCTCACCGAAACCCGCAAAAACATCTGGATTAACCACGCCGGAGAAACCCAAGCAGGAGCCGATCACAGAGCAGCCGCCGGAAAAACCAAACACCGCAGACGAATGGAGAGAAAAAAAAAAACATGCTTGAATGTTTGAAAAGTGAAACGCTGTTTGCAAACAAACTACTGAATTAAAATGTCTGGAATTTACATATAAAATCCAATGAATAATCAGAAAAAGGGCTGTTACAGAAAAAATAAACGATTTAAAAAAAATTCACAAAATGCCTAAAAGATTCTAAAATATCTAAAAATAAAAAAAATTGTTTTACTGCAGAATAAAATGGTTTATTAGATATTGGATTAAAACGGGAATATTTTTAACATTGAAGCCTATGGGATTCTCCTGAATAAACCTGTCGAATTAAACCACTGAATGGCAGGGCATTTTGGCAACTTTTCCCTGCTGGTTTGTGTTCTCTGAATAGATGAAGCATTGCTTCTCTATGGGGATTCACTGCCCTCGAACAGGTACCGTATGTGCAGGCAATTCGTCACAATTTGACGAATTGCCTGCTCTCTGAATAGTCGAATGGCACCGGTTGCTGAAATTCAGCGTTTGGTTACAATTCGGGCCAGATCGACTCTCTTTGAATAACCCTGTTATTATGGCCATCATGGGAGAAGATGCCTTTCCTGCCAGTTGTCACGCATGGCAGCTGGCTTCCCATGAACCAACCATGGGCTGGTTTCCCTGGCCAGGTGTGAATTTTAAAGGGATATTCTACACACCTGACCCGTTTAGCTTTTTAAAGTGGCCAGGGTCTGTGGAGTATTGTCCCCTGAACTGTTTAAAATGAGATGTAAAGTAGAGCGATTCCTCCACCACCGCAGGACCAGGCAGCTGGGAGGTTTGAACTTACATACTCGCCACCCAGGACATACTTGAAAACAAGAGAAATCTTAATGTATCCTTCCTGGTAAAATCCTTTCTCAAAAAAAAAAAAAAAAAACTTCCCGGCTGTCCATCACTGGAGACATCGGCACGTTTAAGCATGCTGAGGTCTCCTCCCTGAGACTGTCCGCGAAGCTGTCGGTTGTCAGGGAGAAGGCCGATGGATTGGATCGGATCTGCGCATGCAAGGCAGCCCTGATCCATCGTGGTACACAAGCACTAGGGAACGCTATGCTATGCAGGGAGCGCAAATTGCCTAGAAAAGACTCGGGACTAACGACTTCGGGAGTCCAATACCAGAAGAGGAGGAGCTGCGTGCAACGAGGGACAAAAGGTAAGTAAAAAATGTTTGGCCAGAGGCTGTCCGTAGTCAGTTTCCACCAGACTTGCTATTTAGCCCTCTTTATTTCACAGTGTTTCTGTAATGTTTGTGGCTTTCTGAATTAAGCAGAGTTTTCCTCTAGTGGTGGCTCACCGTTACTACTCCCGATCATTCGGAACTACATATCCCATGATGCTCAGCCTGATTTGTCACATCTCTTTGGTTTGACAAACAAATCAAAGCATAGGAGTTGTTTGCCTGAGGGAATGAACACTGAGAAACGTGTATTAATACTTAATATCTTAGCGAATCGAGAACAATAGGGGATTTGCTGAATGTGCAGCCCGTGCTTATTCGTATATAGATATATATCCGGGGGGGTATGGAATAAATACAAAATAGATATCTATTACCTGCGCTCTCCTCATTCTTTAAATTTCCCCAAGTGCAGCACTAGACAAAGTGTAAGAGATCAAAAAGCTGGACCTACTCACGGACTTAAATAAAATTGAAATCATTATTCAATATTATTATTATAATAATTTATATAGCGCTAACCGTTTCGGCAGCGCTTTACAATAACCAAAGGGAACGAGATAAACGGACATATGATGGAAACAAGAGGTGTAGAGGGCCCTGCTCATAGGAGCTTACAATCTAGAGGGTAATATTAAAACTTCTCAGCCAACGTTTCGGCTCATACTGAGCCTTTATCAAACTTGACCCAATTAGTTTCATGCTAATGGTCTGAGTCTGTGCCAGATCACCCTCTGTGACAGTTTGTGTTAGGCTTGTGCACCGTTTTTTTTTGTTTTTTTTCGGTTCGATTCGATTTTTCGGATTCTCAAACTTTTCGATTCGGCTCGTTTCGACCGATTTCTGTTTCGATTCGGCTCGACTCGTTTTTTCGTGTACATTTTTTTTTTGGAATATCGACCGTTTTTCGTATTTTCGTGTCACTTTGCTCGTTTTTTGTATCGACTTTTCGTGATTTCGGAAATTTTCGTTTTTTCGGAACGTCTTTTCTCCTCATTTCAAAGCAATAAATTTCGATTTGACACATTTCAAGTCCATTCGAAAATTCCAAAAATATTTCGTTTCGGCTCAGAAAACTTTTCGGATCTGCCGTTTTCGGATCTAAAAATTTTCGGAAAATCGGCCGCATCCGAAAACACGAATCGGGAAATTTCGTGAAAATTCCGAAACCCGAAACGCACATCCCTAGTTTGTGTTTCCTCGGTGTGTCCATGAGGCCTGTACTAATGTATGTATGCACTACTTATGTAAAACCTTTTATTTCCATGGAGAGGAGGCAGGCACAGCTGTTAGTTTGTATTGTAGTCTTCTCACGATGTATCTTGTAACAGGATCCGGCGCTGCCTGTGTTTCCAGTATACAGAGTCAACTGTTTTTTCCATAAAGTGACCCAGGGAGACGTGCAGCTCCTCTTCACAATCCCTGGGATTACTTTCTGCATTCACTGCTAGTTTAGCTGCGGAGTTTCCAGCTTTTCCTGCATCAGATCTGATCATTCTCACTGGACCATAAGAGCACTGAGAACAGGCTGTGACAATACTGACCTGCCCTACTCAATGGTGCCATTACAGAGAAGACTATACCACGTGTAACTCTGACCGATATTGCCCAGAAAGGACAGACACAACTGAAATGCCAAGGAAGTCTCCACTGCACACAGGATACGTGTCCCTCTTCAGCCCTCAGCGTCTGTGCTACCGCAGGTCCTGGATGAGAGTAAACATGCTCTGGCTGTGTGGGCATCCTAAGCTGTTTGCATTAAAGAAACATTCTACATATCCTGACCACTTTATATTTTTAAAATGACCAGGATGAGAGGAGTACACCCCCCCCCCTCATTTTGCCTAAAAAGCTAGGTGAAGCGGAGTTTTGTTCACCACACCCAGCATCACCGGCAACCAGGAAATTTAGAATTTCCCGGCTGCCGGTCACTACTCGGTTACTAGTGATGTCAGCTAGTAGACCAATAGCAAGCCATAAACAATCGGTCTCCGAGAGGCCGCGATGGATCATGTGCATGAGCGCAGCTCCAATCCATCATTCTTCACAGGTGGTACGGAACTTGCGTGTGTAGAGGAGGAGCTGCGCATGCAGAGGGACAAAGGGTAAGTAAAGTTGAGCAAAATTAAAAAGAAAAGTGGGCAGAGGCTGTCAGCAGCCTCTGCCCATTTATTTAAGGGTAAAAAAAGGGACCTCCTCTCTTCAGTTTAAGGATGGAAATAAGGGTAAGATAACTTTAACGTTACCTGTTCTCGGCAGCGGGGGAGGGGGGGCACAAAAGATCTGAATTCCCAATTACTGACAGAGGATTCAGCAGCTGATTTTTTTTTATTTTTTTCCTTCACATTCCATTCACTTGCACTTTCCATGAACCTCACCCTAGTAATGTGTATTGGTGCATTCACTGTAGTAGAATGAAAATGGAAGTGCTGCCAACTGAGCTAGTCAGATGTGTTCAATCCTGTTCAAGATCACTATCCCCAGGGCTATGCTAGAGTAAAATGCCTACATTTTTCTGCTGGTTAATGAAGGTGATTTGCTTTCATCTCTAGCCCTTTTTAAAAAAAAAAAAGGGAGGTGGTGCAGAACCTTCATATGACTCTCAGGTTCTGGGTGTATATATACATACACGGCTGGATTAACATAAGGGCTATTGGAGCAACAGCTCCAGGCCCCTGCCCCATAATAGGCCCAGAGAAAGGATAACTATGTCTGCGTTGATGGGTATTTGGACCGTGTATCTCCAACTCGATAACAGCTACAGGGTCATGTGAGGTATCACTGGAAAGGGCAGAGTATGGTCTTTTGAATAATGCCAAACATGACCAGGTTTTATGTAACAATACAATTAAAATAGTTATTTTCTTCTTCTTTCTAACACAGCATTTGTTTCCACTTTTCAATTATAAAGTGAACAATGATGCTGCACTAACTCACCATCTCATTTCCCATGCCACCAATAAGTGTGGAGGTGATGGTACAATCCGTTATTATGCATTGTTACATCAAAACCTAAACGGCCGCACTGCAGCAAGGAGCAGTGGGGTGGGGGCTTTGGAACCCTAATCTTTACACCACACAAGGTCAAGTGTGGTGTGATTGGACAGGTTAGGGTCTGGCCTTTGCATTCATACCAAACATGACCAGTCAAAATCTAAAAGGAGAAATTAAACAAAACAAACTTTTTTTTTATAGTTCCTATTCCTAACAAATGGCATTGTCCATTTGTCACGTATAAAATGAGCAATACCACTGCTATTACTCACCTTCTCATTTCCCACACTGGGAGCAATTTCAGTGTTTTATACATCGTACTATTATTCATAAACCACCATCCTCCAAAACACAAGCGAAAAGTCTAAAAAAATAAATAAAAAAATAAAAAAATCAGTTTTGGTTAAAATTGTGTATTTTCTCAGAAAAATTCAGTAACAGTTTCTATTTTAATTTTATTTTAACAATAATGCCCCATAGAATATATAACCACTCTGGACTATCCAGTGGCTCATGCAAACAGCGGTCCCTGGGCAGGCGTGGCGGCAACCTTTTTTTTTTTTTTTTTTTGGGGGCGACGCTCCGTATCTGGGACAAACTGAAGAACTCCCACTCACTATCGTCCAACCCGTCGCCTCTCATGCTGATCCATCCTAATCCGCATTTTTTGATTACGGGGGTCCACCCCTCCCTTCAGCGACACCTAGTAGAAAATGGGCATCTCTTGGTGAAACACGTGGCTCATGTGCCAAATCCTCAGGCACTTGCGTCCCATCCAGATCTCCCACCCCTGTCCTTGGACAGATTAAATTTCTTCCAAATACGCCACTTCCTGAGTACGCTTCCGGGGACACACAAACGGCTTTTCCCCAACACCATCTCGCCTACCCATTGGATTTCCACACTTTATTCTATCTTGCTTGCACGCGATGCCACTCCTGCACCCTACGTGGGTAGATGCGAGATGGACTTAGTCTGCCACTCAGCATCCATAAAGGAGACCATTCTCTCCTTGGTTCACGCCAGCACGAGGGCTACAGAGAGACTTCGTATAAACTTTTGTCAAGATGGTACTGCACCCCCCCTGCATATGTTCCAGTGCTCCAGAACGGCTGATCTACACTGTTGACACTGGGCACTTTCTTGCATATTTGGTGGCACTGCCGTTGCCTGCAACCATTTTGGGTACAGAGAGGTAAACTCATTAAGGAGGTCATGGATTTAACTCTTGACCATACCACTCAAACGTGTCTGTTGTTGCTCACGTTTGTACCTGAACTGGTCTTTTGTAAATCGATTGCTTTTTGTCTTCTCTTGGTGGCAAGCCAACTCCTCTCTCAGCACTGGAAGCGCCGAACAGTCCCTACCATCAGAGATTGGGTTTCGCAAGTCGATGAGATTTACCACATGAGAGAACTCTCTCACATGGTGCTACCTTGCTGGATTTTGGCCGTCTATGGTACTATTGGACTCAATTTGCCGCCTCCTGCATCGTTGGGTCCACGACTAGGGATGAGCCGAACACTCCCTGAGTTCGGTTCGGAGCCGAACCCAAACTTTCCAAATGTTCGTATCCGAACTCGAACTCAATACAAGTCAATGGGGTGAAAATTCGATTTTTAGAGTGCCCTCCAAGAGGGCATATATGCTAGATATCTGCCATAAAAGGTGTATGGGGGTCCAGGTAGTGCCCTGGGGGACAGGAAACAAGGACAAAAAGTTAAAAAAAAAAAAAACGTTTTTAAAGGGACAGTGAGTTTTCCATGAAATAAGGGTTAAAAATAAAAACGAAAAATTCCTTCAAATATCGTGCCTAGGAGGTCCCCATAACCTGCCCGTGAAGTGGCGGATTTCTAGGATGTATAGAAATATGTAAAAACCAAAAAATGACATTTCAAATGACGGTAAATGCTTTTCCTTTAATCTATCCATAAACAACTGCTTTGGGCGGCAGCCTGTATGAAAAGAGGAGACATTATCGGACACGCAGAAAAAGTTTACTGATTTTTTTTGCCGGTGAAAAGCAGGAGAATGACTGGAGAATGGAAAATTCTAGACCAAATAGCCGATTTGGAAAGTGAGATAAATGGGAGAATTTTTCTGGTTTGGCCATTTTGACCTATAATTTTCTCTTCAGTCATTCTCCTGAGTTTCACCTTTCTCTGAATAACCCTGTCAGGGTTATTCAGAGAGCGGTGAAGAGCAGGAGAATGACTGGAGAATGGAAAATTCTAGGTCAAAATAGCCAAACCAGAAAAATTCTCCCATTTAGGCTAGGGTCAGACTAGCGAATTTTTAACGTGCGTTTAGGCGCAGCAAATGACGGCCAATATACGAAGTACAGTCGCACGAAAGTCCGGCTGCGCAACGCAAGTGGAAAAAGAACGCATTTTTTCGAGAACGCAGAACCGCTAGTACGGACGTACAGAGTGCGCTGCGTCCACTAGCGGCGTGTGTGCGTGATTTGGAGACGTCAGACCCTGCTCATGTCTGGCCAACATAACGTCCAGACACCCAAAGTTTCCTGGTTTGGATCCATAAAAATCACGCACAAAAATGCGCATCGTATGACCGTTTTCGCACATTCCGTGAAAAAATACGGCAATGCGTTCGGACGCACTTTCGGTCGCTGTGAAAAATGCGTTAGTCTGACCCTAGCCTTATCTCACTTTCCAAATCGGCTATTTGGTCCAGATTGTTCTCTTTTCCTGCCATTCTCCTGGTTTTCACCTTTCTCTGAACAACCCTGAGAGAGAGGTGAAAGCCAGGACAACTGGCAGGAGAAGAGAACAATCTAGACCAAATAGCCAATTTGGAAAGTGAGTTAAATGGGAGAATTTTGAGCTAGAATTTTCACTTCTCCAGTTATTCTCCTGCTTTTCATCGCTCTCTGAATAACCCTGTGAATGTTTAATCCCGAGGTGAAAAATAACATTGCTTTAGATGTTATTTTGAATTTTTTTCAAACACCAGTTAAATTCAGCATATTAGGATGTTTTAGGAGGGAAATTAATTCTCAAATCTCAATCAGAAGCAAACACCACCCCACCCCCTCAGTATAGTGTACAATGTATCAAATTGATTACCAGACTAAAAACACCTGGTGTTATGCCGTTTGTGAACAGAGGTCATTTAGAGTTGATAATCTTTCCACGTACACATTAGTTTTTAATTCAATATCTAATAAACCGTTGCTTATAATATTGTGCAGTAAAGAGTCTCTTTATTTCTAGATTTTTTTTGTATTTTTTTTTTTCGAACACACTCAAAGTTCGACGTTTGCGAACTTTCGAACTGCCAAAGTTCGGGCCGAACTCCGAACCGTCCGAACCCGAAAAAGCTCATCCCTATCCACGACTGGTGCGGAGTGGCATGAGTGTCCAGACCTCTGGTTCTGATGGCGCCCCTTCTGCGTCTCCTCCGGTCCCCTCATTTACGGCGGCTGGTATCTGACTGAGTGCAAGTTCCTTCGTTGGATAAGCGGGAGAGCACTGTGAGGTGGGTCTCCTGCGAAGCCCACCGGAGCCACTACTACTAAGCGGTAGCCTCGTGATGGGCCCTGTGTATGAGTTGCCCGTGTGTCTTGACGGACTCTGGAAGTCGCTGCCCCCCCTGTTTTTTCTATCTTCCTCCCTCCTTCCCTCAACTCTTCTATGCCCCCTCAGATCCCCCCTTCTTCCCTTCCTTTTTTTTCTTTCATTTTTATTTTCTTCTCTTTCTTTCTCCTCTTTAGGCTAGGGTCAGACTGAGGCAGTGCGAACGCGCGTGCAGGCGCACTTAATCACGGCCGCACTAGCAGCAAATGACGGGCAATGACGGCCAATATACGAAGTACGGTCGCACAAAAGTCCGGCTGCGCAACGCAAGTGGAAAACGAACGCATTTTTTCGAGAACGTTAAACTGCTAGTACTGACGTACAGAGTGCGCTGCGCCCGCTAGCGGCATGTGTGTGTGATTTGGAGACGTCAGACGCTGCTAATGTCCGGCCAACATAACGTCCAGATGCACAAAGTGTTTTATTGATGATCCGTACAAAATCACGGATGCAAATGCGCATCGTATGACGGCTATCGCGTATTCCGTGAAAAAATACGTCCATTCGTTCGAACGCACTTTTTCACAGACAACGCGAAAATGCGTTCGTCTGACCCTAGCCTTAGTCTCTCACTTGTGCTTTGACGTACCTTTCATATATCACCTGGTGGGCTGGTGGTTTTTCGAATATCTGGGGAATATATGCTCGGAGACCCGTGTCACTGTCAACAACTTAACTGGGGTCCCGAAGTGCCCCTACCCTTCTTGTAAGACTCAGCCTTTTTTTCTTTTTCATTGTATCCCTACTGTCCCCATACTGTTTGTATGTGTCTTTTGTATACTGCAAAAATTGTGAATTAAAAAAAATATATATATCCACAAAGGTTTGGATGATAAAATGTGGAAAAAATAATTTTACTTGCTGTAAATAAATGAAACCTGAAATGGAAATTTCCTCACGCAGTATCTGCCTCGTTAGATGTATCCACACTATTAAATAACCTAAAATGTTTTCATGTCACTAAATTCCAAACAAAGCCCACCAAGATATTTAGCTCCTGGCCCATAGAGATCTTAATCCGGCCCTTTATACATAATACAGTATATATTAATGTAGATTAGATAAGCCGTGTCAGTCCGGTTGCCAAAATCACCAGAGTATAGCTGTACATAGTGATGCCTTTTTTATTGACCGAACGCTACATAAAACCTCATAGGGTTAAACAATAAAGAGTCAACCGAAGCCTAGCCCCCCCCCCGCCCCCTTCTCTTGGCTCTTTTATTGCTCCAACAGTTCAATTCTATGATTTTTGCTCAGTATAGATTCCAGATCTGAGGGAGAGAGGTATACGCTGGAAAGCTAGTCTTTTAAATGTAATGTTAGTCCAATAAAAAAAGGTATCACTACGTACTGCTATACTCTGCTGATTTTGGCATCTGGACTAAAGCTGGGGTCAGACGAGCGCAGTGTTCATGTCCGTGATGCCGCACATTTTAACGTCCGTGGGAGCATACAATTATGATCAATAGAGACCCACACATGAAGTGCGGACACACAACGGACGCGGCAAACGGACGCAAGTTAGGCAAGAACGTAAAACTGCTAGAACGGGAGTGCGCAACGTCCGCATAGCTTTGTGTGTGAGTGATGGAACGATGTCAGACGGACTGCATTTTTGACGGACAAAATGTTTTTCATATTAGTTTATTTTCCCTGCTACAAAATAACATCAGTCAGAAAAACGGACTGTGTGGCCACTACCTTGTCGTCAATCAGAAAGTACGTCCGTTGTGCACGGACGCACATTCCGTACAAAATGCATTTGTCTGACCCTAGCCTAACACGACATATCCAAAGTATAGTTAAAAAAATATTTGAATGCTTAAATGATCTAACCACAAATATTTCTGACTGTCCCCATCCCCGTCCCGTTGTGATTCTCCCCGCAGAAGAAATCGCTTCTGATCTTTATTTTGCTAAGCTTGAAGTAATTGTGATGGCTTGTTGTTATAGCTGTCCATTTACGACTATTCCATTACTTTTTAAGGGGTAAGGACATGTTCTTTTTAACATTTGCAGAACTGCTTTTATTTTTGTCACTACTACATGCAATATCGGGTCAGGCTTGAGCTTTGAACAAAGCAGAGAGAGTGTGTGTGTGTGTGTGTTCTCTTCTTATACAGTTAGAAATAGAATGTTGCAATTAGTTCGTGTAGGTACAAGCAGTGGAAAGTATGTGAGCGGTCATGTGGACGCGAATAATCTGTCCTGTGCTCTGATGAAACATTTTGCAGACATAGCACGTGGCCCTAACCCTTTCAGTTCTTGTTCGGGGAGGAAGATATTGCATTGAATTTAACATGGGGGGGGGGGTGACAGATCAGAAACCTGGTTGATTCACTAACCTGCAAATGTGCCCCTGAAAAAAGAAATTGTAAAATTCCTTTCTTAATTTTTGACCATTATTTGTGTAGTCTATTAACCAGTTCTGGTCTAGTCACTATTTTCCAATCCGGTCATACAGCTGTTACTTTAGTTTTTAAGCATTGAGTTGAGAGCGACTCCCTTGGTTGCCTTTCAACGGACCGTAAAACTTGGAAGAGCGAAAAGTCAGCTATTCAGGCTGGCAGCGTATCATTGGCTACAGGGCGGATAACCTGAAATCAAGCCAGCTGTCATCTTACAGCAGCCAACAGCGTGCATCGGGAGGGGCCGAGGCGGTCCATAGAAGTCATTGGGGTGTACTAGTATGATCCGCGTCTTCTAAGCCCACCTGTGGCAGGGATGACATGGTACACCTCCCGGCGGGAAAAGGCTGAAGTGTAAAATATATATGGAATGGGTCGACCCGAATTACAAACAATAGTGCAGAACATACAAGAATTGAAAGGAAACTGTAACATGCACTCACAAAGGACATATGCACATATTCCTAACTACACTTAAATCACCCAAAGGTCTCCCCAGGACGCCCAGAATGGTTAAACTTTAACCAATCAACCCCTCCTCCCTTTTTCCTTTCACAATTTGTGTAGAGTGTAGGGTAACTTTAACTTTCCTATGTACATACGCAAATTGCATAACTCACATACATTTTGCAAACAAGGTGTCACGTTTCCAGCCCTGTCCCCTGTATGTGTGCTGATCTGGTCTGGGTCTTGGTTGACGCCCTGCCATTCCTGGTTTCCAGTCCAGGGGTTTCCGGTTTCATTCAGCTTTCAATCACTTGTATGTCATGGCACTAACCCACTCCCTATTTAAGGGTGCTGCTCCCATGGCGCTTTGATCTTTGAGTCACTCCTAGTTCGTGTTTCTCTGTGCTGATGGTACCAGCAAGCCCCTGATCTGTTTGTACACTCACCGGCCACTTTATTAACACAAATTGCTTATTCCTAGGTCCGATCCGGATACTCTAAAGACCGGTCTGTCAGTGTTAGGGATTCCTTTTGGTTGTGCTGTGCAGGAGTCTCTGCCCAGCCTTGTGGTGTCCTCACCTCCTGTCGTAAATACTTGTTCTCTGTAGCGGTGTCTCCTGCAATCGGGCTTTTAAACCTGAATATGGGCCCCACCTCAGCTCAGAGTGCCGCCGTGACACAAGGTACGCAAGCGCCTGGTCAGAGTGATGGATTGATACTGCGTGCCTAGCTCAAGCCCATGTCTACTTTCTCTCTGAACAAATGCTGGTATATGGACTTGGAAAGATCTGTCAGCACGAAAGTGGGGTGAAAGAGGGGGGGCACTCCACACAGCCTAACCACTTTAATAAGCTAAATTGGTCAGGGTGCGTAGGGTGTCCCTTTTTTAAAAATAATTTCACGAGCAAACGGAGTGGGGGAGGAACTGGAGTTGGGAGTGAATTTAGGCAAGAAAAATGGCCCGAGTGTGGGGGAAGGGACCGGACCAGAGGCAGGGAGGGCGGTTTGGTTGCACAGGACTCCAGTTCTAAGTAAAAATAAAACACCGGCAGTACAGCACCTCCACCCAGGGTCTGCACTTTAGTTCTGTTACTGTTGGTAAATAAAAATGGTTATGTCTCGGCTCCGAAGTAGCATCTGAAGTTACTAATGTTTAACTCCGACTGACTCTAAATAGTGTGTGCAGTACACTGACCGATTTAATCGATAATGAGAAAGAATAGTTAACAACTAGTCTCATTGTCCATTTACTGTAATCAGTCAGTTGTTGCAGCCCTACATTTATTAATTTTATTTTTTACAAAAACCCTTTAATTTTTTTTTAAAATTAAGACCTTTTTCAGTTCTTTTTTAACAGACCTTTTTATAATTTAGACACCTTTTTTCTTAATTCTTACTGATTTTAAGGCTCAAATTTATTTTCGTCAATTTGGTGTAATTTCCCGAGGTAATTCAGCGTTTTTTGGCGATTGTCCGATAACTGCTTCGGCGACTCTTTATTATCGGCAAAATACGGTAAACATTTGATTAAATGGTGAATTCACCGAATTTTCGACATGGATTTGCTGAAATGAAAAGCACCGAAATTGTGTTAACTTTCAGTGCTTTGTGAATAGACCAACAAGAGACATTACAAGCGAGCGGATGGCATTCTCGTTTACACATTCAACAAGCTCAGTCATTTTGGTGGAATATCACTCATGTAGCTTATGAACCTGGGTATATCCAATCACCACATGGCACTACTTGGCAGCTTTCAGGGTGAAGGTTACACTTCTGTTTTCACTGTCATAACCTCTCGGACAGTCTTTATGTAAGTGGACATGTACAGAAGTCATAGTGGCCTGAGTGCCTCTTTTTAAAAAGTGAAAACTAAAGAAGAATTTTGAGCACTGTTCCATTGCATCGTGTTTGCAAGTCCGTTAGGCTTCTGCTGTCTTTGGTATTGTGGCTGCTGAACTCCGGTTACAGACATGGAATTAAAGGGACCCTCTATCAACTATGACCACTTAAAATGCTTCGGTGGTCAATCAGCAGGTGATGGACAGCATTCCAAGCCTTGGGTTCTCCGGAGTATAAAAACTTGTGCTTTGAGGAGGTTTCTGCTAGCCGACTGCTATTCAATACAAAATTGTAGCTGGTTGCCTGCAGTGAAACCTAGAAATGACCACACCATAGGGCAAAAAGAGAAGTTTTACTAAAACAAAACCAAGGTAGGGATCAGTAGAGTTTAATACTTAATTGAGATGAATCCCCTTCATGATCTCTTCATTAAAGTGCGACATTGCCTTCTCCTGCTGTGAACAAGGAGGATGTGTATCACGGAGTTGGTGGGTTCTTGAAGAATGCTGAATAAATGGGATACATTCCTTAAAAACGGATGATCGTTTAAACTGCTAAAATGCTTTCCTTTCTTTAAAAGACACTAGAACGCTCCTTTTTTAACCACAAGAAAACAGTATGTGCCGAGTGTAAGCCACGCAAAGCTGACAAACCTGGAAACCCGTTTTTAACACCTCTAATGAATAGATCCTGGCAAAGTCTGCTACATCTGCTTCCTGTTTATCTGTAAATTGTTCGGGTCGTAACACAACAAATGGAAAAAGTAGAAAACGTTAATTCGCAATTAACATTTGTTCATGATGCTTATGTTTTGATCACATTACAGCCTGAGGAATACTGATTGAAGGCTGAAACGTTGCTGTATTTGCCAATGTGTGCAAAATATATCTGCACTCCCAGGAGGTTCATTGTGCTTTATTGACTTCTTGTTGAATCCCTTATGATCACATTGCAGTGTGCTTCGTGACAGGAAATTCCAATGATTATTACTAGCTATGCTCTAATATACTAGAAATCGTTAATTTAAAATGCTTCACAAAACACAGGGGAAACCAGATAAACTTTCACTATGAGCAATTGTTTGTAAAACCATTTCTAACCCTATAGACTCTAGTATAGAGGCTGCTGAGATGACCTTGAACATGGACCTTCAGATTTATTCCTAAAGTAATGTGCGTGGCGCCCAAGGTTGTACTTCACTTATTTTGATGCATAAACAAACACAAGTAAACCATTTGTGAGCATTTAAGTCTACACAATACAAACAGGAGACTGGGTGAATGTTAAGACCTGTCAAACAAGTTTGTTTAGACAATGTAGTTTTACTTTTGACTTCTGGTTTTACAGAGAGAAGTTCCTGGTCAACTTTTGCAAAGAAAATCATTTGCTGGTGTCACCGACCTGATCGTCTTGTTCAGAAAGTGAGTTTGTTGTGTTCTGCTTTTGAACGTTTCCTTCTCTCCTGTGGCTATGTTAGATTTCAAAACTGCATGTGTGTACTTTGGACTTCTGCGAAATGACAGCTGTGTGTATAAATATGTATACGTATGTACACGACAGACTATGGGGGTTATTCACTGAAGTGCTGACATTTATCGCTGTTGCAGCAACAGCGTTATTTTTTTGTTTGTTTGTTTTTTAACCAGTGTTTACAAAGTTGGCAAACACTGACGCCTGATGAATAACCCTTAGTGTGTGTGTATATATATTCTATATAAATTTGGCAGCTATGCTACAGTTATGGTAAGATAAAGCATCTTTATCTTGCTTGTCGTATATTGGACACTACTCAAAAAGTCCAAGAAGGAGAGGAAATCTGGGATTTTGTGTAAACAAGGTGTCAGTGTGTTTTACAAGATCTTCTCTTTTTTTTTTTTTGTCTGCCTTAAACATTAATCTCAAAGTAGCGGCCTGTGCTGCAGCTATTCATCACATCTTTCATATAAATTGGTTATTCTGGGGAGAAGCAGAATGTATGAAGCGAGGTTGAAACATTGTGGCCTTGGGGGACTTCCTCAGCTCTCAGCCAGTTACACTATGAGTAATAGGATGAGGTCAGCCTCCCTGAGGAATTGCACAGGATTATTTTAGATTATTAGCTCATGGTGATGACAAAGCTGTTTTTCATATGGGTATAACGGCAAGCGGAGCCTTTGTGTTGGCAGAGTGGAGGGGGGAGGGGGAATTCACATCTTGAAAATAACCGTTACAATGTGATCGTGTAAAGATTGTGTAAGAAGAGCATGTGATATTTGAATCCTCCTCTTGCAGAGGTTATCGGAGGGTATGGTCGATTCTTGGAATAATGCACATGCAGTTAAATGTAAACTGTGATGTTTGACCGGATTATCTGGGGGTTCAGGAGTTTCTCACAGGAACTCTCCTATCCCTGCATGTTTGAAAGAAAGGTCTCAGGGCTCCTCGAGATCTGAGGAGATCATAGAATTTCCCAGGTGGCCTGTCGGCCCACTCCATGATCCCTCACTGTACATCTCTTGCTCCATCTTCCCAATCAGCCCCCATGCGCCCTGCTACTACATACTCCAGGTACCCTCACCTAATGTGTCCCCTCTTTCCTTAGATTGTAAGCTCTTGAGCAGGGTCAATTCCCTCCTACTGTTCCATGTGTGTAATGTGTATGTATATTTATTTGTTAGTCTGTCTCTGTTAGCGCTTTATAAATGCTTGTAACTGTAACTGTGGTGGCAGGTTCATGTCGAGGCCCACAGGAGATTTCAGTCCATGCCCATCTGAGTGCTCACTCACTCTGTGCACCGCATGAGCTTAAGCCTCATTGTATCCTTGTTAGCTCTAATGTTCTACCAAAATGAAGAGAACATAGGCGACGTTTGTGACGGAGCTGTAGGGGTTTGATCTGAATAAAAGATTCAGTCACTTTTCTGGGCTTATTTACCGAGGTGATCTAAAGAATGACAAAGCTGCCTTTTTTTTTTTTTTGTTTTGTAAAATTTCGCTAGCTATGTGTTTTCTCTCAGAGCCATGTGACGGTTAACATGGCCTGCACTTGTTTGTTCCACACTTAATTTTTTACGGAACAGTTATGGGGTAAGTTCATGTGTGCAAGCGATGCCAAATAGTCCACGGAGTTCAACAGCCAGAAAAGGAGACAAAGGAATGGATGAAACCCAGCTAGTTATCTGACGGGAACAGACGTGGTATGAATTCACAGCACTGAGTGGAAACTGACTGAAACACATACACGACACAGAGGGTGGAAACAAACTAGCCAAAAAAAAAAAGCCAGCTGTGAGAAGTTGTGTCAGTAGACCGCCAAGTATTTGAGCAAGAGTTGACATTTGGCTGCTGGTATGGGCTCCTGTGCAGAATGCCTCTGCTCTATGAATAGTATTGCATGAATGTTATGAGATGCTTGAAGTACGTATACTGTTAAATGCTTCAACTGGTTTCTGGACCATGCTGGACGTGACTTTGTAGTGTTTGGAAATGAGCTTTCACCTGCATGCTATTCCTACAAAACCAAGAGCATGTCACTGCAGCATGTCACTGCAGCATGTCACTGCAGCATGTCACTGAGCCTGCGTACTGAACTAGATATCCAGGGTTTCATATCTGGATATTTAACGGTCTTTGCATGTCTTTGTCTGGTAGCTGAGACTCCTTCAGGCGTTGTCGCATTGTATCAGCACCTGGAGATTTGATGTTGTATCTCGTCCTCCACACGCACATATAAATGTTTTGTTCACTTGAATACACCTGCATTCATTTAACAATGAAACCATCTCCACTTCCCATTCGATGTATGTGTTATGGAAAGGAAAATCCAGAACATAAATGAGAGACCATAGATAGGATTAAGTTAAGGTCATGCCAGGGTTATTCAGAGAGAGGTGAATGACACGAGAAGTGAAAATTCTAGGTCAAAATAGTCGATTTGGAAAGTGAGATAAATGGGAGAATTTTTCTGGTTTGGCTATTTTGTCCTAGAATTTTCACTTCTCCAGTTATTCTCCTGGTATTCACCTCTTTTTGAATAACCCTGATGGTCTTTATTAAGGCATATATTTAAATTCACAACATTTCATTATCTCAAAGCTGCCATAAATAATAATGAACTCTTTAACTAGCCCGTATAATGTTGGACCAGCAGTCTTTGTGCCCCCCCCCCCACCACCAATTTATATAGGCGGGCAAATTAAAAATATTATTTAAAACAATATAAAGTGTGGCAAAATAGAACACCACATAAACATGACAATAGGGAGTGAGGGAGGGGCGATGGATCAAATCCTGCCCTGAGGTAAAAAAAAAGGTTTTGGTACGGGACACTTGCGGAATGTACTGGAAGAACCAATAGGTGAATTTTATTTATTTCCCCCCCCCCCCCCCGCCTTCGTCCCTTCCATGCAGATGCAGTCAAGAGATGAATTCCCTTGCCCATTTATTCCAGCGGTAGGCGAGAGCTCCTTTGCACTCTCATACACCATGCTGGGTCACCGAGCAGAGGTGAAATAACATGGCATCCTCATGTTGTGACTCGGGTTGCCGCGCAGTATGTACTGTAGACACTGGATAGACACACTCGCAGGTCTTTTTTCACGGTGTAGTATGCTTGACAGGATCAATCATCCAGTCCCCTATTGACCATTTAAGACCTAAATCCTGATCCAGATCTTGCTGTTAATACATACTAATGTTCTTGAACCCAGGACAAACTTGAAAACGAGAGAAATCTCAATGTATCCTTCCTGGTAAAAATCCTTTATAAATAAAATTGAGAGTAGCTGAATACATAAAGCTGTGAGTGTGGAGCAAATGAGAAGAAGGAATTGCTGGTCAGGTGTGTGAGTGTGTTTGCTAGTTACTTATTAACGACAGGGTTTTCTGAACCTTTCACCTATCCTCTTCGGGTGTAGGGAAATTCAATAAACCCGGTTATAAAATATGGCAACGCCGTAAAAAATTTGTAGACTTCTTAAACTTTTATATAAACCTAATTAAATCAGACTGTGATGCACGTTTAGTATGGGCGCACCTAGGTTATGCTGTACAGATAAGTTAGGAGCATATACTGTATGTGCAAACTTAAAGGGACACTCTACTCATCCTGACCGCTTTATGGTTCTAAAGTGGTCATGATGTGAGGAGGGTCTCCCTCCATCCTGCCCTTATCTGGAGATCGTTTCCTCCACCCCACCAATGTCGCCAGCAGCTGAGATTTTGATTTTCCCAGCAGCTGGCCACCAGATCGGTCTCTAGTAACTTTGGCACACAGAGCATGCCGACACCACACTGTCTGAGACAAGCCACCATAGCGAGCGATGTCAGAGAGGCAGCAGTGGATCAGGGCTCACATGCATGCAGCTCAGATCCATTGTCCTGGGCAGGCGCTATGGATTTTGCGTACGTAAAGTACATAAGTCCGTTGGGGTGTGCAATTTGTGATTCCTATACTATGTATGTTGCGCAGGAGTGCGGATTGGATTAGATAGCTGCAGGTACTTCAAGCTTTGGGAGTCTCTGAGCTGAAGTGTCGGAGAAAAGGAGAGTAAAATTGTCTAGAATATGAAAAATTAATTGGGCAGAGACTGTCACTAAATACAGAAAAAATGGCGTCGTGCCCATACTCACCGGAGCGGCAGCAACTGCCAGGAGTAACAGCCCAGTTAATGTATAAAACATAAGGAAAAAAGGTGTCATCTGCGCTCGTTTCTATGTGTTCCATGTACAACAAAACGGAGGTTTTTGTTTGTTTCAATGGCCATTGCAACGTAAGCTCACTCGCCACTTCACGGCACCTCTTTACAGAGTGAGTACTCACTCTGTAAAGAGGTGCCGTGAAGTGGCGAGTGAGCTTACGTTGCAATGGCCATTGAAACAAACAAAAACCTCAGTTTTGTTGTACATGGAACACAGAGACTGTCACTAGCTTCTGCCCAATTATTTAAGAACAAAAGAGGGAGCTCTCTTTTTTAATAGAGTATACCTTTTAATATTGCTCTTTAAGATGTGCTACAGCGTCCCCTGCTGATCAGAAATGGTACAGCTCATTTGGCATATTCCCTTTCTATATCTTCTTTCCAACTAGATGAACCTTGAATAGGACAAAGTCACTTTGGCTGCAGTATCCCATTAAAGGCAGGACATTGAGCAGTAAATTAAAAGTGAAGATAAAAGTTTAAAATGATACGGCTGGATTCCAACCTTGGTGAAAACCTAACTAGAGCTCTATAGGCTTAAATGACTCGCGTAACCTTTACACCCCGTTTGGAATGAAGCCCTGCGTCTTTGTGTTCTGCAAAGTTTTACTCTTTCTCATGCGCGTGTCTGTCTTTTCTTTTGTGGATTTGGTGATCACCATTAAAGCATGTAGTTCAGGCACACCAAAATTACGTTTTCTCTTCTAAAAACATTAAGATGCTTAGATTTTAAATCTAATTATTTGTTCCATGTATTAAATATAACTGAGGCCTTAGATATACAGGTCAATCCGACAATCAGGACTGATAAAACACCACAGACAGGCGTTACCAATTATATATATTTTTTATGCCAACTGGAGATAATTTATTTCCAACATTTCTTCTTATTACAAAGCAGTCTAATGAGGACTAAAAAGATGTATGATTTTGTGGTTGAGTAAACATGTGACAAAACAAATGTAAAATTGCTTCAGTCATGAACTGACTAAGGCTAGGGTCAGACGAATGCATTTTTCACGTCATCCGTGAAAAAGTGCGTTCGAACGAATGGACGTATTTTTTCACGGAATACACGATAGCGGTCATATGATGCGCATTTTCGTCCATGATTTTATACGGATCATCAATAAAACCCTTTTTGCATCTGGACGTTATGTTGGCCGGACATTAGCAGCATCTGACGTCTCCTAATCACGCACACATGCCACTAGCGGACGCAGCGCACTCTGTACGTCAGTACTAGCGGTATCACTTTCTCGAAAAAAATGCGTTTGTTTGCAGCTTGTGTTGCGCGGCCGCACTTTTGTGCGGCCGTACTTCGTACATTGGCCGTCATTTTCTGCTACTACGGCCGTGATAAAGTGCGGCTGCACGCGCGTTCGCACTGCGTTCGTCTGACCCCAGCCTAATACCCGCAACAATTGTCCTGATATATGTATCATTTGCCTTGGATACAGGATATTTTCAGTGTAGCGCTCACTCCCGGAGGAGCCGCTGAAAATGAACCACGGGTCAGTCTCCCCGCACTAGGGAATAAATATACTCCAACACAGTTGTGAGTTTTTATCATTTAAATAGTTTACTAAAATATTTAAGCAGATGTCGAGACACGGTATTCACAAGTATTATTACAGTATTTTCGTATCACGGTAAAACGCGTAGCGGAAAAGAAACGAAACACGAGGCTTCGTATTTCGGAAAAATAAAATATTCGCAACCGAACATAAAAGCAATGCAATTTCCCGATAGTTCAGAAAAGGGGACACGTAGCAAAAACCCCAAACATACAATCCCTTCGTATTACGGTAAACGCGCAGCGGAAAAAGAGGAAAAATATATTCGGAACGTATCTTTATCTGTAACCCCTGTTCCGATTCGTAAAAGGAAATGAGTCCTGCACAAGTTAAGTCCCAGAATGTGAAAGGTGTATATGTGTGTGTGGTACCCGGGTACTGTTCACTGGCCAGTGAGTTTATTAAAGGAAGGTCTTCGACTAGTCAGTTGGGGCCCTGTGGACTTTAAAGAGAAAACAGCATAGCGTCCTTTAATCATAAAACAGCCTTGGAGGCCTCTCACCCATCCGACGATTGCTTTAGGCTCCGCTGACCCAGGACGTCTCTCCACCCGATTTTGACTGGGGATACTAGCGGCCGAATCCGTTGTCTAACTTCATGCAGCTTGTCCAGCTCACCGCCTGCTCTCCTTTCGATTCCGCCGGTCTGCAGCAATGTCTGGGCTCTGGCAAGTCTCCTTCTCCTCAGGTTGAGTGACCCAAACAGGAATAACAGGTCTCCCTCGGGCTTTGGCCTAGGTTCTCCCGCGATCTCCTCAGTGCATCCGCTTTCTCCTGTTCCCTGGCGCGCTCTGGAACTTTCTCCACGAGGCAGAGGATGTAAGTCTCCAGTCCCCACCCACTTCCTGTCTTCTTGCAAAGCATGCCGGGCATTGTAGTCCCAATGTCCAGTATCTCTGACCGCGATAGTCTCCATCTTGTGGCCAAAAATAGGTACTGCCACAGCAAGATTTTTAACACAGCGCTACATCAGATTTTGGTTTGTTTTAGGTTTTGATTTATTCAAAACTCTTCCTAGCAATGTGACACATCAAATTCTTGAAACAATTTTTTTTTTTCTTTTTGTAGAGACAACTTTCCAAGACGGTGTTATGGCAGAAAACCAAAATGGCACCCAGTGTGAGGAAGACACGGCAGACACCAGGGGATTTCCTTCAAGCCCACGGTAATCAGTGTTTTCAAGCTTGGCTCATAAATCATCTGTATCATCAGTAGTTTTCTGTACTTATTTTAATTCTGTTCCTATTTTTTTTATTAAATTTTTTTTTTAATTTTTAAAGGTTATTGGTTTAAAATAAATGATAGATTTGTGGCACATGTAGCCAATACTTTCAGGATACAGTAAAACCTCCATGAAGTAACACATGCATAAGTATGATAATACATTTATTTCAGATCCTTGGAGAAAGTATGATTCAATTTCATGGCTTTGGAGTTGTTTCTCCCTTTTCCCTCCTCCCCCTTTTCCCTCCCCCCTTTCCCCTCCCCCCTTCCCTCTCCCCCCTTTCCCCTCCCCCTTTTCCTCCCCCCTTTTCCCTCCCCCCTTTTCCCTCCCCCTTTCCCCTCCCCCCTTTCCCCTCCCCCCTTTCCCCTCCCCCTTTTCCCTCCCCCCTTTTCCTCCCCCCTTTCCCCTCCCCCCTTTTCCCTCCCCCCTTCTTTTCCCTCCCCCTTCTTTTCCCTCCCCCCTTCTTTTCCCTCCCCCTTCTTTTCCCCCCCCCTTCTTTTCCCTCCCCCCTTCTTTTCCCTCCCCCTTCTTTTCCCTCCCCCCTCTTTTTCCTCCCCCCTTCTTTTCCCTCCCCCCTTCTTTTCCCTCCCCCTTCTTTTCCCTCCTCCCCCCCTTCTTTTCCCTCCCCCTTCTTTTCCTCCCCCCTTCTTTTCCCTCCCCCCTTCTTTTCCCTCCTCTCCCCCCTTTCCCCTCCTCTCCCCCTTTCCCCTCCTCTCCCCCCTTTCTTTTCCCTCCTTCCCCCCTTCTTTTCCCTCCTCTCCCCCCTTCTTTTCCCTCCTCTCCCCCCTTTCTTTTCCCTCCTCTCCCCCTTCTTTTCCCCCCTCTCCCCCCTTCTTTTCCTCCTCTCCCCCCTTTCTTTTCCCTCCTCTCCCCTTTCTTTTCCTCCTCTCCCCCTTCTTTTCCCTCCTCTCCCCCCTTCTTTTCCCTCCTCTCCCCCCTTCTTTTCCCTCCTCTCCCCCCTTCTTTTCCCTCCTTCCCCCTTTCTTTTCCCTCCTCTCCCCCCTTCTTTTCCCTCCTCTCCCCCCTTCTTTTCCCTCCTCTCCCCCCTTTCTTCTCCTCTCCCCCCTTCTTTTCCCTCCTCTCCCCCTTCTTTTCCCTCCTCCCCCCTTCTTTTCCCTCCTCCCCCCCTTCTTTTCCCTCCTCCCCCCCTTCTTTTCCCTCCTCACTCTCACAGACGTTCCTTCTGCTCCGAAAAACACCAGTGTGCCCACAGCCTTACTGATTCTTTGCTCGCAATTTTTTTCCCTATACTGTTTGATACAAACAACTGCCTTTCCTGGGTTACCTGTGTGTGTATTGACAAATAGTGGTGCATTTAAATAATCGCTGTTGTGTGATGCCTTTGTTGGTTTTCTTAAGTATGTTTTGTGTCTTTTTTTATTTTGTGTATTTCTAGCATATTTCCACGAAACACTGAGCCTAAAGAAATTGAGAAAAACTCCAGGTTGTCTCATCTGTTCAAATACAAGATGGACTATCCAGAGATGGGACAGTGTATCATCATAAACAATAAGAATTTTCACCCATCCACAAGTAAGCTACAAACAATGAAAAATGACTGCTGCTTTGTGTTCAACTACTATTGTTTTGGTTTAATATCCTGTTAATGTTCTTTTGAGGACTTCCTTTATCTATTGGTGACTGATAGTTAATATGTCCTGTAAAGCTTGATGTGTATCTATGGAATCACAGAGAACACTAGAACTCCTTGTCCTCTAGTGTTTTTCTTATGGGATATTTTCATGGTCTTTTCCCTTCACTTTGTGGTAGGAATGGGGACACGCTCAGGTACAGACACTGATGCCAAGAAACTACAGGAAACCTTCAAGTATTTTGGTTATCAGGTGAAGATTTATAATGATCTAAAATGCGCTGATATATTTGGATATTTAAAAAAAGGTAAGCTCTGGTTTGATGTCAGTAATATGATTTCTATATTTTAGCACTTTCCTAAATGTGTCCCCTATCTCTCCAGCATTAATCTAAAAATAGATCACGCCGCGCGTTGGTCTGTATCCTGCCTTTAGTAATTAAAGGACAGGTAGGACACCTTGCGATTACATAGATAGAACACTTGGGGCTCTATTCCAGTGTTGGTGCTAAAATGGCGATAGTAAGATAAGAAATCTTCACCCAGTGTGTTCTGGCCGTGAGCGTACACCTGCAGGATCGCGGAGGCGATGCAGATGAATCATGGAGGGAGACTGGGAACTATTTTCTTTTTCTTTTATTTTTCTCCCCCTGGTTCCACTCACCTCCCAGAGAGCGCGAAACGTCAGATCACGCCACCCTCTACACCGCCAAATGAGAGGAGAGTATGGGATTTTTTGGGTGGGTAGTGTGTCGTGTTACATGATTGCTGGAAAATCACAAGGAGACAGTATTTCTTTGAGGGTAGAAGATAGAAGTACCAGCTAGCTTGGAATAGTTCTTCTATTCCAAAACACAAATTGACACCTACTATACAAAGTCTAGGACACGTTGATTTACAGTAGGGAAACGCTATATTCAAGCCCTTATTGTGCCAAGAGTGGAATAGCGATTCCTGGCAAGAAGATAACTTCTGGAGGCATTCTGTATAATGTCTCAAAGTTATCTTTATTGTCAACATTGCAATAGGGCACTTGGAATTTTGAAAGCTGCTATACGTACAGGTAAAGAAACTCTGCTTGCAACGTTTTGAAATTCACTTTTTCAAGTGTGCAAACCTAGTGAACGAAACACTTAAAAGGGAAACAAGGATGGGATGTGCAAAATCAACAAATAGATTAAAATCATTTAAATGGTCATGGTAGCTAGAGTGTAACAAGACCTCTCCGGGCCAATGCTTTTTTTTTATTATTTTTTTTACAAACTAGTACAAGAGGAAACGAAGGCCCTATTCCCGTGGGAATTTACAATCTAGAAACAGATCAACAGATATGGCCAAATCCCAATAACTCCAGACTTTTGCACTCCATGCAAACGCACACATGAAGAATATTTAGAGGCACACACTTGTAACACATGTTTGCATACATCTATAAACACACAACCTCACCGATAGCCATAAAAGGTACAGCATGTCACTGGAGCAGGGCCCATAGGGTGTTTCACTCTGCTGTCCAAAGACCTGACTCTTGAAGAGCACAGACTCTGATGCCAAACATTCAGGGCCCTATTCCCTTTTGAACACTAACTGTAGCATTCGGATGAGTAAGTGTTACCGCCAGGATAAGTGACTTTAACGTATGCCCCTCCATATTAGCTTCCTGACACTAAACCCATAAGGAATCACTTAGCGCAACCACCGATGCGCTCACTTCTGCAAGATTACTGTAATTTGTGATCCCCATGTTTAAGTATAGGATTTGCAATCATTAATTAGCGTTTCGATAAGTAAGGTATTCGAAAATGCTAGAGCTTATTACTGCAAGAATGAGCAAGCCAAAAGCTTGCAACACCTAAAAGCTGGTGCTAAATGATTGTTTTACAATATCATTTAACACCCCCCCCCCCCAATAAATCCCATACTCTCCTCTCATCCCGCAGCGGCGAGAACGGTGCCCCAATCCGCCACTTCTTCTGGCCACGAGCAGATTGAGGCTGGAAACCAATAGATCCCAGTCTCCCTCTGTGATCACTCTGCGGCGCTGCGTGGTCTCATGAGACCGGGCTCCCAGTCCGGAAGCGCAAAACTCCATGGAGTCCCATGGACTCGAGGAGGTGATACTTGCAGATGCACTACTGCGAGTATCCCAGCAGATAGAGCTGCGTTCTGGGGCAAGGTGCTGAGACAGCGCCTGCCCTGGAATATTATGTTAAAATGGGGACGCTATAGGAAAACCTGCGGGTGCAGATTATCCCCGTCTGCATCCTCCTTTTAGTGTTAACCAGGAAACCGTGCCCTCAGCGGGCTGGGACAGTGCTGTATGTAGATGCGACGGCTGGGACCTGTTTAGTTATGTCTGAGCTTTTCACGTTCATGGGAGCTGTAAAGAGGTAGTTGGGAAGCTCGATTTTTCTTTTTAGCTGAAGTTTGACAGCTGGGCAGTCTACACCAGCAGTAGGTGTTAAAATTCTGAGCAGTGACATCACCTGTATGACGCCGTGCAGCTAGTGACAGATACATGGCGTGACAGAGAAGGAATAAAAGGCCTATCATTTGGACATGGCACTTCCAGTTGCTAAATCGCTAGCCTTAAAAATCTGCAGGGTTGAAAATCAGGCCTCAGTGTTCCTGTGGGGAAATCTATCCCTGCAACAGTGTTACCCAGCTTCATTTGGGTTTGTTAATGTAAAGGGTTTGCTGCTGCTCTATTGTCTCTGCTATTATCACAGCTGAAATGCCATAGTGAACAGGATCTGATGGTTCTATTAAACCTTACTGTCCTTTTTTTTCTTTGAATACTAGAATAGCGCTTTGTTGTTTGCCGGTCACTGGGTTACCAGCTCTAGTAATTAATGAGTGTTTCTCTGGTGACCGTGACCTCTCCAGTGGAGTTAAAGCCATTGAGGTGTCGCTGTACCTGTTTTTGTTCAGTTTCCTTTCCCCAGTTGCTCACACGCACAGGAACGTTATGTTCTCAGGTTGTCGCCCAACAGGTGTTCATATTACCGGCCATCTCTTTTGCATATGTAATGACTTCTAGCTGTATGGTCCTTGGCGGGAGAGGGATTTCTAGTCTTTGCAGTACGTGTAAGGTTTAGGGTTGCAGTTTGGGTATTTGTTACCTTGGTGCCAATAAGCCAAAACCAGATTGTGTCGGGGCACTGTGTAACTAAAACCTTGAATTGGAACTTCACGAACTGTGTATGACGTGCTGAATTAAAGGGCCGCCGCAGGAGGTGGAGCAGTATTTATGCATATTATTATTTGCATTATGAGATGGTTTAAATGCATTTTTCTTTTAGATTTAAAATGAGCAAATCCCTGACTATATAAATTTCTGCAGTAACAATCTGTGCTTAATTGCAGCCTCTGAGGAGGATCACAGCAGGAAAAGCTCCTTTGTTTGTGCGATTTTGAGTCATGGAGAAGAGGGCGTTGTATATGGAGTAGATGACCATCTTCCCATTAAAAATCTTACAAGCCTCTTCCGAGGAGACCGGTGCAAGACTCTGGTGGGGAAGCCCAAATTATTCTTCATTCAGGTATTGTATAATTCATTCAATTTGTCATAAATTGTATTTTTATTTTTTATTCTAATATTTTTCAATACTCGGTGAAATATTGTAGCGTTGCAAACGAATCGGGATCAGAAGGCTATTCTCGATTGCTCGTTTATTGGGACACCATTTCTATATAGCATAATCGTATATTGGGCATCTGCCTGAGTAATATTAATGTTCAGGATTTCCGATTTGTCGTAATTGTTAACAGAGCCTGATGGCGATTTAAATTCTGAGAGGAGTGAGACAAGGACTGTCTTTTGTTAGTGACGGTAAACTAAAAGGTAATTTGCGTAGATCATAACTGTGTAAGGTTTCATGGGCAACAGCGAATTCCTTCTATTGTGGGTTTGGCACCAATCACTCAGAGGAATGGTTTTTAAAGAGTGCAAATAACACTGACGGGACAGACCAGTCTTGTGCCATGGTTCTGGATAAGTTCTGTCAAGACCCCGCTGATCTGGAGCTGGGCCATCCGGTGTGCAAACCTGACCTCGATGTTTCTGCAGTAGCGTGGGCCTATTCTCCCTCAGGAAAACCCCATTTCATGCAGTCTGACACCCTTTTGGCATGTTGGTAGCAGGAGAAATGTAGCTTTCCTTCTGTGGCCAGATGAACAAGATTGCAGGCTCTTATGGTATTGACCAACCCAAGCTTGATCAGTTTCGGAGAATGAGATGGCTATGTAATTGACACCGGAGATGGGACACCCAGCAATCGAATAGGTGCTGGAAAAGTAAATGTTGCTAAAAATGGCTAGTAGTCGCCCCCCCAATAATGGCAATTTCCACAAAGTGAATCCACAGTTGGCTCCATTATACACCAGCTGCACATCGAAGGAAGGTGAAAGATGCGATTCAAAGCAAGAGGAAGAGCATATTAACGATGTTACTGGCTTTGTATGTTTTTAACCAAGAATCCTACCTTTCTGATCGATATCTGCATGAAAAGACAGGCTCTTTTTCAATACTATAGTTTTACTGTTTCTCCAGGCCCCAAAGTGATTATTGCCTGGAGAAGCTGCCGAGAGTAACGGCTTGTCAACATTTACCAGGGCCTTTAAAGTGTGTGGAGCTGCTAGGTTTACCAGTGTCGTCTTATTAGGCTGGGTCAGACAAGTGTTTTTAAGAGCGGAAGGAACATCTGTGAGCGTGGAGGTTCCTTCCAATGGACGCCCGTCTGGCCACCTCGCTGAGTGCAGTTAGTGTCCTATGGAGGATCGTGCTTTGCAGCCCCGCCCAATGCACATCTATTGTTTTGACGTGGAGGCTTTCGGCACGTCCACTTGTAGCACGTGCAATTCGTGCGCACGCTACAGCGTGTGACCGGCCCCGTCGAAGCGTCCAACGCTGCGACGGACGCCAGTAGGGGTGCTTGTCTGACACCGGCTTAGACTTCACTTTTAAGATTTGCTTTGATTTAACTCCAGTTGTGCTGCAGTAACACTTGTCTTTGACCCCTCTATTACCGCTATTAAGCTGGAAGTTGTAGCTGTCCCTATAGTTTATAACATAGCAATACTGAAATACTCTGAATTCTAATCCGCATGGCCGGGATAGATGTGAGCCAATCCCAGCAGCAGTGCAGTGGGAGTGCATCCAGTAACCTTGTGTGTAAAGGGCCTCATCGTGAATTTAGCAAGGGATGAGGTTTCAGTAGAGCTTATATTTCTGATCACAATCTTTATAGTCTGGTTTATCAAGAATTTGCTGTGTAAACCATGATATGCTGGATCACAAAAACCTTGCTGTTTACCTTGCTATATTCTGTGTTTAAGAAACGCTGCAATTTAACACATTAAAGCCCGATACACAGTAGAAAGTGGGATCTACAATGTGGTGTGGTGTAGACTCTGCTGGAGAAAAAACCCAGCACTTAAGCCAAACCAGTGTTTCCTAAACCTGTCCTCAGCAGGGACGTGCAGTCAGGGGTGGCAGGAGAGGCAGAGCCTCCCCTGCCATTCCAGTAAATTAATGTGCTCATTGTGCTGTAATGACGTGTGTATATTTAAACTGTAAATAAAATGTTATTTATTGAAAAAAGTTTTCATACTCACCTCTCCCTCGCTGTTTCTCTGTCCTCCGCTTTTTTTTCCCCCTGCACTTTCTGTTTGCCTGCTGCTATGTGTGTGTGATTCACTACACAGACAGCAGGGGCAGCACTGAGCCAGCCTAGCCTACGCAATTTGCGCAGCTGAAAACCTATATGCAAACTTTATTTTAAAGAGTTGTAATAGCGCCTCTATTAGTATTGTAAGTGCATGCTCTTACGACTGTAAAAAAAAAAAAAAAAGCGAACTTTACTTTATAGTGAAACTCTATTCTCCTATATAATGATAATCAAATGCGTAAATTGCGACTGCGTAACCCTGTCTATATCTGGCTCTGATACTAGCCAGTGCCTCACCAGCCACTGACCTCACCGCACGTCACTGGTCTTCAGGACCCGGTGACAGGCCAAGTTTGCAAAATATCTGAAGCGCAGCACAGGTGACATGATTTGCTGCTCAGTGATTGCAGCATTCAGTCTGCATTTCCAAAAGGTGATCCTTAAAAAATGGCCTGTTTAGAGGGTCCTGAGGACAGGTTTGAGAAACACTGATCTAAACATTTCACCAGCTGCTATTATTGCTTGTCCATTGCTTTAATTTCTATCATGTTTAACATTTTGAAGAACTATGTATGTTGTGCATCCCGCAGGCATGCAGAGGAACTGACCTTGATTCAGGGGTTGAGACAGACAGTGGAAGTGAACAACCCAGTGAGACATACAGAATTCCTGTTGAAGCTGACTTTCTGTATGCCTACTCCACTGTCCCAGGTACGTGATTATAGTTATTTACACCCTCAAAATTATTTGAACAAAAATTAGACTTTTGGTTTGTGAAAGGGTGACACTTTCTGCCCTGTTATTTACTTAATTACATGCGCATGATTTATATTTAAATACCCAGAACTGGGTGAGGCTGCACTCAAACCTTAACACGTAATATTGTGTGTAATCTAATATATACCCCCAAAGTTGTGGACACACTTGAGGACTTAGGCTGGTGTCAGATGAGCGCATTATGTGCATCCGTCACAGCGTTGTGACGCTGCGACAGGGCCAGCCACACACTGTAGCGCGTGCACGAATTGCGTGCTACAGCAGGCGGGATGTGTCCGTTTAGAAAGCCTCCCTGTCGAAGTGCTACGACGCGCATTCGGGGCTTGAAAGCGCTATTCTCCTTGGGAGGATCGAGCCTTGCAGCGCTGAGCGCACTAACTGTGCTCGGCGAGCTGGCCACACGGACGTCAGAGTGGAAGGCACATCCACTCTCACGGTCGTTCCTTCCGCTCGTTAAAACGCTCATCTGACACTGGCCTTATGGATTTTTATTTGAAATGGTCACTATAGAACAGGAACACCAACATTTTGACCACCTAGTGCAGGGCTCGAGTCCAGCAGGAACGCGTGGGAACGGCGTTCCCGCACTTCTGCCGTGGCAGGAACGCAGCGGGAACGTTGTTCCCACGTTAATCAATAGGCTGCGAAGTAGTCCCCTTGCAATCGCGGCCACTCTGGAGCTCTCACGGCTGCTTGTGATCTGAGTTCCTCTGCTCAGTGAGTCCGGTGCACTCTGACGCATCAGAATGCCGCGCTGGACTCCCTGTCAGGTGGCCAGCATGTGAGGAGACCCTGCCCCTCCCACCCAGACCACCAGAGGCCCGACCCAGACCAGCAGGAACCATGCTCTCCATATCTGCACACCTGTGCTAACGGACCAGCAGGAGAGGGGTAAATAATCCATTCTAATTGTATGGGCTTTTTTCTGGCGGCAGGTACTATGTACGGTAGCAGTACCTCACCAGCCAGCAGCCCGAAGGAGCAGAGGAGACAGAGCGTGATGCTCTGATCTCCTCCTGCAGTGTCAGAGAATCAAAAGCGCTCGGCTCCCGAACACTTCTGATTGTCAGGGCAGTATGAGGCAGGGGGGGGGGGTTGTCAATTTAGAGGAGCAGGGTGCCGCCGCTCACAGCACGGTCCAACACCTCTGCAAGTAAGAGCCCTGGTAGAACACTGTCCTGCCTGAGCTCTGTTGAACAGCTGCAGCCTTTATTAATGGGCAGCGGCTGAAGAGTTCAGAGATCAGGCAGGACAGGGTTCCACCCCGGCACAGCTCCTGTCCTGAGTTTTAATGTGGATAAGTGCAAGATAATGCACCTGGGACGTAAAAACCCAAGGGCTGAATATAGAATATTTGATACAGTCCTAACCTCAACATCTGAGGAAAGGGATTTAGGGGTTATTATTTCAGAGGATCTAAGGGTAAGTAGTCAATGTAATAGAGCAGCAGGAAATGCTAGCAGAATGCTTGGTTGTGTAGGGAGAGGTATTAGCAGTAGGAAAAGGGAAGTGCTCATGCCACTGTACAGAGCACTGGTGAGACCTCACTTGGAGTACTGTGTGCAGTACTGGAGACCGTATCTCCAGAAGGATATAGACATCTTGGAGAGAGTTCAGAGAAGGGCTACTAAAATGGTGTACGGCTTGAAGGAGAAAAGTTACCAAGAAAGGCTTAATGATCTTAACATGTACAGCTTGGAAAAAAGACGAGACAGAGGAGATATGATAGAAACATTTAAATACGTAAAGGGAATCCACAAGGTAGAGGAAGGGGGTATATTTAAGAGGAAACAAAATAGCAAAACAAGAGGACATAGTCTTAGATTAGAGGGGCAAAGGTTTAAAAGTAACATCAGGAAGCATTATTTTACTGAGCGGGTGGTGGATACATGGAACAGTCTTCCAGTAGAAGTGGTAGAGGCCAAAACAGTAATTGAATTTAAGCAAGCATGGGATAGGCATAAGGCTATCCTAAACAAAAGATAAATCCAGGTAAAGTATCCATGTAATTGGGCAGACTAGATGGGCCGAAAGGTTCTTATCTGCCGACATTTTTTCTATGTTTCTATGTTTCTATGACTGTGTTGCCAGTCAGGATTAAGGGTGGAATTCCCCTCCCTCTACTTAACCCCTTCTTCGAGGCCCTCTGGTCCTACAGCAAAACCACCATCCCTTCCTCACTGAGTGACCACACAGCCCCCCCCCCCCTGCACTCAGTCTCACAGGTTACTGTGAAACTGTAATGGAGGCTGTGGGGGCCCCAGAAGCTGCAGCTGTCCTAGTCTCCCTCACATAACCACCTGCCAGTCTGCCAGGTATGAATGGAGTGGGTGGAGGGGGAGTGATAACCCAGGCTGCCAGCTTGATTACTTTACTTATTAAACACATTACAAGGCATTTTATTACTATAGAGCTCTGTGTCACCCTCATAAAAACCACACATTACTATAGAGCTCTGTGATACCCTCATAAAAAACACACATTACTGTGGAGCTCTGTGATACCCTCATAAAAAACGCACATTACTGTGGAGCTCTGTGATACCCTCATAAAAAAAGCACAATACTGTGGAGCTCTGTGATACCCTCATAAAAAACGCACATTACTGTGGAGCTCTGTGATACCCTCATAAAAAAAAAGCACAATACTGTGGAGCTCTGTGATACCCTCATAAAAAACGCACATTACTGTGGAGCTCTGTGATACCCTCATAAAAAACGCACATTACTGTGGAGCTCTGTGATACCCTCATAAAAAACGCACATTACTGTGGAGCTCTGTGATACCCTCAAAAATTGGAAAACAAAACTTTCGTCATAAATACAAAAATATGTTCAAAAATTTTTTTGATGAAAATTAAAAAGAGTAAATGGTCTTTAATTAAAAAAAAAAGAAGATATTACATTGAATCCTATGGGATTCCCATGTTTAAACCTTTCAGACAGAAACACCGAAAATGTATTGTAAGTGTGTGTATATATGTATACATACGTACACACATTATGCTTTTTTTTTTCCGGTGGTGGGGATAGTGGATTTCTTTGAGTTCCCTCACTTTTTTCCCCAGGACTTGACCCCTGACCTAGTGGTCTATAGAACTGATAATGACACAATGTATTTATAGTAAAATAGACACTATCACAATCGGACTCGGCTGCCCTGCATGTGTTTGAGCAGAATAAGGATTTATGGTATTAAAAATTGTGTGTGTGGGGGGGGGGGGTCTCTTGAGCCGAAGTGTCTGATATTTTAATAATAAATTTCAGTTTCTATTGTATTTCTAAGACATTTAAGGATTTTCTTGCATCAGGGAGTGCGGAGGGTATTTTTTTATCAGCTTTGCCGGCAAATTACAGATAATCGTTCTAGGCCTTTTATTTGTTATTAATTGGTCAAGGTGGCTCACTGCAGCCACAACAGGGGAAGTCCCACAGCTCAGCGCTGATCTCAGGTTCTTCTACAGCAGGTTGGCACTTGGCTGTCAGCCCTCACAGTGGGACTTTCCCTGCCCTCTGATGGTATTGCATGTGAGCATGATGTCAACAGAAATGGGCTTCTCTCCCATCTGGAAGGGAATTCCCTATACAGGAGATACAGGGATCCTTTGGACCCCTGCATTTCCGGTACCATCAAGATTTTATAAAATACATTCAATTAATGGCATAATGAGTGTTTTTTCACAACTTTTAAATGTACAGCATATCAGTATCCAATATCGACTCTGAAAAAAAGATCGGGTCTATCTGGTCTTGGACCAGTATAAAAATTTATTATTCCAAATTCACATCAGTGTTTCAGCATTTTATTTTTTTCCTCATCAGGTTATTATTCCTGGAGAAATACGATGAACGGCTCGTGGTTTGTCCAGTCACTGTGTGAAATGTTGAAATTGCACGCCTCGCAGCTTGACCTCCTGCAGATACTGACCTGCGTCAATCACATGGTGGCTTTAGAATACGAGTCCTGTTCATCCACACCACAATTTCACGCAAAGAAGCAAATCCCCTGCGTGGTGTCCATGCTCACAAAGGCCCTCTACTTGAACCCATAAAGAAAGGAACCCGCGCAGCACCATAATGCCCAGTGGCCAGCACTGAGGACATCGCCGCACCAGACTCACTCCAGCATCTGCACAGCCATTCCGTATATATGGTACCCACAGACCTTCACCTGAAAACTGATTTTGATTCATGAAAAGAACATTTTGTGGAGGATGAGGACAATAAAGCAGACATACGGCAAAGATTACTAATCGGCGGCAGGGGGGGGTTGTGAGATCACTTTTTTTGTTACTGTTATCTAAAACTTGAAATTGGAGATAAATGTCTTCATTAAAGTTCTTTTGAATTTTTTTCTCACATCCTTGGTCAATTTGAAAATATGTTACATTTTGGACAATATTCCAAAGTTGGTAACGTGCTAAGAGCTGTGGAAACGTAACAACTCCATAGACTATAATGGCTCTGGTATGTTTACAACAGCTCTGGTTAATACGCACCAACTATGGAATACAGCCCTACATATTTTGGCAAGTAAATACCCTTTAGGCCTCATTCACATATATACGCGTTTAGATTTTATTTTGCGTATATGCACACGTAAAATAATTTTAATTTTTTACGTCCCTGGTATCGAGTGTGGCTCGGGGTTAACTTTCAGTGCTGTAAGTGGTAACCCTGAGCCACACTCGGGCTGCCGCTGCATACATTCCCGCTCCCTCGCTGATCCCCACTGCCTCCTCCGGCGATTGCAGAGTTTTATTTCCTGGTTCCCTTCTCGCGAGAAGGGAACCAGGAAGTAAAAATCTGCTATCGCCGGAGGTGACAGCGGGGATCAGCGAGGGAGCGCAGGGAGAGGGAATGTATGCAGCCTGAGTGTGGCTTGGGTTTACCGCTTTCAGTATTGAAAGTTAACCCCGAGCCACACTTGGGAACACCGTCAGGGGGGGTTAAACTTGGTAAAATACGCGTGTATACAAGCGTAAACATGGACAAAAGCGGAGAGATACGCTGCCGGTACGCAGCTCGGTTCCACTCTCTTTTTGCGCGCGTTTACGCAATGCAAATACATGGCTCCATACGCTGCTATGTGTATGGAGCCATTTATTTGCATATGTTCCATATAGTACAATACGCGCGTATCAGTGGGAATGAGGCCTTAGAGACACTTATTCCCTCCTCCTCTCCCCGTCTTTTTCAAAAAACAATGCATTTTAGAAGCCAAGTTTAAAAAAAAAAAGCGCATTTAATATTTGTTGTCCGAGTAGTGGCTATTGCATTAACCCTTTCACTGCTGAGGACGTTTGGGAAACGTCCTTATTGACTCCTAAGGAAAGATAGGGGTTTGTTTGAACCCCGATATCTCCCAACTGTTTTCAGCTAGCAGGGTCATGTTTGGTATCATTAGAAAGGCCAGAGCATGGCCATTTCAATGAAACCAAATATGACCATGTTTAAAGTAAAGAAAAAAAATAACAATAATAATAAAAAAAAGAAATGTGTTTTACTAAAACGTGAAATGGCTCAGCAGTGACGGGGTTAAAAGAACACTTATAAATGGGAGAGGTGACTGGAAGGTGTTAATAATTAATATCCCGACCCCCCCCCCCCCCCGCCCATCTTGGTTTTCTTTTACTATTCTTGGAGAGAAAGAACCTCTCTCCTTCGGCACTGTAGTCCTCCTCGTTGCTTTTCCGCTGGATGGACCTTGATGCTGCATAGTGCCTTCCCCTTGATGAGTAAGTGGTGGGTGTGTGACTGGCAAGCAGATGCCTGTCATCGCGGATGCATTGCAAGGCAATGGGAAATTTGTGGTTTTCGATTTAACCCAAATTGGTCCAAACCCCTAGGGAAAATTGTCCAGTGGAGGGGAGGCTTTCATTTTGACTGTCTGTCAGCATCCGGGATTGGACAGACAGACTTACTCTAAGCTAAAGTGGTCCTGGGGGGTCTGTTTATTTGATGGGTAAATTCTTAATGATGCAGATTTAATTGAAATGGTTGCTTTGATAGTTTGTAGATGTTCTGTCGTACATGCATGCAAGCCACTGGACGATAAAGCCAGTTGCCCAATACACGGGTGGTTTATATATAGGTGGTAGTTTGTAAGTACTTGGGCCAGTTAGTGGTACGATGGATGCCATGATTGCCTTTTAAGAACAATTCTGTATATGTGTGAATTTTAGTAGTATGTACATGTTGGTTAGTTACACTGTTTAGCGTTGATAATGGGAACGGAAATGATCCTAGTTACGGAGTTAGACCGTGTCATATGCCATCATTTGAGTTGGCCATGTAAGCCAATTACATCAAAATTGAATGACTTTGCAGCCAGGATCCAGCTAGGCACTCCAGCAGCACAATTATTCCCAATTTCTAAGTATTGCTACAAAATTGCAAATCCCATGCATGGAAAAAGTCCATAACCCCATGTATTTTCCAGAAGGGATTGGGGGGGGGGGGGTTCACTGTTAATATTTTGTAGAATACCTCTTTGCTAACAGTTGTTTTGTGGTTCGGTTTGCTTGATATATACTGAATGTGTGTATATATATATATATATAATTATATACACAATGTGATTTGATTTTTACCATGTGCAAATAGACTTTTTCAGATGCAGTTGTTTTGGAAAGGATCATTCAAATAGCTGGTGGCTGATAATTATGGTCTGGGCTTTGTTTTTTGGGCCGGACAACTCGTTAAAATGTAAATGACACATAAATCTCCGTACAAAGGCCGTGATGACCTGTGCTGATTTGCTAACCTCCATTGTACATCTCACAGCAGCTAGAGCTTCAGTAGAATTTACTGGGCAGAGTTAAAGGTATCCGTATCCAAAAACAAATGGAATTACTTGTCTTTAACCCATCTCTGCCAAGTGATTTTCTCCCCCCCCCCCAAATATTTAATTTATTTCTTGTTGTTAAAACCCATTTGGTGGACAGACGTCTCCATCCTCTGGTCAAAAGGAGGTACTACAGCTCTGTGTGGGATGATCTGAGGGAAAAAGTCCCTTGGTGACATTCCCAGCTGGTCTTAGAAACTGTTGTAGCACCATGGGTGTCATGATCAAGGTGATTAAAACTTTAAGGGCATGTTTGGAGCCAAAATGCAAACAAATTGAATTTGCAATGATGCAGCATAGCCCCAGATCATTTAAAAGGATCACGGCTGCTGTGTCTGCTGCTGCTGATAACAGTAGTGGAGGGGTTAAAAATCGTGGATTCCTTTTATAGTCGGTATATTATATTACAATGTTACGTGACTGCCCCTGCTATGTAACTTGATTGTGGAGATCTGCCAACTGTAATGTTACATGGAATGAGAATACATTTGATTATTTATTTTTGTTTAAGTGCATTTTTAGAATGAATATTTTAGCTTCTTTCTTTTTCTTGGTCACACAAAAAAATATAATATAAAACTAGTTTGATTTTTCTTGGGTAAACACAATAGAAATCTGGTATTTCTGCATTCCTGCAGTGGAATGCTTTTAAAAAAAAAAAAAATTCTCTCCATTCTGATCGCCCGTGCTTTTGTTTTTGTTTCACGTTGGGCTTTTCTTTTTGGTTCTTTACTGAAATCCCATGACTGTAGTCACTGAACTTGAAATATCCTGCACATTTGGTTCGGCTTAAGAATTTTACCAATGTGAAAATTTATGGGGGATTTTTTTTTCTTAGTGCTTTTTTCCATGTGACTTCTTTCATGTCTCGCTTTCTACAAGATTTAGATACGTTTCAAGCAAATTGGCACATTTCATAAGAGATTTTAGATTTAATTTATTCCAAGTACTTAATAAAGGTGATGGTTGTTCATCCAATTTAAACCCTTTACTACCATCGAGTGGACTCGATCTTCAATAGCACCTGCTGGTGCCTCGATATCCCATATACTAGATCTAGTCTGACTTCAGTTCAGAGCAATACAAAGGAATACTGTTTCTTGCAAATTTCCAAATGGACTGTCATGTTCAATGTGCTTACATTTTAGGGGCAGATCCTGGTGTCCATGTATTGTAAATGTTTGAAAAGCTTTGAGATTAACAATCAGACATGTTTGAAGATCAACAAATTTCAATCAATTGCTCAACTAGATGATAAACCACTGTTGGTGCAAAAGTGAGGAGGAGAAAGGAAAATCCGCTTTCTGTGCTTCAGGCACAGGTCTAAGATTTCAAGTACAGTTTGGGTGCTGCTTAATATTTATGTTGGAGAAACTTTTTTTTTTTCTGTTTAAAAATATCTTTCCGGTCTGATATCCTTTACAGGATCACACAGCTTTTATTATTGGAAAGCTATTTTCGAAAAAGTTCTCGTTATCATTTGTAATGGTCACAATTGAATGTATTTGTAGGTTTATATTGTGTTATGATATGCAATGAAATACATACGCAACAGGTCTTCTGTGTTTTCTTATTTCATCAAAAACCTGAAATAATATTAGTGGGAAGTTGAACTTGACACTGCCTCTTCCAAAGGGGTGTGGATGGAGGAGGGGGGGGGGGAATAATCTAGATGGGACTTGAACTTTTGATAGATACCTAAGATGCTAGCCAGGCCATAAGAGTTACTCTCCTCCAGTCGTCCCACCTAACCCCTACGCTGCCCTTAGCTCTGCCCCCAAACACACCCTCTTAAATGTTTTATACAGAATAAAAAGTTTAAAAAAATAAATAACAATATTAACATAAAGGAAAATAAGCGCTTTAAATCAATGATGCAAACAAAATATTAAGTGTAACTGTTCAACTTTAATAGACTGCATTTTTCATCTCCACAAATCACCTCAGATACATGCGTGCCCAGATACATGCATGCCCAGACACAGACGCCCGATACATGTTTGCCCAGCAGTCAGATCCCAGTGTGAGCGAGGGACCGGATGAGATCCGACAGGCATGAGCAGCAGATGTCCAGCACGCCCTCTCCGACTTCATCAGAGGGAGCTGCCGACCAGTCACCATCTTGGATTCTCTGGCCGGCTGGGACTAAAAAAAACACGGCCCCAGCTGGAATATGCACCGCAAGCAGTACGAAATAATTTATCATGCTGCCTGCATCTTGCATTCCCACTCATGTAATTTCCGCTCGCCAAATGCAAGCAGGTCAGTGGAAATTTTGAGGCCTGTTAATAGGTATATTTATCCAATATAAAAGTTTTTTTTTTTTTTCCCCCCAAAAGTGTGCATCCACAGCACTAATACACAGACTCCTAAATGCCGTAATACTAGAGCCTGCAGTGGTATAAACTCCATAAGATTTAACAGATCAAAATACCTCAAGTAGGAAGTAAGGTCTGTCGTAGAGGTTAGGGAGATACAGGGTTTAGCCACCTCAGTCGGGTTAGCCCCCATATCAAAATTTTGGAATAAAACTTATGCAGTTGGTTAGATCGATTGTTTGCGTTAGATCACACACGGAAGAAGAAATATTAACTATTTTATATGGGAGCTAACCCATCATCGACCCCCCCCCCTCCTGATCAAAAAATTGCCCAAACACTTAGATCACGCAGATTTACAGACTTAAAGTGATTAATTGGGGGGGGGGCTAGCCTCACCACACATTAAATTTTCTGTCCAAAAACCATTCAGGCGTAGAGATCTTTGTTAGTTCAGGTATGATCACATGGTTTTAACGTTAGATCACACAAAGAAATTTCACATAAATGAAAGATTTTAGGGGCTAGCCCCCTTTATAGATCACACATAATTACAGACTTATGTGGTTTTAACGTTTAATCACTTGATTGCACCTGATCTAACATTAGATCACACATTAGACTTAAGGACCAGGGGACTTAAGGGGTTAATCACTTAAGTCAATGCATTTATGATGTAAACGTTACGTCGTTGGTTCTTAAGGGGTTAATGAGGGGGGCTCGCCTCTAAAACCTGTTTTTATGTGAAATATCTTTGTAATTATGTGTGAGCTAACATTAAAACAACGTGATCATACCTGAACTAACAAAGATCTATAAGCCTGAATGCCCCCGCCCCATGTAATACCCAAAATCTGTTTATGCGAAAGGTTTAGCCAGCAGGGCCTTCCCATTGAGTCAGGTAAACGGCTAGGTTTAGCCATATAGCCAACACTGGTGGCAAAATAAGTGCACTAAATAAACTTGTATCACTCTAACCATCTGTCCAGTTTTAAGCTACATGTAAGAATACTACATTTACTGTAATGTGAATCATTTGCACTTTGGCCCCGGTGTGATCTTTGCTGTTCTTCCAGTTCCACCTGAACAGAATGAGTGCAATTTACACACACACACCCAAATGCTTCATGTTACTAATGCAGATTTGTCAAACTGTAGTAATTGCAAGTGTTTCGGGTTTACCACAACGCCTTGTGCAATGGTCACTGCTTGTTGCCATAGGGAAAGAGTGACACATTTTATTGTTCTAAGGTTAGTGTACTTTTTCTTGGCCAGTATGGTTTTTTGTTTTCCCATGTTTCGGCTGTGCCGAGGACTATTGGCACTCAGAATAACCAGTGGAGAAGTTGTTCAGTGTTTTGTATCTCAAAACATTTACAGGTCTATTCAATAAAATTAAGACTCAAGTGAAAAATCCAGGTCAAAATAGCCAAACCCAAAAAAAAAAAAAATTCTCCCATTCATCTCACTTTCCAAATCGGCTGAGTTTCACCTTTAGTGAATAGACTGGTTAATGCTTCATTGAATGTTACCATGAAATTGCTACAACATGAACGTCTGCAGAATATTTAATAGGGGGGGGGGGGCTCAAAATGTCAAGTCCCAAGCTACTAACCAGGCCATAAGAGTTACTCGCCACCAGTTGCTCCACCTAACCCCTACCCAGCCCTTAAACACACCCCCTCTTTATGTAGAATAATTCCATAAGATAATTAAAGCCTTTAGCAGTGTAAAGTTGCAGAAATAACATTAATACCCAGATACATGTATACCCAGTCAGACCCCAGTGTGAGCAGAGCGAGGAGGCAGGGAAGTTCCTCTCCAGTGACAGAGACAAGCTGGGTCAGGTTAGGCAGCTGATCCCTGCCACCGTGCAGCCCCTTCCCCAGGCTTGGCAGTGCCGGAAATATTGTGGTGCCTGTGTGTTAATTTCCAATTTTGAGCCCTGGTCTAAATGCACTGTGGTGATGGGCGAGAGGTAGGATTAAGGGGGAATTCTCAGAATTCCAGTTCCTGCCAGTGGCTTTATGGAAAACCATTTGATAGTGAAAGAGTTAATGTGTACTAGTTTGGCACCAAGTCAAAAGAGTGAAATCTGCAGTAGACAAAATGTCTCTTTATACAGCAATGAAATCTAGACCTGTATAGCGTGTGAGGAGCAGAGGACCTTTACTACAGTTCGCCCCCTTCTAGATCTGTGACGCCTTTTGCTGATTCCTTCCTGTCGAATAATCCCACATCACGTGGATTTATCTGAAGGGGGGCTGGTACTACAGGTTTGAAAAAGGCATTAGCTGGGCATGTATATATGCGCCAACTCATTTGTCCTAGTGTCTGTCCCATCCTCCTTAGCATTCACCGCAGCATCCCCCGAAGTGTGCCGAATCGATCCATCGAACACCAATGATTAAACCCACCGAATGCAGCTACAAACCACCGAAAAAATCCAAAATCGTTGAACGAATAGGACATATCGCAGAAAAATCACCGAATGCACCCAATAAACCTCCGATTCGATCAGAAAAACTGCCAAACGCAGCCAACAACCCGCCAAAATAGACTGCTGGAAAAAGCCAACCAGCTGCCGAATAGGGGTAAAAAAAAAAAAAAAAACTTTTAAAAGCGGTTTTAAAAAAAATAATGCATATAGTGTATAAGGTCCTATGAATAATAAAAAGGTCTGTTACAGAATAAAAAAAATGCCCTAAAAAGTAAATTAAATAGATTTTTTGCTGCAAATGAAAAGAAACGTTTGAATAAAATATTGGTAAAAAGGGGGAATTTTTTTACATTGAAACTTATGGGTTTCACCTGTTTAAACCTGTCGAATGAAACCACTGAAAATGAGGGCACTTTGTCAACTTTTCTCTGCTGTTCGGGTTCTCTGAATAGATTAACCATTGCTTGTCTATGGGGGATTTCACTGCTGCGGAAGATCACTGTATTTTGATGGCAATTTGACAATATTTGGCGAATCGCCAGCTTGTTGAATAGCCGAATTGCCACAAAATTGCACCGTATGGGGAATTCACTGTTTGGTGCAATTCGGTGGCAAGTTCAGCTCTCTTTGAATAACCACTTAAGACTCCCAAATGATTGAGGTTTCTCCTAGCGTTGTGCTTTGCTACTGGAACAAACAGCCAACTGGAGAACCAAAAAAATGGCCTCCCATGTCATTGCAAGCTGAAACTGAATGAAAAGACCCTGCAGAAGCTCTGGATTTGGACGTGACACGGAAGCTTCTGTCCTGGTGCAATACCCATGCAGCTAATAAAGCCGCAGGAGCTTTTGATTGAAAGTGAATACGTGGGCTCAGAATGATGACCTTCAAACTAAGGCTGGGGTCAGACGAACGCAGTGCGAAACGTGCATTTAGGCCTATTTTATTACGGCCGTGGTAGCAGCAAGTGACGTCCAACGCAGGCCCACACACGAAGTACGGCCGCACGAAAGTTTGGCTGCGCAACGCAAGCGGCAAACGAACGCATTTTTGCAAGAATGTCGAACTGCTAGTACAGAACGCTCTGCGTCCACATAGCGGCATGTGTGCGTGATTAGGAGACGTCAGACGATGTTCATCAACATAACATCCAGACACCCAAAGTTTCCTGGTTTGGATCCGTAAAAATAACGGCTGAAATTGCACATCGTATGACCGCTATCGCGTCTTCCGTGACACAATGCGTTCGGATGCAGTGACGCAATTTTTGACATTCGACGTGAAAAATGCGTTCGTCTGACCCTAGTCTTAAATAATATTAATTTTGTGTTTCATATATTACGGCGTGTTTGGAGATCTGTAACTACTCAGTATCGCAACTATGCTAGAACAGGAAATTTTACAATTACTCACAAAATAAAGGGTTTTTACTACACATTTAAGAAGCTGCTGAACCTGTTCCAAACTATTTGCCATCCATGGTAGATTGAAACAAATGCGAATAGCTACAAGAAAACTCATCGGATCGGATAATCCCTTTTACAGGCTCCTTTACCGCAGGTAAAACACATGTAGCGCTGTGTTAAAAATCTTGCTGTGGCAGTACCTATTTTTGGCCACAAGATGGAGACTATCGCGATCAGAGATACTGGACATTGGACTACAATGCCCGGCATGCTTTGCAAGAAGACAGGAAGTGGGTGGGGACTAGAGACTTACATCCTCTGCCTCGTGGAGAAAGTTCCAGAGCGCGCCAGGGAACGGGGGAAAGCAGACGCACTGAGGAGATCGCGGGAGAACGTAGGCCAAAGCCTGAGGGAGACCTGTTATTCCTGTTTGGGGTCACTCAACCTGAGGAGAAGGAGACGTGCCAGAGCCCAGACATTGCTGCAGACCGGCGGAATCGAACGGAGAGCAGGCGGTGAGCTGGACAAGCTGCATGAAGTCAGACAACGGATCCGGCCGCTAGTATCCCCAGTCAAAATCGGGTGGAGAGACGTCCTGGGTCAGCGGAGCCTAAATCAATCGTCGGATGGGTGAGAGGCCTCCAAGGCTGTTTTATGATTAAAGGACGCTATGCTGTTTTCTCTTTAAAGTCCACAGGGCCCCAACTGACTAGTCGAAGACTTTCCTTCAGTAAATTCACTGGCCAGTTGAACAGTACCCGGGTACCACACACACATATACACCTTTTACATTCTGGGACTTAACCTGTGCAGGACTCATTCTGTTACGAATCGGAACAGGGGTTAAAGATAAAGATACGTTCCGAATTATATTTTTCTCTTTTCCGCTGCGCGTTTACCGCAGTACGAAGGGATTGCATGTTTTGGGTTTCGCTACGTGTCCCCTTTTTCTGGACTATCGGGAAATTGCATTGCTTTTATGTTCGGTTGCGAATATTTTATTTTCCGAAATACGAAGCCTCGTGTTTCGTTTCTTTTCCGCTACGCGTTTTAATAATATCTGTGAATACCGTATTTCAACATCTGCTCACTATTTTAGTAAACTATTTAAATGATAAAAACTCACAACTGTGTTGGAGTATATTTATTCCCTAGTGCGGGGAGACTGACCCGTGGTTCATTTTCAGCGGCTCCTCCGGGAGTGAGCGCTACACACATTTTAAAAAGCGTTATCAACCCAGGAGGACAATGATTTCAGGTCGGTGAGTTCAGTGTGCAAAACAAAAATGTTTTCATACATGGCCAGTAACATGTCATTTTTTTTGTTGTTGCAGCTAGTTTTTACATTGGATCGCAAATTAAGAATTAGAGTGTTCACATGCTTAACTCCGTCAATATGTTCTCCTAATATCACCGCACATTTGAAATACAGCATAAAAAGAATGGTGAACAAAAGGTATTGAAAAATAGATGTACCCCTGGTACGTACGGGCACTGGCTATGGGATGGGCAATAGAGCATGCCCGATGGATTGTCACTTGTGTGCCCAAAAATCATTCCATCTTGGTGACCCCCCCCCCACTTTTCACAACCATCTTTCTTTTTTAAGCTTGTATCATTATGCCTCATTTTCTGCCCCAATCCATGTACCTTTTATGATTTCTGCCCCATTTCATTATGCCTGTCATTTCCACATTCATGTCCCGCTCTCATTGTATCCTGAGCCTCACCGCCACTCATGCAACCTGTCAAACTAGATGGAGCGAGTGTCTTTGATGGGCCAGCCTATAGGGAACAGGCAACGGTGGTGGGGGCCCAGAAAGTGATTATGACGTGCACGCCCTGTTGAGGCATCTCATAGAATTACCATATCACATAAGGGAGACTTGGAACATTTGCCTTCTGGCATCCAACCATCCACCTTCACCAGTATTGCTTGTGCAAAAGTAACGTTAAGCTGATGGCAGACGCAATACAGTTTTTTTCTTGAGCTACAAATCCCAGGGTTATTAAGAGAATCGAAAAGTCTCCGCACGTTCGGAGACTTTTTGTTCTCTTCAATTTGGTGCGATTTGGCGATCCCATTTCGGTGACCCTGCGGTGTATTCAGCAAGCACCACAGGGCCGTCTTAGTGCAGGGAAAAGCCGCCGCCAACCCGCAGAACAGTCACCCCAAAACCCGGCGAACGCACACCGAAACCCGCAAAAACATCTGGATTAACCTCGCCGAACACGCTGGAGAAACCCGAGCAGGAGCCGATCAGAGCGCAGAGCAGCCGCCAGAAAAAGCCGACCCCCGCAGACGAATGGAGTGAAAGAAACCAAAAACAGTACGCTTGAATGTCTGAAAAGTGAAACGCTGTTTGCAAAGAAACTACAGAACGAAAATGTCTGAAAGTTACATATAAGATCCAATGAATGATAATAAAAAGGGCTGTTACAGAAAAAGAATTGCAACAAAGTCCTGAAAAATACCTAATAGATCCTAAAACTAAAGAGACTTTTTACTGCAGAAAAAAATAAACGGTTTATTAGATATTGGATTAAAACAGGAATATTTTTAACATTGAGCCTATGGGATTCTCCTGAATAAACCTGACAAATGAAACCACCGAATGGCAGGGCATTTCGGCAACCTTTCTCAGCTGTTTTTTGTTCTCTGAATAGCCGAAGCATTGCTTCTCTATGGGGATTTCACTGCCCTCAAACAGGCAACCAACAGGCACCGTATGTGCAGGCAATTTGCCAACATTTGGCAAACTGCCTGCTCTCTGGTTAGCCGAATGGCCAGGAAAGGTAACCGTACGCTGAATTTCACTGTTTGGTTACCTTTCGGCCACAATTCGGATCTCTTTGAATAACCCTGTATATGACCTGTTGATCGTGTCTTAACCCCTTAGTGACCGCGGACGTACCATGTCTTTTAGACCCGCTGACGTCCTGCGGTCTTTTGAGCGCTGGAAGCGATTGGATCGCTTCCAGCAGCTCAAACGCCATTGCAGGCTGCCTGGGAGTCCAGGCATCCGTGCAATGGCGGTTAGAAGTGCCGGGGCCCCTTGTGATCGCTCCCCGGGAGCGATCAACATCCGGTTTGACCGGAAAGGTGCCCCGCACTTCTACAGAGCGCTGGAAGCGATCGGTATCGCTTCCAGCTGCTCTGAGTATATTGCAGGGATGCCTCGACATCGAGGCATCTTTGCAATATGGTTACCTGCCGCCGGTCCGTCCGTGATCGCTCCCCCCGAGCGATCACTTCCGGTAGCAGCAGGAAGTACTGAGTGCCACGAGGTATCGTGGCACTCAGTACAAAAAAGATCACATAAGTGATCAGGTGCTCTGCTGGGTGCCTCAAGGGATCAAGGCACCCAGCAGACTAAAAAAAAATGTAAAAGAAAAATAAATAAATAAAAATGAATAAAATAAAATAAGTGACGGCAGGGTCATCTTGGGGCTGTGTGGGATGTTCCTAGCCTGCCTCATCAGAGAGGCAGGATAGCAACATCCAATCAGAAGTTAGAAATTTTATTTAGATTTTTTTATAATTTGTCAGGTCAGGTCAATATTTTGTAAATATTGGCCGTGACCTCTGTGATTCTCCCTCCCTCTCTTCGCTTGTGTTTTGGTGAGCGAGAGATCAGAGTTGACAGGTTAGAGATTTTAGGTAGATTTAGTGAGATTAGAAAAATTGAGGCAGATTTAGAGAGATTTTAGGGAGATTTATAACAATTGAGGCAGGTTTAGAGGGATTTAGAGAGATTTAGGTGTTTATTTGTATTTTCTTATGAATCCCAATGGTTCTTTTGAGAACCAATAATCCGTAAATAAATGAATTAATATATATATATATATTTATTAATTATAAAATTTTATAAATCTATTATATATAATGTCTGAGAGGGTGTACAGCGCCGAGGAGGCATGTGCCATCCTGGCGTCAGAATCTGAGGCATCTGCGTCGGACTCAGACCCAGATTGTGACCCCGCTAAGTGCTCAGAGACATCGCTAGATACATCATCTACGCTGGCTGATGTATCTCCTAGTGATGTTTCTGATGCAGATCCTGGGCCACCACCTGCCAGCAGGAGACGCACAGCTCCAGCTGAGGAGTGGGTAGTGCCTCATCGCCAGAGGCCAGATATCCCTCCTTTCACGGCAAATCCTGGCATCAATATTGATGTTGCAGGATTTACCGCCACACAGTTTTTGCAGGTGTTTATGGGGGATGATTTGTTGGGCCACATTGTTGCCCAATCAAATCTGTATGCCCATCAGCATTGTGCTGCGAAGCCAGACTCCTACTTGGCATGGCAGCAATGGACCCCGCTAGATGTGCCAGAATTTCTGAAATTCTGGGCACTTACTATGCTGATGGGCATCATAAAGAAGCCCTCAATTCGCTCCTACTGGAGCAGTAGCCCCATCTGCTCTACCCCCATTTACCCCCAATCAATGTCACGTAGAAGGTATGAAAACATTTTGCGTTTCATGCACTTCAGTGACAACAGCCTGTGCCCTCCTAGAGAGCATCCCCAGTTTGACAGGCTGTATAAAATCCGCCCCCTGATTACCCACTTCGCCGCCAGGTTTGCAGAGGCTTATACACCTGGAAGGAATATCTGCGTGGATGAATCCCTAATGAAATACAAGGGAAGGCTGGGATTCAAGCAGTATTTTCCTTCCAAACGCTCCAGGTATGGAGTGAAGGTGTATAAGCTCTGTGACAGCGAGAGTGGGTATACTCAGGCCTTCCGGGTGTACGAGGGAAAGGATAGTAGCCTTGACCCTCCAGGTTGCCCAGAACACATGGGAACCAGTGGCAAGATTGTGTGGGACCTACTTTTTTCCCCGATGAACAAAGGGTACCACTTGTATGTTGATAATTTTTATACGAGTGCCCCTTTGTTCAAGCTGCTGTATTGTTTTGATACAGCAGCATGCGGTACTGTTCGCAAGAACCGCGTAGGTTTCCCAGCACAGTTTGTCCGCACCCGGTTAAAAAGGGGGGAGACCTCAGCTCTGCGCCAAGAGGAGCTGTTGGCGGTCAAGTACAGAGACAAGAAGGATGTATACCTTCTATCCACCATCCACACTGAGAGGTCTGTGGAGGTCTCTGTACGTGGCAGAGCTGAGCGCATCAGGAAGCCAGTGTGCATCAAAGCCTATAACCGGCATATGGGTGGGGTTGATCTGGCAGATCAGCTGCTCCAGCCCTACCAGATTATGCGGAAGTCAAGGGCCTGGTACAAAAAGGTTGCAATTTACCTGATGCAAATTGCAACCCACAATGCCTTTTTGCTCTGCAAAAAGGCAAACCCCGGAGTGACGCAGTCCTTTTTACAATTTCAGCTCCAGGTCATTTCGGGGTTTTTGTACCAGGATGCACCTGCTCCCCGGGCGGTGATGGGGGACAGAGTTGGGGCTACACATTTTATTTTTAAAATCCCCCCTACTGAGGGCAAACAGAAACCCCAAAAAAGATGCAGGGTGTGTTTCAAGAGGGGGCAGAGGAGAGACACAATCTTTTACTTCCCAGAATGCCCTGGACAACCTGGTCTGTGTCTTGGGGACTGTTTCAAGATGTATCACACTGTGCGTGATCTGATTTTTTTTTCTCTTACCAGTCTAGTTAGTTAGTTCAGTTTAGTTGTTTTTTTTTCTTTTACATTTTATTCCTACAATTGGTGCTGTATTTTGCCAAATCTTGGCACACCTATGCATGGGGGGCATGGGTGTACTCAGGAGACCTTCCAGAAAACAACCTGGAGAGTTTTCATGCAGTAACCGACAACAGTGTCTCCTAAATCACAGTCCAAATCTAATGTGGGCGTAAAAATCTGAAAATTGAAAAATTACCGCCACACACCTTCTCAAATGTTTTGGGCTAAAACCGTTGCATCCATGGCATCAAAGCACTCCATATGCAATACCTTGGGGTGTCAACATAACAAATATAAACAATTTTCTGGCAATAATTCAAACTGGGGTATGCGGTAGACCCAAAACCAAAGCTAGGCCTAGCTGAAGAAATAATCTCAATTTCAACTCCAATGACAAAGTCATAAGAATTGTATTTGAACCTTAAAAAAATCCTGGCAAACCTATGCATGGGGGGCATGGGTGTACTCAGGAGACCTTGCAGAAAACAACCTGGAGAGTTTTCATGCAGTAACCGACAACAGTGTCTCCTAAATCACAGTCCAAAACTGATGTGGGTGTGAAAATGAAAAATGACCACCAAACCGTATCCAATTTGTTTGGAGCAAACGGTTGCATCCATGGCATAAAAACACTCCATTTACAATACTTTGGGGTGTTAGCTTACCAAATATATGCATGTTCATAAAATTGGGGTATATAAAAAGGCCCCCAAAAGGAAGATAAGCAAAGAAGATACTGTATGTCAAATTAGAAAAATGACAAACGCATGTCAAAAGAGTGGCGTAGCACCCCAAAAACAACAGAACAAATCTATATATGGGTGGTATCACTTTACTCAGAAGATGTTGCTGAACATATTTTGGGGTGTTTTTTGTCAGTAACCCATAACTGGATTTGACAATTCATGCCTAAAGTACAATGTGTGTGAAAAAACACAAAAAGTGACTACATGAAAGTTTGACAAAGAGCTACTGCATGGAAAGTGTTAAAATAAAACTCTTTGAAGTACCCTAGGGTGTGCCCTTTCTAAAAATATATGGTTTGATGGGGGGTAAATTACTTTGGCCGGCTTCAAAAATGTCCCAAATAGGACATGGGTGCATGATGACGAAATGTGAAAATTCCAAGTTGGAAAACTGAAATGCGCACCCCCCAAAAAAGGCCCATTAGCCCCCAAATAACCCAACATACCTATACATGGGTGGTATCAATTTACTCAGAAGATGTTGCTGAACATATTTTGGGGTGCTTTTTGGCAGTAAACCTTAAAGTTCACAGTACATGTATTCTTAAATTGCATTAAAAACAAATCACCAAAACTTTTTTTTTTCCTCAAACTTTGGCATAGATTTGTGGTAAAATGGTTTGCATGGAAAGAGTCAAAATACTCCAAGTTTAATACCTTAATTTGTGTACTTTAAAAAAATATGTATATGTGTAGGGTTATTCAGGAATTAGTGACAGATATCAGTGTTACAATGTCACTAGCACTAGTTTTAAAAGTAAACCCTTTGTAAATGGCAAAGTGCTACTTTCACTTGTTGTTGCATAAAATAAGGAGAAAAGCGAGGAATATGTAAACATTGGGTATTGCTAAACTCAGAACCAAATTTAGAAACTACTAAGGAATTACATTTTTTTGACGGTTGTTGATACATAAGAAATTTTGGGGGTCAAAGTTTGAAAAAGTGGTGTTTTTTTCAATTTTTTTGTCATATTTCACAATGTTTTTTATAGTAAATTATATGAAATGATGAAAAAAATGGTATCTTTATAAAGTCCATTTAATGACGAGAAAAACAGTGTAAAATATGTGTGGGTTGCATAAACGAGTAAGAGGAAAATTTGACGTAAACACAAACAGCACAGAAACGTAAAAACAGCAGCGGTCACTAAAGGACGGATTTGTGTAAAACCGCCCGGTCACTAAGGGGTTAAAGAATGTGCCATATTCCCCTTTTAAAATAATTTGCTCCCCGTCGATGAGACCACCTTCTGTTTCACTTATATGGTAACGCATTTTACTGCTAATGTTTGACAAAAAGTGTTCTGCTCTACCATCAGATTTTTGACGCTTGCCTTGAATTTGTTCGATTTCATCTAGTTTTAATTTAATTATTTTACATATTTTTATTATTTATGCATGATCTCTCTGCAATTAATCGTAAAAAGCAGTACCATCTCTACCCTGGATGTCTATTAAATACGTCAGGTTTATCAAAATAGTATTTTCTGACAACTGTTAAACTTTCCACAAACTAAAAAGTCTATTGAGGTCATAATAATTTAAGGTAAAATGAATGGCAGTTAATAATTGGTAAACTGCACGTCTGCATGGAAAGATGTTCTTTCTGAAACCGTTCAAACTCATGTTGTGAGTCAATTTATCAACTGAGAGGACCTGTACGAGGGGTCCTCAGTATTCTTGATATGGAGCATGCTTGTGATAAGAGCATTTCCAGGAATTCTAGCTCTTCGGATATATTTAGAGCGGGCTGAGTTAATGTAAGGCAACATGGACCTTTGACCAGGGGATGGACAAGAACACACCTTGCCAACAGCATAACTGCAAACATTCCTATTGACTAAAGAAGGACAATGGTGTTTTGGGTGTGCCTGGATGCCTCTCCTGGAGACATTTACAACAAATCTTCAGTAACAGCATTCCCTCTTAAATTGACCACATGAATCAGTCTCTGAGTTTGCGAAGAATACCTTTGGGGCAATGTTTCCTTTTTATCCTTTGGTCTTCCTGTAGGAGCAAAATGATTAAATTGAGACGTATACATCAGAATACATCCAATCTATTGCAACGCTCCAGAAAAGCGAAGGAGTGGGTATAAGTGAGATTCATTAAAGATGCACTCTGACCGCCATGATCACTTAATTTAAATAGCCATGTATCATATAGGTCATTTCCACCCTTTCCACCTTGCATTTTGTGAGCCAGTAACCAATGGAAACCTTCTGGGTTTGGACATATTTGCATTAAAAATTCAGTACACAATCATGTGCTGATGTAATTTAGGAAGAAGTAAGCATTAGCTTTCAGCGCTCCTGCATCTTGTTGGCTGTGTTTGCAATCACAATGTGCACGCTTCTCGTCAGAGAGGTCCAACCAGCAGCAGCAAGCGCAGTATAGGAGTCAAAATGATCTTGAGAGCAAGATCTCAAAGGGCTCGCGGCCCGGAATCGGAATCCTCCATCGAGTCCTATGGACTCCAGGAGGAGGGGATACTGGTGGCAGCACAGAAGCGCTACCGCAAGTATTATTGAGGGCAGCGCTGCGTTCCGGGGCAGGTTGCTGAATTAGCGCTTGCTCGGGGATCTCCCAGAAAAATGGGGATGCTACGGGGAAATGTTTTCCCCGTTAGTGTTCCCATTTTAGTGCAACCGTCGTAATCGGGCCCTTTGTGTTTCTAAACTTTGTAAAGTACTTTTGTTCACTTTATAAAATTATGAAGTAGACAATGATGCTGAACTAACCCACCTTCTCATTTCCCATACTGCCAGCAGGTCTAGAGGTGATGGCACAATGCATTGTTTCATCGACAACCTAGATCGTGGCACTGCAGTGAGGAAAGACAAGGGGACATTATTACACCACACAAGATCAAATGAGGGGTCATTGAAAAAGTCAGACTTTGGCCTTTCCATTGATACACATTATATGGTCATGTTTGGTAAAATTAAAAGAAAAATTTACAAATTTTTCTCTGCTCTAAGGCAGTGGCATTACGTGGTTTTACTTATAAAGCAAACAATGCCACTGAGCTTACTCACCTTCTCATTTCCCATGTCAGGAGCAAATGTGGAGGTGATGGCGCAAAGCATTTATTATACATTGGTTCATCTAAATTACAAACTTTGCTACGAGGAAAGTGGAGGTTATTTTTGACACCTTTATCTCCATTATTTACACCCCATAAATTCAAGTTAGATGTGATTGGACAGGTCAGAGTCTGACTTTTTGATAACAAACATGATCATGTAGAAAAAAACAAAAAAAAAAAAAAAAAACACAGTGGACATTACTCATAATACAAAGAGCGGGCTAGAGATATACTGATACTAGTATCGTTGCCGATACAGTCATTTGCACACAGTGGCGTAGCGTGGGTTGTCAGCGCCCGGGGCCAGCCAAGAATTGTGCGCCCCCACCTGTGGACACGTTATCTATATTGCCCCAGCTCTCACATGGATTTGCCCCAGCTCTCACATGGATTTGCCCCAGCTCATGGATTTGCCCCAGCTCACACATGGATTTGCCCCCAGCTCACAAATGGATTTGCCCCCAGCTCATGGATTTGCCCCAGCTCACACATGGATTTGCCCCAGCTCACACATGGATTTGCCCCAGCTCACACATGGATTTGCCCCAGCTCACACATGGATTTGCCCCAGCTCACACATGGATTTGCCCCCAGCTCATGGATTTGCCCCCAGCTCATGGATTTGCCCCCAGCTCATGGATTTGCCCCAGCTCATGGATTTGCCCAGCTTACACATGGATTTGCCCAGCTCTCACCTGGATATTGCTCCAGCTCCGGCAGGGGTTGAGGGGACCCAGATGCCGGGCAGCGCGAGAGTGCCTGCCCGGTCCTGAAGAGTCCGTCCTGTTGAAGGTGATGCGGCTGCGTGCGTGCGCAGGTCACGCGGTCCGGCCAGTCAGGTGGTACAGAGACTCAGTACCACCTGATTAGCCGGACCTCGTGACCGGCTGCGCCTGCACGCAGCCGCTTCCCTTTAACAGGACGGACTCTTCAGGACCGGGCAGGCACTCCCGCGCTGCCCGGCATCTGGGTCCCCTCAACCCCTGGGTCAGTTTTAGGGGCGCAAATGCACCCCTAACAAAACTGCGCCCGGGGCCACGGCCCCCCCGGCCCCCCCCCCACGCTACGCCACTGTTTGCACAAGTACTTTGTACCAAACTCAAACTTAGAAGAGGGAGGCGCAAGCAGTAAAAATGAGTAAAACCTTCTGAATGACTTACAAATCTTGGGAGAAGACAGTGTTTTAAGCTTTTTCTGTGGACCCAGCTGATGTTTCGGTGGTTCTTTAAAGTATTTTTTGTTTAACCACCTTCATTAAAAATACATGGATTAAACCCCTTAACGCCGGGCAGGCTGTGACGGCCAGAAGGTGTTAATGCCAGCGGGGCATCTCTGGCTGCTGCAACAAGCCCCTCCAACTCACCTATGCAGCTGACGTGCGTCTTGTCGTTCTCTGCTGAGACAGCCAAAAGTTCAGGCAGACCCACGGCAGCGAATGCCTGTGGGCGGGCTTGACGTTAATGAGTTAAAAACAACAATTTAAGTAGTTCTCCAAATATGAGAGATTGACCTATTTAACTAAAATCTGCTCCACATTACTGTTAGGCTTGTGCACCGATTTTTTTTTTTCGGTTCGATTCGATTTTTCGGATTTTCAAACTTTTCGATTCGATTCGTTTCGACCGATTTCTGTTTCGATTCAGTTCGGCTCGACTCGTTTTTCGTTTACATTTTTTTTCGGAATATCGACCATTTTTCGTATTTTCGTGTCACTTTGCTCGTTTTTTGTATCGACTTTTCGTGATTTTGGAAATTTTCGTTTTTTCGGAACGTCTGTTCTCCTCGTTTCAAAGCTGTCCAACTCTATTCGTTTTGATGTAAACTACTATGGTTTACTTTTTTATACTTTATATATTTTTTTATAATAAATTTTTGGTTTGTTTTTCGGATCCGATAATTCATTCTGTCGATACGATAATTCTGGTGATTCTATCGTGTTTTTTTTTTAATTAAATAAAGCTCCTTTTTTTCTTATGAATATACATTTCACAACTTTATTTAATCACATTAAAAAAATAGTATGAAAGCCAAGGAACAAAAAAAAATGAACAAAACGATTTAAAAAACGCTAAACTGACCCGAATGGTCTGACTTTAAAAATAAAAACCAGAACAAAAAGGTTTTAAAACGGAAAAATAGTTGATCAAAATGATCTGAAACGAAAAAAATAAAATGATTTAAAACAGACAAAAAAAATTAACCCTTTCGCTGCTGAGGCATTTCACGACTTCCCTTCACGCCTGTGTGCGGCGCTGCGGTCTGCTGCTGAGCTAATTTTTAACAGTTTCGCTCCGCTTATTTAAACGTGTTTTTTTGAAGCCTTATTTTATAATATGACCCAGGCTATCGTTCTTTCCGGCAGACTCGGCAGAAGATTCATAATATATCATTATCATATAATATACAGACAGGACATGACGCATACATAACAAAAAATGCAATAAAATTTGAATTTTCCATGTTTGTTTTACAAGGTGTAAAGTATTTTTTTCACATTTTAACATGCGAGTGTTTGCGGTTATATTTTATGAGTTGCGTTTGTTAAAAAAAATTGAAAAGGGGACTTGTTATATTTTTTTGGGTGAAAATTACACTATTTTTAACAAACGCACCCCATACAAAAATCCTTAGTGCAGCATCATTGTTCACATTATAATTGAAATGGGAACAATATTGCTGCATTAACAAAACAAAACAAAAAACCTGTTTATAAAAAATTAAAATATAAATTTTTTTTTTTTTTAACATTGTCATGTTTGGTATTGTTGGAAAGGCCATGCTCTGGTCGATCCAAAGATACCAAACATTAACCAACCGATAGCGGCCGCGGATCGGGAGTTCCAATGAACCCCCTATCTCCACCATTGGTCGCAGTTAGGGGTTAACTCTAGAACTGACGTCATTGTGACGAGGTCTTGGGACTGTCGGCAGCTGCCGTTCCCCCACGCTGTTGTCTTCCTGCAAAGACGTGACCATGTTGGCAGGCAGCGCCTTAGCGGGCAGCGGTGGGAGAGAGTGAGCTCATAGCTGGGAGGTGGTCAGGGCTCGAGTCGAGCAGGAACGCGCGGGAACGGCGTTCCGCACTTCTCCCACAGCGGGAACGCAGCGTTCCCGCTGTGGCCCGAGCCCGAAAGGCTGGAGCAGGCGGCTGCCGCACATTGCCGGCGACCACGTGCTTCCTGTTAGAACGGCCCACTGACAGGAAGTGGAGCCGCTCTCCTGGGTGTTTCATCGATCCCAGGCGAGCGGCTGCACCTCCTGTCAGCGGCCGTTCTAACAGGAAGCACGTGGCCGCCGGTCGCAGAGAGGTGAGCTGGGGGCACTATCCATGAGACCTGGGGCATATATCCATGAGACCTGGGGCATTATGGATAATGCCCCAGCTCTCATGGATAATGCCCCAGGTCTCATGGATATTGCCCCCAGGTCTCATGGATAATGCCCCCAGGTCTCATGGATAATGCCCCCAGGTCTCATGGATAATGCCCCCAGGTCTCATGGATAATGCCCCAGCTCTCATGGATAATGCCCCAGCTCTCATGGATGAGACCTGGGGCATTATCCATGAGACCTGGCGGCATATATCCATGAGACCTGGGGCATTATCCATGAGACCGGGGGCAATATCCATGAGACCTGGGGGCAATATCCATGAGACCTGGGGGCAATATCCATGAGACCTGGGGGCAATATCCATGAGACCTGGGGCATTATCCATGAGACCTGGGGCATTATCCATGAGACCTGGGGGCAATATCCATGAGACCTGGGGGCAATATCCATGAGACCTGGGGGCAATATCCATGAGACCTGGGGGCAATATCCATGAGACCTGGGGGCATTATCCATGAGACCTGGGGGCAATATCCATGAGAGCTGGGGCAATTATATCCATGTGAACTGGGAAAATATATCCATATAACCAGTGCCGTGTATATTATCCTGGGGGTCCAGTGCTGTGTATATAATTCTGGGGGGTCTGTGCCTGGATATATACAGTGGTGTTCAAAATTATTCAACCCCCACTGAAATTGAGTGTTTTGGCCAGTTTGACATTGATTTTGATCATTCAGTCATCTTGCTTACAATTAAATCAAAGAGGCACGTGTAGGTCAGACAAATATAACCTAACATTTATAATGAAATAACCACAAATGTCTTTTCTGTGCTCACATCATTATCAGTTTTATTCAACCCCCAAGTGACATTCAATCTTAGTACTTAGCTTTTAAACGTGAAGCATAGCTTGACACAAGTGTCTTGCAGCGATCTACGGGTATCTTCGCCCATTCGTCATGGGCAAAAGCCTCCAGTTCAGTCACATTCTTAGGCTTGCGCACTGCAACTGCTTTCTTTAAGTCCCACCAGAGGTTCTCAAATCGGATTTAAGTCAGGTGACTGCGATGGCCACTCCAAAATGTTCCAGCCTTTAATCTGCAACCATGCTCTAGTGGACTTGGAGGTATGCTTGGGATCATTGTCCTGTTGAAAGGTCCAACGTCTCCCAAGCCTCAGGTTTGTGACGGACTGCATCACATTGTCATCCAATATCTCCTGGTACTGAAGAGAATTCATGGTACCTTGCACACGCTGAAGCTTCCTTGTACCTGCAGAAGCAAAACAGCCCCAAAGCATGATTGACCCCCCCGCCATGCTTCACAGTAGGCAAGGTGTTCTTTTCTTCATAGGCCTTGTTCTTCCTCCTCCAAACATAGCGTTGATCCATGGGCCCAAACAGTTCTAATTTTGTTTCATCAGTCCACAGAACACTATCCCAAAACTTCTGTGGTTTGTCCACATGACTTTTGGCATACTGCAGTCGACTCTTCTTATTCTTTGGAGACAGCAAGGGAGTTCTGGCATGGAGGCCTTCATTACGCAGTGGGCGCCGTATTGTCTGAGCTGAAACTTCAGTACCCACATCTGACAAATCTTTTCTCAGTTCCTCAGCAGTCACACGGGGACTTTTCTCCACTCTACGCTTCAGGTAGCGCACAGCAGTCGAAGTCAGCATCTTCTTTCTGCCACGACCAGGTAGCGTTTCAACAGTGCCCTTTGCCTTGAATTTGCGACTGATGCTTCCTATGGTCTCTCTTGGTAGGTTTAACATCTTTGCAATCTTCTTATAGCCATTGCCCTTCCTATGAAGAGTAATCACCTCTTCTCTTGTATTCCTGGACCATTCTCTTGACTTCACCATGTTTGTAACCACACCAGTAAATGTCTATAAGGAGCTGAGTATCACAGTCATTTTAAAGCTGCCTAATTGGTGCTTATTATGCTTTATTGCTGCTCCGTGACATCCACAGGTGTTTTCAATACCTGATTGAAAACACTTGAATGAACCTCTGTTCTTCAGAGTGGTAGTCTTTAAGGGGTTGAATAATTGGGTCAATGAAGAATTCACAAAAGAAACATTTACTACTGTATTACAAAACCAATTGATGTCATTTTAGTTGCATATGGTTCTTTAAAAAGTCCTTGTAGGATTTCATTCTGAATACAATTACAAATGTACACTAGATTCCCTAAAACCCTTTACAGCATTGGGGGTTGAATAATTTTGAACACAACTGTATATAAATTATATATAAACGCGTTAGTCCAGTTGCCAAAATCGCGAGTATACCTGTACGTAGTGATACCTTTCACTGATCAGTATAGTTTCCAGTTTACACTCTTGAAAGCTTGTCTTTTAAATGTAAAGTTAACCCAATAAAAATGGTATCACCGGCTCGTCAGGCTATACTCGTGATTATATATATTTTTTCTTCAGGTAATAGGGGTTGTGGAATTCGTGGGTGAGTTCCCTCACTTTTTTTCCCAGGACTTGACCCCTGGAGGAGGTGTTGCGTGAAGCTGCAAACAGGGACAAATAAACTAGACCTGAGCCGCACTGAGGATCTTTGGGTTGTGTCGGAGAAGACTTCACGCAGTGCTGCCATCAATATTTTTTGATAAATTCTTGGTTATACAATGAATGTGACTGTGGACAAAAATCTGTGTTGTTGTGACATCGCCTAAGCTTAACAAAACCAAGCCACGTCGGTAATCAAATCTCAAGGCAGTACAACAAGGTTGTGTTAGTGTGTGACATTTTTTGGCCAGGCAGGAAGTGTAGAATGTGCACAGTCACATTCATGGCCACAAATATGTTGACAAATTTATGACAAAGGGTCCATAGAAATGTCAATAAATTGATGTACATATAATTTTAACAGTGTGGAAACCAAGCAATACATATTAACTTATTAAGTAAGGAAAAGCAACGCACACAAACAGGAAAATATAGAAAAAAAATAGAAAATTTATTTACAACATGGGGAAGGGAAGGGAAGGGAACATGCCAAGGATGGCAAACTGCCCAACAGGGGCACAAACAACACAAACAAACATAGACTGGAAGATGGCCGCCATTGTAAGCCAGGCGAACATCTTGTTGAGAATATTGGTTCACTTGAGAATTACTGGCATTTGAGGAGATGTTGGAGCTGGTCCGCATCTTTGATTACAAAGATTATGACTGCCGTAAGGGCCCTTACGGCAGGAAGAATAATTCTAGAAAGGATCGTATCGTTGACAAGCTACGCATCACCATCCTGGAGCTGTTTGGGAAAGACCAGACGAAGGACCAGATCCGAAAACGCTGGTCCGACCTCAAAGCACGTGAGCAGGAGCAGTTGAGGCACATCCGTGATATCACAATAAAGTTTGCCTTTCCTGAAGAGACTCGTGTTCAGACAATCCTTGCTCGTGTCCGGTCTCGTCTTGAGTGAACCTGCAGATTTCGGGAGGAGGCTGCCACTGGTCTGTCTCACTGCCGCTCCAGGATGTCCGCGGCATTGACTATGTGCTCCCGCAATTCTTGGAGAAGTTCCTGGATGGCATCAATTGTTGAAACAGCCAGCCTTAGCTCGCCGATCGCCTCCCGATTGATTATCCGGACACTGGACGTGTCCGGTCTGGCTTCTCCTTCTATATCCAATAAATGAAAGAAGGAAAATACAGTAAGTAAAGCAGGTTTCTATTTTTGAATGAAAGTCTTGAAAAAATATAACAGTAGTATATACCAGAGCTGGCGGCCTCCTCCTCCTGCTCCTCCTCCACCACCAACGTCAGCATATCCGGTGCTATATCTAAGAAATTAAAGAATTAAAAAATACAGTAAACAACAAAACTGATTTATTTTTGAACAAAAGTCGATGCAAAATACAACAGTAAAAAAAAAAAAAAAACCTGGACTGGCGGCCTCCTGCTGCTCCGGCTCCCTCTCTCCATCATGGCCCTCCTCCTGCTCCTCTCGTGCTATACATAAAAAAATTTAATTAAAATACAGTAAACAAAAAATGTTTCTGTTTTTGACCAAATGTCGTTGCAAAATAAAACAGTATATACCAGCGCTGGTGGTCGCCCGTGGCTCCTCCTCCACTGGGGCACTGGTGCCCGCCGGGGCAGATGCTGCTGCCTTCTTCCTGTCTTCTGCCAAATCCAAAAAATAACACGTAAATAATGCAGACTGGAAAAAAATGGTATATCTATACAATATATTGCCGAAAGTATTGCGACACCCCTCCACTACCCCACTACCAGCTTGACACACCACTACTCCCATCTCATAGGTCTAAAGTCACAAAATATTTATTTATTTCCTCTGCACAGACATATATTACCGTTCAATTATATATTTTTTTCAGAAGTAAACATTACGTTTATTCAATAAAAACTATTATTTGTGTTGTGTGCATACAAAACGCATTGTGCTGACTGCTTTTAGTTATTTTATAGAAGGCCTCAGCCTCAGTTTCACTTTCAGTTTCTGCTAATAAAACTGGATATTGCAGAAACAACAGAAATCCGCCATTTTGTTTTGAAATTTGCATCGAAAGCGTTCAATAATGACACTGCTGCAGCAAACTGAATTGCTGCGCTGCAACAATTCAGCAGCTGCTGAGGATGTATTGAAGGCGGCTCTGTTTGGATGCACTTTCAAAAGAACTACATGTCCCATCCTACCACTTAGAGACGCAGAGATTTTTGTTGATGCGCAGGTGGGAGCCAATATTGGGCAAGCTGCGGGTCATCTCGTATGCATCAATCACAACAACCCCCCCCCAGCACACTACAGACTATACACACAGTGCCAAAAGAAATCCAGCATTGTAATTGCATCTACATACATCAAATGTCACAATTTTCACGAATACGTAAAATCACAAAAAAGAGCTATGGCAAAAATGCATGTATGACGAGTCGTGAAAACGCAAAGCTATACACAATCACATTGCATGAAAAAAGGACTAGATAAATCAAGGTATTTCTGTGCACATTAGCACATGCAAGCACATTATTATTATACAGGATTTATATAGCGCCAACAGTTTGCGCAGCGCTTTACAATATAACATGACACTTATGTTTGGCTATGACACACCGGATGTGCCTCAGCTGCTCCTGCTCGCGCGTCTTGAGGTCGGACCAGCGTTTTCGGAGCTGGTCCTTCGTCCGGTCCTTCCCGAACAGCTCCAGGATGGTGGTCGGAGTTTGTCAAGGATACGATTCTTTCGTGAATTATTCCTTCTGCCGTAAGGGCCCTTACGGCAGTCATAATCTTTAAGATCGAAGATGCGGACCAGCTCCAACATCTCCTCAAACGCCACGTTACTGGCCCGCTTCTTCCTGGGTGTCTCTGGGGTGGAAGCAGATGAGGAGGTGTCCGAATGGGACTCTCGGTCTCTTTCTTCAGCCATTTTAAAGAATTTCTATATTTTTTGGCAATCGTCTACAAAAATGGCTCAATAAAGTTACGATATCCGTGCGCGCGCGCGCGCGCGCATGCGCGACCCGCGGACGATTCGGATCCGACCTGATTACGAAGTTTCGTAAATCGACAGAATTATCGGATCATTGGAAACAGAAAAAACAAGTGATATAACCGGTAATAGTTAAATATACGATGTCCAGAATTACCGAAAAGGAATCGAAATCACGAATGGAACCGAAATCATGAATAGAGCGAAAATAAATTTCGATTTGACACATTTCAAGTCCATTCGAAAATTCCGAAAATATTTCGTTTCGGCTCGGAAAACTTTTCGGATCTGCCGTTTTCGGATCTAAAAATTTTCGGAAATTCGGCCGCATCCGAAAACACGAAATCGGGAAATTTCGTGAAAATTCCGAAATTCCGAAACACACATCCCTAATTACTGTGCCTACAGACTCCTGAGATGCAAATCCGGCTCTGGCTGCAACAGTCTTGTTGAACCCGCAGTTCCCACAGGTGTTCCTCTGTAACAACCCACTTACTAAGACTAATGGAGAGGCAATCCTCTTCCACAAGCGCACACACCCTTTCAGGAAACGGCCTCGATTAGAGACTATGGGGACAGATATCTCGCAGTTCAGGGCACCATCTCAAACCGGGTTTACACTTTTTCTACCCTTTATTCACCAAATAATTCGCAATGAAACTTCCTCTCTACGTCCCTGCCTAAAATCCTTGACTTTGCTGATGGTGTGTTCCTCCTTGGCGGTGATTTTACTGTGCCCTAAGAGTCGTCCCTGGACACCTCCACCGGGAAATCCTGTCCCCCCGCATATACTCCGCTCTTTCTGCAGGGAATTACATGCCCATCGCTTAGTGGACTGCTGGAGGGCTGCTCACCCCACTGACCGGGACTATTCCTTTTTTGCCCACCCTACACAATCCTACTCAAAGATATTACGGTAGATAATTTGTCCCGTATTATTATTTAGATGCTCTGTGGAAAGCTGACATAAGTGTCTCAACCTGGTCTGTCCATGCTCAAAATTTCCCTTGGAGATCTCATCGCCAATTTTTTGCCCCCACGGCTCCTAAACAAATCTCTCCCCTCGCATGGTGCGCTCTGGGAGGAGGGTAGGTACACATTGACAAAATACTTTGGGAGAATGTCACTCTTGATGTCTCCCCCACCACAGTGTGGGAGGCTCAAAAATGTGTCATCAGGGGCTTCTTTCTCTGTAAAGAGGCGGAAACGAAAAAACAGCCGAGCAACTGCAATATCTTCTGTCCTAGATTGCACTCCACACATCTTGCCATAAAAAGGATGGTGATCCCTACAACCTACCTCACACTCGCCGCCCTACTTAGATCACTGTCCGATCACATGAACCTGTCATACCACAGAGCTTACTTGGGCTCCAAGTCCTTCTTTCACTCCACGGAGATAAAAGTGGTAGACTTTTGGAGTGCATGCTAGCTAAGAAGCGCTACGCTGCTTATGTATCCAAAATACGCGACCGATACATACTCCATAAATTACCTGGCCAAATTATGCAATCCATACAGACGTTCTATGAGAATTTGTACTCCCTACCTCAACGGGACCCGCGGACCTCGGCAAATGACATCACTAACTTCTTGTCTGTGAATATTAAGTGCAGCGTCGGTGATGTTGAAACTGGACGAACCCCAGACTTTGGGAGAGTTGGCGGATGCGGTTAAGGCCACCTTGACGGGTAAATTCCCGGGACCGGACGGCCTCCCCATTTATTATAACAAATATGCCCAGATATTATACCCTCATTTACTCAACACTCTTACCATCTGTGTGAACAGTCGCTGTTTGCCAACATCTCGATCATCCCGAAGAAGGGAAGGATTTGGAATAATGTGCCAACTACCGCCCAATCTCTTTGCTCAATTGCGATGTTAAGCTTTTCACAAAGGGATTCAGGCGGGTCGCCAATATCTATGTCGCATCCTTGGTCCATGGTGATCAAGTTGGATTTGTCCAGGGTGGGGAGGCTCGTGACAACATGATACGGGCCTTGCAGATTTTACATCTGGTTAGGCATTCACCTGGAGGTTTTCTCATGCCGTCTAACGACACGGAGAAGGCCTTCGACAGGGTGAACTGTGGGGTTTGGTTTTCGGCGTTGAGTCATTACAGCTTGGGCCCTAACCCGTGTACATGGATAGAGGCTCTTTACCATTGTAAATACTCATTTTTTTCTTTACCATTGCCCTACAGCCACGGTGTGTGTTATCGGGGCTTTCACAACTAGCTTTGCAATCCAGAACGGCACTCAGCAGGGATGCCCGCTCTCCTCTATGTTATTTGCCCTCGCCCTTGAACCGTTTTTAGAGATGGTTCGTTCTACGGTCAACATTTCTAGGGTAACCATAGGGAAGACTGAGCACAAGGTACCGGCCTACGCCGATGACATGCTGTTTTTTGTGACATCCCCCACGATAAGCCTACCGAATATCATGTCTGCTTTTGAGAAATACGGCTGGTTGTCGAACCTCAAGATCAACATACTCCCCGACTCATATCTTTTCCAGTCTCTTTCCGACTCCCTACCCGATTTGTTCAAGGATTTACAATCCTTGATCACCAGGTACATATGGAAAGGACTGAGACCTATACTGCAGTTCCAGGTTTTGACCCGCTCTAAGGGCACTGGAGGTCTGACTGTATCTGACTTCCACCTTTACCATCTGGTGTCTCACCTCCAATGAATTGTTGAGTGGTCGACAGAGGAGCTGGTTAAACTGTGGAAAGGCATTGACCAGGCGGTGGTGGGGGGTCCCGGTAGAGGTGCTATCCTGCCTCCCACGGCATCAGTTGTCTAAATCCTAGCCACTCACACGTGACGCTGCATTCATGGCATAATGCCTCCAGACGATATTGCCTCTAGAGTTATCCATTCCCAATGACGTACTTGGTTTATAATATTCAGTTGCGACAGGTTTTGACCCACAAACCCTCTGACCAGCCCTCATACCTAGGATTTCCCACATGATATAGCCTACAAGCATGAGATCTCTGGCTTCCTTATTGGAAGGGGAACTGGGCTCATTCTTCCAACAATTTAAATACACATAGATTCGCTCATTCATAGGCTTGATCCCCCAACTGCACATCATTAATAGGAATTTCACTAAGTTTGACTATGTTTGAGAAACTATGCCAATGTTCTGCTCCCCTGCTGCATGGCATCTCCTGCCTATACAAAAGGCTTCTCTCCATGAGGGAATGTGATATCATGTCCTTTGTAGGAAAATGGGTGAATCTTTGACGGATGACCAATGGACCAAGATATTTAACCTTATCCATCATTGTGCAGTGGCTAGCAAGACACAAGAGACTGCATATAAATTGCTGAGCCTGTGGTACCGCACTCCTGCCCTGCTCAGTAGAGTGTACCCTGATACCCCGTACACTTGTTGGCGAAGGCTTGAGGATGGAGGGACACTGTTGCATGTCTGGTAGGACTGCGAGATTATTCAGCCTTTCTGGAGACAGATTAATGTGATTCTAGGTGAATTTCTAGACCCCCCCCTACCACCTTTCAAGCCCGGAGTTTTACTCATACACCACACCCAGCTCTTGGTAACCACGTACAAATGTTAAGATGCCATCTGTATTTTGAGCACAGCTAATGGACTGGTTCCCCTGCTATGGAAGCATACTGATTGCCTGTCCCTGTCAACATGGTATGACAGGATGAATGAGCTTTGTTCTATGGAACAGCTGCAATACTTGGCTGCCGGTAACATACCGGGCTACCTACAGATATGGTCCCGATGGTTATTGTTCTTCATTAGCTCAGCTTTTAGTCCCTTGTTACACTGTTAATGACCTTTGATTCACTCCCATCGCTCCCACCCCCTTCCCTGTATTATGATGTAACAACCTCCGATTATTAACATCTGTTATAGACTATCTTTGCTTTCATGTACAACTGATGGTTCGGGATGTGCTTGACAGTTTTTCTTTCGTTTCGGATCAGTTAGTTTTTTGTTTTTTATGACTTATTTCATTTTATATTGCTTATTTAAGAATGAGAAGAACATTACTAACAATAAAATGAAATTAGTTTTTTTAGTATTTTTTGAGTGAAATCTTAGGTACTCCTCCAGCCCATAGATCTCGGATCGCTCCTTTGACCATCCTCAGGAATTTTCCTCTAAGTACATTTTGCCTTGGATATCTAAATGCCAGCTTACACTAAAGGAACCACCAGTGTATCCCCGCACAAAAGTCTGACCCCCTGAACTGGGTCCCACCAAGGCCAGGTCCCACCCCTGACACACCTGTTTCTTATGCATTGTTTTTTGCTTTACTTCCTTTTTATTATACCAGCAGTGACCTTTTTGAGCTGGTTGTTTCAATAAAATGTACCCTCTTTTTTTATATACACATCCGAGTAGTCATTTATCCCGAAGCAGGGGCACTCCTGGTCTCATGGCTGGTAGAGGGACTACTGGAAACCAGGAGCAAAGAGGCTAAGACACTACCTTATACTCCCTGGCGGTCTAATTTTTGCAAAAGTGTGTCTAAAAGTGTTCCAATATTTTTGGAAAGGAAATGTGTTTACGTTTTACGTTATAGTAAGGCTTATATAGTAAGCCTGTATTCTGTAGGAATAAGTCACTGAAATCCGTGCAAGCAAGAGTCTAGTAAACACGGAGTCAAAGAAGGTTTGAAACACGAAAAAAATAATTTATTATCCCAAACAATGGAAATAAATTATATTCAATAAAATAATCAAACCAAAAACATGCCTTTTTCCTCTGGGTGCTGGGCTTCCTGTCCAGATGTACAATACTTTGCCAAAGTAATACAGGACGCAGGGTACCAAAAAAAAAAACAAAAAAAAAAAGTGTATTTATTCTCAAAGCAGCTTTACAGAAATAAAAGGCAAATAAAAATAATTTCTAAAATGTAATAAGGCTTTGCCATACAAGTTTCGCTGGTGGATCTGGGCAAGCACCGGTGAAACTTGTATTGCAAAGCCTTATTACATTTTAGAAATTATTTTTATTCGCCTTTCATTTCTGTAAAGCTGCTTTGAGAATACTCTTTTTGGTACCCCGTGTCCTGTATTACTTTGGCAAAGTGTACATCTGGTCAGGAATCCCCAGCACCCACTGCACAGCAAAGTTTATTGAAAATGTTTTGTAGCGCTCACTCCCAGAGGAGCCGCTGAATAAACCTCGGGTTGCACTAGGAAATAACTCTGCACCAGCACTGTTGGATTTTTATATATTATATTCTTTACTGATCCCAATAAAGCAGCATATATGGTATTTGAATGACAAGAATTCGTAATGCGGGAAAAACACGCGACGGCAAAAGAAACCGTTAACCCCCTCAGTTCTGGAGTGTAAGTCCCGTGAATAATAGCTCAAAAGATTGTGTATGTGTGTTTGTTGTCTCGGGTACTGTATTCAACTGGCCAGTGAATGAAACAAAACAATCTTCGACTAGTCACCGTTGGAGCCCTGTAGACTTAAACAATATTGCAGCGTGCGTTTCTTATTTTGGGAACTGCGGCCTGGAGGCCTCTCACCCATCCGATAGACAAAACTGTCCAGCACCCGATCAAAGGATCTTCTCCGCTGTGTAGTGGGACTCTGTGCCACTGGATCCGCTCCCTACTTGCCGAATCTCCGCAACTGGAACAACGATCCACCGCCTGCACTCCCAAATCGATCAGCGCGGTCTCCTAACTCAGGGTCCAACCGGAACCTGCTGGTCTTCCAGACCTCTCAGCGCTGCGTAGATAGGTTTCGGCATGGTCACTGTCCCGATCTCCAGCACCAGTGAGGCAGCATCTGTGCTCCGGCCTGGTCGCGATCCTTGACAGCTCTCATGTGTATCCTCCACCTTTCACTGCTCCGCACACTCTGACCTTTCCTTCCACAAGGCCACTGATCTCCTTCCTCCTCCTGTCCCACCCCCTTCCTGTTCTCACGCAAAGGATGATGGTAGGTGTAGTTCAGCTTTTGTCCAACATAGTGGACTATGTCTCCGTCTCCCTCTGGTGTTAAATAATAATTAAATGCAGCAGAAAAGTCTTTAAGCATCGCTACACTTTTATTTACTGCAATATATATTTTTTCATTTTTGAATTTGCCACCTGGTCCCGCCCCCCTGCGTCGTGTGACTCGCAGGGAGCGGAACCAGGAAGCAAAGTCACCGGCTGCTGCGATCACACTGCGGTGACTGGAGACAGCGAGGGAGCGAAGGATGCGGTGAGTATGCATCCAGCCCGAGTGTGGCTCAGGGTTACCGATTGCGGTAACGAAATTTAACCCCGAGTCATACTCGGGAATACCGCCAGGCAGGTTAAAGAGGTGTCACAGGTGCAAAGAGCCGGGTATGCAGTAAGGCATAAATGAGTGTTCTTAATCCGGTTTATTCACCACCCATTATTTTCTCTGGAACGTACTACCCTATGAGGTCTTCCGTGTTTTGTTGGAGGAATCAAAGTGATACAACTACAGAATAGTGCAGTGTCTTCCCATATCAGAAACAAGGGGATTTAAACAGAGCCGGTCCATCGGCTCTGGAACATGTGAGTGGAAACTCTAAGATCTTTCTATACCCTTTATGTACATGCACAATACTGCACCATGATTTTTTATTATATCTGTAACGAGATGCCGAGGCCCAATATTTTCCCCCATGGTTCATTCACCTTCACCAGTTCCCGGATTCTCCCCTCAGCCTGCAGCGCTGGAGCAATGTCAGATCTTAAATTTTTCCCAATAAAGCAGATGACACTCTTCATATTTGGTTAAGCAGACTCTCTCTGGCCATTTCACATGGCCTGCTTTTATTTGGTTCAGAATCAGATAACAACAGCTCACATTCCCACCCCCCAGACATCTCGGCACCGCCATTCAGCCTGTTCTCCATCAGGTCCTTTCAGATTGTAAACTCTTATAAGCAGGGGCTTCTCTGATACTGTTCTGTATTTAAACTTGTATGTTTATTGGTTATTCTGGCACTCCAATTGTACAGCGCTATGGAACTTGGTGGCGCTTTAAAAATAACTAAGTGCAGTCATACAGAGCATGGGTCCTTGTTTTGGGGGATTCCAGGGGAGCAGCAGCAATCCAGGGGTACCGTTTGATAGCTCGGGCCCCTAGGGTGTCACAGTTCAAAAGCACCCAGATCTGCAGGCAGTGGCAAAGATGGCAGCGTGTAGCAGTTATTCACAGTTGATGCCGCATGGCCGGCTGCTGCTGTGTGAGCTCCTGGGGCCAAGAAAGGCTCAGCAATGTGGGTTCCCGATGGAGCTCCCTCCTGAAAATAACCACAACACAGTAGCTCCCCTGAGGGGGACCCTAACCCCAAAAAAGAGCACCCTGCTGGATCAAAGGGTTTTCAGGGCTCCAAGGTTTAAAGTTTCTGCAGAGGTTTTCATTAAAATGAATGCTGTGCAGTCCTGGAATGGGATTGGTTGGCCCGTCTAGCTCCTTGGATTGTGATTGGCTGGGGTTTCAAACCCAGCTCATGCTTTCAAACCCAGGTGTCAGATATTCTAAATGCCTTTATGTCCTGGGGAAAGTCCCAAAAACACCACTTTTAAACATTAAAACCTAAACAGACAAATAGCTTAAATGAGGGGAATAGCAGAGGAGCAAGGTGTTCCGTGACAATCTCTCTGACCATTTTATTTATTTATTTATAAAGGATTTTACCAGGAAGGATACATTGAGATTTCTCTCGTTTTCAAGTATGTCCTGGGTTCAAGAACATTGAAGTGTTACAGTTACAGAAATACAAAGTAATACAATGCAAGATATTAAAAAAAAAAAAAAACACAAATATACAGATTATCAGAAAATAAATATGTATGAAATACTCATTATGTTACATGTTTACAGGTGCATTCTGTATTGAGGTATGTTAGTAAGGAGCTCGAGTGACTTGAGACCGATGGAAGATTTGATGGTGTCTGGGAGGTTATTCCATAATTGTGGTGCTCTGTAGGAAAATGAGGATCGAGCCACTGTCTTTTTGTATTGTGGTATTGCAAGTAAGGTGCTGGTCCTGGATCGGAGGTTATAGGTAGGGATGTGCGTTTCGGAATTTCCCGATTCGTGTTTTCGGATGCGGACGATTTTCTGAAAATTTTTAGATCCAAAAATGGCAGATCCGAAAAGTTTTCCGAGCCGAAACGAAATATTTTCGAATGGACTTGAAATGTGTCAAATTGAAATTTATTGCTTTGAAACGAGAACAGATGTTCCGAAAAAACGAAAATTTCCGAAATTACGAAAAGTCGATACAAAAATACGAAAAACGGTCGATATTCCGAAAAAAAAAATGTACACGAAAAACGAAGCGAGCCGAACCGAAACAGAAAAAAATAAAAAAAAAAAATAATAATCGGTCGAAACGAGCCGAAAAGTTTAAAAATCCGAAAAAAAAAAATCGAACCAAAAAAAAAAAAAAAAAAATTCCAAATAACACAGCGAGCTGGGTTCAACAGGTGTTTATTTCAGTATTTAACACAGGGGAGACACCCGGTTTGCATTCTCTCTCAGAGCCTCCCCTTCCTCTGATGTCACTGCTGGCTCTCAACACATCTCCCCCTTTTTAATAACAATAAATTTTTCTTACACAATAAAACAAATAAACAGAAGCACACACACACACAGATACAGACAAAAAGGTACAATGCTATCTTGGACATCGGGGTAGACTACCCTAGTCCACAGTGACTATGGGATTATTCTGCCCATTCTTCCAGTCACTGTTCTAACTACAGCGCTAATCTCAGTAGCGCACTGGAAGCTTCACAACTCTACTACTCAGTCATTTTGCAAGGACCCTCTCCAGATCCCTGTGAGAGTGGTTGCAACTCCAAGTCAGGCAATGATGTATTCTCGCCGGAATCCTGTTGCAGAGCGGGTGTACCTCTTAAAAAAACAGAGATTCCACCGGCTGTGGTTGCAAATTCTCGGCACCCAGCTCCTCAGGAACCACCTGAACGTGCCGTCTATTGCGGCGGGCAACAGTCCCTGCTTCTGTGCGGACCACATAGGACCTTGGCTCAGCAGCATGCCCTACAACTATGGCCGGTGTCTTCCACCTCTTTTCGTCATCCAGTTTGACTTTGACACTCTGTCCCGGGTACAGTTCAGGCAGATGGCGCGCAGAGTGTCTCCTATCATAAGAGTATCTGTAGTTCCGCTTTGCCTCTTCATCCCTCCTCCGAACATTCTCAGACAGAACAGGGGAGGAAGGCTGGAATGCACCCACCGAAGGCAACGTGGTACGAATCTGTCTCCCCATCATCAACTGTGCAAGGCTACATCCCGTGGCCTGAATAGGAGTCGCCCTATAAGCCAGGAGGGCCAAATAAGGATCTGGTTGCCTCAAATGAACTTTGCAGTCTGAACCGGCCTCTCAGCCATCCCGTTGGCCTGTGGGTAATGTGGACTGGAAGTAGAATGAAGGAAATTGTAGTCCCCACTGAAGGACCTGAACTCCATAGAAGCGAACTGCATTCAATTGTTGCTCACCAGCTCAGCCGGTACCCCCACCTGGCAAACATGCTCTTCAGGCGTGTGATGACAGCCACGCTGGTCGCCTCCACTAACGGTGCAATCTCAAAATACCATGAGTAGTAGTCCACAACAACCAGATACTTTTTCCCGTTGAGCTCCCATAAATCTGCTGCAATCTTCTGCCAGGGGCCCGCAGGCAGCGGGGTAGAAAGTAGAGGCCCTCTCCTCTGTGTAGGCCGACGTTCACAGCAAAAGGCACATCTTGATACATATTCTGCAATTTCAGTGCTGATTCCAGGCCACCACACCGCAGAGGCAGCTCTCTCTCTACATTTAGAAATTCCCAAGTGACCATCATGAACTCGACTCAACATCTCTCGCCGCATACTGGCTGGTATAACAATACGGTCTTGAAACAGCACCAAACCGTCTAGTTCAGTAAGGTGCGCTCCCCCTGCCTGGAAAGCACTCAGCGGCATCCATACTGCCCGGCTCTCGGGCCAGCCGTTCTTTATGTAGTTTATGACCTCTTGGAGATCAGTATCTAGAGGTCTCTCTCAGCTCCAATCTCCCTGAAGAGATGGACGTAGAAGCCAAAAATCGAATCCACATACACCTTCACATCTGATTCTGTAGATGACTCTTCAGCTGCAGCCAGCGGGAGCCTGGAGAGTGCGTCTGCCACTACCAGTTGTTTCCCCGGCACATGCACAGCCCGAACATTGACTGAGCAGCCGCATCAGAAGTCTCTGGCATCTCAGAGGTGCCTTGTCAATGTCATAGGAGTTCATCAATGGAACCAGCAGCTTGTGGTCAGTCTCCAAACTAAAACCTTCCAAGCCCACCAGATATCGTTGAAAGCACTCGCAGGCCCAAACTCCAGCCAGACACTCCTTTTCTATCGGAGCGTATTTTGTTTCTGCCGCAGTTAATGTACGAGAGCAGTAGGCAATGGGCTGCAGCTTGTCGTCATTCAGTTGCAGAAGGGCTGCTCCTAGCCCATAACTGCTAGCGTCCACGCTAACCACAGTCTTTTTAGAAGGGTCATAGAACCCCAGCACAGGGGCTGACCCCAACATGGACTTGACCAGTGCAAAGGCCTCCGCCTGTGGAGGTCCCCAGGTCCAAGAAAAGTCCTTTTTCAACAATTCAGTAATAGGATGCAACACTAAGGACAGTTCCGGCAGAAACTTGCCCACGTAGTTCACAAGGCCCAGTAATTGTCTCAGTTCATGAACATCGGAAGGGCTTTTCAATTGCTCAATAGCAAGAACTTTACTAGCATCTGGCTTAAATACCGTATCCGCTGATAATATGGCCAAAGTAGCACAGTTCTGTTTTCCCAAAGTGGCATTTATCTTTGTTCAGTTTCAATCCTGATTCTCTTACAGTCTGCAGTACACGCTGCAGTCGCTGATCATGCTCTTCTAGAGTGGACCGTACACGAGGATGTCGTCCATGACTACCACCGTGCCCTCATGGTCCCTCAGGAGGGAACTAATTTCCCTTTGTAAATGGTGCGGAAGATACCCCGAAGGGGAGTCTGCGGAAACAAAATCGACCTACCGGCGTAATGAAAAGTAGTCAGCTTACGGCTGTCCGGGTCGAGGGGAATCTGCCAGAAACCACTGGAAGCAGTGAGCGTGGAAAAGAATTTAGCCCCTGACAACTTCGGAGCTATGTCTTCCAATGTCGGCAGTACAAATCTCTCCCTCTTTACAGCCTCGTTCAGGCGTTTCAAGTCCACACAAATACAAACTTTCCCGTTCTTCTTAGCAACAGGCACAATAGGAGCATACTAGTCAGTAGCTTCAGTGACTTCCTCAATAACATCAGTACTCTACATCCTCAAAAGTTCGGCCTCAACCCAGGGCAAAAGTGGAAATGGAATCCTATGAGGCGCAGCGATACTGTACAGGATAGCATTCGCTTTTAACTCTATGTGGATCGGCTCACAATTCAGCAGCCCAAGTTCTCCAAACATGTCCTCTGTGATCTCATGCACTCGCGCAACAAGATCCAGGCTGCATTCCGGCTCAATAGGTTATTAACGCAGTTTCCTCTGATCATGTACACCCACAGGGTAAATTTCTTTCTTTTGTACTCACTGCTAGCAAGAAATCTCCCGGCACAATCGATGCAACCTCCACGGCTGTCAACGTTCATCAAAACCTTCTCAAGCTGCGGTCGTAGTAGCAGTTTCATGAACGTTGCAAAAGAAATAACTGTAATGTCCGCTCCCGTAGCAATTTTAAAAGTAATCCTTGCACGCATCAATGGAGAGTGTAACACGCTAATCTTCTTCTGAGCCAGACGGATTAATCACAGACCCTACAAAAGGACACCTCTTGAGCCTCTTGGTCATTGTCCAGATGCATCTCTTTAACAGACTCTGATTTGCAAACCACCTCAAAATGGCCGACTGTTACACTTTCTGCACCTCCTGTCTTTAGCAGGGCATAACATTTTCATTCCATGAGCGCGGTTACATCGCGTGCAACGAGCCTGTAGCATCCCACCGCTTCTGACCCCTGTCTGTCACCTGCGGTCTGCTGTTCACACTCTGTCACTTGCAGCTCTCCTGAACTGCTGCACCTCCTCCACCATGCTTTCAGATCTCATCTCTGCACTTAGCTTCTTTACTAGTTCACGTTGGCGCGCAATCCGTATAGCCTCATCCAGCGTCAACGCAGACTCCAGCTTCAGCGACACTTCTGAGTCTGCAATACCTATGACGATTCTGTCTCTGATCTGCTCCTCTTTCGCAGCACCAAACTCACAGAACTCCACCAATTCATACAGGCTGCGTACAAATGATTCCACTGATTCACCCACACGCTGGGTTCGCTTGTGGAAACAGGCTCTCCTCATGAATCACATTTCTCCTGGGCACAAAATGGGCGCTGAGTTTATCCCTGACTGTCCCAGAGTCAAATTCTTCCCCCTCACGGAAAGTAAACGTATTGTATCTTTCCCCATAGAATATAAAAGCGTTAACCTGTACTGCGCAAACTCTCCTTATCCAGCTTAGAAGCAATCCTGAAGCGTGCAAACCTCTGCCTCCAGGTAGGCCATGCTGCAGGCTGAGAGAAATCAAAAGGCTCCGGTGGAGTGAACTTGGACATCTTCACAGATCAAAATGGATGCGCAGGTAAGAAATTCTGACACCATGTCATGAGATCCAAGTAACACAGCGAGCTGGGTTCAACAGGTGTTTATTTTAGTAGTTAACACAGGGGAGACACACGGTTTGCATCCTCTCTCTGAGCGGTCTTCCTGGTACTACCCTTAGAGCCGCCCCTTCCTCTGATGTCACTGCTGGCTCTCAACACAATATGTATTCTTTTTTCTGCCTCCCTATTAAACACGATTGCACTTTTGTACACAATATTCATATACCGCGGTCAAATGCTGTTATACTGTTTATATTTTGCAATAACAGTGTGTTATATATATTATATTTGCCTGCACATTTTTTATCTAGTACTGTAATACGATTTTATAGACCACCATTACACTTTACTCCACGCAATGGAGCACTTTAATAAAATAAAAATATCTAAAAGAATAGTTTATTTATGTATTCATTGACAGCACTGGTTCATATTCTTGAAGCACATTAGCAAAATGTAGACATTATATTTGTATATGCGATAGATATATATATATATTCTCCAATGGAAAGTTTTTATTTTCAGGGAAACACAAACATACAATAATCAAGAGGTATCACAAGAATAGATCGGATAACAAATATCTAAAATGGTAGAAAAACAGTCAACTGTTGAAGCTATCCAATAAGTCAAACTATAGATCTCAATGTTAAATAAGGTGATTGTTGCTCCTGGTCTGTAGAATAAAAGGAAAAAAGGGTCGTGATTGAGAAGATGGCTTTGATAGTTGGCAGAAAATATAAGCCTAATTACCAGGGAAACTAGACTCACAACATAGAGAAAAACTAACCACACAGGGATACAGGACAAAAAACAATGGGTAGGGAGTACAGAAGTGGAGTATAGGAGATAAAGGAAAGAGTAGAGTAGTCGTGGAGGAGAGAGAAAGTAGGGGACAGGAAGAAGAGTAAGTGACAGGAGAGATTAAGGAGGAGGTCAGGGAAGTTCAGAGAGAGAGAGACTATAGGGATAATCGAAAAGGGATATGGACGCCAGTGGTTTGGAAAAGCAGTAAGCAGACGCAATCCTTAGTCATCGCCTTCTTCCTCCTCATTCCGTATTGTTGTCCGAAAGGCCGTAGCGGTACAGTACAACTCCAGTGATACCAAACCTCCAACGAGTGCTGAGCAGCCTGTGCAGGCGGGAGTGCCAATTCTTCTATTGATCGTAGTGTTTCGAGTCTGTCAACCAAAGTCTTGGTGAAGGGAACAGAGGTAGTTCTCAAAAATATTGAACGCTTCACGAATTTGCGTGTCAACCTTGCGCAGGGGCCATGCTAATCTTCTCTATATCGTTCCAATTTTAGTATATGTGCTGCCGAAGCGAGCATGCGATTATATTTTGATATATCCTTGTATTGTACACCATTTTAACATTGTGCATTTTTATAATATCTCACCAAGATTTTTTAGAGCAATGCAGCTCTTCATTTTCCCAAATGTGCACTTTATTCTGTTTCTATTTGTGATTTTCTGAAAAAATCAGTGGAACATTAAGGGCTCTATCACCTCCTTCACGCTAATGCTTATATACGCGAGCATTAGCACTAGGTTAAAAGAGGTAATAGTGGGACGCTTAGATCAGATGCCGATCACTACCGGGTTAAAAAAGCTGTTCGCGCATCGGTAATAGCGCAAGCTTCTATGGAATTAGTCAACACCAGTTGGAACCCCACCCAAAAATCAGGCACTCACCTCTCGTCAAGAACGGTGGCCCAATCTGCGGCTTCTGGCTGCTGAGAGCAGAGTGAGACTAGGGACAAATAGTCCCCAGTCTCCCTCCGCGGATCTGCACGATGTCGCGAGAGCAAGATCTTGCAGGTGATGTGACCAGGCAGCACAAACCTACAGGGAACCCTATGGACGCCAGTAGGTGATACTCGAGGCGGCGTGTTAGCGCTGCCGTGAGTATCCTGGAGGGTTAGCTGCCATTATGGGGCAGGCTGCTGATTTCAGGGCCTGCCTCGTAATCTGCTTGTAAAACGGGGATGATAAGAGGAAATTTTCAAGGGCAAGTTTTACCGTTAGCATCCCTGTTTTAGCTCAAGGCACATAATAGTGCCCTAAGAGTTTGCGCTGGAAGGAGGGACTTTCTATCGTCCCCTGCAGTAGCCAGATGGGTTAAATGGCTCATGAAAGAATCCGGTACTGATATTTTGTCTATTTGGCGCTCATTCTTCTCAGACAGCGGCAGCAGCTACTGCTCTGTCACAGTGCTGTAGATAAGAAGACATTATTAAACAGTCCCTTTGTCTAGGGAGTAAACTTTTAAAGAAATTTTATTTTAAAACAGTTAAATTTTCACATTCATTTATTCATTAGCTTTCGACTAGCATAATATGAAGCCTCCGTGTCTTGGTTTGAAATCCCAAGATTCCGCTATACATAAGGGGCCCTATTACATTCTTAACGCAAAAACGCACGCTAAACACGTGTTTTTTGTGCGAAGTGTTAAATGTTAACGCACGAGAATCACATTCCTCGTGAATTTTTTCATCCGCCAGGAAATTGCGCTCGTAAAACCGACACGCAAAAAATGCGGGCAAAGTACCGTTGCACGCAGAAGTCAGTGAGCGCAATGTAATTTTTAATGCAAGTCCGTCATTTTGTGCGGACTGCGTACAACAGACTTCCGTCAGAACGTAAGACAAGGTAGTGGCCGTCATTTTTGACGGATCTAGTAAAAAAAAAAAAAAGAAAGAACGTGCACATCGACATTCTCCGTTTTCAATTCGCAGTTTGTTACAATTTGCCGTTACCACCAGCTTTTCAAAGACGTTAAAATTATGCATTCAAACTTTGTCCATTAAATTTTGCGCTAAGATTGTAATAACATGCGTGTACCAGCGCAAACACATTTGCGCACACAATGTTAAGTATAGGATGCTCGCACTAAATTGTGTTCAAAGGGTTCACGCAGGATCGCTAGTGTTAGACATTAACGCGCATTTTGTGCGCGAACGTCGTAATACGACATTCAGTGCAAAAGGGGTTTTGCCCCTCGCGTTGATGCGTTTTTGCGCGCGCGTACAATTGTGCGTGAAGAATGTAATAGGGCCCAATGACGGACTCAAAACTATAAAGACACGGCGGCGAATATTGCCCACCCTGAAAACGTAAATAAATATATTTTTACTATGTTTATGTATTCCCTCCCTTTATAATTCTATAGTTACTATACTCAGAATTTATTGTAAATTAACATTCCCTTGTTTTAAAGCAGTGTCCTGCTTGATTATCGATGGGTTCTAAATCACCAGATTCATGTCGTTGCAGGCTCATATACTCTGAATTTCGATTTCTCTCTCCTGTGTGGCTAGAAATGTCAACTTTTAAAAGTTCAAGTTCCTTCGCATCCAAGAAAAGAGGAAGTTTATGAGGCAGTTTATGCAGATATCCCCCATAGACCTTCCTTATTGGTTACTGTTTGGCATTTTCCACTGTCAATTACATGTAGAAGATTTTTCTTTTTAATCATTCATTGAAAACTTTATTTACATTTCTTTGCTGCTGTTGGTACAGTAAAGGAAAGAATAGAATAATACTTGCCTCTGTGTCTTTATTTATAATCTTGATTCCCCATCAACATGTGATCTTGTGAGATCGTGCAGGGCCGCGTAGTGATCACAGATAGAGACTGGTGTGGCGGGATGGAAGTCCGCCTGCGGTCCTGCTCTATCTGACCCCCCCCCTTTGGTGGCGTCCGGCCCAACTACCGAGTGGCACGGCACTCGGCGTCTCGAGCGGCCTGGAGGATGAAATGGCGTTGGTCCGGTGTCTGGAGAGATGGTGCGGTGTTGCCTTGGGGATCCCGTTCCTGGGTTGAGTGGTGATGCAGGAGACCGCTGAGTGTCTCCTGCAATAGTGATTGTAGCTCTGAAATGAAGACACCAGACGCGGCTGTATGCTTTAAAACAGTGAACTGAATTTTATGGGTTTCAATGGTCATTTATACAACTTCACACAAACAGATTACTAACTCCCCCACCCACACAACCAGCACTGATTGGCTCCTTTCTCAGCCTCCTGTTCCCTATCAGCCTTCCCATTGTCCAGGGATTAGGCAGATGAGGTTTTGGAAAAACCTCCAATCAGATGGCTTGCTGTATCCTCTATCTTGCCCTTTCAGGCTCCCCCATTGTCCAGGGGATTAGGCAGATGAGGTCTTGGAAAAGCCTCAAATCAGATGGTTTGCTGTATCCTCCATCTTGGGGCCATGAGGTCCTTTGGACCCATGCTGGGCTGGGCAAAATGGAGACTGGAGCAAATCACATACATACAGTTTTCTACATCTGAATCTACACTCACACAATAGAGGATACATTTTAAATACACCACACTTCATAAAATCACACGAGTAATAACATACAGAGATTGTCCAGACAGTATTTAAACGCAAAATCGAAAGAAAGGAAAAATGGTCTTTAAAATTGGAGCAGAGTCAGTTCCTTGTGGCTCTCTGAGGAACGCCAGATGTCAGGTCCGTGACAACTGGGAACTATTTGTCCCCAGTCTAACTCTGCTCCCAGCAGCGGCGGATCGGGTTGTCCTTCAAGCCGCAGGATGAGAGGTGAGTGTCTGATTTTTCTTTGGGGGGGGGGCTGGTGCTGACCGATTATGCAGAAGTGGAATCAGCACCAGTTTAGAGCTGTGACTAACTTTGCAGTTAGAACTTTGTGAGCCTAACGCATACTAATCCTTACTTACTCTTTGCTCTCTTCTATGTTTAACACGGGAAGCGCAAAGTACAGTAAGCTCGTGCTAAAAAGCCCCATTACCCAAGTGCCAATGGATTTTTTTAACCCGTTAGCGATCCAGATCCGATCTGGGTGTAACGGTATCACCTCAATTAACCTAGCGCTATGCTCACTTATGTGAACACTAGCGTTAAGGCGCTAAGACAGCCAATACTCTCACTAAAGAGAATCTTGGTGCGTTTTGTAGAATGTATGGGAGGTGGATAGGGCCCTGCTCTCGAAGGAGCTTACAATCTAAAAGGGGTCAGCAACCTTGGCTGTTAAGATATTTTTGAACTACATCTCCCATAATGCTCATCCACTATTTGATGTACAAAACATCTGGAAGGCCAAGGTTGCTGAGACCTCGGATTTAAAGCAGAAGTCTGGAGTGTCCCGAAGTTTGCTGGGCCATTTTATCTTTCCGGAGAGATATGACACTGTGCACGTTTTTCAGCAGAAATGAAAACCCTCTGCCTGTGTGCCCTCCCTTTCCTGAGCTGGGTCTCTCTCGTTTCCCCTCCTGCCTGTGATGCTGCTCTCTCTCCCTCTGCTTCTCTTACAGGGAAGTGAAAATGAAATTGCTTCTATCCTTTTTTTTTTTCGTGAGAATGTCCGGGCAGGCGGGGGCGCTGTAACCAATGGGAAGGCTTGCATCACAGCAGCCCCTCCCTCTCTCCCCAGCCTCCCTCCCTGACCTTGTGCTGAGCAAACACGAAACAAACAAATGTAGGGAGGAGGCGGAGGGAGGGGGAGACAGGGAGGCAGAGCTGAACTGCCTGAGCTCTCTCTCACTTTCCTCTCCTTGTTTTGCTTTCGATCTGGAGCCGTCACTTTTAGTTTTGATCCTGCGATCATTCGCTGCCTGGTATGTAACTTCCATTTTTAAACCCCTTTGCTGATCAGCCTGACAGCCCGGGCTCCCCTCTGCCTCTACACAGGACTCCCTGCCCTGGCTTTAATGCACACATAGCGCGGTGTTTTCGGGTGTATGTGCACAGCTCCTGCCTGCCATACCCAGGAAGCTGGCAGCGGCCACTTTTGTGGCAGAGGAGCTCTCCTGTCTGTGTGTTGGCGGCTGTGCTGCGGCTGCTGGAGTTTTGTTCTTCATTGGGAGCAGTGAGGCTGCTGGGCGCTGCTGCCGATCTCCTCCATGCCAGGGCTGGACAGCGAGCGGCTCCTCCCGTGGGACACACACCACCAACACCATGGACTGCCCCGGCAGCAGCAGGTAACACGTTGCCAGGCTGTGTGCAGCCAGCTCGGGGGGGCTCTGGCCAGGTTGGGCCCTCTTGGCTCTGGGTTCTACAGCCCCTGATCCCTCCAGCTGATGGGCATTCAGGAGGCAGAGCCTACCCTGGGCAGTGCTGGGGGCTCCAGTGACTCATGGGGGGCCTCGGGGCATATCTGCGTAGAGGCACACACTGGCTGGGTGTTATGAGAGGTGTGGGCGCAGCTGTTTGTCGTCATGGTGCCGACTGAGCCCTCGGGTGCCTTATTAGGGAATGTGTGTATACCCCCCCCCGGCTGCCCCGCCTCGTACACACGGGCGCTGCAGGGGGCGCCTTCCTCGGTCACTGGCTTTCCGTACAGCCCAGCCTCTCCCCCCCGCTATTGCTGTGACCAGGGGTGTCATATGACGGGGACAGGCCTAGGTCTCCATATTGAGGCTCGGTCTGTGGAGCAGTAGGGTCCGGCTAGCTGCAGGGGGTTATGGGGATGCTGTGATTACCCCTGACCGGCGCGTGGCATTATGGGGACACTGAGCTACTGTCCCCCATTTCGTTCGTTACGCGGGCAACGGTGACTCGGGCGGCCACTCAATGGCTGCCCGCTCCTGGAGGTGACTGACGCGCCTGGACGCCAATCGGAAGCGACAGCTTGCTGCGAATCGGCCAATCGCGAGCTCCGCCAGCCGCGACCTGACGGCAACTTCTGGCAAAGGCTAAAGTGATCTGCCAGTAAACTGCCTGCCTCACGGTGCGGCCTACAGGCCTGTGTGTGGGTTACGGCCAGCCTGGCACCACACGGCCACCTTACCAGCCACAGGCCCCCGCCAGAAAAACGTCCAGAACGTCTACATTTTAAACGTGTTTAACCCTTTCATTAATAAAGGATTCTAGTTAAGGAAAAAAAAAGTTTTACTTCAAAGCATGGGATGTCTAGTTAAAAGTTGGATAAAACCGATTTTTGTTGCATAAATATGGCTATTCTGAGTTGGTTAAAAGATTTAAAACATTGCAACTTTTTTTAAATTGATGTTGTGTTTTATACATCGTTTGCAAAGATATTTCTGGAAGGAAAGATTCTGAATGGCAGATGGTGTCCTTTTATATTCTACAATGACACCGGGTCTGCATTATCAGCATACAGGCAGAAATGGCCTTTGTGTACAAATACAGTAAATGTGATAAAGACCATTAGTAAAATGGTCGGATCTCCTGCTTATGGGAATTTGGAGTGACCATAAGGAGATTATTAGCAATGCGCATTTCCAAAAAATGCCAGTATAAAAATGTGTGCCAGTAAGGCTGCGGTCACACGAGCGCATTGATTGCGCACACTGCGACCCTTGAAACAGATTATGGTTACCTTGTATTGGTTAGTTATGACTGGCGCTGAGAAAAAAAAAAGCTGTATGCAGGGGTTTCTCTACATCTGTTGTAGCTTTTTACGTCAATGCCGTTTTGGCGTCCGTTGCAACGTGCGTTGCCCGTGTGTGAAAAAGTGTGCACGTGCTTTGTGTTGCTCTATTGACTCCTTTGAAAAGCTACGACCGACAGCAAACAGTGCGGCCAGACGGACGTGAAAAGTGCGCTCTTGTGACAGCAGCATGCACAGCCTCGGTTAGGGATCAGTACGGGGTGGCACCAGGGTGATGGAGATTTGGGGAGTGATCTGCACACACAGAAGGTATGGGTAGAGTGAGGTGAATGAATGGACACTGACCAGGCGCGGCCATTGCAGGTGTTGAGGAGGATGCTGCTGGAATCCGGTGATCAGGAACTGGTAGAGGGTTTGGGTCTGAGGCAGGCTGAATAACTCCAAGCTAGCAGAGAGTATGACCTCGCTCTGTCAGAGCATGAGTTACAATGAACAACACTGAAGATCTGGGGGTGTAGCCATTTATTTCATGTGTGGTGTGTCTTGATTTGGTGGTTAACTGTTTCACTGCTGGATGCTGTTACTGAATGCAGGTTGAGGGGTGGAAGAGGTAGCGTGCTGTCAGGAAGTCAGAGGATGGTTGCAGATCGGGAGGCATGACAGATTGCTTGTAGTGATGGGATTGCCTGCAGATGGTATTCTAGGTGTAGGCATAGCTGGTTATTTAGTTGTTTCAGCTCTGAAATATATAATCAACAATGAAAAAAGTTGTCAACTATTATCGCTTAATCTGTGTGTACACAAACTGTTTGGAGTCAGACTAAGTTAAACGTTATACGGTGCCATTTAGGGGCAATTTGACAAATACTGATGAATTGAAAGCAAAATTCGGCGATCTTCGGCAGCAGTGAAATTGTCCCATAGCGAAGTAATGGTTAACCACTTCGCTGCTGAGGACGCGCTCAGCGCGTCCTCAGCAGTCCCGCTGGTGTGCTGAGGACGCGCTGAGCGCGTCCTCCCATTGGGGTCAGCGTTCGGCCGGGTTCCGGCCGATCGCTGGCCCTCCGGTGCGGGCTGACATCCTGGATGTCAGCCCGGCATCCGGACCAGCAGCCGTCAGAATTAGGTGTCATCGCGGGGGCGCGATGACACCTAATTCAGGCGCCCCCCCCGCATGTGCGGAGGAGGCGCCTGAAAGGGAGGGGGGGGGAGGTCCTTCGGACCTCTCTCCTCCCGATCGGCGGCTCTGCGGGGGTTAACCCAGGCATCATTTGGAAGGACACAGCCTGCCCTTCCAAATGATGCCTGGCATTAACCCCTGGGGAGCTGGATCGCGAATCGGCGCTGAAAAGCGCCGGTTCGTGATCCTTTCCCGGAGCTGGCCGACATCTTGGATGTCGGCCAAGCCTCCGGGAACTCCCCCAGAGGACTGGCGTCATCGTGCGTAGCACGATGACGCCAGTCCTAGAGTTAACCCCTAACTGCCACCAACGGTGGAGATAGGGAGTTCCAATGAACTCCCTATCTCCCGATCCGTGGCAGCTAGGGGTTAAATTTTGGTATGGTTGGATCGGCCAGAGCATGGCCGTTCCAACGATACCAAACATGAAAGTGAAAAATTTTGTAAAAAAAAATAAAAAAAAAATGAAAAATAAAAATAAAAAAAAATTAAACACTTTTTTTTAATTTTTCTTGGTTTGTTAATGCAGCAATATGTTCCCATTTCAATTATAATGTGAACAATGATGCTGCACTAACGATTTTTGTATGCGGTGCGTTTGTTAAAAATAGTGTCATTTTCCCCAAAAAAAAATGTAACGAGACCCCATCTCTAATTTTTTTAACAAGCGCACCCCATACAAAATATAACCGCAATTGCTCGCATGTTAAAATGTGGAAAAAAACACTTTACACATTGTAAATTATTGAAAATACATATTTTATTGCATTTTTTGTTATAATATACAGACATGACATAACGTATACATATAATAATGACATATTATGAATCTACCGAGTCTGACGGAAAGAACGATATATAATATGTCTGGGTCATATACTAAAATAAGCCTTCAAAACACGTTTAAACATGATGCGCAAAACAGGTAAAAATGACCTCAGCATAGGGGCGGGAAAAGCCTCAGCAGCGAAAGGGTTAATCTGTTCACTAAAATGTGGGCAAAATGCCCTTATTTTTGGTGCTTCAGTTCATCAGGTTTAAACAGGTGAATACTATAGGTTTCAATGGGAAAAAAATAATATTTTTTTTATTCTACTCTTCTCATTTTCAGCAAAAAGTCCTTTTTATTCATTTGTTAGAAAACCTTTTTTGTGTTTTTTTTTTTTTTTTTTTTTTTTACACAATTTGCCTCCCAATTTTTTTTTTTTTTAAAGGAGTGTTTTTATCATTTATGCTGTATCAGACCTTTTTTATTATTCAGACACATTTTAAGACATTTTCTATTGGTTTAAACCCCTATTTGGAGACTAGGAGACTTCTGATTTTTTTTTTTTTTTTATTCTGCAGTTCGGCAGTCATCGGCGACTCAATCTTCGGTACACTATAGGGTCTCTGAAATGGCGGTGCTTTGTGAATAACCCTTTAAGCCAAAGCCAGCTTCTAGCATTATCTAAATTGTACTGCAGCAACTGGCATCTGCTTCATTATGGTGTGCCACCAATAATGCATTTATTACCGATTAGCATTAATTTGCAATAATTCTGTGTACAAAGATAGTAATTTTCATGTTTTATTCCTCCGTGTTGGTATATGAACTGTCCCTCAACAAGCTGAACCATAGATCCCCACTGCTGCTGCTTCGGTTGCTGTGAATTAAAGGGTTTTCCAGTAGTGTATCATTGCACCATTAAATCTATATTCTCTTTAAAGTGATCCTGTTGCAGACAGGTCTTTCCCTGTAATGTCATGTCACACTGAGATCTAATGAACTTCACCTCCGTGCGCAGAATGAGGGTCCTCACACAGAGCTGCCGAATTGGCATTATGTTGTGATGTTGGCAACACCGTCTCTCTACTGCAGTCAGTGTTCTGGAATCCAGTCGGCTGCCTAGATGGCTGTCCTGTAGGACGTCTCTTGCGCTCACCGCTGTCACTCACGCCGCAGGAAGTCAGGGACATTAAATGTCTCAGGAGATCAGCAGAACATTTCCTATAGATTTTATTAGTAGAAAAGAAAAACCTCTAGGACATTTATACTCATGCTGGAATCTGTAAATCTTTGAAAAGTCTTGCCAAATCATTACTTTTACACTTCTGTATTTTTTTTTTTTTTTTAGCAGAAAAATGTGATTGATATAGGCTGTCAATATTGGGGGGGGGGGGGGTGATATCTCTGCTGTAGAAGGGGGTCAAATGTCTATCTCTGCTGTAGATTGGCTCTACCTCCTAGATGACACATGTATTCTGCACTCTGGGAACTTCTTGAATGTTTTGTTTGGGAACCCAAATGTTTAGGGACCGCTTCCTGTACACTGAGTGATGTCAAAGTTATTTGCGAAGCCTGGAGACAGCCAGGGAGTCGCACGTCACCACACAACTGGAACAAATCTACAGCTCTAACTCCTGTGTCGATCCCCGTTCAGTGAATAATCTCAGAATCTGCCGGCTACATGAGGGAGACAAATGTAACGCCTAACTCCATCGCATACCAGGCTTGCTAAGGCTAATGTCAGACGAGTGCATTTTGTACGGAATATGCGGCCGTGCTCAACGGACGTACTTTCTGACTGACGTTTGCCTCGTCCGTTGTGCTTCTGCACTTCTGTGTGGATGTACTTTGTGTGTGGGTCTCTATTGATCATAATTGTATGCTACCACGGATGTTAAAATGTGTGGCAACACAGACGTGAACAGTGCGCTCGTCTGACACCAGCCTAACATGACAGCCATCAGGGGGTGACAGCCCATGATGTGTTCGGGGGACCCTGGCCAAACCTTGTGCACCTTGTCTGAGTGCCACAGACAGAAGGATACACCAGGACTGACACAAGATATCAACAATTTTTTTTTTTTCCCATTACACTTTTTCACATTGGTGATTTGTGAATCGGTGTAAGCTGGTCCATGCAGACATTGTTTGGCAAATCTTTCTTGGATAATTTGCCGCCAGAGTCCTCTATGCAATGGGGAAACTGGCAAAAAAATCATCTGAATGTTATCTCCACGAATACAAAGCAAGAATCCGATTCCATCAGGACCCTCACAATGTCTTTTGCACGCTTACTGAGAACTAGTGACCTGCTTTATGATGTGTCTCCGCTCAGGTCTCACAAGGTTTTCGCTCGATTGTGCCATTACTGAGTGATGACTATTCCCATATGCAAATCGGGCTGCGATCACCCAGAAAGGGCGTCCAGTACTGAAACATCAAGGCACGAGATACAGCAACCCCGGATGATTGTTTTGGCCTTGTCAGGAGGGTATTGCTAACACCACCTTTAGACACCTTGAGCAAGTCCAGGACATGGGTTGTAGCTTGCTATCAGATTACAGTTGGTACTGTGTCTAGCACCGGCATGATGTGACCACCAGCAGGAAATGCTCCAACGATTCTGACATCCATTAAACTTCACTATGAGTTACCACAAGACAACGACTGCAGGAGTCTCATGAGAACACAAAGTTCTGGTGTGCATAAGGATTATTGTACTTTTTCTTTTATGAAAAGGAGATGAAGGATACAGATGGGAATTTTGGAGTTGCTAAAAGGGAAGTTGTTTTTTTTTTTTTCCGAAAAATGTTTGTATCAGTTGTGGTAGAGAGAGAGAGATACAAAGGCGGTTATACAGTAACAAAAGAAAATGAGCATCGCAAAGGCGGCGGCAAATGCAGCACAATGGGCAATGTCCTACGTTACATAGTTATATAGGCTGAAAAAAGACATGCGTCCATCGGGTTCAGCCTCTCCCACATAACCTACTGCTGTTGGGGCCATATTAAATTTGAGAGTGAGCAGTTATCAAAAGAGGGCCGGGACAGCGCTCCAGAGGGGTGCTACCAGTTGGAGTAGAGGAATTAGTGAGGAGTGAGCAGTCCGGTTGAGGCCAGAAAATGAGAAGGTGAAATCAGAGGGTGGGGAGCCTCTTAGCATTTGTACTGAATACCAGGGAGCACAGAGAAAATTGTTGCAGAGTAAGGCTAATGTCAGATGAGCACACTCTGCGTGCGTGCACCACAGACGGACGTACTGACGGAAGATACTGTAGACACCACACAGTCAGTTTTTGTTGACGGACGTAGAAAAAAAAAGTGACTTATGGGAAACAAAATGAATATGAAAATTTATACAAATTTGAAAAGGATATGAAAAGCCATTGTGTGCGTCAAGGTGCTGGACGTGGCAAATGCGCTGTGTGTGACATCTCATCACACAGAATGCTACGCGGACGTGGCGCACTCTGCGCTTCCGTCTAGTGGTTTTACGTTCTTGCCTAACTTGCATCCGTTTGCCATGTGCGTAGTGCGTGCGCAGTTTGGTGTGGACGCTCTTCATGTGTGGGTCTCTAATTGATCATGATTCTATGCTACGACAGACGTTTAACTGTGCGGCAACATGGACGTGATCACTGCGTTCGTCTGACACGGGCCTAATGCTTTCGTGTCCTCAGGGAGGACCGTAATAAAAGGATACCAGGTAAGAAATTACTTGGTCCTATCCTCCTGGTGTAAGGAAGTTTCTACCCATTCAACTAAAAATATAGAATAAATTCTAATGTACACCATGCAAAAAGCAGGAGGAGTGGGATAAATCCATTGGGATAAAATGGGCTTTTTACCGGTTGCTGTAAGCAATAGGGATGAGCCGAACACTCCCCGAGTTCGGTTCGAGCCTGAACCCGAACTTCCCATTTGTTCGGGACCGAACCCGAACCCCCATGCAAGTCAATGGGGCTGAAAATTCGTTTTTTTAGAGTGCCCTCCAAGAGGGCATATATGCTACATATTTGCCATAAAAGGTGTATGGGGGTCCGGGTAGTGCCCTGGGGGACAGGAAACAAGGACAAAAAGTTTTAAAAAAAAGTTTTTAAAGAGACAGTGAGTTTTCCATGAAATAAGGGTTAAAAATAAAAACGAAAAATTCCTTCAAATATTGTGCCTAGGAGGTCCCCATAACCTGCCCGTGAAGTGGCGGAAACTGGGATGTATAGAAACACTTAAAAACAAAAAAATTACGTTTCATATGACGGTAAATGCTTTTCCTTTAATCTATCCATAAACAACTGCTTTGGGCGGCAGCCTGTATGAAAAGACATTTTAGGACGCGCAGAAAAAGTTTAGTGTTTTTTTTTTGGCTAAATTATTGTGAAACTTATGCAGGCTTTGGATGAAAGTAACAATAGGTGCTTTAAAATTGGGCTTTTAGCGTCGGCAACAGTGCCGTCACACCGTAACCCCTCTGAGGATATGAATCTGGTACAGGCGTCAATGGCAGTGCACCCAGATATTGTGCCTTTAGTGCCAGGCATGCAAGTACTATCATACAGTAACCCCTCTGTGGTATTGTGGAAGAGTGCAGGGGTGGACCATGCGGTCCTATATTGAAAAGTTTTTGATCTGGTAATGGGCGTCAATGCACCCAGATATTGTGCCTTTCATGGCAGCAAGTGCCTTCACACCGTAACCCTTTTGTGGTATTGTGGAAGAGTTCAGTGCTGGAGGTTTTGTGAATGCAGAAGAGGACATCCCCTATCTATTCCATTACTTTAGCATCAGGGGATTGATAGCTGCTGATCCAGGACTGATTCATTTTTATAAATGTCAGCCGGTCTACAGAGTCGGTGGACAGACGCACTCTTTTGTCTGTGACAAAACCTCCAGCGGCACTGAATGTCCTTTCGGAAAGCACGCTAGATGAAGGGCAACCTAGTAGCTGCATAGCATATTGGCTAAGTTCTGGCCATTGATCAAATCTCAACACCCAGTAAGCCAGTGGATCATCTGCTGGAAAGGTATCCAGGTCTGCCCTTGCCCCTAGGTAGTCCTGCACCATATGGTGAAGACGCTGGTAGGGATGCACCGATACCACTTTTTTAAGACCGAGTACGAGTACCGATACCAAGTACCGATACTTTTATTTTATGTCATGTGACGCTTTCCAATAAGAACAGACCTCCTATAAAGCCCCCAGGTCTCATGGATATTGCCCCAGCTCATGGTTATCCTGCCCCCCAGCTCATGGATATCCTGCCCCCCAGCTCATGGATAATTGCCCCCCCAGCTCATGGATAATTGCCCCCCCAGCTCATGGATAATTGCCCCCCTGCTCATGGATATGCCCCCCCTGCTCATGGATATGCCCCCCCCAGCTCATGGATAATTGCCCCCCCAGCTCATGGATAATTGCCCCCCCAGCTCATGGATAATTGTCCCCCAGCTCATGGATATCCTGCCCCCCAGCTCATGGATATCCTGCCCCCCAGCTCATGGATAATGCCCCCCCCCCCGCACTCTCCGCTCATACTTACCTTCCTTCAGCGACGCCGGGAAAGTCTTCGCGCGTGCGCACTCCTTGGAAGGTCCCCAGCCGCGACCACGTGGGACCATGTGATCGCGGCTGGGGTCCTTCCAACGAGCGCACGCGCGGAAACTTTCCCGGCTTCGCTGAAGGAAGGTAAGTATGAGCGGAGAGCAGCTGCAGGGCCTGTCCGAATGCTCTATCTGCATTCGGACAGGCCCTGCAGCTGCTCACTTTGTTTATACTTACCTTCCTTCAGCGACGCCGGGAAAGTTTCCGCACGTGCGCTCGTTGGAAGGACCCCAGCCGCGATCACATGGTCCCATGTGGTCGCGGCTGGGGACCTTCCAAGGAGCGCGCGCGCGAAGACTTTCCCGGCGTCGCTGAAGGAAGGTAAGTATAAACAAAGGGCGGAGAGCAGCTGCAGGGCCTGTCCGAATGCCGATAGAGCATTCGGACAGCCGCCGCAGCCCCTCGGATACCGGCAAGCCGGCTCAATGCCGGCTTCCGGTATCGGAAAAAAATATCGGGGCTACTACACGAGTACCAAGTACTCCTGCAGTACCCGGTATCGGCAACGATATCGATACTAGTATCGGTATCGGTGCAACCCTAGACGCTGGCAATGGGTGCCTACATTTGACGTCCTTGGGCGTCGTGGACTAAAATTTTTTTAAAAAGCATCAGTCAAGCGGCCCTGGCCTTCACCGCTATTCCTCTGATCACCTGCAGCCTCAGAAGCACGTGTGTCAGCACTTGGTAATCTAACAGTGCCTGGAAAGGTGTTACACAAGTTTCACTTTAGAGCGTCCTCAAGTTTTGTCATCCTGTGCTCACTCTGTGCGGGCAAGATGAGCTCTGCAACTTTCCCCTTGTATCGTGGATCAAGAAGGGTTGCCAACCAGTAATGATCCCTCTCCTTGATAGCATGAATCCTGGGGTCCTTTAGCAGGCTTTGCATCATTAGGGAGCCCATGCAGCGTAGGTTGGAGGTGGCATTAGCTGCCGAGTCTTCCTGGTCAATGAGGATGACCGTATCGTGCACTTCCTCCTCCCAGCCACGCACAAGCCCTTCTGTTTCTGGGCACACAAAACCCTGCCTTGAGGAATCCCCACCTTCAATGCCCCCACTACTTAAATAGTCCTCGTCATCCTCCTCCTGTCTGATCTGAGTAGGACCCGCTGGAATGCTGTCTGCTCTGCTTAAAGACTGGGGCCTTGAGAGCTAGGGAAGGCCTCCTCTTCCTCCCGCTGCTCTGACTCTAGAGCCACATCTATAATTCCCCGCAGAGTGTGCTCCAGCAGGAACACTAAAGGAATTGTCACTGATGCATGCACTGTCCCTGCTCACCGTCCTCGTTGCCTCCTCAAATGGTGACAGTACAGTGCATGCATCCTTGATCATCAGCCACTGCGGGGGGGAAAAAAAACACCTGAACCTGTCCTTATGCCATACTCACACAGGTACTCGTTGATGGCCCTCTGCTGCTTGTGCAGACGCTGCAGCATCGCTAATGTCGAGTTCCACCTGGTGGGCATGTCACAGATCAGATCAGTTTGTGGGAAGGTGGAATTCTCTTTGAATTTCTGCCAGGCGAACGCTTGCTGGGAATGACCGTCTGAAGTGGCTGCAGACTTTTCTGGCCTGGATGAGAAGCTCTGGCAGCCCTGGGTACTTGGTTAGGAAACGCTGTACCACCAGATTTAGGACGTGTGCTATGCATGGTACATGCGTCAATTTACCCTTGCGTAGGGCGGAGAAAAGGTTGCTGCCATTATCGCAGACTATCATTCCCAGCTCAAGCTGGCGTGGTGTTACCCATCTCTGCACCTGCCCCTGCAGAGCTGACAAAATTTCTGACCCGGTGTGGCTCCTATCCCCTAAACAAACCAGCTCAAGCACAGTATGGCATCTTTTTGCTTGAGCCATTGCGTAGACCCTGTCAGGCGTCGGTTTATCTGCCACTTCGCCAGAGACAGAGAAAGAGGAAGAGGTGGTGGTGGTGGAGCAGACAGACCTCATACAAGCAACTTTCTGGAGGCGGTGGATGAACAAGCTCCAGCACAGAGCCCCGTCTTGGCTCCCCTCCCACTTGCAGTGTGCCGTGAAGGAAATGTAACGACCCTGTCCATGCTTGCTGGACCACGTGTCTAAAGTGACATGCACCTTGCTGCTGACTGCCTTTCCCAATGACTGGATAACATTGTCTTCCACGTGCTGGTATAGTGCTGGAATGGCCTTGCGTGAAAAGTAATGGCGTTTTGGAACCTGCCACTGTGGTACAGCGCATTCAGCAAATTCACGGAAGGGAGCAGAGTCCACCAGCTGGAAAGGCAGCAGCTGCAATGCGAGTAATTTTGCTAAGCTGACATTTAGACGCTGTGCTTGGGGATGGTTGGGACTATATTTTTTCTTACGCTGCAGCAGCTGCGGCAATGTAATCTGACTGCGGAAATCTTCAGCTGATGGGGATACTGTCACATTGTGAAGGTGCTGGTACATCCATTACTGTAGCATCATCCCTGTCAGTGGAGGTTGTAGGCTATGACATGGCAGGACATACAGTGGGGGTAGAGACAGAGGAGGAGGAGGACCTACGCAAAGTTTTGTGTCAAAAGGGATGTGTGGCAGGTGGTCATATGTCGCCTCAAGCATCCGGTGTCTTTCCCACACTTCAGCCTCATCTGACATAGATTACAAATAGCAACGGTGCGATCTGCTGCACATTTCTTAAAGAACTCCCAGACAGCAGAGTTTCTGCGTGTGTGCTTTGAGACAACAGCGCTCTGCACCTGAGCAGCTCTTACATCTGATGCCTTGGACTGGCTAGTGCTACGGTTGGTCATAGAGGATCTTGTGCCTCGTGTTTGCTGTGCCTCCTCCCCCTCCTCCTCACTTGATTCCTCTGTTCGATCAGGGACCCAGGTGGAGTCAGTGACCTCCTCATCATTGTCATCATAATCACCCCCTATCTCCTCGTCACTGGAGCCAACTTGGCAGCATGCTGCAGCTGCTGGGGCAACATGAGTGCCAGTTATTTGTGTGTCATCACTGGCACCCCCTTCCTCTAGGTTGATTATACTCCCTTCCTCAACCTCAGAGATTGAATCAGAGCACTGTACTTGCTGCGCATCCTCAAGCAGCATGTCACTCATTGTAGTCAAACAATTCAACTGACTCCTACGTGTGTGATAGCGAGGCTACGGCAGGAGTAGCTGTGGACATGGAGACTGCATTAGATGCTATGGCAGCTGAGGTGGACTGTAGAGCACTAGAAGCCTGGCTGGCAGAGGACTCGGAGGATGAGGATGGCCTGATTAGCCAATCCACCAAGTGCTCTGTATGTTGCTGCTGCTTAAGACGGCCAGCACCAGTTAGAAAGGACAAGCGTGCCCCTGCAGAGGATGCACCACGTCCACCACGACCAGAGACACAGCCTCCCGACACAGGGGCTGCTTGCCCTCTTATCTGTGGCTGGGAGCGTCTGCCTGTCCTTTTTGTTCTTTCAGACATGGTGAGTGATATATAGATTAATATATACAGAACTCTGATTCAACTCTGGTATAAAGATTTAAATAACTCTGGTATAACTCAGTGAGACACACTGATAGCTGGCAGCCAGTGACAAGAGACAGATCACCTTAATTCACAAATGTTTTAAAGAAATTAGTGAGCCCCAAAATACAGTGTGGTACTGTTTGTATGACGAGACACAGATCCCCTTAATTCACAAGTGTTTTAAAGAAATTAGTGAGTCCCAAAAAAATTGCTGGCTGTGTGACGAGACACAGAAGATCACCTTGATTCACAAATGTTTTAAATAAAGTTGTAAACGCCAAAAAAACTTGCTGGCACAGTGACAAGACACAGATCACCTAAATTCCCTGATATTTGATATAAATGAGACCCCCCCCCCCCCGTAGCGTGGCAGACCGGCAGTAACAACACACACAACTATCTCCTTTGAAATCTCCTCTGAAATGCGTGCAGAAGCGCTGCGTGGAAACCTTATATAGTGTGCTGCGGGACTTAGCTCTGTGAGCCCATGATTGGGCAAATTTTGCCTAATCATCAGGACTCTGAGCGGTGATTGGCATAGTGTTCAACCAGTCTTGCACCAGACCTGTGGTCAGGTGTAAGGCTGTAGCCAATTAGGAGCTTCAGGCAGTGGGAAAATGCATTGTGGTCGAACATGCGGCGAACACCCGGAAATGTTCGGTGTTCGCGATCTGCTCGAACAGGCTAAGTTCGGGTCGAACCCCGAACCGTCCGAACCCGAACAGCTCATCCCTAGTCAGCAAGCCTAAGCATAACTAATGACATCTAGAGAGGGGTCGAGTTGGAGTAGGAGTGAGCAGGTTAAAGATATCCCTTTCACTCCTGGATGGGCTGTCAATATGGAGAACTCTGGAACCAAACCTGCACACAGAATCCTAAAATATTTGTATGAAGGGGCAGGACCACAAACAGTGCCATAGGTCAGCCGGAGAGTGCTGACATTTGAAACATTCAGCGTTGGGCGATTTATTTACCACCCCCCCCCCCCCGCACTGGCCATTCTATTAGGTGCCATATAGGTACTCCGCACAACAAGTCCCAGTATTTGGCAGAGGGAATAAAACATCTGGGCGACATTGTGGCCTAAGGCCTGTATCAGACAAGCGCACTACTTGTGCATGTACTGACGTGTCTTCCGTTGCAGTGGTGTGAGGTTTCGACAGGGCTGGCAACACGCTGTAGTGCGCTCTACATCGGACATGCTGAAAGCCTCCATGTCGAAATGCTACGATGCGCATTCAGGGCTTCAAAGCGTGATCTTTCATAGGAGGAACGGGCCTTGCAGCGCTGAACGCACTAATTGTGCTCAGCGAGGTGGGCATACGGGCGTCAGAGTGAAAGGAACGTCTACTCTCACGGACATTCCTTCCGCTCTGAAAAATGCTTGGCTGACACTGGCCTAAATCAAGTTTGTGGGTCGGGAAATGAAGGATCCAGTTAGAGATCGCTTTCCAGGACGCAGATGTTCGTAAATACTGGAGGTCGATGGTGGGGACACAAATCCTTTTTTTTTCTTTTTTTTTTTCATAAAAGTAAAATTTAAATCATGATCAACTTGGAATAGGTGGCCTTATGTCAAAGCTCCAGTCCCTAGTTCATGGTAACATCTTCTCACGCGTTTCCCCAGGACTGCAACAGGATGGACACGTAACTCATTCCAGACACTGCCTGTTTCCATGCAATAGCCTGCCATGAGATAAGTGTGGAAGTGGCTTTTATGTTGCTAGGAGCTCAGATTGATGGCAATTTCACCCTCGCTTTCTCCTGTAAGTGAATGCCTGCACGCTGGTAATGGAGATGATTTTGCTAATGCTGTATTTAGATAAGTGTTCTATTTAGCAGTGCAGGGAGATACATATAACCACGATATCAAGGCATTGACTGATGCGTAAAAATAACAGTGAGCTGGCCAATGCAATCTGACATCATATGGTAAAACGTGGTACAATAACTTGTTGAATCACATTGCATAATCTCTGTGTGCGGTGAAAATATTTATTTATCTTTTATCAAGCTGCCATTTGGGACAAGTAGCACTTAGTTTTAGCAAAATTGCAGCTTATTACCTTTTATAGTTGTAGCGATCATGTGACTTAAGGCTTTGAGAGGGTGAGGGTTATTTTCTTCAACCCATTTGCTGCCAGGTGATTTCCCCTCCCCTCATATAAAACCACTGGCAGGACCCAATGGTTTTATGGAAAACCACTTTCAGTTACCCTATTTGAAAAGCCCCCTGCTGGCCAAAAAGTGTTACTACAGGGGCTGCAAGGAACAATTAGTTGGCTGATTTTTATTTTTTAAATCTTGATAAGTAAACAATTGTATTGTTGTTTTTTTTTTTTTAACGGGAACACTTTGTAAAAATCAATCCCTCTCTCCTTTCTTCTTGCGTAATTTGCCCAGTGTAAATAACTTTTGTATGTACATTACGCAAATTGTGTATATCGTGTAACTTTTTGCAAATAAAGTATGCAAGCGCCTGGTCAAAGTGATGGATTGATGCTGCGTGCTGAGCTCTAGCCCATGTCTGTTTTCTCACCGAATGGACATTGCCTCGAGCGCTCAAATGGAATGTCGGCACGCAAATCACAGTGAGGTGTGTGTGTCGCCATACAGCCTGAGTAATTCGCAAACCTGGTCAGGGTGCATAGATTGTCCCTTTTTAAAATAATTTCATGAACAAACTGAGTGGGAGGAGGAACTGGAGGTGGAAGGGAGTGAGTTTAGGCAAGGGACCAAACCAGAGTTTGGGGGAATTGACCAGATCAGAAAGAGAGGCAGGGAGTGTCGGATGGTGGCACAGGACTTCAGCTCCAACCACCCAAACTGGTTATGTTTGACCTAAATCTTACAATCCGCTCCAACGTAGAGCCTGAGGTTAACTTTTATCTCGGTCTGACTCTAAGGCTGGGGTCAGACGAATGCAGTGTGAACGTGCGTGCAGCCGCACTTTATTACGGCCGTAGTAGCAGCAAATGACGTCCAATATACGAAGTATGGCCGCACGAAAGTTCAGCCGCGCATCGCAAGCGGCAAACGAAGGCATTTTTTCAAGAACGTCGAACCACTAGTACTGACGTACAGAGTGCGCTGCGCCCACATAGTGGCGTGTGTGCGTGATTAGGAGACGTCAGACGCTGCTAATGTCCGGCCTACATAACGTCCAAATTCATTTGGTTGCTCATATTTCTCGTTTTATTGAAGATCCATAAAAAATCACGCAAGAAAATGCGCATCGTATGACCGCTTTCGCGTCTTCCGTGAAAAAATACGTCAATGCGTTCGGACACACTTTTTTACGGACGATGCGAAAAATGCGCTTGTTTGACCCTAGCCTTAACCGTGTGTGCTGTACAGACAGATTTTAGGCTAGGGTCAGACGAACATGATTTCTACGGACTGTGCGTCCGTGCAGTACGGAAGAAGCAGTAGTGGCCACACAGTCCGTTTTTGTGACTGACATATTATTTGACAGATGTAGCAGGGAAAATAAATTAAAATGAAAAAACATTTTGTCCATCAAAAATGCTGGACGTATAAATGCAGTCCATCTGACCACGCTCCATCACTCACACACAAAGCTATGCGGACGTTGCAGACATGGCGCACTCCGCACGTCCGTTCTAGCAGTATTGCATTCTTGCCTAACCTGCGTCCGTTTGCCACGGCCGTCATGCATCCGCACGTCTGTGCGGACGTACTTTGTGTGTGGGGCTCCATTTAACACAAGTCTATGCTGTCACGGACGTACTTTTGTGCACCATCACGGATGTGAACGCTGCGCTCTTCTGACCCCCAACCTAAATCGTTCAATCAATCTTGAAAATAGTTGTCAACTATTTTCATCAGGGTTTCAGCCATAGATACATGTATATTACAGCTTGGGCTGTAAATCTTTTCAAAGAATTTCAACACATCGGCTGTCATGTTTGTGATGAAACTTTATGGGTACATTCTGGAATAAAATTATTTTGCGTTGCTCCAGATTTGGCCCACCTACAGTATACTCGACCTACATGAGGTTCTGAAGATCAAGTATACTCCCATCATGCTAGTGAAGGGGTTAAGAGTACTGTATTGATGGATGCTTAAATCTCTGCATTATTTCACATAAATCAATATATAAGCTTTTGCCTGCCTCCTAAAAATTGTGTTTAACACCTGCATTCTTACTGACTCCTGTTTGATTTGAAGTTTTGAACAATTTGATAAAATTTAACCAAGAATAACTAAAATGCCAAGTTGCTTAGTTGCAGCCGTTTTCTCAAACTTTTTTTTTCTATTGAATATTATGCACTGCAGAGCTATCACTACACATGGATCAAAATCCATTAATTGAATTTCCTTTATGCCCCAGTGAATGTGCTTCACTGATAATTCTTGTGGAAGTATAACCTGGTTTTAGATGTTACTATGATACAAGGACATTGTAAACCTGGCTGGGCAGGTTTGTCCTCATTACCTCCTGTCCCTGTTCACATTTATTTTTATAATTACTTTCTGCGTAAATCCACTTTTTGTATGGCAAGACACTGAAAATGTTATTGCCATCTTTACGTGTGTGTTGTTCTATATATTTGTTTTGCAATGATTCCAACTCTGTGGTCCATAACACTGAGACTCTCAGGTCATGCTTGAAACCCATTGATGTGGTTGAAAGACTGCCATGCTTTTCTTTATGTCATGGAACCCTGTGCTTAGAGACTGTGGACGATACTAAAACCTCGCTCCTCCACTATTTCCCTCATTTAAGATATTGGTCTGTTCATGTCTGCATGTTAAGGCTAGGGTCAGACGAAAGCATTTTTCCCTGCGAACGTGAAAAAGTGCGTCCGACCGCATTGACGTATTTTTTCACGGAATGCGCAAAAACGGTCAGGCGACGCGCATTTTCGGGCGTGATTTTGTACGGATCGTCAATAAAACTCTTTTTGCGTCTGGACGTTATGTAGGCTGGACATTAGCAGTGTCTGACATCTCCTAATAACGCACACACGCCGCTATGCCGCAGCTGCGCACTCAGTACGTCAGTACTAGCGGTTCAGCGTTCTCAAAAAAAATGTGTTCAAATTCCACTTGCGTTGCACGGCCGGACTTTTGTGCGGCCGTACATCGTATATTGGCCGTCATTGCCCGTCATCTGCTGCTAGTGCGGCCGTAATTATGTGCGCCAGAACGCACGTTAAAAGTGCGCTGATCTGACCCCAGCCTTAAAGTGATGTTTTTGTGACTCTTCCCCCCCCCCCCATCCAAATGCACTTAAAGGAACACTCTACTCAAAAATCACCCCCCCCCTGTTTTTTTATCCTAATCTATCCCTATTCCCTTAATAAAAAGTTTTTTTTTGTGTAACTGTAATACTTACCCTAAAATCCACTTTTTCCAACGGCGCCTTTTTTTTAAATTTTTATTTTATACTCACCCCCCTCCTCTTCCGCTCCCGTCCTTCTTGCTTCTTCTTGCCTTCTGGTTTACGTGAGAAGCGCACATGCGCGCCTCTCACGTAAGCCAGCCAATCGGCAGGCTTCCTCCCGGCTCCCTCTGAGGATTAGTGTTGCGCGCAAGAGGATGCGCGCAACACTAACCCTCAGCCGCTGCCGCCAGCTACTGCGGCGAGTTGGAGACGTCATCGCGCTGCAAGCGCGATGACGTCTCCTACTCGGCAAAAGTCGGCAGAAGCGGGAAATATGATTCCCGCTCTGCTGACTGACAGCTGGGAGGGCGGAGTAAACTCCTCCGCCTCTCTCAGCTGTTTTCAGCTTTTTCTGCTGAACTGCCGAGCGGAGGGAGGGGGGACAGAGGGCAGCATACTCCGGGCATCATGACCACCTAAAATAGCTTAGGTGGTCATGTTGCCTAGAGTATCCCTTTAAGTCTGTCCCTCGTGTGCCCTGTGTTCCCCAATTCCCAGGAGCATGGTTTGAAACTCCAGCCTGTCACCATCTAGGGACCGGATGTGCCAACCAATCCCCCATCAGGGCGTTAACCTTGATGGAAACATTTGCAGAAACTTTAACCACTGGCGCCCCGAAGACCCTTTGCTCCAGTAGGGTTCTCTTTTGGGGTTGGGATACCCCTCATGGGTGCTGCAGTTGGGGTTATTTTCGGGAGGGAACTCCATTGGGGACCCGAATTTCTGAGCCTTTCTTAAACCCTGAGGCTCACGCAGCAGCGGCTATGCAGCCTCACCCGGGGTAACTTCCACATGCTGCCACTCTGGCCCCCGCACGCAGATTTAGGACTGTGACACCATAGTGGCCCGAGCTATCAAACGGTAGCCCTGGATTGCCGCCTCTCCCTCTCGGTCACCCCAAAAACAGACAATCTTTGGGACCGACAGATTATGCTAAAATGCCTGCTGATTGAGGTGCCGGGCCTGGCACCAGCGAATCTGTCCCAGTAATGCTATTTTATGTACCGTATTGCCATGAGCGCCATTGCTCCCCTGAAATCCCCCAAACAAGGACACTTGCTCTGTATGACTGCAGTGACTGTGCTAGGTGGACCTCATGGGAAGCAGGTTTGCCTGCGGTGACGTGATGTCTGGGGTATGGGGATTAACTGTTATTTGATTCTGTAGCAAATAAAAGGAGGTCTGCTGGACTGGACAGGCAGTCTGCTTAACCCAATCTGATCAGTGTTTGCTTTATTGGGAGAAATTAAGAACTGACATTAATTTAGCTCTGCCTGCTGCGCAACGCATCCAGGAACAAGCGGAGGAAGGCAAATACTACGGCCAAGGGACAAACTGTGACCTTGGTTCTCATAATACTTTATGTATAGTGTCTTTTTAGTTTTTCAGCTTATATAATACGTTTGTATTGTGGGGATATCCATAGTTGGAGAAAGTAGGAGTTCCCCCAGGAGGGCTTTTACTCTTTCTTTCTCTCCCTGTTTTAGTTGTATAATTTCTTTGTCGGCGTGGCTGCCGCACCCTTGGCTGCCTGAATGGGAGATTGTTGTGTTTGAGCGTTTCACGGTATAGTTTTATGGTTTTTGGAAAACTGGTTTGACAGCTTCGAGGCATGGTGATCAAACTGTGCAAGGCTTTTCAGGAGGTTACAACAATAAAGTATGTTCGAGGTCACTACCTAGCCTTTTTATGAGGTTCCGAATATTACCTGGGATGTTTTACGAATGGGCGATGTTACCGTTGATATTGTCATAGTGTCCAGCATTCGTAAATTGCATTAAAGTGCATGAAGATTCCTTGAAAGGTTCTGGAATTTATGTGATGGGGTTTGTCAATGGTATTCCTTTCTCTCAAAAGCTGAAGTGTAATCCAGACATGGATTCTTCGCTCAATGTGCCTAAACGGGTTTCGACTACACCTCCCCGATGAGGCCCAGCTAAGGATGACTGTCTATGCTTGCTGTATATCTAATAAAGAGGAGATCGAATTTGCCCATTGTTCTTTGTCATTCTGTATTGGTTTGACTGGTTTCGTTGAGTCTGCTAGTTTACAGGGTATGTGCGTATTATTAAAGGGCAGATTCAAACATATGCCGAACATATTTCTTTGGTGTTTTGTAAGCTGTAGGACGATGTCTACATTCTGTTTGGTGTAACAGGACAGCACTGTCGCTCTGTCCTGCCTTTTTTCTTCTCATCATTTCCATAGATGTGGCTAAGATGATCACATGTGACACTCTACAGACCTTCATTAATTCCCCTTTTATAGGGCATTCTACAGATGCCATAACTGAAGCAAATTACAAGTTCCCACAATAATGGCAAATTACATAAACTCCGTCCCCCCAGATGTTCCTGAACTACAACTCCCAGCAATCTCTGCATTCATTGGATGGAGACGCATGGGGGTTGTAGTTCAGGGACATCTAGAGGGTTGGAGTTTGGACAACCCTGGTCTGGGGCATATCCTAGTTACTGTCCCCATCTCCATCAACATTCCCTAAACGACAACTGCACCTCTTTGGACGTTTGCATTGTTGCCAGGAATGAACAGCTGTACATACCTGATTAGCCATTGGCTCTCAATGCACTCGCATTACAAGCCTTCCTATTGTTCGGGTGCTCGAGCAAGCGTCCAGCTTCCGCCTGTCGCCGTCACAGGAAATGATGTCGGCTGCCAGATCCGGCTTCACAGAGAGGGATCCCTGCACTGGATTAAAGGGTAGGATAAAGGACAGCCAAGGTTTAAATCTGAAAGAGGTCTGGGGAGGCAAGAAGAGGGCTAATATTTAACGGTTTCTGGTTTCCCTCCACTTCTCCCTCTGTTTTAACTCAAGGCTGTCCATTTTAAGGATTCTTGTAGTTGTTTGATTTTCTCACTCTGTTGTGTGGCATTTTCTGTTGCAGAGCTTCAAGGACTTTAGGTTGTCCACATGTCTTTTTTTCTTCTTCTGTGCTTGAGTGCATTCAAGCACAATGCCCACTTTTGCCATGTAGACACAGATCACCTACTTGATGCCTACTCTGATGACTTGTTTCTCTCCTTACTGTCCAATCAAGGTTCATGGCTCCAGTTGCCATTTCTCGGTTATCATGACGAGGCAGTCCCCTGGATTTTGCTACATAGGCCACCTTTTCTTCACGTTTACTGGGAAAGCATTAAAGTGTAATGTTCATTCATGCAGTATGTATAACTTTAGTCGTCATAAATGTCATCATGGTGGGACTCATGGATGTGGCATTATTTGGAAAGGCCATAGTGACTAAAGGGTTTAAAATGAAATGCTGAGGTCAGAATGTAGAGGTGACATTAGACACCCTTGTCTAAAGCTGTTGTTGATTGGATGGTAGGATTATAACCTTCATGAAAAGTAGATTTGTGATGACCATAGTGTGACATGCTGGTCACTGGCTCCTTGAATTTTAGCTCTAGCTCCTATGTTTCTTTTATCACGCTACACCAATGGTTACCAGGTTTTAAGCATCACCTTGGGGAAATGCAGACTGACTCCTGTAATCACTGAGCGGCAAATCCTATCACCTGTGCTGTGCTTCAGATATCTGGCAAACCTGACCTGTTAGGGGGACCTGAGGAGCAGGGTTTGGAACCACTACACTTAACAATTAAATCTAGAAAGAGGTGCCAGGCTAATAAATCTGATAATTTATAGCCCTAATTGTCCTTGAATAAACCCATGTGTCTATGGTGACTAAAAGAGGACTCTTATTGCCTGTGTGTCTCCAGGTTCTGGTGACTGATCTCTCTTCAGGTCACAGTCCATGTTCGTTGTCGTTTTACTCAGTCTCAGCTGGCAGCTTCAGTATGAGATATCCTTGATTCTCACAAATTGCAGAGTTGTACATGCCAAGACTCCCTTACTACACGGAAACATAGGTCTGCTGTGCAAGTAGCGTTTACCAAGCGTACTCAAACTTTGCCTCACGGCTAAACTGCTGCTTGTTACTTGCAGACCCTCCACTGCAGTCACGAGTGTGAGACATGGACTGGATGGGAGCACAGGAACTAATGAGGGAAAAGTGGAGGCATTAAGGCTAGGGTCAAACGAAAGCATTTTTACACGCGAACGTAAAAAAGTGCTGTGGCGGAATGAGGTGTTGTCCGCCTGCGGGTGTGCTCCTATCTGCTTCCTCCCACTGCGCTTACCGCCGACCCGACTACCGAGTGTCACGGCACCCGGCGTCTCGAGCGGCCTGTGATGACCCTGAGGAGGGTTGGCGGGCTGTGGAGGGGACCCCGGGGCGAGATCAGCCCGACCACTGAGTGACACGGCACTCAGCGTCTCGAGCAGCTGATCTACTGACCTGGTTGGAGTATGGATCGTCTGCGGAACGGCCATTCGGATGTGGGAATCGGATTTCCCTCGGATGGCGATCGGAACTTCTTCGAGTAATATTCGGATCTTAACCGATCGACTATGGCGCTCGATATGCCGAAGCGCGAGATGCGCACCGCGGCTTCGGATCGGATACAGAACCGCAGCGTGGCCGAATCTTCTGAGGGTCGATGCCCGCACGATGCACCTCTGTCCTGATCCGAGATGCAGGCACAGGGTGATCGGTTCGGATCTCGGGATGCCGCACTCTGAAGACCACGCGGGATTTCAGAAATACGGCCGAAAATAAAGCACACCAGGCGGAGCTGTATGCACTGGATCATCTGTTTATTTTTTACACAACACATATATTTATAAACATTTGGACAGCCAGAAAACAATGGGAATCCCTGCCCGCCCCCACAAGCCTCATTGGCCCTCGCTGGAAGGAGGCACCGGGTCCCGATTCGTATTGGCGGTTACGAATCGGGGTGTTGCCGTTCGCAACCGGATGGTCCGAATCGGCCATTTTACGATTCGACCGGATGGTCCGAATCGGCCATTTTCCGATCCGATCGATTCGACCGGATCCACGAGGCGATCGCTCACCCCCGGTAACCTTCCGGGTGTCCGTGTACTCGTCCGCCCAAACGGCTGCTTGCTGCACCGTTTGTGGCTTCTTGTCCCGTACCCACTCCCGGATGGCTGAGGGGGTGTGCTCAAAGAACTGCTCGAGCAGCAGCAGCTGGGTAATGTCGTTCACCGTCTCCGCTTTGCTACCCAGGAACCAGGTACGCAAGTCCCGCTGCAACCGGTGAGCCCACTCGACGTGAGTAGCGCCATTGGGCCGGCGGGAGTTTCTGAACTTCGCCCGGCTGGCTTCCGGGGTCACAGCAAACCGGCTCAATAACGCTTGCTTAACATGGGCGTAGTTGGTGGCCTCCTCGTCCGGTACGGTGCGGTAGGCCTCAGCTGCCCGACCGGTCAGCTTGCACGCCAGGATCCTCGTGCACTTGGCACAGGCGTTCGAAGTCCTGGAGGTATCTCTCGATCTCGTCCTCCGTCTCCCGGTAGTCCTTGAACGCCTGGAAAGGCACTTTACGGCCGGTGGAACAGTTCGGACGAGGGCTGATGTCCCGTTGGCTCAGCACCTCAGCCAGCCGTAACTCGTGGTCGCGCTCTTTTTCCCGCTCCTCACGCTCCTTGTTCCGCTCCTCACGCTCCTTGTCCCGCTCCTCTTCCAGACGAATCTCCCGGATCACGTTCTGCATGGCAGCCTCCGATGGGGCCGCTCTGTAGAGGGCGCCCCGCTGCCGCACCTTTTGGTGGAAAACGCTTTCATCGGACTCGGCGGGGACAGGGGGCACCACCGCCGGTACCGCCCCTTGGTCCAGCCTCTGCAGTTCTTCAATCACAGCGTCCTGGCTCTTGGAGCCCGGGGTGCCTCCCCGATTCTCCAGCATGCCACGCAGGACGTCCCGCTTGTAGGCGCTGTAGTCGGTCATGGTAAGGGTCTCCTTGGGGTTTGCAGAGAGCTATCCCACCGCTGCCACCAGTGTGGCGGAATGAGGTGTCCGCCTGCGGGTGTGCTCCTATCTGCTTCCTCCCACTGCACTTACCGCCGACCCGACTACCGAGTGTCACGGCACCCGGCGTCTCGAGCGGCCTGTGATGACCCTGAGGAGGGTTGGCGGGCTGTGGAGGGGACCCCGGGGCGAGATCAGCCCGACCACTGAGTGACACGGCACTCAGCGTCTCGAGCAGCTGATCTACTGACCTGGTCGGAGTATGGCTCGTCTGCGGAACGGCCGTTCGGATGTGGGAATCGGATTTCCCTCGGATGGCGATCGGAACTTCTTCGAGTAATATTCGGATCTTAACCGATCGAATATGGCGCTCGATATGCCGAAGCGCGAGATGCGCACCGCGGCTTCGGATCGGATACAGAACCGCAGCGTGGCCGAATCTTCTGAGGGTCGATGCCCGCACGATGCACCTCTGTCCTGATCCGAGATGCAGGCACAGGGTGATCGGTTCGGATCTCGGGATGCCGCACTCTGAAGACCACGCGGGATCTCAGAAATACGGCCGAAAATAAAGCACACCAGGCGGAGCTGTATGCACTGGATCATCTGTTTATTTTTTACACAACACATATATTTATAAACATTTGGACAGCCAGAAAACCATGGGAATCCCTGCCCGCCCCCACAAGCCTCATTGGCCCTCGCTGGAAGGAGGCACCCGGGTCCCGATTCGTATTGGCGGTTACGAATCGGGGTGTTGCCGATTCGCAACCGGATGGTCCGAATCGGCCATTTTACGATTCGACCGGATGGTCCGAATCGGCCATTTTCCGATCCGATCGATTCGACCGGATCCACGAGGCGCTGGGAAAATGGCGGCGAGCAAACCACACAATGGGATACACATTTCACAATACACATACGGGGACACTTTTATTACACCACACAAATGAAACCACATCTAAATAAAATAACACGCGAAATCCCGCTGGTGCAACGGCACCTAAGAGTCTGGAGGGACCGTACCGTCCCAAAGGACCGTCCCTGGCTGAGGGTGCTGGGCCATTCCGTGACAAGTGCGTCCGAATGCATTGATGTATTTTTTCACGGAATATGCGAAAACGGTCATACGATGCGCATTTTCGTGCGTAATGTTTTACGAATCCAAACCAGGAAACTTTTTGCGTCTGGACGTTATGTTGGCCGGACACGAGCAGGGTCTGACGTCTCCAAATCACACACACACACCGCTAGCGGGCGCAGCGCACTCTGTACGTCCGTACTAGCGGTTCTGCGTTCTCGGAAAAATGCGTTCATTTTTCACTTGCGTTACGCGGCCGGACTTTCGTGCGACTGTACTTCGTATATTGGCTGTCATTGCCCGTCATTTGCTGCTAGTGCGGCCGTGATTAAGTGCGCCAGAACGCACGTTAAAAGTGCGCTGGTCTGACCCCAGCCTAAGGGGATTAAAGGGAGACTGGATGGAGAGGGTGTGGTGAGGCGTAAGGAAGGGGGATTTCCAAAGCGGAAACCCGAAAAGAGAGTGGGTTTTGATGCTCATCAATAATGAAAATTTGGGCTGGTTCCTAAATTCAAACTTGACAACATAAATTCCCCGTGGGCCACGTGTTTGATTTATTTATTTATTTGCAAAGTATTTTACCAGGAAGGATACATTGAGATTGCTCTCGTTTTCAAGTATGTCCTGGGTTTTAAATTTAAATTGATTAAAAAGCATATTAATTGGTTCATCACCCCTTGTTTCACGGTGTTCCCTCCCTGATGGAACGGTTATATATTATTAGGCATGTTTGGCCCCTTTCTCACAGACAGTATGCCAAAATACATGGAATTGGGTTTTAAGGCGGCCCTTTCGGCTGTGCTGCTCTCGGCCCTTGAACGTATGAGACCTGCTATGCCGTTCTGCGAGGGGTTAGTTACAAGTTTTTATAAAGCGCTAACAAGTTCCGTAGCGCTGTACAGTGGGAGGCAGAGCAAGAAATAAACATACTGGTTAAACAGACAGTACAGAAGGTGAGAGGACCTTGCTCAAGAGCTTACAATCTACTCTGTGTCATGTAAATCCATGCGTTGTGCTGTATGTTCTTGCATGTTACTACCCCTGTATGTTGCCTTGTGGACTGCCCTTTTTGGTATTTGTTTTTATTTGTGCATGCCTTTGATGCTTCTCAATAAAAAACAAACATATTAAAGCCAGTGTCAGATCTGCTCGCTGCCTATTAATATCCTAAAATAGACGTTTAACGATGAAGGACAGGAGCTCACATGCAAGGTCTGTTCTCTGTGTCTCTGTCCAATAAGGTGATGAATCGAAAACCTTTTATAAAATGATCTAATGCACAAATTAACCCATTCATGGTATTCCATGGCTTCATGCCTTACACTGTATGTTCAGTCCTTTTGTCACAGCGCAGAGCCAGAAATCACACTATTAATAGAACGAGAAATAGGAAGTGAAAAGCAAGAAGTGAAGAAAAACCAAACCGTTAATGTAAATATGTTAAAGGGGACTTGTTGGCTTAACGTTCTATTAATTAAATTATTTTCCAGTGATGCTAAAACGCTTGTCAGGCGTGTACAGTTATTGAATGGTCTGCTTATACTATATGTTTTTTGGGATACTGCAGGCACCATTCCCTAGTGATCGTTCGCTTTCGGATGTGTAAGTGTTATCGCCAGGATAACTGTGTTTAACATATTCCTTTCCAGACGCTAAACCCATAAAAAATTCCCTTGGTGCATCGGTTTTTGCGCTAGCTTCCACGAGCTTACTGTACTTTGCGCTTCCCATGTTACGTATTGGATGTGCAATCACTAATTAGCGTTTTGATAAGCACGGTATTACAAAGTGATAGTGGTAATTACCGTCAGGACATGCAAGCCAAAAGTTTTGCGAGTCCTAAAAGTTGGTGCTACATGATTCTGCACTTTCAAAATCATTTCGCACCCCTTAACCCCCCCCATAAATCCAATACTCACCTCTCATCCCACGGCGAGAATGGTAGCCCACTCTGCCGCTTCTTGTTGCTGGGAGCAGAGTGAGACTGGGGACAAATAGTTCCCAGTCTCCCTCTGCGATCACTGCGGTTTTGCGCATTCTCGTGGCCCAGAATTGCAACGCTCCATGAAGTCCTATGGACTCTAGGAGGTGATACTCACGTTTTGTGTATGCACTGTATTTGTCATTGGAACAGGAATTTGTAAACTAGTAACATTTATGGGTGCATAGTTTAAGAATTTTATTGCTTTATTATCAATGTGTGTTTTGCTGATAAAGCTAAAAAAGCAAATATTTTTATCAAGATTGAAAATGGAAAATCTGAAAGGACAGAAAAGTGTTTTTTTTTTTTAAATTTTACAGCTTCTGAACTCCAGTACCCGTCAGGATAGTGACTCGAAAAATATTCTATATTCTCTGAAAGAGATGGGTATAGATGGATCAGAGTTCATCAAGGGTCCATGTAGCCATTTGCTGCTAGAGGTTTTTTTTTTTTTCTCTCTCCTGGCTCCTAAATGTCTGGGTTAGTCTCCAAAAATCCATAAACTAAACTGTGCCTGGGTCCTAAAAACATATAAAGGGTTATTCAGAGAGCGTAAAAAGCAGAAGAATAACTGGAGAATGAAAAAATTCTAGGTCAAAATAGCCAAACCAGAAAAATTCTCCCTTTCATCTCACTTTCCAAATCGGCTATTTTGACCTAGAATTTGTCATTCTCCAGTCATTCTCCAGTCATTCTCCAGTCATTCTCCTGCTTTTCACGCTCTCTGAATAACCCTGATAATAGGGCTGCAATCTAGAGCTGTTGTAATCTTACCAGAGCTAATAAAGTTTACGCCAGGGTTGGCATACAACCCATAGTTGGCTCACGTGTTCTCTTCCGCTCCCCACTTTGTATAAGTACTTTAGAATGTGCTTGACACAACATAAAAACTAAAGTGGCGTCTCATGAGATGGAAATGCATGCCATTTGTGTAGGGATTTATTCCATGCACGGTGATATATAAGGTACCTAATGTTGTTCTGTTCAGATGTAATGTTCTGTTTGGATGAGTGCAGCTTGAGTTAAACATGTGTTTGAGCTTGTATTGAAGCAGAGACACACTGTGCGTGTTGAAACAGAAACCTGTGCCTGCCATGGATTCCTGTTACAATAATGCCCCGTGCATTATTCTGCGTGCAGTGCTATGGTAATGGTTATATAGCTGCTATAGAGCCGGGGATATACTGACATAGGGCTATAGTCTCTAGTTGGCGCTAACTGCAAACTTTGTGTCCCCATGTTGGCACGACATTCAGGAGCAGGCGCTACGTCAGCACCTCGTCCTGGGATGCGCACAGTAGCACTTCCGCTTTGCTGTGAGTATCCCCTCCTGGAGTCCATAGGACTCCATGGAGTGTCGCGCTTGCTCCCGTGAGATCGCATTCTCACTCTGCTGCCGGCGACAAGATGTGGCGCCGTGGGTCGTGCCACCATTCTCGCCGCGAGATCAGAGGTGAGTATTGGATTTAGTGGGGACGTTTTAGGCTGGCGGCACACTAGCAAACATTTTGCGTCCGTCTGACCGTACTGTTTGCTGTCCGTCGTAGCTTTATAAAGGAGTCAATTAAACACACCACACAAAGCCCCTGCGCACTTGTTCACGGACGGGCAAAGCATAAAGCCACGGACGCAAAAGCTAAACGGACGCAAAAACAACGCTGCCATGTATTTTCCTAGGGTGTGGAGACATCAGACATTACGGACGCACTTTATGCAGTACTCACAATATCTCCCGTGAAAAAGTGCGTCCGTAATGGACGCAGTACAGTATGCTCGTGTACCGGCTGCCTTAGGGGGTGCTACATGATTCTTCAAATGCAGAATCATGTAGTGCTAGCATTTCGGAGGTGGTAAAATATGGCTGTCCGCATCCTTGCGGTAATTGGCTCTAGCACTTTGTCATACCTTACATATTGAAACGCTATTTAATGATTGCGCTCCCCATGTTAAGTATAGGATGCGCAAACTGATCACTAATGGGGGTTGAGTCAGGAATGTAATATGGGTGGCATGTGTTAAACTCCCTTGTCCTGGCGGTAACGCTTGCATATCGAGGCGCCAACGTTGGCATCAAGTATTGAATATAGCCCATTGTGTCTAAGCCATTTCACTATTGCATTGCCAACTCTTTAATTTTTTTTATTTTTATTCAAAGTTTGCCAAATTTCTGTCAAATCTTGGAGCCACAGAGGAAACTAGGACCACCTATACTTTTTAGAGTAACAGAAGAATATATTTATTTTGAAGAATAATCCAGATCTTTTAGATCTTGGCCGGAATACAGCCCCTCCTAGATTAGCCGATCTTGGCCGGAATACAGCCCCTCCTAGATTAGCGGAATTTGGCCGGGATACAGCCCCTCCTAGATTAGCAGATTTTGGCCGGAATACAGCCCCTCCTAGATTAGCGGATTTTGGCCGGAATACAGCCCCTCCTAGATTAGCGGATTTTGGCCGGAATACAGCCCCTCCTAGATTAGCGGATTTTGGCCGGAATACAGCCCCTCCTAGATTAGCGGAATTTGGCCAGAATACAGCCCCTCCTAGATTAGCGGATTTTGACCGGAATACAGCCCCTCCTAGATTAGCGGATTTTGGCCGGAATACAGCCCCTCCTAGATTAGCGGATTTTGCCCGGAATACAGCTCTCCTAGATTAGCAGATCTTGGCCGGAATACAGCCCCTCCTAGATTAGCAGATCTTGGCCGGAATACAGCCCCTCCTAGATTAGCGGAATTTGGCCAGAATACAGCCCCTCCTAGATTAGCGTATTTTGACCGGAATACAGCCCCTCCTAGATTAGCGGATCTTGGCCGGAATACAGCCCCTCCTAGATTAGCGGATTTTGCCCGGAATACAGCCCCTCCTAGATTAGCGGATTTTGCCCGGAATACAGCTCTCCTAGATTAGCAGATCTTGGCCGGAATACAGCCCCTCCTAGATTAGCGGATCTTGCCCGGAATACAGCTCTCCTAGATTAGCAGATCTTGGCCGGAATACAGCCCCTCCTAGATTAGCGGATCTCAGTTTAAGACTCTAATCTGTTTCCGCTGCTCAGTATTTATGGGGTTGGTGGGAGTTAGATCCCAACAACTGCTGCCGTCCCAGCAATGTTGATATAACGTGATATTGTCCCGAAAAGCATAGTGACTCTGAGAACTGCAAATATATTGCTAAAATAAACTAAATGGTGACATGGAAAACCTTCAGGACTTGACAAATTTGCTTTGAATCTGGGAGCCAGCTACAAAAGTTAGGAGCCAACGTTTTCGAATCCTCGACGAAACGTTGGGAACCTTGCCTCTGCATCTGGGAGTTGGTTTGTACTGACCCAAATTATGATTTTAGCTGATTCTATTTATTTATCACTTTGTTACCTGGTGCTTTTTGCTGTTTGGTACTTTTTGTGCATGTGGTCTTTTGGCTACTTTTTTGAGCCTAGAAGTGTAGACCGTTGCTTCTATTATCAGTTTGGCGGCTCCGAGATTATATATACAGTTGTGTTCAAAATTATTCAACCCCCAATGCTATAAAGGGTTTTAGGGAATTTAGTGTACATTTGTAATTGTATTCAGAATGAAATCCTACAAGGACTTTTTAAAGAACCATATGCAACTAAAATGACATCAATTGGTTTTGTAATGCAGTAGTAAATGTTTCTTTTGTGAATTCTTCATTGACACAATTATTCAACCCCTTGAATGAACCTCTGTTCTTCAGAGTGGTAGTCTTTAAGTGTTTTCAATCAGGTATTGAAAACACCTGTGGATGTCACGGAGCAGCAATAAAGCATAATAAGCACCAATTAGGCAGCTTTAAAATGACTGTGATACTCAGCTCCTTCTAGACATTTACTTGTGTGGTTACAAACATGGTGAAGTCAAGAGAATGGTCCAGGAAGACAAGAGAAGAGGTGATTACTCTTCACTGGAAGGGCAATGGCTATAAGAAGATTGCAAAGATGTTAAACATACCAAGAGAGCATCATTCGCAAATTCAAGGCAAAGGGCACTGTTGAAACGCTACCTGGTCGTGGCAGAAAGAAGATGCTGACTTCGACTGCTGTGCGCTACCTGAAGCGTAGAGTGGAGAAAAGTCCCCGTGTGACTGCTGAGGAACTGAGAAAAGATTTGTCAGATGTGGGTACTGAAGTTTCAGCTCAGACAATACGGCGCACACTGCGTAATGAAGGCCTCCATGCCAGAACTCCCAGGCGCACCCCCTTGCTGTCTCCAAAGAATAAGAAGAGTCGACTGCAGTATGCCAAAAGTCATGTGGTCAAACCACAGAAGTTTTGGGATAGTGTTCTGTGGACTGATGAAACAAAATTAGAACTGTTTGGGCCCATGGATCAACGCTATGTTTGGAGGAGGAAGAACAAGGCCTATGAAGAAAAGAACACCTTGCCTACTGTGAAGCATGGCGGGGGTCAATCATGCTTTGGGGCTGTTTTGCTTCTGCAGCTACAGGGAAGCTTCAGCGTGTGCAAGGTACCATGAATTCTCTTCAGTACCAGGAGATATTGGATGACAATGTGATGCAGTCCGTCACAAACCTGAGGCTTGGGAGACGTCGGACCTTTCAACAGGACAATGATCCCAAGCATACCTCCAAGTCCACTAGAGCATGGTTGCAGATTAAAGGCTGGAACATTTTGGAGTGGCCATCGCAGTCACCTGATTTAAATCCGATTGAGAACCTCTGGTGGGACTTAAAGAAAGCAGTTGCAGTGCGCAAGCCTAAGAATGTGACTGAACTGGAGGCTTTTGCCCATGACGAATGGGCGAAGATACCTGTAGATCGCTGCAAGACACCTGTGTCAAGCTATGCTTCACGTTTAAAAGCTGTTATAACTGTAAAAGGATGTTGTACTAAGTACTAAGATTGAATGTCACTTGGGGTTGAATAAAACTGATAATGATGTGAGCACAGAAAAGACATTTGTGGTTATTTCATTATAAATGTTATGTTATATTTGTCTGACCTACACGTGCCTCTTTGATTTAATTGTAGCAAGATGACTGAATGATCAAAATCAATGTCAAACTGGCCAAAACACTCAATTTCAGTGGGGGTTGAATAATTTTGAACACAACTGTATATATAAGGACCAAGAGTCAGTTTCTGCCCCACCAGATGAACCCCCTTCTTTATGCTTTTGTTTATTCACACATCCGATCGACATGTTATTAGGTATCAGAATAACTCCCCTCATTCACACGAATATTATGGTTCTGTGATAAAATAGTAGGACCTTTTGAGGCCGGGGTCAGATGAGCGTTTTTCAGAGCAGAAGGAACATCCATGAGAGTGGACGTTCCTTCCTTTCTGTTGCCCGATGGCCACCTCGCTGAGCGCACTCCGTGGAAAAGAGACCGGTTACTTTTATGTAGGCAAGCATGGGAGTCCACAGCACGGTATTTTTTGTTCGTTCGTTTTTTAAGCAATACAATGTAAGCTGCAAGAAAACATCTCTCCATCGCCGGGGGCTACAAGGCTCCCCATCGCCGGGGGCTACAAGGCTGTGGCCAGCATCGCTGGAACGGTCACAGCCTGACCTTTCCAGCGATGTATGGGGGTTAACCCATGAGTTGCCAGGTCGCGACCGGGCACTAATTTGTGCCCTATCGCGGCCTATTTCCGGTGGGGGCCGCCATCTTGGATGGCAGCCCCCACCTCTGGGTCCCCCCCCGCGTCAACTGACTCATCGCACCATGCACGATGATGTCAGTTAACTGGGGAAGCCCCTAGCTGCAAAGGGATTTCCTAAGGAAATCCCTTGCAGGAGATGGGGGGGTTCTTTGAACCCCTTTATCTCCTGATCGGTGGCAGCTAGGGGGTCATGCCTGATATCGATGGAAAGGTGTGAGCATGGCCTTTCCAACGATATCAAACATGACAATGAAAAAAGTAAAATAAAAGTGTATAAAAATAAAAAACAATTAAAAAATTCATATTTCAATTATAATGTGAACAATGATGCTTCACCAATGTTTTTTTGGGGGGGGGTTTAGCTAAAATCACGTAATTTTCCCCCCCCCCCCAAAAAAAAATGGGCTCCCAAGTCTACCCCATAGAATATAACCGCAAAGGATCGGATAATAAAATGTGAAAAAAAAAAAAACACAACACTTTACACACTGTGGATGATTGAAAATTCACATTTTTTTACATTTTTTGTTATAGCATTCTGGCAGGACATGACGTGTATATATATAATTATGATATATTGTTAATCTGCCGAGTCTGCCTGAAAGAACGATATATAATTTGTCTGGGTGGTATAATAATACGTGACTTAAAACCGCGTTTAAACATGATGAGCAAAAACTTCAGCAAACTTCACTTCCGAAAGGACGCCGAAGTTGTAAAATTACCTCCCGCCCTTAAGGGGTTAACATCTGTACATTGTGACGTTTTATTTGTTTCTTTGCTGTGTTGTCATTGGACACCCTACTTACACACTGCAGACACAGACCCACACACAACAGACCTCATATATAAATACATACACCAGGGCTGGATATATTTACATTAAATGTAGGAGACGGAAGAACACATTGAAGCCAACTAGATGTTTTTAGATGCCAAAGACTGCTTTTAGATTGACGTAAAATAAACTGGAAATTTAGGAGCCAGGAGTAAAATTCTAGGAGCCAGTGGCTACCAGGCTCCTGGCTTTGTCAAGCCCTGCTTTAATGCATGCTATCCTGCAATATTCCCCCCCTCCACTGGACGTTTTCATGATTCTAGAACTTGATGTGCTTAAATGGTCATTTTCCCCTTGCAAAACAGCTAACGATCAAAAACCTGGGTAATGTGTGTGTTTTATCCATGAATCTAGATCTTGTAAGAGATACGGAGTTAGGCAACACTCGGTCTTTGTTCTGATAATTGCTGCGTAACGCAGAGCTGTTTGTACTACACACTCCCTCTTATGTTTCACCATATGGGCTGAGCTGTAAGTGGCAGGAGGTGCTTATTCACTAAACTGCGCTACTTGTTCATATAAAACAGAATGAACAAACTTGTTTAGAAGAGACCTATGCCTGTGTCTAATGTATGGCAATGTAAAATGTGTGCGTAGTACCGTAGATAAGTGTATATGTTATGTACTGCATGTGTTTGTGTAATGCAGAGGTTAATGAGTTGGACAGCTTCTCTACTGAAATTTGTGACCGCTTATATATATATATATATATATATATATATATATATATATATATATAGCAATTTTTTTTTTTGATCCCAACATCCCCTATGCAAAAATCTTTCCAGGTAATCTCAATCGAATTGCCACAGTGCTTTTTCCCCAAAAAGAGCATACAACATCCATCAACATAAAAACCGCACTTGTGTGTGTGTGTGTGTATATATATATATATATAAATTTTTAATTCTAAATCATTAAAAATGGACCAAGTTTTGGCTCGCTGAGAAGCCATTATCAGGGTTAGTGTATTTTTAAACCTGTGTATAAATACAATACAAATAAGTATTGTAAACTAATTAATACTCACATTTCAAGATCCACTGTAACCTTGATAATGGCTCCTCAGTGAGCCGAAACGTCAGTCCATTTTAATGATTTTGGAAGTGTGTGTGTGTCACCATTTCCAGAGTGCAGAACTGCCAAATAACCAGTTACTCGACCAGGGTCCCAGATCACAACCCGGCCGTTGGAAGGACACTGCCACCAAAAAATTAAATGTTCTTATTTTGTTTATTTTATGTTGCCGATATATTACATGTGATTGTTTTTCTCTTGTATGTTAAAATATTTCACTCTATGTGTGTGACTGGGTGCATCCATTTTTTTTTTGTGATCTTGTGTTGTAAACTGCCCCCCCCCCCACCTGTATCTGTAAATCCCTGGCTCCTCCCCATGTGGCAATGACCATAGAATGGATGCTCTGGATCGATCACTGACTCAAATGATTGTAATGTGTGGGCTTTATTCAAAGGACATTACCAGGGGGTAGATTAGATGTCTTTTAAATTACCTGTTTTATCTCATTCAGCTGCCATCTTTTATCTCGATTTAGCCCTGACAACACAATACACCCCCTGCTGCATTAAGTAAACATTCCCTCCACCTCATTAACTGCTAAATATTGTATGGGATAAAGCACAGCCGCAAAGTAAAAAGTTTCCACAGATTTTAGTAAATGGCTCATATCCACAAAATGGAGACGGAGATTAAAAAACAACCTTTTTTCTTCCCTTTTTACATGGCATTACGTGTTTTTATTTGTAATGCAGAGGTAATCTAGTTACCACTGATGTAAGTGGTCGTGCCCCTTTAAGCACAACGCTCGAGCCGTACAGCATATAATGACTTGAGTGTTGTGCTTATTTTTTTACTGTTGTTGTGATTCTCTAGCAGGTTTAACAGAATACGCTGCTATTTTAGAACCATGTCCCCTGACAAGATTTGGTAATCTCAAGAGAATTATTATTATTTTTTTTTATTTACAACTACACTTCCTTGAACACATTTGTATTCTTTATATAAGCTGCAAGTAAAAAGAAAACTGAAAGTAACTCCTGTTGGAAATGTTCTCCAATAGTAAACTGGCAATAGGCACATCATGATTCATCGGATGAATCTTTACTTTGTGCTCAGCCGACTTGTTGGGTACCAGCCATCGAATGTAGCCTCGTGTGTAAATATACCCTCACCAAGCGGCTGTCCTATTCTAAACTGGTCCAAAAGCTTCAAATACTGAAATTATTTCCATACACCTCTCCGGCGCTAACCCCCATCCCGATGGGTGACACCCATTAAGGCCGGGGTCAGACTAGCGCATTTTTAACGTGCGTTTAGGCGCACTTAATCACGGCCGCACTAGCAGCAAATGACGCGCAATGATGGCCAATATACGAAGTACAGGCGCACAAAAGTCCGGCCGCGCAACGCAAGTGGAAAATGAACGCATCTTTTCGAGAACGCAGAACCGCTAGTACTGACGTACAGCGTGCGCTGCGGCGGCATAGCGGCGTGTGTGCGTGATTAGGAGACGTCAGACGCTGCTAATGTCCAGCCTACATAACGTCCAGACGCAAAAAGTGTTTTATTGACGATCCGTAAAAAATCACGCATGAAAATAAACCGTTTTCGCGCGTTCCGTGAAAAACATCCGTCAATGCGTTCGGACGCACTTTTTGACGGTCGCTGCGAATAATGCGTTCGTTTGACCCTAGCCTAAGGGGTTAACCTATTAATATTTAGGCTAGGGTCAGACAAGCGCATTTTCTACGGACTGTGCGTCCGTGCAGTACAGACGGACGTTAGTACGGAAGACACAGTAGTGGTCACACAGTCCGTTTTTTGCACTGAGGTTTATTTTTTGACGGATGTAGGAGCAAAAATAAATTAAAAAGGAAAACCATTTTGTCCGTGAAAAATGCTGGACGTATAAATGCAGTCCGTCTGACCACGTCCCATCACTCACACGCAAAGCTATGCGGAAGTTGCAGACGCAGCGCACTTTGTGCGGCCGTTCTAGGGGTTCTACGATCTTGCCTAACTTGCGTCCGTTTGCCGCGTCCATTGTGCGTCCGCAGTTCAGTGCGGACGTACTTCGTGTGTGGGACTCTATTGGCCTTTATGTCATGCTATCACGGACGTACTTTTGTGCGCTATCACGGACGTGAATGCTGCGGTCGTCTGACCGGAGCCTTAACCACGAGTCAACATTTCAGTCCCTCTTGGGGACTTTCTTCTTCGAGGGACTGAAACGTTGACTCGTGGCTATGTTTAGGCTAGGGTCAGACGAACGCATTTTCACGTTGTCTGTGAAAAAGTGCGTTCGAACGAATGGACGCATTTTTTCACGGAATACGCGATGCGGTCATACTATGCGCATTTGCGTTCGTGATTTTGTACGGATAATCTAAAACACTTTTGATCTGGACGTTATGTTGGCCGGACATTAGCAGTGTCTGACTCTCCAATTCACACACACACGCCTCTAGCGGACGCAGCGCACTCTGTACAACCGTACTAGCGGTTTACGTTCTCGACAAAATGCGTTCGTTTGCCACTTGCGTTGCGCAGCCGGACTTTTGTGCGACCGTACTTCGTATATTGGCCGTCATTGCCCGCATTTGCTGCTACTACGGCCGTGATTAAGTGCGCCTGCACGCGCGTTCGCAATGCCTCAGTCTGACCCTAGCCTTAATGGGTTAAATAAGTTGTGTTTTTTTTTTTCCCCTGGAGTGCTGGCACATTTTAATATGTTTATATCTATATGTAGAATCCATACGTTGCAAGTCAGTAATCAAAAAGGAATCCCCGGTGACGGACCATGATTTCCTTGAATTATACGTGTGACCTGGCGTCACTTTTCCCTGCACTCCCTTCTGCACGAAATCATGACGTGTCCAGGAAAACATGGCTGATCTGGCAACCCTACTCTGAGCGGCACACCAAGCTTTGTGTTTGCTATCAGGTCTATTCAAAGAAAGGTGAAGCTCGGGAGAATGACTGGAGAAGTGACAATTCTAGGTCAAAATAGCCAAACCAGAAAAATTCTACCATTTATCTCACTTTCCAAATCGGCTATTTGGTCTAGATTGTTCTCTTCTCCTGCCAATTCTCTTGCTTTTCACCTTTCTTTGAATAGACCTGTATGAAGGGATCCATGTTGTGACTGGATGGATTTCCAATATTTTTGAAGTAATCACTCCTTTGTGAATCAACTCCAAGTTTACTTGCGTTGTTTATAGAGCTGACAAAATAACTGTGAATTTTAGCAGTTTCTGTCAGAAAACTATGTGCAGGGATCGATTTACAACTGGGCCAAGAGTCGCCAGTGATAAGGCGCACATTCTTTTTATTCTTAAAGGCACGTTTGCAGGCGTTCTGAATGACGAAGGAATTTTCTACTTGACAGCTTCACACACCACTACATTTAAAGCTGATTGCAATGTGGTCACTGAATACTGGAATGGTCTATATAGAATAAACTTTTTTATAAAATACTAAGGCTGGGATAAAGGTAATTTATGCTTCTGGCTTCTAGATGTTTGGATTATTTTAATTGATGAAATGAGGATAACTGTGTAAATGTGTTTTTTATTTAGTCAGCTTAAGACCCGTGTCAGACGAACGCAGTGATCACGTCCGTGTTGCCGCACAGTTTAGGCTGGGGTCAGACCAGCGCACTTTTAACGTGCGTTCTGGCGCACATAATTATGGCCGCACTAGCAGCAGATGACGGGCAATGACGGCCAATATACGATGTACGGCCGCACAAAAGTCCGGCCGTGCAACGCAAGTTGAATTTGAACGCATTTTTCTGAGAACGCTGAACCGCTAGTACTGACGTACGGAGTGCGCAGCTGCGGCATAGCGGCGTGTTTGCGTGATTAGGAGATGTCAGACGCTGCTAATGTCCGGCCAACATAACGTCCAGACGCAAAAAGAGCTTTATTGACGATCCGTACAAAATCACGCCCGAAAATGCGCGTCGTCTGACTGCTTTTGCGCATTCCGTGAAAAAATACGTCAATGCGTTCGGACGCACTTTTTCACGTTCGCGGGGAAAAATGCTTTTGTCTGACCCTAGCCTTGACGTCCGTCGTAGCATAGGATCATGATCAATAGAGACCCACACACTAAGTACGTGTGCACCGAACTGCGCACGCACAACGCACGGGGCAAATGGACGTAATAACGTAAAACTGCTAGACGGACGCGCAGAGTGCGCCACGTCCATGTAGCGTTCTGTGTGAGTGATGAGATGTCAGACGCAGCGCATTTGCGACGTACAGCACCTTGACGCACAAAATTGCTTTTCATATCCTGTATCAATTTCTATTTCCCATAGTTCCCTTGTTTTTTCTACGTCCGTCAACAAAAATGGACCGTGTGGTGTCTACAGTATCTTCCGTCAGTACGTCCTCCCGTCCGTTGTGCACGCACGCAGAGTGCGCTCAGACTGCGTTCATCTGACATTAGCCTAAGGCTAGGGTCAGACTGAGGCAGTGCGAACGCGCGTGCAGCCACACTTAATCACGGCCGCACTAGCAGCAGATGCCGGGCAATGACGGCCAATATACGAAGTACGGTCGCACAAAAGTCCGGCCGTGCAACGCAAGTGGAAAATGAACGCATTTTTTCGAGAACGTGAAACCGCAGGTACTGACGTACAGAGTGCGCTGCGTCCGCTAGCGGCGTGTGTGCGTGATTAGGAGACGTCAGACACTGCTAATGTCCGGCCAACATAACGTCCAGACGCAAAAAGTGTTTTATTGATGATCCGTACAAAATCACGGACGAAAATGCGCATAGTATGACCGCTATCGCGTATTCTGTGAAAAAATGCGTCCATTCGTTCGAACGCACTTTTTCACAGACAACATAAAAATGCGTTCGTCTGACCCTAGCCTAAAGAGGTGTGTGTGTGTTCATTCATCTACCCTCTTGCATTCTGTGATATCAAGTTGTATCAGGCATACCCTCTGTGGAAGCAATCTTGGAGGTGGAAGAAGTGGACTTCAGATTAGTAAACCCTTTAATCTCTATTTGTGATCAATTAACCATTATTTTATATAAATTGATTTCTGAGTTTTGAGGTTTTCCGCTCGCGTGACAAGTCATCTGCTTCATGTTTAAATCATCTGCGATTACCCGTAGATTAATGTAATATTGCAAGTGTCCTGACTATACTGTTCTGATCTAAGTGTTTTGCAATTGTAATACGTGCAAAGCTTTTGTTTTAATGTGTTTTTAGGTCTAGAAGGGTTGGGTGTTTTCTTTTCTTTTTTGCATTCTTCATTAATACCTAACATACTGACCTTAGGCGGCCCAACCCATGGGGAGAGAGGAGTTTACAGAGGTTACAAGCTTGTCAGATTTATGCACCTCTGAAGAGCTAGATAAAAATTGGCTGTGAGGATTTTTCTTTTTTTCTTTCAGCTGGTCCTAAGCTTAACCCAGGGGTGTGTATACTTGCAAAGTCCAACTATCCCTTTGTCCTAAGCAACAGATTTATAAAGTATTTTACCAGGAAGGATACATTGAGATTTCTCTCGTTTTCAAGTATGTCCCGGGATTAAGGCCCCGTTCACACTGTGCGATTTATCGCGCAAAATCCGCGCGACGTCGCACTATGTAGCTTCTCCAATGCATTTCAATGGAGTTGTTCACATCTTGCCACGCCATGTCGCGCGTCGCAGAAGCATGTCGCTGGTACATGAGCCTTTTTTTGAGATTTGCTATCTGCGATTTTGCGATTTGTATTGGTGGTGCTTTGCAAAAATCGCCCAAAAAAACGATGTTGCGCAACATTATAGCACCATGTTGCAAATATGAAAATCGCGCGGAAAGTCAAGCGACTTTCAAATCGCACAGTGTGAACGAGGCCTAAGAACATTGAAATTTTACAGTAGGTACAGAAATACAAAGTAATAAAATGCAAGATATTAAATATGATCGTTCTATTTTGTAGTGTAAACCAAATCTTCCATAAATGCAAGTCTCCTCTACCTTCCCGAATCATGATTTATGGATGGTGGGGGGAAGGGGGGGGGTTGAAATATTCTAATTTAGGCTTGGGTCAGACGATTGCCTTTTTCACATCTACCGTCAAAAAGTGTGTTGATGCGTCCGAACGCATTTTTTCACGGAAGACCCGATAGCGGTCATACGATGCACAATGTCGGCCATATTTTTTGACTGAGCTATAAAAAACAAATGGACGTGGTGTAGGCCAGACATGTGCAGCGTCTGACGTCTCCTAATCACGCACACATGCCACTATGCCGACGCAGCACACTCTGCGTCAGTACTAGCGGTTCCACGTTCTCGAAAAAATGCGTTCATTTGCCGCTTGCGTTGCGTCGCCGAACTTTCGTGCGACCATACTTCGTATATTGTCTGTCATTGGACATCATTTGCTGCTACTACGGCCGTAATAAAATGCGGCTCAACGCGCGTTCGTCTGAACCCAGCCTAAGAGGTCTGAGAGGTTTAAATTATTCTAACCTCGGCTGCCCCCCTTCCCCTCACTGGCATTTAGTATAATGGGAATGGACTGGACGGTGCTCTGGTGACTGGTTCTGTAAAATATCTGTGAAGCAGCAAATGCAATTTCTTTTATATCCTGTTGTCAGAAAGTCACGGAATAAGCAGATCATCTCTTCCTTGTCCTATTCATAAAACCATATGAGGAACCACAGCATCAAGAGTGCCTGGAGAACTTCAAAGTACAATTTAATACTTGGTGATTAACGTTTCCCAGTGCCGGGGATTATTTTACTTCTCCGTTAAACAAATCAATGCATTGTTTTTACCAAGGAAATTATGGTTTTGTTCCTCTTTGGAACCTTGAGTCTGTACTTTGATCCATGGTTATCAGTAACCAGTCCTGGGTGAGATAATGTTCTGTAATCGCGCACACTAAAGATACAACAAAGATTTCTTTATTTTCCCATTCTGGTTTTTGGCGAATGTCCCAACAACCTAGGATTTAGAAGTTTAGTGATATATATATATATATATATATGTCATTTCCAAAATTGTTGGCACCCCAGACATTTTTCCAGAAAATCAAGTATTTCTCACAGAAAAGTATTGCAGTAACACATGTTTTGCTATACACATGTTTATTCCCTTTGGGTGTATTGGAACAAAACAAAAAAAGGGAGGAAAAAAAGCAAATTGGACATAATGTCACACAAAACTCCAAAAATGGGCTGGACAAAATTCTTGGCACCCTTTCAAAATTGTGGATAAATAAGATTGTTTCAAGCATGTGATGCTCCTGTAAACTCACCTGGGGCAAGTAACAGGTGAGGGCAATATAAAAATTACACCTGAAAGCAGATAAAAAGGAGAGAAGTTCACTTAGTCTTTTCATTGTGTGTCTGTGTGTGCCACACTAAGCATGGACAACAGAAAGAGGAGAAGAGAACTGTCTGAGGACTTGAGAACCAAAATTGTGGAAAAATATCAACAAGAGTCTGTATTCCCCAAGGAGATCCTTAAAATCTGACCTGTTAGGGGTACTTGAGGACCGTGGTTGGGAACCACTGACCTAGTTGGTGATTATGAGGCATGAGGGTAACCAATTTGTTTCACTATTTCACTATGGCTTGAAAAAGGTCCCCACCTTGAACCGAAACCTTGCCTTTTCTATCATTTGTTGGGCCGAGTAAGGCTAGGGTCAGACTAACGCATTTTTCACGTTGTCCGTGAAAAAGTGCGTTCGAACGAATGGACGTATTTTTTCACGGAATACGCAATAGCGGTCATACGATGCGCAGTTTCATCCGTCATTTTGTACGGATCATCAATAAAACACTTTTTGGGTCTGGACGTTATGTTGGCCGGACATTAGCAGCGTCTGACGTCTCCCAATCACGCACACACGCCGCTAGCGGACGCAGCGCACTCTGTACGTCAGTACTAGTGGTTTCACGTTCTCGAAAAAATGCGTTTGTTTGCCGCTTGCGTTGCGCGGCCGCACTTTTGTGCGACCGTACTTCGTATATTGGCCGTCATTGCCCGGCATCTGCTGCTAGCACGGCCGTGATTAAGTGCGCCTGCACGCGCGTTCGCACTGCCTCAGTCTGACCCTAGCCTAAATGAAGACTGGATTGCTTATCCATTCCTATTTTTTGTGTTCACAGCAGTTAGAGTTGAGAAAGAGAATGGGCTATGTGATGTCTCCTTATCACATTACAGTTTGTTTTCTCTCAACATCATCGCTCCTTCTATCTCCACACCACCACCATACGGTCCGCTTTTTTTCTGGGATAAGTTCACTATTTAGCAAAGTAGTCTTATTGGGGACTGTCGGCAAAATATAGGAATGTTCTGTATTTTTCCTTGTTACTGGGTTCTTCATTATTTCTTTAGTGTTCTACGATTTCTAATTGCATTTGGAAAAAAAAAACATAAATGTTTTATTGGGCAGATGGGGGGTGATCTTCTAAGTTAGTCCTCATACAACAGAATGACTTTTAAAATCAGAATGTGATACTCCCCAGTCAATTCAATTCAAATAAGCTTTATTGGCAGGACCAAATACATTTTAGCATTGCCAAAGCAGTCTCCGTGGTTATAAGCTCCCGTGGCACGGTTTTAATTTACATTAATTATCAAAGGGGTGTTTTGGAGTCTTCACATCCCTCGTCTCTAGTTGTGAGGAGAGGTTGCATATGATTTAGCACTTGGTTGGACATCTCCTGCTCCTCCCTTTTCTTTTGGAAAGAGTTGGTGTCAAAATACTAAAGTCAGTGGTCCTAGTGAATGCATATTAGATGTAGACTAGTGACCCCAACATTGGTTTGGAAAGTTGGTGTCCAACTTAAGATTTCCACCTTTCCTAATGGTACCAAAGAACTGACTGACAAGCTCAGGCTCCCCTGACTGCGTGTGGAGGGACAGAACCATAAAAGGTGCTTATCGACTTTCCCTGCTTACTAGGTGTCCGAGACCCTCAGATAACGACTCTCGATACAATTTAATTCGTGGCCTCCTTTGCAAAATACATTGCCACATTTTGTTGATGCGGCCCACTTCCACTTTAAAGGCTGAACCTGATAGACGCATGTCTTTTTTCAGCCGATGTAACTATGTAATCTCATGGAAAATACATTGTTTCTCTCGCGTGTCCTTACAAGTTTGTTAGCTTTTTAAATTGCAAAATATGTGTTACTAACTTGGTCCAACGTTCAATGTTTTGGTCAGTTTCCAATGTTTTCCTCCAGTCTGTTCTTCCTAGGAGGCGGATTATCCGTTGGTTTCTTTTGACTATTTACACAGATGGTGCCTACGCCGTTGTTAGGAGTTTCACGTCTGCATCATTGATTAAACTCCTTGACGACCACTGATTAAAACAAACCTGTGACGTCGGGTAGATTGGACACCGCACACGTGTGCCGCATTCATATTGCTTGTGTCTCCCTTTTTATTGTTGCATTGCTATCATTATGCTTTTGGTATAAATTCTGAATCGTTTGTATGTTTAGCAGACACGACTTCTGCTGGGTTGCTTTGCCAAATATTGCATATCCATGTGAAAACCAAAGTCATGCTCTGAGTTTTGAGAGGAGGAGGTGGTGGTGGTGGTGGGTCAATCCGCATCAAGGTCTGTTAGTTTGCTGGAAGTTGGTTGACTTTCATGACTCGTGTGCTCAAAATTTGAAAAGGAAGTAAAAGGGGAACTCTACATTTAATACACACAAACAAGTAAACAAAACACGCACTTGTTATTAATCCTTGGTGCCCTCTATTACCCCATAGGTTGTGTTTTTTTCCCCCCATTTCCCAGAAAAGTAAAACTATACTATTTTTTTATTTTATTTTTTATCCCAAACTGTTGTCTCCTCTGTTGTCCCCAACACATACTTGAAAACGAGAGAAATCTCAATGTATCCTTCCTGGTAAAATACTTTATAAATAAAATAAATATATCCAGATGTCAGGCACTGGAAACTAAAGTAACTGGATAGGAGGAGCGGGGTCGCGCCTATTCCCCGATGGTGTGGCTGCAACCACCAAATTGTATCCAGCCCGGCAACAGGTATAAAACATAACAAGAAGAAAAATGTCATCTGCCCTTATTCCTATTACACCGTGTGAAACAGAACACAATTAGAGGCTTTTGGTTTCTTTTAATGGCCATTAAGAGAGTAAGCTCACCTGCCAACGTCAAGGCACCTCTAGTGAAGATGAGTCCTATCCAAAAAATGGAACCGCAGGCTGCTGTGTAGCAAACCATCACTGCTCACGCTGCTTTTCAGTCATGAGGTAGACTGGTGTGCCTTTATTTAATGCCCCCCCCCCAGAAACAAATTCGCCTTGGGATCATAAACCAAACACGCGGAGCATGCTGCAATGTTGACGTGGCTGAAGGTACAAAACAAACATACATAGTGCAGGAGGAGCGGGGTCGCGCCTATTCCCTGTTGGGGCGGCTGCAACCACCAAATTGTACCCAGCCAAGCAACATGTATAAAACATAAACAAGGAGAAAAATGTCATCTGCGCTTATTCCTATTACACCGTGTGAAACAGAACACAATTAGAGGCTTTGGTTTCTTTTAGTAAACTGGATGCCTGGCACAGCCAAAGAAATGCATTGAGCATAATCGGCAAGCACACAAAACCAATCAAATGCTTGGCATTGTTCATCCTACCGATTTCTCCTCAACCTGTGTCAGGGAGCAATTACGCACCTATGCAGTTCTTGTGCTTGCCTCGGATTGAAAAGGCTTTTGCACCACCTCGAAAAGAACAATCCTAAGGCTCGCTTTGATTCCTTACACTGGTTTTTCAAAATTAATATTGGAGTTTCAATTTATATTTTGTTTCAAAATCTCATCTGCTACAATGCGGCTGCGATCACACGAGCGCACGGAGTGCGCCCGTGTGACCACTGTTTCCTGCGTCTGTCGCAGCTTTGTCACGGGAGAGCCACACGGGGTAGCGTGCACAGTAGTTGCACACACTACCACTGGACGTGCTTTCAGCCTCCCCGTCAAAAAGCTACGGACGGACATAGGATGGGGCTACAAAGCGTGATCTTCATCCATAGGAGAATCACGCTTTGTAGCGCTGGGCGCACCAATTGCGCTCAACGGGCAGTCAGACGGGTGTCAGAGTGGAAGGAACGTCCCCTCTCACGGACATTCCTTTCACTCTCAAACGCACGTGTGACCACAGCCTAAAACAAAAATACTGACAGCTAAAAAGAATCATTGATGCTGTACTGAGGGAAGGGGATGGGGGGGGGGGATAAAACCTGGCTGGTAAACATCTGCTAATGAATACTTTTGGCTGGCGTCATGTAGACTTGAAAAAAAGTATTTGTAGATCCAATGTTTAACCTTAAATGAAGATTTGTTTCCTTGGCTGAAAATACATTTATCGAGCACTTTTTCAAGCCACTTACTGATGATTACAAACTGAATCCTTAAACCTGAAATTTCCTTGTGCGAGTATAGGCGCGAGGGCCGATTGAGCAACATTTTTATTTGGAATCAAAATGCCGATTTACCCTCTAATTAAATCTCCAGAAACAAAAAATGGTCGCGTGTCTGAAAACACACTAAATTCAGTGATCTGGTCACGTGAAATTAAGACCTTATTCGGTGCATCACTGTTTTTTTAAATGTACCAATAAATTAATGGTGCACAGTGCGTTGAATTTTCAAGCATAATGGAAAACTACAATCTGATGACTCCAGGCTTTTGGTTGGACAAACCTTGTTAAACAGTGTTTTTATTCACATGTACTTTAGCATTGAGCTGTGGGGTTATTTCAGGTAATCTGCGGCCTGAACGTCTTCCAACACTGGTGTGGTTTCCACCTGTTTTTTCCTTTTTTTTTTATTGGTAAAAAATCCTCTTCAATACATATATTTTTAATTGTAATCATTTTTTAATTTTTTTTTTCTTTTCATGTCATTAGGAATTTCCCAGGAAGTGTCTGCAGTTTCTCATGTGTTCGTTCTCCCCTGTATATGAATAAGTTTGCACATGCAAGGTCGTTTCCTAACAGGCCTGTGTAACTGGCAACCCTGCCTCGTGGATTCCACTTCCATCGAATTTGCTTTGCCAATGCAGTATTTTTGAAACCAAAGTTTGGTTTTATTTCTAATTTGTTTACTGTAAACTCAAATTGTAACTTTTTTTTATCTCTTTTCAGCCGCATTTTGTGGATCTTGGAAAGATGCCTGTGGAAAGAATGCGCATGAGACCTTGGTTAGAAGAACAAATTAATGGTGATAATATTCCAGGACTCAAGTGGTTAAATAAGGTAAATAACGTTTTGCCTTTTAATAATGATTATATGCAAGTTATAACATGCTTCTAGCACAGCATGTCATTGGACTGTAGGGGTGCTGGCTGTTCCAGCCAATCCAGTGGCTCGCGGTGCAGGAAGGCTTTGACACCATTGGATGGTCCTGTTATCCAAAGGACTCCAAGCACAGAAAACCTGCACTGAGGTTCTGGGCAGGACTAAGCCCCTGCATTTGGATGGCTGAATCAGCCCTTTGAGCCCCCTTCCACAGGAGGGGTGGGAGCTCACAACAGTGCGACCATTCAGATAATATTGAGCACTCCCTTTGTAGAGTGTCCCTTTTTTAAATATTGGAATTCTTTTAAGGAAGGAGATTTTCATACTGTTGAAAATGACAACATGTACTTGTAACAGACTCTTCTTGCTTCTGATTAATTTCCAGTACATTCTTTAGTAATGCAAACCTGATGAAGGTTTATAAAACTCTTATTTTAATGGGACACACTCAGCTAAAAATAGGGGGCAAAAGAAAACCGAAGAGCTGTATTATTACTCCTTGCTTTACCCCCCCCCCCTCTGAGTTTTTAGAAGATTTGTGCCATGCGCTCCAATCTCTGCCTAGAGACTCTAATTATTGCATTCAAAGCATTCTGGGAATTGTAGGCAATAAACATCGGGGGGGGGCACAGAGTTTGAGATCCCTGACTTTTCAGCTGCCGATGGTTGTCAATCTAAAATCCTTAACACCCAAAGGGCTTAGCCCAGGGAAAATGCAACGGAAAACAAAGTGCATTTGTAAAGGACCGAGCTATAAATTATATAATACGCAACAAGAATAATACAGAATATAAAAGAAACACACTGATAAAAATAGGTGCAGATATGATGATGAAAGAACCAGCTGTATAATCGCATATATATGGAAGGAATATCTCAAAAATGAACACTGGAATCGAGAATTTTGTATATAGAGGCAAGTACCTAACCTGTATCCTCCCTGTTACCTCAGCAATTCGAGCGGTCTACTTAACCCACCCCTGATGGCCGACGCCTGCCCATCGTGAAGGGCTTAACGCCAGCGAGGTGTACAGGTACGCCTCTCTGACGGGTGCCGCTGATTTTGGCCCGCCTCACAGCCGACGTGTGTCATTGGGGCTGCAGGGGGACGACCTGAGTTCAACTGCGCGCCGGCTGCGGGTAGGGGCCGAGGCGGCACATTGGGGCCTACATGTACTCCCTGCTTCAAAGCCCTCCCGCCACGAGGACGTCATAGGACGTCCAGCGGCGTCAAGGAGTTAACCAGTAACTGATTATGGGGACAGAGAAAGGATACCCCAGATAATCAACCTGCTCCATCATAACCTAAACGTATTTCCAAGATGGCCATAAATGACCTGCTGCTAAAATAAGGTGAGTAGTTACGCATTGGGCATCAATGCCTTCTCTTGTATCGTGCAAGTGTTTTGCACTCCCTTGTTTGAAAATCCACAAAAACAAATCAGGAAGTTAGTTTTTTTTTTTTCTTCTTGCCATATTTGCAAATGTAATTTGACTTCCTTCAGAATAGAGAAATATCTGTTGTGTAACATTATATGCACTTTGATACAATGAGCAAGTCAGGTTGTGATAGTGAAGGCATATTTCCTGCATTTATTTAAATAAGCATCAAAGATTTCCTTCCGTCTGTGTCACAGTCTGTCTATATCAAGGCTTGGCCAGGTGACCACTTGCTTCAGGAATTTTATCTCTGCCTCTTAAAATTTTTGATTAGAATTCAGTGTAGCATAGAGCCGAATCTTAAATAGTGGCATTTTCTCGATTTATTTTGACAGACTTTATAAAGTATTTTACCAGGAGGGATACATTGAGATTTCTCTCGTTTTCAAGTATGTCCTGGGTTCAAGAACATTGAATATGTTACTTTGTATTTCTGTAACGACTGTAATAAAATGCAAACTATAAACCCCCCCCCCCACCACAAATATACAGATTAATACCCACTATATATTGGGTGCGTAAAACACAAGCTCCTCTTGTAGGTGTTTGTCATGTGTAGACCCTGCCATTTACCCTGCAGCTGCTGGGTTCTAGATCTTCAGGTTCACCTTCAAGTTTATATTCCATCAGTGATGGATATTGCATTGGTCATAAACATCAATTCAATATCTCAACCCTTGATAGGGTATCAAAGGTTTTACATCCCCTAGTGGTGCACCGAAATTGAAATTTCCGGCCGATCCGAAACTAAAAATTTGGGATCGGTAGGGCTGAAAATCAGTCATGAGAAACTGGCCCGGCAAAGCCTGGGGCTCGTCTGAGCCTGGAGACCGGCCGAGCAGCCTCTTTAAAATCATTTCAGTCCCACAGAGGACTCCTCAAGATACCAGACATATGAACAGGATCACTTAAATAAACAAATGCGAATGGGAACGAGGTTGTGCAGTCACAAGGCTCAACCCAGTGTCATGGGACCAGAGCTGATGATGTGAAAGAGCAAAATACCAAGCATAAAATAAACTGCGATAAATCTGAAAATCTAAATGCCCAAAACCGATAAAAAATATCCACTAGTAACAAAACCGTTAAAAATCCTAGAAACAGATCAGCGAGATGGAACATATACCATGGTGTAGAAAACTGAAAAGAAAGCAGATAGAAAAGTTATACATCATAAAAATAAACTTAGTCAGAAAAGTCCAAAGATACCGATGCAGAGCACAAGTCGAATATACAGTATAATGCGGCCTGAAAGTTGGTGTGACACAAAGGGAATGATGTAGAGAGCACCCAGGCTGCAGAGAGTGCGCAGAAACTACCGAGCGTGGCATGGTAAAGCCCTGGAGAGAGTGAGCAGCTGCAGGGGGGCGCAAGGTAACCATCGCTCAGCCAAGGTATACCATCATATCAACTGGGAAATGAATGCAGAGGTGGCCGTGAAAACACTGAAGATGTGTAAAGAAAGGACAGAAGTGAGACAGGAACTCAAACACTGTAAGTCTGTAAGGTTGGGGGGTTTTCGGTGGAGGCGCTGATTTATAGATATACAGTTGTGTTCAAAATTATTCAACCCCCACTGAAATTGAGTGTTTTGGCCAGTTTGACATTGATTTTGATCATTCAGTCACCCTGCTTACAATTAAATCAAAGAGGCACGTGTAGGTCAGACAAATATAACATAACATTTATAATGAAATAACCACAAATGTCTTTTCTGTGCTCACATCATTATCAGTTTTATTCAACCCCAAGTGACATTCAATCTTAGTACTTAGTACAACATCCTTTTACAGTTATAACAGCTTTTAAACGTGAAGCATAGCTTGACACAAGTGTCTTGCAGCGATCTAAGGGTATCTTCGCCCATTCGTCATGGGCAAAAGCCTCCAGTTCAGTCACATTCTTAGGCTTGCGCACTGCAACTGCTTTCTTTAAGTCCCACCAGAGGTTCTCAATCGGATTTAAGTCAGGTGACTGCGATGGCCACTCCAAAATGTTCCAGCCTTTAATCTGCACCATGCTCTAGTGGACTTGGAGGTATGCTTGGGATCATTGTCCTGTTGAAAGGTCCAACGTCTCCCAAGCCTCAGGTTTGTGACGGACTGCATCACATTGTCATCCAATATCTCCTGGTACTGAAGAGAATTCATGGTACCTTGCACACGCTGAAGCTTCCCTGTACCTGCAGAAGCAAAACAGCCCCAAAGCATGATTGACCCCCCGCCATGCTTCACAGTAGGCAAGGTGTTCTTTTCTTCATAGGCCTTGTTCTTCCTCCTCCAAACATAGCGTTGATCCATGGGCCCAAACAGTTCTAATTTTGTTTCATCAGTCCACAGAACACTATCCCAAAACTTCTGTGGTTTGTCCACATGACTTTTGGCATACTGCAGTCGACTCTTCTTATTCTTTGGAGACAGCAAGGGGGTGCGCCTGGGAGTTCTGGCATGGAGGCCTTCATTACGCAGTGTGCGCCGTATTGTCTGAGCTGAAACTTCAGTACCCACATCTGACCAATCTTTTCTCAGTTCCTCAGCAGTCAGACGGGGACTTTTCTCCACTCTACGCTTCAGGTAGCGCACAGCAGTCGAAGTCCGCATCTTCTTTCTGCCACGACCAGGTAGCGTTTCAACAGTGCCCTTTGCCTTGAATTTGCGAATGATGCTTCCTATGGTCTCTCTTGGTATGTTTAACATCTTTGCAATCTTCTTATAGCCATTGCCCTTCCTGTGAAGAGTAATCACCTCTTCTCTGTCTTCCTGGACCATTTTCTTGACTTCACCATGTTTGTAACCACACCAGTAAATGTCTAGAAGGAGCTGAGTATCACAGTCATTTTAAAGCTGCCTAATTGGTGCTTATTATGCTTTATTGCTGCTCCGTGACATCCACAGGTGTTTCATATACCTGATTGAAAACACTTGAATAAACCTCTGTTCTTCAGAGTGGTAGTCTTTAAGGGGTTGAATAATTGTGTCAATGAAGAATTCACAAAAGAAACATTTACTACTGTATTACAAAACCAATTGATGTCATTTTAGTTGCATATGGTTCTTTAAAAAGTCCTTGTAGGATTTCATTCTGAATACAATTACAAATGTACACTAAATTCCCTAAAACCCTTTACATCATTGGGGGTTGAATAATTTTCAACCCAACTGTAAGTTTTGGGTTTGCAGCCTACGAGGTGTTGCACATAATCTCAACAAAATGTGCAAATGTAATAGAGAAAACAGTAGATGGTCCTGGTGGTGCAGTGGTGTACTATAAATCGTATAAACCCTAGCCTGATATTAGGCCCTACAGGTGCTCGTACTAGAGTCTAAGATCTAAAAATGTCGCCAGCAACCTTCAGGTCCCGAGAGACGTACAATTAAAAATGAGAAGTGCAAATTACAAATTACAATTGATACATAAATGCAGTAGCAAAGCCGAAAGACATGCAAGGATTATGTATAACAATAAAGTGCATGTGCTTATGAAACCATTCTTAAGTAAAGTGCATACACAGGTGGTGCGCTAAAAGCGCAAATCGCTGATAGTTCTTTGGAGGGTTGTACAGTCAATAAGTCCTAAGCCACAGTAAATTGCACATGCAAAAGTGCAAATAACATGAAAAAGAACCGGAAAAGTTTGTGGCCACTAGTGGTTGCACAGCGTATGAGCCGTGTTGTAGAGATAAACGGTCCACAGCTGTGTAAAAGCCCCCATACACCACACTGCTAGAGGAAGGCACAGGTTAAGTGCCGAAACGCGTTCAGTGTAATTTCCCCCCCCCCCCGACTTATTTTATGTAATGCTAATAAACCCTTTGAAGGTTTAATTCTTGGGTCTCAGCTTTTTAATTTTATTTAGATTTTTTTATTCATTTAAGACCATCTAGACTGTGGAAGCTGCTCCACAAGAGCCACGTCTAGTTTATTTCCCTGGTCTTTCCCCCCTCTTTCCTCCCTAAATTTTTCTGGAGGTGGAGTACCAGCATAGAAGAAGGAAAGAAACAGACGTTCCAGGCGAGAGAGGTGAGGTACACACCGATTTAAATGATACCATATGCTTACAAGCCGAGCCTGAGAAAAGCGAGGCTCCACCATTGGTGAGTGAGATTGATCAGCTTTTTAACTTGCTGCCACTTTTACCGAATGTGTTACGGTATGGGAGCACTGTCTATCTGCTTGTATTTCATCTGAGGCCAACCGTAGGACAAAGAAGGGATACGCCACCCTATACCTGGTGTGAGGCGCTTCAACCCAGAGCCAGGGACACACTAGGCTCTGTAATCCGTGAGTGAGATTCTTGTTCTATCCTCACCATAAATACCTGAAGCAGTCTGCACTATTATTATTTTTTTCTTCTCTCTCCCCTTATATAAACCACCCATTGAGGAGAGAAGCTGTGGCAGTGGACCGTTTATCTCTACAACACGGCTCATACGCTGTGCAACCACTAGTGGCCACAAAATTTTCCGGTTCTTTTTCATGTTATTTGCACTTTTGCACGTGCACTTTACTGTGGCTTAGGACTTATTGACTGTACAACCCTCCAAAGAACTATCAGCGATTTGCGCTTTTAGCGCACCACCTGTGTATGCACTTTACTTAAGAATGGTTTCATAAGCACATGCACTTTATTGTTATACATAATCCTTGCATGTCTCTCGGCTTTGCTACTGCATTTATGTATCAATTGTAATTTGCACTTCTCATTTTTAATTGTACGTCTCTCGGGACCTGAAGGTTCCTGGCGACATTTTTAGATCTTAGATTCTAGTATGAGCACCTGTAGGGCCTAATATCAGGCTAGGGTTTATACGATTTATAGTACACCACTGCGCCACCAGGACCATCTACTGTTTTCACTGTAAGTCTGTAACCTGCCCAATAACTATAAAGCTGCAACACTGTGCCTGCTGCTTCAACAGAATATGTACCTTTATTTCCTCTTCTCTTTATGAATTCTTCCTGAATGGAGGGGCGCGTGAGATAACCAACCCAAAAATATATAAAATCTTAGGCGACCCAGGGGAAAGTGGGGTGTCTATAAAAAGCCTAGATATAAAACCGGAAACGTACTGCTATTCTGTGGGACTTAACCGTCGATGATTTTTGGACTACCACAATAAAAAAAGAAGATTGTTAAAAGACTCCAGGAGTGCACGCCTTTTGATGTGTTGTATGGAGCAATTAGAAGTGAATATCCTGGCTGCGGATCCCCTGGTGAATTTTGGAATATTACTGCTTGCCTAGCTGAACAAGTTTACTCAGCACTGGATTACCAACAATCTGCTGCTGGTCTTCCATGATGGAGGACTTTCTTACGAAGGCTGGGGGCATATGTTGAACATGCGGAAACCCTGCAATATACTGATGAACCCGCTTATGGTATTCTATGGCCACAGTCTGATTCTGATCTCCCAAAGCACCACGGACGTTAACCGGGTACTCCATGATCTTGAGAAATTGAAGCAAAAAGCTATTGACCTTGAATTGCATGCAATTTATCTTTTCTGACTACTACAGAATGAAAAAATATTCCTAGAGGTCTCCACAGAAAGAACCAACCGACTATTGGCAGGAATGACCCTGATGTCTAGAGAAAATGGGTTCCATTCTCAATCTCAACAAATGTTCACTGGATCTTCTGTTGTTGGTCATTGAGGAAGTTGGACGTGAATCTGCAAACCAAGAGGATATACTAAGGGCGCTACATCTGGTGAGTCGGCTTCTGACAGCGATTTTCCAGCTACACCAAGGCTCTCAGCCAGACAATGGCAGTACCTCTTCCCCCAAGGTTAACTTTTTGGACCCAGGCCTGGGAATGATTTGGGAACACTAGGAGGAGGCACAGAGGGCGCAGTAGGCGGAAGACCAGGAGGAGGCACAGAGGGGTAGGATGAGGACTATGAGGGCGCCCCCCCAAACAGGCGAGTCTGATCCTGATTTTATAATATCTCCAGCAGACTTGAATGCCGATGAGACGAGCATGCTTTCCAAAACTATGTCGTTGTGCTCTCAAACTGTTTTAATCCATTCCATTGGGAGATAGAACACTAAATTTTGTAGAAGCCTGCGGTTGCATGAATTTTTTTAAATACTCGCCTGAGACGCCCAGTAATACAGAATCGAAACTCAAAAATCATTTTGACCCTCCCAATACAACTGCGGCTTTCAAAATGTTCCAATTAGGCTTAAAACACGATGCTGCTCCACTGTGGGGAAAAAAACCACCTATGCAGAGACGTGCTAACCTCACTAACAAAGACCGCCTGGCTTTGAACCGGTTAGTAGAAGACCCTCAGATCACCATCCATCCTGCTGATAAGGGTGGTGGGATTGTTGTCATGAACTACAATGATTATAAAGTGGAATTTCTCACCCAACTGGTGGCCTGTACTACGTATGTAAAATCCTCAACAGATCCGGGTAAAGGATTTGGTAGGACTTCTAACTGAAGCATTTGAGGATGACATTATTTCTCAACGTCTATTTGATTATCTGTAGGGGTCTGACCCAAGATGCCCTATAATTTATACATTAATCAAAATACATAGAAGTCTTTAGCATCCACCTGGAAGACCTATTGTTTCTGTCAAAGGAGGCGCACTTGAACTTTTTGGGATCTGGCTTGATGGAATATTTAAAGAACCGATAATGGTATTGCCCACCTGTGTGAAGGACACAGCTAATGCGATAAGTAAGATCTCTGCGCTTGATGGATCGACTGCAGATACCTGGCTGGTGACATTGGATGTTCACAGTCTCTACAGCTATACCCTATGATGAAGGCATCAGGTCTATGGAGCAGATCCTCAAGTCAACTGACAAGACGGTGAGTTACCCTTTTGACTTTATTTTACAAGTGTTGAAACTCACCTTGAACGATTTCTGCTTTGAGAAAGACTATTATGTCCAGGTCTCTGGGACATTCATGGGAGCTGCCATGGCACCAATGTATGCCAATGCCTTTATGGACTTATGAACAGAGGCATGTTACTCCACGTTACGCACTGGTTTGCGGTTGTACATGTGCTACATTGGCGATTTTTTTTTTTTTTTTTTGATTTTTTTATTTGTGTGTGATGGTAGCCGAGAAGATCTGGAGGCCCTTATGGTGAGCCTCATTTTAATATCTGCACTATTCCTTTTCTCCCCTAAATGCAATAAATTATCGGTAAACTTCCTGATCTTTGCATCTGCAAGGATAGCAGCAGATTGACTTACAGACTTTGCCGCAAACCCACTGAACGCAACACTTTACTACATGCGGATAGTTTCCATCCTCAAAGATTGATCCAGTCACTGCCCATCTCACAATTTAGGAGAGGCCTGCGTAACAACTGGGAGTAACTGAGGATCAGATACAAGAAATGTGGGCAAGATTCCTTGAGGGGGGGGGGGTACACAGGTGTGTGCCTTGAGGCAGCATTAAAAACCGCCGGGCTGAAACTGTTGAACACCCTAGGGAAGAATGAGGGACAACGTGCCGGTCTTGTCTTTCCTGTCACATAGAACACCAGCTATTACGCGGGCCACTAAAATAAATTGGGAGGTATTGCAGAAAGACAGCAGCCTCTCCCCAACCTTCCAACACCCCCCTCCCCTTTGCTTCAAGAGAGGACGTAACGTTAGAGATCTGGTGGTCCACACAGACCAGTATGTATATTTTCACCCTAAGAAGGTTGACCATCCAGGCTATTTCCGTAATCCCAGCTGTGTAACCTGCAGCCTTATGATCCCTGGCAAAGTGTTCTGTCCAGTGTGTGGATGATAGAAATAGTGTATCAAACACCGTATTACCTACCCACATGAGTAGTGGTGCATCGCATTCAGTGCCCATGTGGACTCTATGTGGGTAAAACCATCAATGATCTCCGTGAACGGATGAGTAATCACAAGTCTGCAATCCGGGCTGACCAGGCTAATGGCAGTAATACTCAAACTGTAGCAAGACCTTTCAGGGATGCTGGGCATACACTTCCAAGCCTCAGGGTTATGGGCATCGACCATATATCCCCTCTATGGCAAGGAGGTGACCGGGCCAAGGAACTCCTTTGCAGAGAGACTTTTTGGTTTTATACATTGGACACCATTGCCCCTCGGGGTCTGAATGAAGTGAATGCCTTACATTGTTCTTTACCTACAAGATGAAGAACCGTTGCTACTGCTTATGGCTTGTGTACTTACTACTTGAACTTTTTACCTAAGCCGCGCTACCAGAGTTTCTTCTCACTGTACTTCAGTATGTTGCATTATACATGCTCCAGGTCATGCACTTGTATTCTATGTGCTTGGGATTCAGCATGTTGGGGGACTGTGCTGGATGTTAGGCTATGTGCCAATGGCACTTTATATTCATTTAATTTCTTTTCGTGTATTTGTGTGCACACTTCGGCAGCTCACCTTGCAGTATATCTAGGCTTTTTATAGACCCCCCACTTTCCCCTGCATATTTTTGGGTTGGTTATCTCACGCGCCCCTCCATTCAGGAAGAATTCGTAAAGCGCAGAGAAAATAAAGGTACATATTCTGTTGAAGCAGCAGGCACAGTGTCACAGCTTTATAGTTATTAGGTATATAGTTATAGGTTACAGACTTACAGTGTTTGAGTTCCTGTCTCACTTCTGTCCTTTCTTTACACATCTTCAGTGTTTTCACGGCCACCTCTGCATTCATTTCCCAGTTGATACGATGGTATACCTCGGATGAGTGATGGTTACCTTGCGCCCCCCTGCAGCTGCTCACTCTCTCCAGGGCTTTACCATGCCACGCTCGGTAGTTTCTGCGCACTCTCTGCAGCCTGGGTGCTCTCTACATCATTCCCTTTGTGTTACACCAACTTTCAGGCCGCATTATACTGTATATTCGACTTGTGCTCTGCATCGGTGTTGAGCACCTTTTGACTTTTCTCATTATGCCAGCATATTTTAACCCCCGATTTAAGTTTTTTTTGCTGCGGTCACATGAGCGCACTTTTCGCGTCCGTCTGACTGCACTGTTTGCTGTCCATTGCAGCTTTTCAAAGGAGTTAATAGAGAACACACAAGGCAAGTGCGCACGTTTTCATGCACAGGCAACGCATGTTGCAACAGACACCAAAATAGCATTGACGTGAAAAAGCTACAACGAACGTAGAAAAACCCCTGCATACAGCTGTTTTTTTTTTTTTCTTTTTATCAATGGCCGTCATAACTGATTCAATGTAACCACAATCTCATTGATTTATAAAGTGCATCTGTTTCCACGGACGCACTGTGCGCACTCGTGTGACCGCAGGCTTTTTTGTATAACTTTTCTGTCCTTTTCCGTTTTCTACACCATGGTATATGTTCCATCTCGCTGATCTGTTTTAACCGTTTTGTTACTAGCAGATATTTTTTCTGTTTTGGCCATTTAGATTTTCAGATGTATGTTTATATATTTTATGCTTGGTATTTTTTCACATCACCAGCTCTGGTCACATGACATTGGATTGAGCCATGTGACTGCACAACCTCGTTCGCATTTGTGTATTTAAGTGATCCTGTTCATATGTCTGGTATCTTGGAAAAAGTCCTCTGTGGGACTGAAAAGTCTTTTTTTTTTGTACTGCCACAATAAAAAAACCACATTGTCTAAAGACTCCAGGGGTGCACGCCTTTTGAGTTGTATGCCCTCGGCAGCAGTCTGCACCAATTAGGTGTGTGTGTGTCAATAAATAGGGAGTGATTCCCTATCAAATAAGGGCAACTTCCCTGGGGCTTATGTAAAGACGCTTTTTCAAGCTAATTGTTCTTTTGGACTTCATCCTCCAGCCAATCCCACAAGAAATGGATAATTACAATAAATATACCTTTTTTTTAGATTAAATTCTGATTTATGTACAAAAAATTTCATGTTGTCCGAAGTGTCTCTTTTTAATTTTATTTTTTATTAACTAGCATCGCAGTGCCTGGATTTATTTATACTTTTTGTTATATGAAGCTACATTAGTGCAGTGTTGGGGGATTGTGACTGTGAGCATCTGGTGGAGTGATCTGAGCATTTGGTCTTCCTAGTTCCTACCATGGGAAGGTGATGAAGACGGGTCACGGAGCACAGAATTTCCCCCATTCTTTTGAAAGCTGTGCGCCTGACAGATTGGTTAGCCCAGCTGAGTTTGAAAAAGTGAAAACCACTTTGACAAAATAGGATCTATTGTTACTATATATATATATATATATTATATATATGTAATATTTAGAATTAATCTCAGCAATAACATATTGTATTTCCTGCTGGAGATCATATTCTCCCAACAAAATTCCTAAATATATCGAGGCAATAACAGTACTGGCAACACTATAGTCAGGAAAATCCGCAGAGATTGTGTGTGGCGATTGCTTCACATTCAGCACATTGAGCCAAAATGTATTCTCCCCCCCCCCCCATAATAAATTGTGTTCATACGATGACTGGTTTCATAAACTTACAAGGTATGCATTGATCGTGTTCATGGCTGGTTGTTTTGACGCGAGCAGATGCTATAGTAACGTCTAGCAGCATTACATTTCCTTATTTAGAAAGTGAAAGCCTTTTTCTGGTGGGAACAGCTGACATTGATACAAATGTTCTTTTTTTTTTTCCCCTTGAATTAAAGGAAAAGAAGATTTTTCAGATTCCTTGGATGCATGCAGCTCGGCACGGTTGGGATGTTGAAAAAGATGCCCCGTTATTTAGGAATTGGGCCATTCATACAGGTAGGAATGTCTCTTGTCGCAATCTGGGCACTCAAAATCCTTTTTTTTTCTCTTTAGTACAAATTTAAGAGACCCAGAATAAGAACATATGAAGGTTGTCAGCATTTAATGACCAATGTTGTACGTGTGTTTATTTTTCTTTTGTTCGTTTGGTCCCTGGTGACCATATGTTACAAGAGAATGTATGTATGTATGGGACCAGGAGCTCAAAAGAACATTTAGGAAGTGGATTCTAAATAATAATTCTAGAAGTCTATACTGTTCTTGGTCCCAAAGAGATGTCTTGCTTCCCATTCTATGATGAATTTGAACTGTCTGACACCTAAACCTATACACACAGAAACACATATATGATTATACGCACATTCTTCTTGATGTATGCATGTTATTCATTTATGCAACATCCAATGTTTCACGTACGGATATAGATGCCGTGTATATATATATAATTAGTATTTTTATTTTTTTACCCTAAGGCAAATATCAACCTGAAATCGACAAGCCAGACCCCAAGACATGGAAGGCGAACTTTCGATGTGCGATGAACTCTTTGCCAGACATTGAAGAAGTTAAAGATAAAAGCATGAAGAAGGGAAACAACGCTTTCCGGGTTTACAGAATGATACCCATGGCAGAAAGACCTTCTAAACGGGGTATTTTATATATTCTTTACTTTCTGTTTATTCCTTCCCTCCTTTAAACGAAAAATACTTTATCAATGGCCCAGAGTTTGTGTAAAACCATTAGGAAGACTATCGTCACCTACACATCATGCTACTAGAATGTTGTCCATTCTGTTACAACCCTGAAGCTCCTAGTAGAAGGTCTGGATCTGGTTCCATTCTGTTCCAAAGATCCACTTGAATTCCACGAAGGAGACACGTGGATGAGGACGGTGTTATTTTTACTTAATTTTTTTCTCCCATCCTGTAATCATGGCAAGGAAAAAAGACAAGATACAAATGTTACAGGAGATGCCTAGATGCCGTATAGTAAAGAGAGATTCCATAAGATTGTCAGGTCGGCTTGAATGCGGAGTAAGGTATGAGTGCACCAATGTTTGGATAGATTATTATTCATGTGTGTTTAATACAAAATTTTAAATGGGGCACAGTTTGCCATTTATGAGAGCGGTTAAGAGGACTACATGTGATTTGACGTCCTGTTTCCTTGTGCAGCAGCGCAACGTTTTTATACAAATTATATCTAAAGATAAGCATTATTAATATTGATAGTGTTAAATGAAAACGAATCAAGATAAACGATAAACTAGATGAGCACTCCTGACGAGCCGTTACCGGCGAAACGCGTGTCGGGTGCGTTCTGTTGAGACGGGGACAATTTATGGAAATCTTTTACTGACCAATCCAGCTTATGATGCAGTACCCGTTTTAAGGGTGTTTTGATGTGGGTGTGGGCCTTGAGCGCCGCTTGAATTTTCATTGATTCCCTCGCCGGACTGCAATACTAAGTGGTATTTTGGCATATTCTATACAAGGTTTGACCCAGATATCGGGGTCCTTTTGTTATAATGCAGCTAATGTCTCTCAACAGTTTTTCTTGTCCTTCACTCTCCTGCATTACTATATACTTAAGTAATGCTCTATTGAAACATTGGTTTCTAGCTAACAACACAATCTGGCAAATCTGGTGTAATTTAGCCTATTGAGATATATTCAGATAGAAAGTGAAGGATCACATTTTTGTGATTTTGGTTTTTAATTTGGTTGCGTGGTTTTACCACCGTGGTGTGTTCATATGTTTTGTCCTTTTGGGGTTTTATTATCGTCACAATAAAAGTTATTTTTTAACTACAGGCTGACACTCTGTTTCTCTTTGAAATTCAAGGAGTTTCTTTTGCATAAACTAGATGAGTGTTTAATGGAATATTCTCGTTTGTAGCAATGAAGAGGTGTAACTTCTATAGTTGACGGTATGTACGGTGGTGTAGTAATATGTGTGTGCTGTTGCGTTTTTTTCACAGTGAGACTCTTTGTGACATACCTTTTTCATTTTTGGGATCCATGTGGAGAGGGCGTGGATGCCTTTTCTCAAATGCTATATGAAGGCACAGCAATCCTTTTGTGAGTACTTAGCCCTCATATCTATCAACAATCAAATCATGGCTCATGATGAAAATAGAGCACTAAAGGAAAATAAACTGACTCTGGAAGAACCTGGTGACCTCCAATTATCTTAACTCCTTCACTACCACAAACATGTATATGCATTTCTGCATTAAAATTGCCAGTGAAGAACTGAAATTCTCATTTAGACCTCACTCCTGTCACCCTGTAAGACTGCAAAGGAGCTGGAAGAATTAACCATGACCCTCAGAATAACCTTAAATTGTAATAAACTTTACCGCTGTCGGTACAAGAGCCAGGGAGGAGGGCAAGCTCTGGGGTCACTCACTGCTGTACAGGGATAAGAATCAGGGGGGATAGAATTGCTGAAAATCTTTGCAGTACAGATACACGGTGATTCTGTAATTTCCATATGCAAGTATTCTGCTCCCCAACATCATATTTTATTGTGTAATGCTGCATTGCTAATAATCTAATTTTCATGAAAATTAAAAGTGCACCAAATCACAATGTAGAATGTGTCCTCCTATCTCAGAATAACAATCCATGTACCGAATTGCTGTTAAACCGTTCTCCACACATCCCATGTTTCAAATAAATGTTATATATTTTTTTTTCTGCAACAAAAAGCACTTGATTATGAAAGGTGAACTTTCATGAATAGACAAAATTAAGACAGTGACGGCTGACAGAAACCGTAAGCAAGAGATCCGGCCTCATGCCCGCGCTCGCTTTCGTTTCTCGGGTTTATAATTATATTTGTGTGTATCCTGTGTAATATTTCCATATATTTAACAAAGCAGGTGGTAAAACAGGTGATCTGTACTTTTTAATAGTAAAGCTGGGAGCTATTTTGTTACTCAACGCATTCCTGCATTCAAGGAGCAAAAAATATTATACTGCAACAAAGGCATTTTTTACCTAAAAACTGCTGTTTCTACATTTTACACGTGTGTGTGTGTGTGTGTGTGTGTGTGTGACGTTTTTGTGGGGTTGTTTTGTTTTTTTTTTAAACTCGTTCTGCTGGTTTTTCATGGAGGCTTTTAATCACAAATCTATGGATTACTTGTGGCAAATTTACAAAATCACTTGGGAATCCTCCGTGATTGAGAGGAAGCATTTAGGAGATGGGTAACTAAATTAACTGATTTACTATTATTTTCTACAACATGACTGTTAAAGCAGTCTGTGTTGCGGTCGCTACATCTTCTGGCATGATACACATTGAAGGTATATTTTTGAACAGCACGGTCCCACACTTTCATGTTAAAAGCTCCCAGTCTATTCCAGCTGCATTTGCAGCAGGTTACTTTACATTTGCAAATGTAGGGGAAGTGAGAGATTAAAGAATCTCTGGTTATTTGTAGGTGTGGATTTTTTTTTCTTTCTCTCTCACGAAAATAACCCCCTCACCAAACATGGGACACTATCATGTGCCCTAAGCAAAAACGGGGATGCTAAGGGGAAAAATTTGTGCTCGCAAATTTCCCCTTAGCATCCCTGTTTTACAAGTAGATTATGAGGCAGGCGCTGAATCCAGCAGCCTGCCCCGTAATGGCCGTTAGCGCTGGCACGAGCATCCTAGAAGCTAACGCACCATTGCGAGTATCCCCTCATGGAGTCCATAGGATTCCATGGAGGCTTCTGCTGCAGGGTCACATGACTGGCAGGATCTTGCCTCTCGTGAGATCCTGGAGGTCGGCAGAGGGAGACTGGGGACCCCCCCCCCCCCAGTCTCCCTCTGCTCCCGGCAGCCAGAAGCAGCAGATCAGGCCGCCATTCTCGCTGTGGGATGGGAGGTGAGAATCTGATTTTTTTATTTTTTTTGTGGGGGAGGGGGGTCCAAGGTCCCTGCTACTGTTTCTGTAGAAGTGGAATCCCTTTTACTGCAGCATAGAGCTGTAACTAAGGCTAATTTCTGTTTGCTTACTTTTTGCGCTCCCCATGTTAAGCATAAGGAGAGTGAAGTACAGTAAGTTTGTGTTAAACAGCGCTAATACCGATGCGCTGACGGATTTTTCTTTTTAACATGTTGGCGTTACAGCCAGATCACCTCCCGATCGCTAACACTTACATATGTGAACGCTAGCGCTAAGGAGATGATAGAGCCCATGGTGTGTAAATGATTGTGCAAACTTCATTAAACAGATACTTTTGTTTTTTAAATTGGATGGGAGAGGATGGGGTAACCCTTTAACCACTTGGCTGCTAAGGACGCACAATTTTCTTGTCATAATTGACATATTATGACATATAATAAGAAAATTGTTGATCCTGATGTCAATGATGACAGGAAATCTGCTGTTAGCTTGCAACAACAGTAATTTAGTTGAGCCTGTATGGCTGGCAATTACTGATTTTATTTGTGGTGGTGACTATTGAGGGGGTGACTTGTACCTCAGCGAGAAAAATGTAAACTATCTAGCAATTCATTATTACCTGGCATATACACGCTAGTTGTTGATCCGTAAGTGTGATGTGTACAATCAATTGGTTGCTGGTTCTTTTGGTCACCCACATATATAACATAAATTGGAGAGGTACCCACTAACGGCACCAAATTGTCATGTGTCCTGTACATATGTGATTAGTCAGTTGTGGATCACGTATGTCCTGGTATTGGACTATTAAGGAACTATTACCCCTATTGACAAACCACATGTATCTTGGATAATTGTTAATGTGCAAATTGTACATTTTAATAATAAAGGTTAATTTTTATTAGCATTACATTCACAAGGGACACATTCTTCTCAAATACGAGGAGGAATTCTTTATTTATGCTTTTGTTCTTTCCCTGCGGTATCACTCTGTGGCTAGCTGGGCTGATCCATACCACCGTTCTTATGATTGATGTTTTAAATACCTAGTCCAATTTGCTCGTTTCCTAAGTAAATATAAAAAGGAAAATATTCCAATAAAAGCACACGCAGTTCAAAGATCTTTACTGCTACCCTTGGCAGTGCTGTGTGCTTTGCTGGTTAACGTGTAAGCCGGCCTGCGGGGAAACTTGTTGTTGTATTCACTCACAAGGTGTGTTCCATCTCTGTGTGTCCATTTCTCCGCTCAAACCTTCCAAGTATTCATTACTTGTAGTTGGTGGTCAGGCTCAACAAAAATAAGTGTAGGAACTCCTCACGACGTGTGTAAACTCAACAAAAAAGACAATGTCCATATTTCAGGATGCTGAATCTTCTATTTTTGTAAAATGCAAATAAATTCTGCAGATCTTGATTGTAAAGGACTTAGACGGCATACTCGATACTTGCTTAATGGACCACAATCAATTCATGCATATACACCACATAATGGTTTACAGATGGCAGGCAATTAAGGCCAACGTTAAAATTACTTGGGACACCAAAGAGACCTTTGTATTGTCTCGACACCAAAAGAAATGTCTGGGGTTCTTGTTATCTGCGTGACCGTGCCATAGGCATGAGGACTGCAGATGTGGCCAGATCTGTAATGTGCGACAACGAAGACTGCGCTACCGGGAGACCGGAAGGACCGCTGGTTGTCCACGGAGGAGCAGACCACATGTGGCAACACCAGCACAGTATCAGTACATCAGCGTATCACACCTGCGGGACAGGTACGGGATGACAACAACTGCCCAAGTTAGCCCAGAAACACACAATATCTCAGTGCTCAGACTATCTGCGATAGGCCGAGAGAGGCTGGACTGAGTGCTCGGGGGCCACCCCATATACTGGCATTTGCTAATCTATGGACCCCATGGTGCAGAAGACTGGGAGATCCTCCGGATGCAGAATGGGAACTGATGATTCCCAGTTGCCTGCCGGCCCTGTGAGATCATGTACAACCGATGTCATGGAGAGCTCTTTATGGTCTCAGTGGAGTCCTAACATCAGGCGACGCTACCGGTATATCGGGAATTGGGCCGCTACTAGTACTCGTAATAAGGAACCAGTAATGGATGACGGCTTTGACTTGCGTCAATCTTGTCCTTTAAAAGCTTCCTGTTGCCAGAATAGTGCCCGAACGTGATTTATAATCTACGCGCCGAATGAAGTGAAACTGCAGTATTACCCGTACAATAGGTGTAGTATGAACTCAATCATTACAAAAAAAATCTCTTCTATTAAATAGAGACATCAGGAAACTTTAATTTGTGAATGAACGATTTTCTACGCAGCTGGGTTTAAATGTTGGTGTGTTCCTGTCTGTCCTTTTTATGTTTGTGCGGCAAAGAACCGGCTCTCCCTATCGTGTCTGTACAACAGTTACTGGTGTGCTTATCAATTGAAGTTCTATCAATGGGGCTAATGTAGCTTTTTCTTTCAGTTTGTAAACATAAGATGAACCATAATCTTTCCCCTCCACGCCGTCTGTGTTCTGGCTGGTGATGTGGATTATGAAAGCCTGGAAATATTGTGTAATACTTGCTACGGGAAGTTGTTAGACAGACAAACACACACACACACACACACTCTCTCACACACACAACTGACGTGAATGAGAATTACTTGCGCAACCGCAGCCCTGCCCTAGTGAGCAGATCAGTCTGATGCAATGGATTCGGTACGTTGTTCTGTGAATGAGGCTTGTGAAAGCTGTGATCTGATAACCATTTGAACTTGCTGTACAGTACCAGTGAATTTTTTCTTCTCTTTTAAAGGAACATTCCTGGTGGTTTTTACCTTATCCAAATCAATTCAGCAATTCTCTTCTTTACTCTTTATTTTTTCTTTATTACTTTGAATAAGTGCCAGGTGGTATTTCAGTCTCCACTAGCTGCTTGGCGACTGGGCAGGCATGGACAAACCCAATCTCCAGTTGGCAGTACCTACAATGACACAGTACAATGAAGGATGTTCTATAATATATCGTCGGACAGTGATGGCAAACCTGCAGATGTTTCTGAACAGCTTGTCCCATGATGCACAGCCAGCCTTGTGTGACTAAGCATTATAGGACATGTGGTAACGAAACATCTGCAGTGCCAAGGTTTGCCATCATTGTTGTAGGAGATCAATTTTTCCATCCAAACGTACATCTTCCAATTATTGAGTAATTTTTTTTTCTTTTTCTTTTAGGAAAAAGAATAAAGACGGAAAGAGAAGAAAAACGTACAATCCTACCAAAACAGGAAAAGGTAGGTAATAAAAACACACGTCTACAACCCAATGCAGAACAAAACCACAGATTTGTATTTTACGTTGAATGTACTTTTAAAATCTATGGGCTCTTAACAGGGAAAACCTGCGTCCCTATTTAACGCCATATTAAGGGGCAGGAGCCTGCACTGTAACGCGCCAACGCGAGTATCCCCTCCGAGTCCAAGGAGGAATGTGCTGCTGGGCCGCAAGCCCTGCGCGACCCCGCTCTTGCGAGATCGAACAGAGCTGCGGAGGAAGACTGGGGACTATTTGTTCCGAGTCTCACTCTGCTCCCGGCAGCCAGAAGTGGCAGATCGGGCAGCCATTCACGCCATGGGATGAGAGGTGAGTATCTGATAATTTTATTTGGGGGGGGGGGGTTGTTTCAGCTGGTGATAACTGGTTCTGCAGAAGCTGATGCTAACTTTTTAGGCAGCGGTGCGTTAATTAGCGTTAGAACGTTGTAATCCTAACGCTAATTACTGATTACGCTCACCATGTTAAGTATAGGATGCGCAACGTACAGTAAGCTCATGGAAGTCCGTGCAATCACCGATGCACCAACGGATTTTTTAATCCATTAGCGTTGGATGATGTAATAGGGGGGGCTTGTGTTAATATGAAGTCACTTAAAGGAACACTCTACTCAAAAATCAACCCCCCCCCCCCCGTTTTTTTAACCTATCCCTATTCCCTTAATAAATCTTTATTTTTATTTTTTTTCTTGTAACTGTAATATTTACCCTAAAATCCACTTGTTTCCAGCGGCGTCTTTTTTTAATTTTTTTATACTCCCCTCCCTCCTCTTCCGCTCCCGTCCTTCTTGCTTTGGAATGGCCTTCTGGTTTACGTGAGAAGCGCGCATGCGCGCCTCTCACTTAAGCCAGCCAATCGGCAGACTTCCTCCCGGCTCCCTCTGAGGATTAGTGTTGCGCGCAAGAGGATGCGCGCAACACTAACCCTCAGCCGCTGCCGCCAGCTACTGCGGCGAGTTGGAGACGTCATCGTGCTGAAAGCGCGATGACGTCTCCTACTCGGCAAAAGTCGTCAGAAGCGGGAAATATGATTCCCGCTCTGCTGACTGACAGCTGGGAGGGTGGAGTAAACTCCTCCGCCTCTCTCAGCTGTTTTCTGCCGATCGGCTGAGCGGAGGCAGGAGGGACAGGCAAGGGAATACTCCGGGCATCATGACCACCTAAAATAGCTTAGGTGGTCATGTTGCTTAGAGTGTCCCTTTAACCTAGCGTTACCACTCACATATCTGAGCGCTAGCATTACATTTTTAATAGGGCCCTATATTTGGTCTGCAGAGGTAACTTGAAGAACTGAAATCCATAGATGGACCTCTATTTCTACAGTAGTGGAGGGGGGGGGGTATTGCATCACTGTATATATAAGTAACACATTCACGTATCTAGCGGTCATGTGATAATATTTTAGTCCTTGCAATGATCAATACGGAGTAATGCAGAGAACGTTTTGCAATAGTTCTATTAAATAACACCTGAAATGGCCAAAAAAAACTAGAAATATTCAATGTATCACTTACTATATCACTGGGATTGCTGCTTTACAGTTACTAGTTAATTGCTAGTCGCTCGCTCACATCTTTATTAATATTGGAACACTTCGAAAATTTCATCCAAATAAGCTAACTAGATGGAATCAGAAAAACAAACATGCGCCTAGTATTGCATTGAACCTCCTTTATGTCTTGATAATGGCTTCACATCTGTGTAGCATAGACTTGATTATTTTCAGAATGTATATTTCATCCAAACGAGGACACCAAACATTGATTGGCATCTCCTCCTGCAACTGGCTTTGGGTCAGGGCCTCCTTTCTCCTATGTTCTGTCCAGCAAATTTTGTTTGGGTAAAGGTCTGGGCTGTTCCCAGGCCATGATAAGGGGAGGGGGGGGGGGTAGAAGAAATGAGGAAACTGTACCCTAACTTGTATCCTTCCCACAGCTCTATATTACGTGTCTATCCCTTTCACTGCAGATGATAATGTACACACATTGTTAGTTTTCCCTGTGATGCAGATGACCTCTGTATATGTATATTGCACAGGGTCTTGTGGAGCATACGAACATGACCATAAACAGCGTAAAGTTTAAATTTTTTTCATTATTATTAATTTTCGTATTTTTAAGCGGCAATATTTTCACTGTTCCATTAATAAAGTGATTAATATTGTTGTAATACCTCACCTTTTCATTCCCCATGCTGTCAGCAAGTATGTAGCCGCCGCGAGGAGAGCTTTGGGCTCCTGCATCTCCATATTTCTATTCAATACATCTTACAGTGTCTAGTGAGATGTCATTTCCCATGCCTGGTTTAAATTGAGTATTTTCTTAGAAATGGACAACCTGTTACTGCATTTTTCAGATTTTATTAAAAAAGGGGTAACCCACAGATAAGAAAACCAGGGAAAAGTAATTAACCCGATTGTAGATTATTGAAATCTGAATCGAAATTACATTTTTTGCTTGGTATAGCATTCTGACATTACGTGATGTATGTACATAGTAATGATTCTCCTTAGACTGCTGGAAAAACCAATATATAGTTTGGCTGGGTTCTACAACAAAAACATGAATTCAAATAATTTTTTATACAGAGCATAAAATGGTCAAAGTTGGTTTGGCAGTGATGGAGTTAAATAGCTGCTATTTTGGCTTGATGACCAGGCGCTCCATAAAAGATGAAACATGACATCCTGGCCATCAAACTTTTCGCTGATAGAAGTTTCAGGGGATTATGTATTTTGCAGTGTTCACTGTACCATTTGTGAAGTGAATCCATCCTACACCTATAAAGGAGCTCTTTTTCCAAACCATTTGACTGTGTGGATGCTACATAGTTCCTATAATGTAATTAGAAACTCTGTGATGCACATACTGCGTTTTCATCAGAGCAGTATATGCATCAGAGATTAAAGTTCGCTTCGTTGGAAAATTCCACTTTTCCCGTTATCTCCTGTCCATGCTTTGTTCTTTTGCCCACTTTAGGTTAGCAGACTTCAACTTCTTTGTGAACATTGGCTTCTTCGTAAGACGACGTGCAGACAGGCTCATACTGCTAAGTCAACTCCTAATAGTGCGAATTGTTACTTGTCATCCAAGTACGCAATGCCAAGCCAGTTTAAGGTTAGTGGATGTGGCAGTCCTATTTCTGAATGGAGGGCTCGTCAAAAAAACGATCCTGGGATGGTGTTGATGTCTTCATACTGCCCCTAGGTTTCGTTCATTCAATTCTACTAGTTTCTCTCCGTGTCTTTAACCACGTGGCTGCGGACAACATGCTGAGCGTGTCGTCGAAGCCCAGAGGCTTTGCACCGATCATGGGCTTCTTTTACAAGTGGGCTGACCTATTGATGCCATCCCTCACTGTGGGACTTCCCTGTCACCCACTGACATCAGAAACATGACCCCCCCCCCCACCCTTGTGTGGCAGGGAATTCTCTACAGAAAGTGCAGGGGTTCTGTGAACATATGTATCTAAAGTATCATATGCCCCACAGGGTCATATGAGGCATCATTGGAAAGGCCAGGGTGTGACCACATTATTTCGAACAACAAAAACTTTAATAAAACATTTCTTTGTTTTGTTCCAAAATGGCACCATTGTCCACATTTAAATTATAAAGTGAACACTGATGCTGGAACAACTCACCTTCTCATAGTGACAGCAAGTGTGGAGGTGATGGTGCAATTTGTTTTTACAAACTTTTTTTAATTGGAAACCTAAGCTGTTGCACTGCTTCAGGGTTCCTTTGGATCCATGCATCTCCATTCTTTGCACTCCACAAGGTCAAGTAAAGTATCTGGCCTTTCTAATGATACTAAACATGACCATGTAATTTTTTTTTCTTTTAAAAAAGGCTTATTTATTTTAGTAAGGCAGTGGCATTATGTGCTTTCTTATTGCAATGGCATTGTTTGTTCACAAGTTGGTGCTCCGCTCAGAGGAGAGCTTTGGATCCCTGTATCTTCATTCTATACCTCCCCAAGGTCAGGTTAGTTGTCATCAGGCCGGTCATAGTCTGGACTGTGCAATGATACCAACCATGAAACAAAAAAAACTGGGGGGGGGGGGTCTGTCTACTAAAGCAGTGACATAGTCTGCTTCTCACAACTAAAGTGAGCAATGCAGCTGCCACCACTCACCTTAGCTTATCATGCAGGGAACAAGTACAGTGTTTTTATACAAAGTCATATTGTTCATGACACATCCTCGGCACCTGCGGGACTTCAGGGGGGTCTGGGCACCCGGCGGCATCGCTGGCTGGCCAGGTGCCAGGAGTTCCAGCAGTTCGTGTGCCTGGAGGGGCAGGGTGCGGCGCAGCATGATGACGCAGAGCCGCCGGCCTTAAATGCAGGGCACGCGGGTCGGCTCATTGCCCTGACGTGGAGTTAGTTCCCGCATCACCTGGTGTATTCGTGTTTCGATTCACTCATTCTCTTGATTCTATTACTGTTACTGACCTGGATTGTATGAGGACCCTGATTGCTGACTCGGACTGCCTTCCTGACATTCTCTTTCTGACCAAGTCTGTATGTATGTTATGCCCAGAGCAGACTCCGAGTGCATGCTGATTCTACTCCACGCTGACTCAGAGTATATATCAATCCTGCATAACGCAGGCTCAGATAATCTATTGATCTGTCCTGTTGCCAAACCAGCCTGTATGAAAACTCTCTCTTTTGCCAACTCGGAACGTTTATATGATCACGCTGATGTTAACTCCTGGTGTATGAATATACTGCTTATGCCTTTTTCCTACTGTTTCCCACTTGTCGGCAAAGTTAACCCTCTGTGGCTCAGTAGACACTTGGTCTCAAAACGTACTGTTACTAGGTTGTACTCATTGTTGCTGGTCTGTCCTCCCTGGCTGGGTTTGATGGGGTTTGCGTTCCCAAAGGGTGAGCGGGATAGCGAACGTGACAGTTCATTAACGCATTGCATTAAAATAAAAGCCAACAAAAATATGTCACGCCGCGTCCCCCCCCCTTTTAGTTAAAATCGTGTGTTTACTTTGAAAAATGCAGTAACAGGGTCTTTTTTTTTTCTTCCTGACATGAAATGACATATGCACAGGGCAGATTCAAAGTATATCATTATGGAGTCTCCTGGAAAAAAGGATGGATATACATATATATATATATATCTATATCCGTGCTTGTGCAGCGCAACATGTACTCTTCTTTCGAGTCGTCATTTGTGCCCATTGTGAAATCACTTTAGAAAATACAAACGCACAAAACTCTGACATCTGATTTGATTTTTTTATTTCCAATTGATATTTTGTTTCATTTCTCCCATATACTTGTGTTGCATTTAACTGCATGAGCAGCAGGAAATTATGACATCTGTGTTCAGTTTTCTGAACCAATCACGATGTTCAGCGGCTTAAACACTTTTAACGAGTGGATGGCGCAATTGCTTGTGGTTTATGATGCAATCGTTTATGGTTCTGATGCAATAATAACTTGCATTTCTAAATTCTGACAAGGGTGTTGCAATATACAGTATATATATATCTTTCTGCTACTGTATATATTCATATATATATCTCCATAGATATGTGTGAGTATAATATGTAAATATATTTTCTCCTGATGTATAGTGTAAAACTGAAAAGTGGTGAGCTTTTAAGACTTCAATCATCTGCAAGCTTGTATTACGCAGCTTTCTGTTAAAAGAAAAAACACACAGTGCAGTATAGTGTAAGGCTGTTTGTATTGAAAAGCTCAAGCCAGGTCTTAATATGTAATATTTAAATATCAGAATATTATATTTTGGATATTAAATCGTATATACAAAAACAAAAGAAAATAACCAGTATAACAGGCAACAAGGCCCATCAACTGATGATCAGGGAGTGGCTAGTACTTAATGAACTTTATTAACCAAAAAACACTCTCAGATCCCAAACTTTAAAATACATACACACACACAGCATCGTAGGGTAAATTGGACAACTAACCAAGCATAAATAGGCTGAGTAATGGGCTGAATGGAAAGCACTAAAAGGCACTAATACTGTGTAATAATACAGTCCACATAGGAAAAATAGAGCAAATAAACCCCATTAAGCTCACTCAAGTGCACCACAATTGATTGAACAACCCAAACTTGCCCTAATGCTGATAGAGCTCATGCTCATAAATTCTATCCTGACCCTAGCGATGCTGACACAACATAGACAACTTTAAAATAAAAAGTTGGACATTAGCTCAACATATGTTTCGCCGGCTGCACGTCGGCTTCATCTGGAGCAAGAAAATATTGGTACTGCTGTATGTCTTCCCCATTTAAATACCTTATCCCATGCGAGGAATACCCAATCAGGGCTGCCAAAACAGCCACATGACCTTGTAACACACATAGCTCGAATGATTAAATCCACAACAGGGATTTGAGCCAATCATATGAATGAGTTACCACATGCCGCCCTCTGTGGACCTAGATAGGTCAATCACCAGTCATGTGTTCTAACAGACCAATCGGCTCACAGGGGAGACCTTTATCATCCTCAATTTCCATATCTAGGTTTTAACTCCTTGTGCGCTGTGGCTACGCAGGGCACACTGAATGTTCCATCCTGTTGGTAATATAGCGGTGTTCATGTACTCTGCCACATAAAGTAATGGAACATTGAAGAAAAGGAAAAAAAGGCTCAATGGAGGAAACAATTTTGTTAGCAGAATCCTATGATAAAGCCATTCAGTATTCGTTGAGCAGCAAACTACAATTCTTTTGGAGAGAGTCCTTTATGAGGTTTGCCAAGGCCTTGGTGCCATCAGTACTGCAACAGCCCAAGATATGACAGACTAAGAAGTACCACTGCTACTGTATATTCACAGACCAGCATCATTTCTGCAATGGGGTATTTGTGTTTTTTTTTTGGTAAATAAAAATCACAAAATAGTTTTGCAACTCAAGAGAAGTACATATTGCTTTCTTCTTTAGTTTTAATTTATATATATATATTTTTAAATGTTCTTCTAGCCAACTCTCCATTCCCCATCGTCTCCCTGTCCCGGCTTTTATCCTCTCTGACCAGTTTAAATCCTTGTTTTCCTCTGAGCTAGACCCTGCTCCCCTCCCCTTGTACAAAAAAACCCCCCAAAAAATGTGCTCTTCATCTATAATGTATCGTCTCGCCTTCTGCACAGAGAGACCTCCTCTCACATGACCGGCGTGGATTTCCTTATAGACTGTGATAATCGACCATAGAGAAAAACTTGTTTTGCGCATTTTGTGGCTTGTTCATGTCGCAGCCATCCAGCCCTAAACACAGAAAACACAAAAATTGGCTCTGTAATCATTTTGCTATTTACAGCTGATAGCTGGAGTTTTTTTTCCTTAGGAAATCCACTGTCACATGATCTTTCTGGTTGTAGACCTTTTTCCCCACACGCACAGTTGTGTTCAAAATTATTCAACCCCCAATGCTGTAAAGGGTTTTAGGGAATTTAGTGTACATTTGTAATTGTATTCAGAATGAAATCATACAAGGACTTTTTAAAGAACCATATGCAACTAAAATGACATCAATTGGTTTTGTAATACAGTAGTAAATGTTTCTTTTGTGAATTCTTCATTGACACAATTATTCAACCCCTTAAAGACTACCACTCTGAAGAACAGAGGTTCATTCAAGTGTTTTCAATCAGGTATTGAAAACACCTGTGGATGTCACGGAGCAGCAATAAAGCATAATAAGCACCAATTAGGCAGCTTTAAAATGACTGTGATACTCCGCTCCTTCTAGACATTTACTGGTGTGGTTACAAACATGGTGAAGTCAAGAGAATGGTCCAGGAAGACAAGAGAAGAGGTGATTACTCTTCACAGGAAGGGCAATGGCTATAAGAAGATTGCAAAGATGTTAAACATACCAAGAGAGACCATAGGAAGCATCATTGGCAAATTCAAGGCAAAGGGCACTGTTGAAACGCTACCTGGTCGTGGCAGAAAGAAGATGCTGACTTTGACTGCTGTGCGCTACCTGAAGCGTAGAGTGGAGAAAAGTCCCCGTGTGACTGCTGAGGAACTGAGAAAAGATTTGTCAGATGTGGGTACTGAAGTTTCAGCTCAGACAATACGGCGCACACTGCGTAATGAAGGCCTCCATGCCAGAACTCCCAGGCGCACCCCCTTGCTGTCTCCAAAGAATAAGAAGAGTCGACTGCAGTATGCCAAAAGTCATGTGGACAAACCACAGAAGTTTTGGGATAGTGTTCTATGGACTGATGAAACAAAATTAGAACTGTTTGGGCTCATGGATCAACGCTATGTTTGGAGGCGGAAGAACAAGGCCTATGAAGAAAAGAACACCTTGCCTACTGTGAAGCATGGCGGGGGGGTCAATCATGCTTTGGGGCTGTTTTGCTTCTGCAGGTACAGGGAAGCTTCAGCGTGTGCAAGGTACCATGAATTCTCTTCAGTACCAGGAGATATTGGATGACCATGTGATGCAGTCCGTCACAAACCTGAGGCTTGGGAGACGTTGGACCTTTCAACAGGACAATGATCCCAAGCATACCTCCAAGTCCACTAGAGCATGGTTGCAGATTAAAGGCTGGAACATTTTGGAGTGGCCATCGCAGTCACCTGACTTAAATCCGATTGAGAACCTCTGGTGGGACTTAAAGAAAGCAGTTGCAGTGCGCAAGCCTAAGAATGTGTCTGAACTGGAGGCTTTTGCCCATGACGAATGGGCGAAGATACCCGTAGATCGCTGCAAGACACTTGTGTCAAGCTATGCTTCACGTTTAAAAGCTGTTAGTACAACATCCTTTTACAGTTATAAGTACTAAGATTGAATGTCACTTGGGGGTTGAATAAAACTGATAAGGATGTGAGCACAGAAAAGACATTTGTGGTTATTTCATTATAAATGTTATGTTATATTTGTCTGACCTACACGTGCCTCTTTGATTTAATTGTAAGCAAGATGACTGAATGATCAAAATCAATGTCAAACTGGCCAAAACACTCAATTTCAGTGGGGGTTGCATAATTTTGAACACAACTGTATCTGAACAGGCGTTTGGATGGTATCTGTATTGCATCTCCTTGTTTAAAGTGCAGAGTTTTTGTAACCCCTGCAATAGTGATTTCTCCGTTGTTTTGTTCTGACCTTTTGCCCAGGTATCGCCTCTGTAGCAAAGTGTTCTGCCTGCGTTACTGTCCACGTTCCCACATTCTAACGGCTTTGTCTTCTCTTGATTCTGTATGTAGGAGGAACCCAGTCAAACTCCAATAACATTGCTGAATGGAACGAGCATGGCCCCACAATACACAGCCCTGTCTCCTGTAATAAAAACAGAAGTTGACAGCACAGTAGACTTTGTGGGTGAGTGAAATCTGAAATGGTTCTATGACTATAAAAAGGTATAATGTAATAAAACCCCTTCATGATATCTGCTCAGCCTTTGAGACGCCGGTTACCAGGGGGACAAAGACTCGTTGTGATTTGACCCAGTCAGTGACATTTCGGCGCTCTCTGAATAACCCTGATGAGGTCTTCAAAACCTAATGTATGGGAATTGGACTCCGAGACAAGTGAATGAGAAATTCTTGGCCAGTGGTGCTTTAAGTAATGTGCAGAATGGCCGACATTGATGGAGGTTCTGCGTTATGACGTTTCAACAAGCGCCGTCGGCAAAGTCTTAGAGCGGCCACTCGTTGGGAAGCCCCCAGCTGAGATCTCACGAGGTCGCAGCTGGGGGCTTCCCCAACAAGCGGCCACTCTAAGACTTTGCCGGCGGCGCGTGTTGGAACGCGGCCAGCCGCGGGGGTCTCTCCGAATGCCGTTAGAGCATTCGGACAGCCGCCCCAGCCCCTCGGATGCCAGTAAGCCAGCTCAATGCTGGCTTCCGGTATCAGGGGCATCTGCATGAGTACTAAGTACTTATCCAAATACCGGTGTCGGCACCGATACTAGTATCAGTGCATCGCTATACAGAACAGCAGTTGGAGAGGAATCTGACATGAGAAGAGGTGATCAGAGGATAGGAGAAAAGTAAAGCCGAGAAGTGAGAACCTCTAATGGCCGGCCAGTGAGGCACAGTGCTCCACCACAGCAGAGCCACTTCCAAATATACAGGTCAGTGGGCAACCCAGTACTGACAATAACGTGGGTCTTAGTTGGAAACCAAACCGGCAACATTTCGGCCTCGCATGGAGTGATTAAGGCTATTTGAGGCCAAAACATCTGTTTTTGTTGTTTGTAACTCCAATAAAGGCCCACATTCTTGTCAGCACTGGGTTGCCCACTGACCTGTATTTTTTATAGCAGAAGATAAGGGGGCAGGTCATTCGAGATGGTAGCGAGCGGGATGGGGAGTATTTTGAGATCAAGAGAAAAGATGGGGAGGAGTGTGATTAGAACGTGTTGTGGAAGTTAAGCTGCATTGAAATTTCTCCTAGCTTTGGAAAACCTGATGGTGATATGTGTATGTATTCTCGTAAGGATTCCCTAGAACTTTTTGTCCTCCACTACAACCACCCTTGTAGATACTGATTGCCCTATGGGTCCCAAGCATCCACTGCAACTGGTCATCATGACTAGCTCCTAGCTGATAAGGGTCCAACATACCCGAAACAGTGCTGTCCTAGGAGTGGCTATGACCAGTTGCATAACCTTATCTCTGCTACAAAGCCACAGTGTGGCATAGCATTGATTTTAGGGCTCTGTGTAATAACAGACTGTAAGGATTCTGGAAGTGGAACCCAGGATGCGGAGAGGAGGAAGGCGAGGACAAGTATACACAAGGCTTTAGGCTGAAGAAAGGTCTAGGCGTTCCGAGGTCAAGGCAGGCGGCAAGAATCGTGGTCGTGAGAAAAGCTGAGGTTGGCAACGGGAAGGTCAATCAGATAGGGATATTAGGATAGTTAGGGAAACAACAGGGAGAGCTCTTGTAGCAGAGGTACCACAAAATCAATGAGCGTCTTGCCTCTGGTACTCAGGAGTTTTATGGAGGAGTCAGGAGCTAGCTCCGCCCACCCATCACCCCACCTCTCTAGTCTCTCCCTCCTCTGATTGGAGCTGCGAGGGGAGACTCTGGGGATCACCTTGGGCTCTCCCCCGGCGTCTGAGGTTGAAGCCACGCCCCCAGCCGATCCGCCGCACACACGCTGACCCGCCCAGACGCCGACCACTCGAGGAACCTGCGCCATCTTGGACGGACGGAGGACCCCGTGGCCGGCGTCCGGACCCTGCAGCCCGCGCACTCGGGTCGGGGGAGCCGCCTCTCAACCCCCTCTCGTTCCGGAGGACGTCCTCGGGACCCGGGTGAGTCCGAGAGGTCTGGGGGTCTGCAAGATGGCGGCCGGAACCTGACAGGACCCCCCTTGAAGGCGCGACCTCCGGGGGCGCCTCGGAGCCGGCTTACCCGGATAACGCCTATGAAAGGCGGAAACCAATCGAGGGGCATGAATCAGGCGTACCGGCTCCCAAGACCGCTCCTCAGGGCCATATCCCCTCCAGTGGACCAGGTACTCAAGCCGTCTACGATGCCATCTAGCGTCCAAGATGGCCTCTACTTCGAATTCTTCAGTGTTATCTACCATAACTGGAGGTGGAGGCGTCACGCGTCTCTGCACGTATCGATCTGGGACATATGGTTTCAGGAGGGAGACCTGGAATATCGGATGTATTTTCATTGAGGGGGGTAGCTGGAGACGAATACAAACAGGGGATAGTACTGATAGAATGGGGAACGGACCTAAGAACCTGGGGCCCAGTTTTTTTGTTGGACAAGTCAGACGTAGATGTCTAGTGGATAGCCAGGCCTGATCCCCCTCTTTATAGACCGGGGCTGGGCTTCGTAGTCTATCAGCGTAATGTTTTTGTCGTTGTTGTGCATCTTTTAATGCCACAAGAAGTTGTTGACGACAATCTTGCAGGTGTCGTAGTCGCTTATCAACCTCGGGGACTGAACTTGGAGTTGACAAATCTGGAAGCGTAGAGGGATGGAACCCGTAGTTAACGAAGAACGGGGTGTTGCGGATAGAATCATGGGTCTGCGAATTATATGCAAACTCTGCGGTGGGGAGAAGGTTGCTCCAATTATCCTGCTGATAACTTGAATAGCATCTCAGGTATTGTTCTAATTGTTGGTTCACCCTTTCGGTTTGGCCATTGGTGTGTGGATGGTGGGACGACGAAAGGTGGATCTTTATGTTAAGTGTTTGACAAAAGGCAGACCATACTTTAGAGGTGAATTGGACCCCTCTGTCCGAGACTATGGAAGAAGGGACACCATGCAGACGTACTATTTCTTTGAGGAACAGCGATGCAGTTTCACTGGCTGTGGGCAGACCCGGTATCGGAAGAAAGTGTGCCATCTTTGAGAATCGGTCGACAACGACCATAATGGCCGTATTTCCTTGAGAGGGCGGAAGGTCTACCATGAAATCTATTGACAGGTCTCTCCATGGTGTTGAAGCGGTGGGTAGAGGCTGTAAAAGACCAACCGGTTTGCATTTAGGCGACTTCATCCTGTTACATTCTGGACAGGAACGGATATAATCCGTGACATCTTTTTTCAGGGACGGCCACTGGTACAATTGGCGAGCTCTGTGGAGTGTCTTTCGTATACATCCGTGTCCCGCCAGAGGTGAGTCATGGACATTCTTCAGTACATCCATTAGATTGTCTGGGGATACTAAAAGACACTGTTTGTCAGAGGATTGGTCCTTAGAATCCTTTTTGAGTCGGGAAAGGAGGGTTGACTGGACCGTTGTGAAGTGTTTTTGCTGTAGGATCGTAGGAGGGGATGTCTCTATCGTGGAGTCCACTGAATAGCACCTGGATAAGGCGTCAGCTTTCCCATTTCTACTACCAGGCCTGTATGTGATGTGGAAGTTGAATCTTGTGAAAAATAAAGCCCACCTGGCTTGTCGAGGTCTTAGACGTTTGGCCGTTTTTATATGTTCGAGATTTTGGTGGTCGGTGTACACTGTAATGGGATAAAGGGATCCCTCCAGGAGATGTCTCCATTCGTCGAATCCGCGTTTAATCGCTAGCAACTCCTTGTCTCCAACGTCGTATCTTGTCTCCGCGGGATTCAGACGTTTTGAATAAAAGGCTATAGGGTGCAGATTGCCACTGGTAAGATTCCTTTGGGATAGGATGGCCCCGGTGGCATTTTCTGAGGCATCTACTTCGAGAAAGTATGGATGGTTAGGATCGGGTTGTTCTAGGATCGGAGCACTGGTAAATAGATCCTTCAGTTTGAGAAAGGCTTTTTGAGTGTCTTCGGCCCACCTGAATTTCTCATGGTCTTTTGTAAGTTTGGTAAGGGGTTGGACTATGTGGGAGAAGTTTCTAATAAATTTTCTATAGAAATTCGAGAATCCTAGAAATCTCTGGACCTCTTTTTTGTTTGTGGGGGTAGGCCAGGAGTGTATGGCAGCTACTTTTTCGGGGTCCATCTCGAGTTTGCCAGGAGAAAGGATGTATCCTAGAAAAGAAATTCGGGATTGGTTGAAGGAACATTTGTCCAGTTTGGCATACAGCTGGTGGTTGCGAAGACGGGAAAGGACCTCTTTCACATTCCTCTGATGTTCCTCCAGTGTAGGGGAATATATCAGAATGTCGTCTAGATATATTATCACAAAACGATCCAAGAGGTCTCTGAAGACATCGTTCACCAGATGTTGAAAAGTTCCAGGAGCATTGCAAAGCCCATAGGGCATTACTACATACTCGAAGTGACCATAACGAGTGCGGAACGCTGTCTTCCACTCGTCTCCTTCACGGATACGAACGAGGTTGTAGGCTCCTCTTAAATCGATCTTGAGAATACGGTGGCTGTTTGAAGACGTTCCATGAGTTCTGGAATAAGCGGTAACGGATATCGATTTTTAATAGTGATGTGGTTTAGTTCACGAAAATCTACGCACGGACGGAGCCCTCCGTCCTTCTTCCCTATGAAGAATATCCCTGCCCCTGCCGGAGAAGTTGATGGGCGTATGAAGCCTTTCTGTAAATTTTCTTTTATGTAGGTTTTGAGTACTTCAAGTTCAGGGGTGGAGAGAGGATAGATGCGTCCGAAGGGTATAACTGCCCCGGGAAGGAGGTCTATGGGACAGTCATATTTGCGATGTGGGGGAAGAGCTTCCACTCCTATCTCATCAAATACATCTTTATATTCCTGATAACATGTGGGTATCTGTACTCCGGTCTTTCTCATATTCGTGTCTAGAACTGTATTAATGGATAACGTAGGAGGGGATTTCAGACACTTCTGGTTGCAATAAGGAGATGAAAAGGAGATTAATCCCGTAGACCATTGTATCATCGGGTCATGTTGTCTCAGCCAAGGTATACCTAGTATCACCGGGAACATTGGAGAAGGGATGAGGTCAAAGGAGAGGGTCTCCTGGTGACGAGGCCCCGCCCAAACCTTAATAGGTAGCGTCTCGTGGGTGACTACCCCAGAACTCAAAGAAGATCCATCCACAACCTGTATCTTTATGGGGTATTCTTTATTGTGCACAGGAACACACAAACGGTGAGCAAGAGAGGAATCAATGATACAGTTGCTGGCTCCAGAATCAATCATTGCGCGGAGGGGGATCTTCTTGTCTTCCCACTGTAAGACAATTTCAAAGGATAGAAGATGTGCAGATTCAGAGGGAGACCTTGTTATTTTTACATGGCATAGAGGCTTACCTCGTGGTCGGATCTTTTCTGGGCAGGTTCTGGCGACGTGGCCTAGACCACCACAATAAAGGCAGCGGTTTTCTTTTCTACGCCTCTCTAATTCCGCAGGGGGTAAATGTCCTCGTATCAACCCCACCTGCATAGGTTCTTCCGAAGATGCAAGTGGTGACGAGGAGACGGGAGGTAGAGCCAGCGGACGTGGAGTGTTAGACCCCATTCGCCTTGTCTGGGGGAGTAGAGAAGGATACGGATTGGTGTTTTTCTCTTGTTGGCGTTCACGCCACCGGCGATCGACAGAAATGGACAGAAGAATGATCTCCTCGAGGATTCGAGGACGTTCTCCTCTGGCTATCTCGTCCTTGATGTGATCCGCCAGTCCCCTTCGGAATTGGTCCACTAGGGCGGCTTCATTCCAAGCTGTGTCTAGAGCGTATTTTCGAAAGGATGTAACATACTCCTCGACAGGGTGTCTCCCTTGTCTTAAGGCTCGGATCGCCGTTTGAGCGGTATCTATCTTGAATGGGTCTCCGAACATCGTCTCCATAGAGGCCAAGAATGATAGCCAAGAGTTCAAAGTGGGATCTTGGGCATGGATCAGGGTATGGGCCCAAGTGCGTGCCTCTCCTGTCAGTAAGGTGATCACCATCTGAATCTTTACATGATCGTTGGTGTATGTACGGGGTTTAAGCGAGAAATACAGGAGGCAGCTCGTTATGAAGTCCTGGAATTGTTTGCGATCTCCGTTGAAGCGTTCGGGCGTTGAGACCTCCGGTTCTGGGGTAGGGGCATCACCTCCAGGGGGCACTGACGAGGCAAAAAACGACCAGGGAAGAGGTGGAGAAGGACCAGGTCTTCCAGCTTGGAGATCATGTAACTGCGATTGGAACTGTGCCTGGTTAGACTGTACTTCTTGTAGCGATTGTGTCAGCGTCCCCATCTGACGGGTTAGGGTGGTCAAGGCTTCGGCCAACTCCGCGGATTCCATGATGAGGCTCATTGATTATGTAAGGATTCTGGAAGTGGAACCCAGGATGCGGAGAGGAGGAAGGCGAGGACAAGTATACACAAGGCTTTAGGCTGAAGAAAGGTCTAGGCGTTCCGAGGTCAAGGCAGGCGGCAAGAATCGTGGTCGTGAGAAAAGCTGAGGTTGGCAACGGGAAGGTCAATCAGATAGGGATATTAGGATAGTTAGGGAAACAACAGGGAGAGCTCTTGTAGCAGAGGTACCACAAAATCAATGAGCGTCTTGCCTCTGGTACTCAGGAGTTTTATGGAGGAGTCAGGAGCTAGCTCCGCCCACCCATCAACCCACCTCTCTAGTCTCTCCCTCCTTTGATTGGAGCTGCGAGGGGAGACTCTGGGGATCACCTTGGGCTCTCCCCCGGCGTCTGAGGTTGAAGCCACGCCCCCAGCCGATCCGCCGCACACACGCTGACCCGCCCAGACGCCGACCACTCGAGGAACCTGCGCCATCTTGGACGGACGGAGGACCCCGTGGCCGGCGTCCGGACTCTGCAGCTCGCGCACTCGGGTCGGGGGAGCCGCCTCTCAACCCCCTCTCGTTCCGGAGGACGTCCTCAGGACCCGGGTGAGTCCGAGAGGTCTGGGGGTCTGCAAGATGGAACGGAACCTGACACAGACCCAGGATGCATAAAAGTGAGACAGATGACATTTGCATATCCTACCCAGAATTCCTTGCTGCATATGGGGAATGTGGCACAGGAGCTCTGGGATGCAATTCAACGAATTGCTGTGTTGTGCAAGTGGCTTCTGCAATAATAAACACACTTATTATAGTGTGGAGGCTTTTTATCTCACTTTTTGTCCTCCACCACAACTCTTGTAGAATATATATATATATTCACGTTGTTGCAGGAAGACAACAGCGTGGGGGAACGGCAGCTGCCGACAGTCCCAAGATCTCGGGGGGAGAAAGTAAAGTTGCTTGAGTGTGCAGGTAAGACTGCCGACACTCCTGCCCCCATGCTGTATAAATGTATTGCTGGGATAGTGATTGGTTGTATTCCTCTATAGCTGATGGTGTATTGTGCTGTATATGAACCATTAGCTATAGAGGAATACAAACCCCAGCAATACATTATACACTGTAACTATGCATATTTTATTGCTGGGATTTGCTGTATTCCTCTATGGCTGCCTGGTGGTATTCTGCATTGTACTGTATAATGTATTATTGCTGGGATTTGTATTCCTCTATAGCTGGTGCCGTTCTGCATTGATTGCAGTATAATTTGACACTTTACATTTCATATTGCTCAATGCACACCACCCTTTTTGTTTCTTTCCTTCCACCACTCCGAGCTTGACTGGTTTAGTGTCTGTACAAAATTGCTGTATATGTCAGAGCTATTTAAATATAAAATAATACCAGCGCGATAGGCTCAGTATGGCGGCGGTGCGGGGGGTGGTCCCAGCCTAAAGCCATGTAAGGGGCCCAAAAAATTCTGATGGCTGAGAATGACTACAAAAAGAGGATTTCTTGGCATTTCTTAAGATTACTTCATGTTCCTGTGAATGCACTGTTAATGTACTGTTGTGAAGGGTGTTTTCTTCACCAGCGAAAGAATTCTTCGGTCATCCACCACAGTTGTTTTCCGTGGTCTCCCGGGTCTATTGGTGTTGCTGAGCTCACCGGTGCGTTCCTTATTTTTGAGAATGTTCCAAACAGTTGTTTTGGCCACGCCTAATGTTCTTGCTATCTCTCTGGTGGGTTTGTTTTGTTTCTTCAGCCTAATGATGGCTTGCTTCACTGATAGTGACAGCTCTTTGGATCTCATCTTGAGAGTTGACAGCAGCAGATTCCAAATGCAAATAGCACACTTGAAATGAACTCTGGGCCTTTTATCTGCACATTGTAATTGGGGTAATGAGGGAATATCACACACCTGGCCATGGAACAGCTGAGAAGCCAATTGTCCCATTACTTTTGGTCCCTTAACAAGTGGGAGGCACATCTGCAAACTGCTGTAAGTCCTACACCGTTCACCTGAGTTGGATGTACATACCCTCAAATTAAAGCTGACAGTCTGCGGTTAAAGCACATTGTGTTTGTTTCACTCCAACTCCATTGTGGTGGTGTATAGAGCCAAAGATGTTAGAATTGTGTCAATGTCCCAATATTTCTGGACCTGACTGTATAAGATCCAATGAATGATAATAAAAACGGCTGTTACAGAAAAATGAAGAAACGATTTTAAAAAAACGGGAAAAAAATTTTGACAAAAAATGCCTAAAGGTTCCTAAAAAAAATCTAAAAATAAAGATACGTTTTTACTGCCGAATAAAATGATAAACGGTTTATTAGATATTGGGTTAAAACGGGAATATTTTTAACATTGAAGCCTATGGGATTCGCCTGAATACACCTGACGAATGAAACCACCGAATGGCAGGGCACTTCACTGACATTCCTCAGCTGTTCGGTGTTCTCTGAACAGATGAAGCAATCTCTGGGGATTTCACTGCCCTCGAACAGGCACCGTACGTGCAGGCAATTCGCAAGAATTTGGCACACTGCCTGCTCTCTGACTAGCCGAATGTCCCCGAAATGACCCCGTTCGCTGAATTTCAGTTTCCGTTTAAATTTTGGGCACATTTCAGATCTCTCTGAATAACCCTGTATGTATAAAACACTGACCTTGCGCTCAGCGTGGGAAATGAGAAGGGGAGTAATGGCTGGGCATTGTAGGTAACGCTGCTGCCAGTTTTACAGTAGCTGCCGCTGCACTCTGATGTAATACATACAGACGCTTTCTAATTCTCCAGTTCCATTCTCAAACCTACCAGAACGGCCCGCTGGGTCTTATCACACTGAAACAAATGGAGAAGGTGCGACTATTGACTGAGTTTTGTAATGTGTGCTTGGTGGATACAGTGAAACACCAATAACTGCTGTATCACCGTACAGGAAACGTATTTTAACAAAATCGTTTCAATGAAATAAAACCTTTTGTTTGCCTTTATGACATCCCTCCACACATGTGGCATGCATCCGATTTGCTTTGTGAAATAAAATTCTTTACAGGTTTTCATTGCGTAAATAAATCTGAACAGCAGGTCAAACGGGTGACGCATTAACTGTGATAAAGGGATCAAGCAGGAGCAATTGTATCATGACAGGAACGGGTTAATGCTCATTTCCATGTTTTATCTCCTCTGTTAAATTAACAAGGAAGTTCTGCCCATGTACAGAGTTATTTTGTGGTGAATGAAATCATTTTGGTGCAGTGAGATGAATCCAGAGCGAAACTGCACATCTATGGTTTATCTCGAAATTAAAGTCAAAACCATATACTATCACCAAGCGTTGATGTGCGGCAGTAATTTTCTATTTGTGCTTTATGTCTATGCTTTTCTGTCTCGGCCATATAGTTGAGCTAATTTTTCTGTGACCTCCACTGACTTTTTTTTATAGAGCCTCGCTCTCTGCCTCAAACTCCTATGATGCTTAGCCATCTTGTTTATACTATAAACATGACAGGTTAGGCTGGGGTTAGACCAGCGTTTTGCAGAGCGGAAGGAACCTCTGTGACAGTAGACGTTCCTTCCACTCTGGCGCCCGTCTGGCCACCTCGCTAAGTGCAGTTAGTGTACTCAGCGCTGCAAGGCTCGATCCTCCTATGGAGGATCGGGCATTGCAGCCCCATCGAACGCACATCGTAGTGCTTCGATGGAGAGGCTTTCAGGACTGCTGCAGCATGTCCGCTGTTGCGTGCACAATTTGTGCGCTCGCTACAGCGTGTGGTCGGCCCCTTTGAAGCATCACAACGCTGCGACGGATGCCTGGAGGCATGTCAGTACGGGCCCATGTAGTGCGCTTGTCTGACCCCGGCCTTATTGGATACAGTCCTCATTCCATCACATCCACAGTTCAAATGGTATTCTATATTTATGTTACATTGTACATCAGGAGTCTGCAACTTTAGACCTCAATGTTTTGGAACTACATCTCCCATGATGCTTAACCATTCATTAGGTTGGCTGAGATTCATGGGAAACCTAGTGATGATCACTTCACCAGTTTGCTATGTCTTATGTTACCAGTACTAGGTTCTGCCACTTCTATCAGTATTCTTTCTGACCTGAAGAAGAGGGGAGACCCTCGAATGCTCCTCTTTTATTATGTATAGTTCCTCCAATAAGCAAGTTGCATCCTGCAATACTTTGAATATTTCATTAAAAAATGTGTATGTATAAATTTAAAACTTTGTCTTGTTTTACCCTAGCAGAAGACCACTTGTACAGTAACAGTATGGTAGAGGAGATGATTGTCACCAATCCCCCAGATGTATGTCAAGTAGTAGAAGTAATGACAGAGAGCGATGACCAGCCGAGTAGCCGGATACAGCATTACCCACTTCAGATCTCCCCAATCTCTTCATATGCAGGTTAGTAGGATTTTTATTTTTCTGTGCATTTCTTTATAAATCAAAGCCATGGCATTCTAGGAATTTTCTAGTTTGGCAACAGCTAACAATCGACTGCCTTAAACTCTTCCCTCCCATCTAGCATTACAGGGAAAGAGAAGCAGACCTTTCATTGAGCATGTTAAATGGGCTGATAATCAGGGAACTAATCCTCCTGCCATTTAAAATCCTCCTAAATACTGTGGCTAACTATTTATTAAGGCAGAGGACTCTGAGGAAATGATGGGAATCCACTTGTATGCCGCCCCTTTGTCCAACGCCCCTGCTTATGTAGTAATATACTGCTTTTTTGCTATTTTGTATTGTGCTGCTTATGCATTTGAATCCATAGTATTGTCATACAATACTTTAATCCAAGATTTTACTTTGTAATAAAATATGGATAATTTTGAAAGGCTACCTGATTACAATGTATGTATGATGTGATCACAGATAGAACAAAGGATATTGATTGACTGGGATAGTAAGTAAAATGTAACTTTTATTGGAAACTGAAAACAGAGCAACATAATGACGAACCATGCAAAGGATAAAAAGTCTCTGTTGCTCCAGTCAGCCTAATAAATGCCACATAGGGTACTAGGTGCACCTAGAGAAGTCTCTCACATGGGTTCCAAACAAAGAAGCCTTCTCTCTGTCTTACTATACGGACCCACGAAGGCCCGTTTCTTCACTTTGATAGGAATTGACAGAATTTAGGTTGTTTGTATCCCCTAGTAGAGACTTAGTACCCTATGTGGCATTTATCACGCTGATTGGAGCCACAGAGACTTTTTATCCTTTCCTTGGTTTGTCATTATGTTGTTTTGTTTTTAGTTTCCAATAAAAGTAAAATTTTACTCTCTCAGTCAATCAATATTCTTTGTTCTATCCATGTTCCAGGGTTACCCCCATTTCTGTTGCTGGATATTGCCTGTCACTATTCCTGCAGGAGTTTTCTTTCGTGCTTCCACTCATTTACCTGCCTAGTAGTGTGTTGTGTTTTGTATGTTGTGTAATATACAGTGCTCAAAGGGCCCTATCACATGGTGTGAGACTAAACGGCATCACTAAAGAAAATGTTTGGCGACTAAAACATAGTGCTGGACAACCTACTAACAGATCACCTTGTCCGCGGAAGTCTGTGTACAAGATTGTTTGGAACACGCTAGGGAAACGCTAAGACTTGGGCTGAGACCCCGCACCAATGCGATTGTGTACAGGATTGCACTGGAAAAAAACGGTGCAGAGTGCCGGGCCATACCTATCCTCTGCCCTCACAAGCTTGTAAAAGTATGAACACATCCAGCGAAGAGCCCTCACACACACCCCCCCCCCTCCTGCATTATTAAAATCCTCCAAGGTGGCCGTATTATCCATGTTTTGATGCACACATATATTAATTAAGGCTGATGGGCATTGCATGATAAATGCCACCCAACAGCATGTAGAATCATCACAATGCATTTAATAGATCCAAAAGGAAGGCCAGGTGAGCGACAATAATTTCCCTGCTACAGCATATAAATACATGTTTCAGGGCAAGACTTATCCATGTGTCTCTTTTTAAACATGGTCCACACGGTCACCCTAATAATCAATCGCTTACATACTAGGAATAACCTCCAGCATAAAATGTTTACAATTAGGCAATATATTCGATTTATGATATATGTGGATAAAGGATACATATATATCACAATAGAGCCTACTGCAACAGCAGCGAGATTGCCGGCCAGATCCATTACTATAGTGTATGGGGTCAAGAGACACCAGTGCTGCATTCCTTTACATTGCCTGTTAATTTTGGGCAAAGACCTGTTTTCGTCTTTTTTTTTTTTTTTACATTGCCTCTCGCAAGTAAACGATCTGTTGGTCTGGCGCTAGACTCCATTAACGTGGCTAACACAAAAACATGCCAATGCTATGGTTAGCTTACACCAGGTGATGGTGCCCAAATTTCCACTTGCTCAGGACTAATAAATGTAAAGCGGTGCAAGTGGCAATTTGACCTTTTTAAATACATTGCAACTCTGCCATCTCTTGCACTAAAATGCTACACTGATTTCCACACTGCTAGTGCAAATCTTACACTTACTGTATTTACTCGAGTACACCGCTAGATTTTGGTCACAAAAATTTACCTTAAAATTGGAGGGGTCACGTTATATTCGAGACATCTGTATTTGCAAAAGGGAAAAAAAACTTGCCTTGCTCCCAATCCCAAGTCTCCTGGAAGTTCCGGTAGTCTCGCTGAAGTGAATTTGGGCTCCCTGATGCTTGCAAACACTTCAGGAACGCCCGGATTCGGCAGAGGTGGGATCCATCACGGCCAGAGGGCACGCTCTGTTTAAGCCAATCATTCACCTCGCTCGCCTCCGCCGGTTATCTAAATCGCTAGTAAAGACGGGTGGCCGGCAGCTTCATACTTAGTAACAACTGTAATCATTCTAGAGCAGAGCACCCTGGCCTGAGGGGGACCCTGACTGTGTTAAGAGAACCTGGAAGGATTTTAATGGTTTACCGGTACAGTAAAATTTTGCTCCTCGCATTATATTCAAGTCTTGAGTATTCTCTCATTTCCATAATAAATCTCTATCCATCGCGTTATATTCGGGTCACGCTATACTCTAGTATCTACGGTACTGGTTAAGCAATCTGAAATGAGCGATTTTCTATAACGCCACCTCGAAGAGCAGATACGACAAGACAAGAGACTTCCCCCCCGGATAATTAATCACATTGCGAAATTTTCTTTGTTCTTGGTACAGGGTAGTGTTGCACAATTCATTGTCCTTATCTCTTGCTCTATAGTCTCTGTGTTAACAGACACTCTGGCTCAACCAGTTTTACTGGCTGAAAGCAGAGGACAATGATGACAAGATGTTTTTGTACAACCTTGATTTATTTTTTTCCTTGTTGCTGACAGCTTCTTCTGTTTTAAGGTTGTGATGTGTAATTCTAAAAGAATTTTTTTTTTTCTTTTCAAATTTCATTTTCACTTCCTTCTCATTGGCAGAAAGTGAAACGGACAGCGTGCCTAGTGATGAAGAAGGTGGGGTAAGTGTCAGAACTTGCTGCAATGAGTAGATTATGCTTGGTTGTGTAATGTTTAAACAATGCTGCTCTACCACCTGTAAATATCCTGTAATATATGTATATATATATATGTGTGTGTATGTATTAGGGATAGACCGATATATCGGTTTAGCCGATTATCGGTGCCGATATTCAGAAAATTACTGGTATCGGCATTTTATTTGCCGATATTGCCGATATTTGGACAAGTTTGCTCACTGCAGCTGCGACACGCAAGATCCCACAGAACTGTGCGAATCTGGGGCTTCTCCCACATCAGGCTGTAAACCCTCCATGCAGAATGACCCCTGCTCACTGACCGTATTGTGCATGAGCGTGATGGCAACAGAAATGGGGCTTCCATCCCATCTGGCAGGGAATTCCCTATACAGGATATGCAGGGTCTATTTCCTACAGCAGGGTCCAGCAACCTAGGACCTCCAGATGTTTTGGAACTGGATTTCTCATGAGGCTCCAAGAACCTAATGAGAAGATGAGCATCATAGCAGATGTAATTCCAAAACGTGGGGCAATATTACAAAGTGACTGCTTAACCAGAGCTGTAATATAACTTTGTAATATAACCCTTGGAGGGCCAAGGTTGCTGAACCCCTTATATACAGGGTCATATGAGGGATCTTTAAGAAAGCCAAAGACCTGGTCTGATTGTTTGTAAAAAATAAAAGCTTAAAGGGACACTCTAATAAAAAATCACCCCCCCCCCCCCGTTTTTTTAACCTTAATCTATCCCTACTCCCTTAATAAATACTTTTTTTTTTTTTGTAACTGTAATACTTACCCTAAAAGCCTCTTGTTTCCAGCGGCGTCTTTTTTTTTTTCATACTCACCTCCCTCCTTTTCCGCTCCCGTCCTTCTTGAGTCTTCTTGCCTTCTGGTTAACGTGAGAAGCGCGCATGTGCGCCTCACGAAAGCCAGCCAATCGGCAGGCTTCCTCCCGGCTCCCTCTGAGGATTAGTGTTGCGCGCAAGAGGATGCGCGCAACCCCAACCCTCAGAGGGAGCCGCCAGCTTCTGCGGTGAGTTGGAGACGTCATCGCGCTGAAAGCGCGATGACGTCTCCTACTCGGCAAAAGTCGGCAGAAGCGGGAAATATGATTCGCGCTCTGCTGACTGACAGCTGGGAGGGCGGAGTAAAGTTCTCCACCTCTCTCAGCTGTTTTCAGCATTTACAGCTGAACCGCTGAGCGGAGGGAGGGGAGACAGAGGGCGGCATACTCTGGGCATCATGACCACCTAAAAAAGCTTAGGTGGTCATGTTGCCTAGAGTGTCCCTTTTAAGTAAAATAAAAATTCTTATTAAATTGAATAAATGAAGTGGACGTGGTGCAATGTTTACATGTTAAACACATTGGGCTATATTACAATCTTTGCGCAAAAACGCTTGCGCAAAGCGTGAAGTTTTGCACCAAGCGTTAAACGTTTGCGTGCGCAAATCACCACTGGAATTACAATCCTCGTGCATTTTGGATCCGATCAATAACGCACATAAACCGGACACGCCCAAATGCTCACTCAGTACCGTTGCGCGCAGAAATCAGTGTGCTGTCATTTTTTTTTCACGCAATTCAGCCAATCAGAATTAAGAACCACAACCATAAATCAGCATATATGCTGCAGCAATAATACATGCACGCACAACTTCTCCATTTTATTGGTTTGGGTATGAGTGGAATGTGTAACTATACTTTGCTGCATTTTTTTTTTGGCTGGTGTATTTGGTTTCGGCCAGGACGTTTCAGCGTTTAGGAGTTGCTAAAATTATACGCGCAAATGCTGTGCGTTACAAACTGCGCATAGATTGTAATACCATCTGCGTGCCAGCGCACAGAGGCATTTGCTCTCACAATGTTAAGAATAGATCGCGCGACGTACAGTAAGCTCACGCAGGGTTCGCAAGTTCACCCGTGGTAGACGATTATGTGTGTTTGTTGCGCTGACTATGTAATATGGCATTCGGCGTAAAGGGTTTTGCCCCTCGCGTTAAATGTTTTTTGCACCGGTGGAAACGTTTGCACGAAGATTGTTGTTTAGGCCATTGAGTTCATGGCATAGTCAGATTTGTTCTGTTTTTTTCAGAACTTTCAATTTATAGAATATCGGCTATCGGCCAGAAAAGCTGCCGATAATCTGTATCGGTATCGGCCATGAAAAAATGATATCGGTCTATCCCTAGTATGTATATGTGAGTGTGCAGACTGAACTGCGTGTATAGTGAAGATCAATGTGTATCAGGATCCCCCTATCAAAAAACAACTTATTATTATTATTATACCCCCTCTAGGTCATCCAACACCTATCATTCTCGTTTACTGTCAGAGCGGCCTATCCACCTCATATAATGCAGCTGGTAATATCGCACTTAACGTGTGTATCCACAAAACTTGAATTTTTCTGCAGCTACGATGCACTTTAAATTGAGTGGTTTCTCCAGAATCTCTGAGATGGATCCTCTCCCTATAAATAGTTTTCATAATTTTATAGTATACCACTTGAATTCCTACTGTGCTCATGCACTGTTACATATGGTGTGCATGATGGGACTTGTATTCCCACACTCTGTTATTAATGGCTCTGGAGGGAGCTGTGTAGGAATGGATTCAAAGTAATTCATATATATTTTTTTGCAAAATAATACTAGCTGTAAATAATAAAGTATATGCTTGTTTCTGTCTCAAAGTATTAAATGTTCTTAGGCTAGAGTCAGACGAACGCAGTCTGCGCGCACTCTGCGTGCCTGGACAAAGGACGGACATTCTGATGGAAGATACTGTATACCCCACACGATCTGTTTTTTATGACGGACGTAGAAAAAAAGGGAAATATGGGAAACAAAATTAATATGAAGGCATTTTGTGCATCAAGGTGCTGGACGTCGCAAATGTGCTGCGTCTGACGTCTCCTCGTCACGCACACAGAACGCTACCTGGACGTGGTGCACTCTGCGCGTCCGTGTTAGCGGTTTTACATTCTTGCCTAACTTGCGTCCGTTTGTCACGTGCGTTGTCCGTGCGCAGTTCCGTGCGGACGCACTTAGTGTGTGGGTCTCTATTGATCCTGATCCTATGCTACGACAGACGTTAAACTGTGCGGCAACATGGACGCGATCACTGCGTTCGTCTGACACCAGTATTACCAGGTTATACATCTTGCTGATTTCTAGCCTTTTTTTTTATTTTTATGCATGTAATGTCACTGGATAAAGACATGAAGTACAAGGCACAAATAATTATATTCTACAGTTTGATTTATACATACGAAACAAGGTATCTTTTAGAAATACCAGTGTTAAAATTTGATGATCTAGGACGGTGGTTCTCAAACCTGTCCTTGGGACCCCAACCAAGTCAGGTTTGCAGATATCTGAAGCACAGCACAGGTGATTTTGCTGCTCAGTGATTGCACGATTCAGTCTGTATTTCCCCAAGGTGATCCTTAAAACTGGCCTGGTTGGAGGTCCCGAGGACAGGTTTGAGAACCACTGATCTAAGACAGGGTTGTGGAACTTTGGCTCTCCAGATGTTTTGGAACTAAATCTCCCATAATGCTTAGCCATTCATAAGGGTAGCAGAGCCTCACGGGGAATGTAGTCACAAAACACCTGGAGGGCTGAGATAAGCAGAGACCTAGCTAGGACCTACAACCCTCCATTGTCCACCAGATAATGCTGATCCAGCGATCTTTAGTAGTTGATCACATTCAATGATATTTGTCAAATTGTTTTTTTTTTCCCGAACTTGAACTTAATGCCCCCCCCTTGCATTTTCCAGAGTCGGCTTCATACGCAGAAGACGAGTGAAAACAAAGAATGTGTAAGAACGGGTAGCCCGAGAGCGCTGTACAACCTACCAGGAATGGCAACGTTTGTCACCTCCAACAAACCAGACCTTCAGGTCACCATAAAAGACGAAAAGTACCCCATACCCTACAACAGCTCTTGGCCTTTGGTCTCAGACAGTAATGTGTACCACACAACAGCCGTGACACCGACATCTTCCACGAACATCAGAAAAGACCACGAAACCAGGGCCACTGTTATTAAGAAGACATCAGACATCACACAGTCGAGGCTCAAAACATTCTGAGCGCATCAGGTGCTCTCTGTCTGCATCCAGGAGAGAAGATTGACTAGGAACCACTGGCGACTGCCTTTTTTTAAAATGCTGCTTTATCGTACAGCAAAAAGCCTCTGGTGTGGAACGTGGCTGTGGACATCTCCAAGCAAAGCCGTATATATTGTTTTATTCTCAGGATAAGGGCGCAGAAAAGGTAAACCGGACCAACGACCATAAGAGGAGCGGCCATGGCCACGAGGCATTGCGACAAGGCCTTCACGCGGACTATAAATGTGACCTTGCTAGAGTATCATATTTTATAAAAGGAAATCTATCTAATATTGTAAATATGTATATTTTATAGTACAGTTCTAGCAGTTTTGCAGTATGCTTGTGCACCTTACTGAACAAGCACTTAACAATGAGAAGAAGGCCTTGTGTTCTACTGCTGTAAACGTCCATGGAGGCCGTGACCTTCCTCAGGCCAGACTTTACTGAAGAGTCAGTAATCCTTCAACGCTTCCGTGTGAGAGTGGCTTTAGCAGAAATAACTAGATCTGTATCGGTAAATAAAACAAATAATTATTTAATAATAATAACTATAAAAAAGCTGTTTTGTTTATTTTTTAAATCTAATATACTTTGCCCGTGCTTGAGGTACACACAGAGAACCTAAGATTCCTCAGTGTTCTTACAATCACAACGTCGAATGGTTTAATATAAAAAAAAATATGCAAATGTTATAAATTATAAAAGGAAAAAAATATTGTAAGACTAATCTCTCTCCTACAGCAAGTATTTTTTATTTTTTTATACAGGATAAATTTTATTTGCAGTAAAAATCCAAAGTGAATATAATTGTTTTATATCATTTTTTTTCTATACAGCAGATGTATTTTATGATTCAGTTTCCTGTTTGTCAGTGAGGGGAGGTGGGAGAAAAAAAACCAGAAGTATATGTTTTGTCATGGGACATTTTTATTACCTCCTTTTGGTTCCTAACATGAAACTGATACATTGATTTATTAGAACTGAAACTATCCTGTGGATTGCTAAATAAATATTACAAATTTATTTGTAAGAAAAAAAAAACTTCATGTCCTTTTTTTGGATGTTACTGGTGGGCTTTTCTGGTAAGTAATCAATGATGTTATTTTTTGTTTGTGATTATATATTTTTTTATATACACTGGTTTCCCATTTAAAATGGACTCGTCTGTTTTCATGGAATTTTTTTTTTATTTGTAAGACAAAATGTTCCTGTGTCCTTGAGAAAAGTAATGTTAGAAGTCAGCCATAGGTATTGCGAAAGACACCCAGATAGCAACATGTGGGAATTTCTGTTTTCCATTAATCCTTGACTGGTTTCTTTGTCAAAGTATTGAAAAAGTGAGTGCTTTTACACCCCTTTACTCACAGCCCTAGCTTCAGTCCATCTGGGAAAGCACCTTGGACTTTTTTTTCCCTGTTTTGAAAAAATCCCCTCTAGTTTAGCTACTCTAAAATTGTTATTGTAACAGCATCAAACACCGCTACTTCACAAATAATTCCGAACAACTGCAGGAGAGGCTTCTGTGCCTGTTAGAATATTTCTTTTGTTTGTTGATTTTTTTTCATAAAATGTGTATAAAACAATAAACAGGATGAAAACCTAAGAAAACAGGGAAAATAAACAAGAGGAGTTTACTTGGTAAAATGTAATACCACTGCATTTTTTGTCAGGATATGATCAAGTGCCGCCTGGGTGGAGTAGAGGTAAGAGTACTGCTCTATAACCGTGGGGAGAGACTATGGAGACACAGCTTCGATCCCGGCAAGAGCACCTCTCCAGTAAGTGTCCTTGGCAAGACACCTAACGGTACAGACTCGCCACCCAGGACATACTTGAAAACGAGAGAAATCTCAATGTATCCTTCCTGGTAAAATACTTTCTCAAAAAAACCCACAAAAAATGAATAAACCTAGTACAGTCTAGAACGAGAAACTATCAAGATAATGTGACCTACAAAATATTTATATGGGCTTACTATTTTCTAGAAACCTATAAATATGTTCATCTATTGTATAGTGTTTATTGCAATTTTATATTGTATAGATTCCATTGCAAATACTGCTGAGTTTCAATTCTAACACATATATATATATATATATATATGTGTCAGAATTGAAACTAATTATAGGCTTTCTACAAGAAAAGGCGGAGGAGTTGGAGTAAGAGTAGAAGCGCTGGTGAAGCTGTGGGTGGACTGTTTCTATTTGAATCATGTTTGCAGTTATGAGGTTTAAGGACGTGTACAAATGTGAATCAAAAATTGCAGAAGTGAACATTTCCGAGTTTGCTTTGCACAAGGTATCCTCAAGCTTTGTAACGTAGGTTCCTGTTCATTACTGGTTTGAGTAGTTAAATGGGTAGAGTGGTAGTAATACCGCAGTCTGCCATTTTTAAAAAGTACATTTTATTTGTTTTACTATAGGATACGGAAATAAACCCTCACTGTGCGCACTTCAATGAACAAACAGATCAACCAAATGACATTGCATATACAGAGGCCCAATATCAATGCTTGGAAAAGAAACCATAAAGCCCATCTCTGCTCCTCCACCCATACCGTCACATATCGCAAACTCTACCAAAACAAGGCCTCATAAATTCGCCTCTTTACATTGTTTTACCAAATATGAATCCCACAATTCCCATGGATCTTGCTTCGGAGGTATCATAACCAATAATTAGCCATTCTGAAAGGGATCCGCATTCTGCCTTTTAAAACATCTGCTAGCGCTAGATTCCTGAAGGAACACCATGCTCCTTTTCCATACGTGTAGCAGCAGTACCCTCGGGTTCTGCTTCCTCTCCCGGGAAACTGGAAAGCTTCAAAAAACGTTCAGAGTCAAGTGTCCCAGAATCCTCTGCATTCATTGGACGGAACCCTCTGAAGCAACACCAAACCGCTGCCATTCCAGGGGTGCTGTGAGCGAAGGCACACCTATGTCCACTCCAGCGAGAAATTCTTTTGCATTGGGACAGACTCATATCTTCCCTGGACAGGTCAATCAAGATTTCAGGTCGAACTCGCTCAAGAATGCTGTGGTGGCTGCAGTCCCCTTTCCTGGATATTTCAGGTCCGGGACTGGACCGTCTTAATGTCGGACGCCTCTGCCACAGGTTGGGGGGCCTCAAGTGTTCGGACACCAGGGTCCGCGGTCCTGGACACCGGGAGTTCTCAAAATACAATGAACTGAGGGCAGTATTTGAGGCCCTCTGACAGTTTCAGCTCCTGCTGGAGGGCCATGCTGTCAAGGCTCAGTCGGCAAACTGTGCCATGGTTTATATCAACAAACGGGGGCCCAAGGTCCCCATCAGGAGTTGGGCAGAATGTCATCTCTAGGCTCTTTCTGCTGTCCATTTTCAGGGTGTGAAAAACTCGGAGGCGAATCTTGAGTCGGTCTGTGACTGCCCAATGGAACTGGTCACTGGTCTGAGTCTTTTTTTCAAGAGGTCACCCGTCATTTTGGGGCACCAGTCATAGATCCAATGGCCTCAAGTATCAACGCTAAGGTTCCTTGTTTTGTGTCTCTCCCGGAGGCGGGATCTTCCTGCAATTCTGGATGCATTCTCCCTGTGGTGGGATTTCCGGCTGGCCTACATTTTTCCTCCGGTGCCCTAATTCCAAGAGTTCTGCAGAAGGTTTGCGATACTTTCCTTTTGGCCACGCAGGTTCTGGTTCCCAGACACGATGACCTTGTTAAAGGACAAATATTGGGTTCTGCTTCGCTCGTAGGAGGTGCTGGACTTTCCAGTGGTTCCATTAACTGTGCTGGGTCAGTGCCGGTTGATGGCCTGGCTGACACCTCCATTCTAAGGTCCTTGGGCATGTCTGATTCTTTGGTGACCTTGTTATGCCAAGATAAAAAGCCCTCGACCAGGAGACTCTACAATGTAGTATGGCGTGTTTTTTTGAAATGGTGTTCACCACATCGCCGGGATCCTCTGCATGCCTCTGTTCCATCACTGTTACAATTCCTGGAGGCTGGGTTTCGTGGCGGTCTCAGTCCGGGGACCATCAAGGTCCAAATGACTGCCATTTCAATATCTTTCAGAGACTTGGCTGTACATGCTTTTCCTGCAGTTTTTTTTAGAGCAGTTTCTTCACTGCGGCCGTCGTTCAGGGAGTTGGTTTCGCCCTGGGACCTGAATCTCGTACTGCAAGCACAGTGTGGGCCTCCCTTTGAGTGTGGGCCTCCTCCAGGAGAGGCTTCTGTGCCTGTTAGAATATTTCTTTTGTTTGTTGATTTTTTTTCATAAAAAACTGCTGAAGGATTGTATCCCGAAACTTCTCACCCAAAAGACTGTATTCTTGAGGGCCAAAATGTTGGCTGAGCGTGTAGGGCAGGGATGTCCAAACTCCGGCCACCCAGATGTTTCTGAACTACAACTCCCATGCTTCTCCATCCATCTAATGCCGTCAGAGATGTATTTTTTTTTATTTTTTATAAAGGATTTTTACCAGGAAGGATACATTGAGATTTCTCTCATTTTCAAGTATGTCCTGGGTGGTGAATATGTACCGTTAGGTGTCTTGCCCAAGGACACTTACAGGAGAGGTGCTCATCGGGATCAAACCCATGACTCCACAGGCTCTCTCCATGCAGAGCAGTGATGTAACTGCTACTCCACCCAGCCGGCACTCTACTCCACCCAGCCGGCTCAGGAACATCTGGGGGGCCGGAGTATGGACGTCCCTGGTGTAGGGGAATTGCAGGCCATGGCATGTGAGCCACCCTACACGGTATTCCACAAGAGTAAGGTGGTTCTATGCCTTCTTCCATTCTTCCGCCCTAAGATCTCTTCCTCTGGGAATATGAATCAGGACATTGTGCTGCCCTCATTCTGTGAGACTGCTGGTTCCCCTCTACAACAGAAGCTTCATTCCTTGGATGTTGAGAGTATTGAAGGTGTCCCTGGAGCTTTTGGCAGGCTGGCACAAGTCGCATCATCTGTTCATTCTGTTTTGGGGCATAGAAAGGGTGCAAGGCCTAGGCCTTGAAGACTACCATTGCTAGGTGGATTTGGCAGACGATCTTCTTGGCATATTCTGAAAAGTGACTTCCCTCACCTGTGAAGGTCAAGACTCATTCTACCAGGTCTGTTTGTACCTCAAGGGCGATGCACACGGTGGCTTCTATGGAGCAACTGTGCAAGGCGGACACCTGGTCCTCTCTGCATACTATTTCCAAGCATTATCGTCTGGTCATCCTGGCTTCCTCAGCTTTTGGGCGTAAAGTGTTACAGGTCATGATCAAGAGATCGTTTCCCTTCCCTGTATTGATTTTTGGTTTTCGGGCTTTGTATGTCCCGAGGGTACTGCTGCTACATGTATGGAAAAACGGTATTTTCTTCCCGTAAATTTATTTTTCCATAGTGGTATCGGCAGTAGTTTATTCCCTCCCTGTTAATAAAGCTGGTGTGTTTTGGCTATTTTTGTCTCTGCTTTGGTTTGTCTGGGGGTCTCTGGTCCGGAAGGGGTCTTATAGGTAAGGTAGGGGGAAGGGTTCTTCCCCATGTCTCTGCATTTTTTTTTTTTTTCAGGTATATGGCTTTGGAAGTAACCTGTCCAGTTTTTCGGGAGCAGAAGGAAAACCCGTGGGTACTGCCGCTACATGTATGGAAAAATGAATTTATGGTAAGAAAATACAGTTTTCTTTATGATCGGGGGTGAATACATATCATCATTCTCTTTATGACATTGTACAGCAATTTAAGATTGTAGATACTCCTGTTCGTTTATATGACTGACTGCCAATTCGCAGTTTAATAGATTTATAAACCGAAGGTAAACTTACTTGTTGCTGCTCTTACCTCTGCTTGTACAGTCAGGACCAAAAGCAGAAAGCCTCGGCTGCCAAGCTGCGCCATCTACAGATCATACATTGTAAACTGACTTGCGCTTAACTGTGCGCTTTATCAATGTATTTGAATGTAATATTCCTAGACTGACATCTGAACTTAACCGCAAATTCTGATTTGGCTTCACAACTGGGATTTGGAAAAGTTCTTCCATTTTTCTGTTTTACAAATTTGGCTGCTTTGCAAACATTTTGCAAATCTAGTCTACATCTCCTTCCTTATTAGCAGGTACATCCCATCCTGGCCTCTTCGCTTGGCCAATGATCTGATGCTATCAGTTCCTCGTAGGGATGCACTGATACCACTTTTTTAAGACCGGGTACGAGTACCGATACTTTTTAAAAGTACTCACCAATACCGAGTACCGATACTTTTATTTTATGTCATGTGACTGCTTTTCAATAAGAACAGACCTCATAAAAATCCCCCAGCTCACTTGTATATATCCCCCCGAGATTATATATATATCAGAATACCCCCAGCTCACCTGTAGCTTGCCCCCAGCTCACCTGTAGCTTGCCCCCAGCTCACATGGTGATTGCCCCCAGCTCACATGGCGAATGCCCGCAGCTCTCATGGTTATTGCCCCCCGCTCACATGGACATTGCCCCAGCTCACATGGATATGCCCCAGCTCACATGGATATGCCCCAGCTCACATGCATTTGCCCCCAGCTCTCATGGATATGCCCCAGCTCACATGCATTTGCCCCCAGCTCTCATGGATTTGCCCCCAGCACTCATGGATTTGCCACCAGCTCTCATGGATTTGCCCCCAGCTCTCATGGATTTGCCCCCAGCTCATATGGATATTGCCCCAGCTCGACCGCTGGGGAAGCTGGCCGCATGCATGAAAAGAACGTGGCCAGCGTTCCCCTCCGGCGCGCCGCATACTCACCCATCCTGAAGGTCCGGTCGCATGGCAGTGATGCGATCAAGCGGCCGCCGGGCGCATCTGTGACTCTGCCTCCAGCTGAGAGGCAGCGTCACAAGAGCGCCCAGTGGCCGCGGGAACGCATCACTGCCATGCGACCGGACCTTCAGGATGGGTATGCGGTGCGCCGGAGGGGAACGCTGGCCGCGTGCTTTTCATGCACGCGGCCAGCTTCCCCAGCCCCGCGGATGCCGGCCCAGCGCCGGCTTCTGGTATCGGCGGGATGTATTGGGCCGTTTGCATATCGGCACCGATACTAGTATCGGTCTATCCCTAGTTCCTCGTACCCGTAAACCCAACTCTCACCTTCAGGACTTCTCCCGAGCTGCCCCCTTTCTATGGAACTCCCCTGCAACATTAGACTCTCCCGTCTCTTCAGTCCTTCAAGAAGTCTCTGAAAACACATTACTTTAGAGAAGCTTATCGGCTCAATCCATGATCTCCCCACTGTCATTTCCTGCTCCTCTTCCCATTCAGCCCCCCTGCAACCCGTCACTTCACCTACCCTATTCACCCTCACCTAATGTGTCACCCCCCCTCCTTAGATTGTAAGCTCTCGAGCAGGGTCCTCCCTACTTCCGTCTATGTGTGTAACATGTCTGTATATTTGTTATTCTGTCTCTACCATTGTACAGCGCTAAGGAATTTATTGGTGCTTTATAAATACTTAACTGTAGATTTAAGGGGTTATTCACTAAGCAACAAACTTGCCACTGTAACGTGTTTTCATAGCAGTTGGTCTATTCACTAAACTGTCAATTCGGTAAATACTGGTGAATTGACAGCGAAATACAGTGCAGATCGCTGCAGTTCGGTGATCTTCAGCGGCAGCAAAATTGTCCCATAGAGAAGAAATGGTTAATCTAGTCACATAACACCGAACTGTCAGTGAAATGCCCTGATTTTCGGTGTCTCCGTTCGACACTGTATTTTTTTTAGATGAAATTTTTGAGTCTCGATTTAGTTAGTTATTTTTTAATGTTTTTTTTATTATTCAGTAACAGACCTTTTAATTTTTATGTAGTGCCTTTTAAATTATTCACATTTTAATGCATTTGTATTGGTTTAAACACCTGTTAGGAGAATAGGAGAGTTCGGTTTTGTCTGCAGTCCGGCGGTCTTCGGTGCACTATGCTGACGCTGTAGTGAATTCACCTAAGGGTTGGCGAAATGGAATCGCTGAAGTGAAAAGCACGGGAATTTTGCTGAAATTTCGGTGCTTTTGAATAACTGCTTCAGTTTTCTTGCAGCTTACATTGTATTGCTTAAAAAACGAACGAACAAAAAATAGCGTGCTGTGGACTCCCATGCTTGCCTACATAAAAGTAACCGGTCTCTTTTCCACAGAGTGCGCTCAGCGAGGTGGCCAGCGGGCAACAGAAAGGAAGGAACGTCCACTCTCATGGATGTTCTTTCTGCTCTGAAAAACGCTCGTCTGACCTCGGCCTCAAAGCAGGGCCGGCGCTAATGTAAGGCAGCTCAGGCAGCTGCCTTACTGTCCTGGCCTGGTGCCAAACTAGGGGGCGCCACAATCTAGTTCCCTGGCCACTGCTGGCCGGGGGTTTCTAGTGCCGCCCATTAGGAAAAGTATCCTCCTCCTCCTTGTGACTGGAGCAGCTCCTTTACTTCCGGGCTGATGAGGGGGAGGGCGCTCCCGAGATGCAGCAGAGCTGTGGGCCAAGTGCTGCCTCGTGCTGCAGTGGTGCTCCTCTTCCAGCTGACAGGTGAGGAGGTGTGACCAGCCCTGCTCTGCAGCAGTGATCCCCCCAGGGCAGGAGGTGAGTGATCCCACTTCCTGCTCTCCGCCCCGAGATTGTGGCACTCCCCCTCCTCTATACACACACACAATTGCTCCTGCTGTGAAGGAGAAGCTTGTGTTTTTAATTCATGTTGGACCAGGTATCTGAGCTGAACACTGTGCATCAGCTGTGCTTTTTAATGTGGAGCTCAAATACCTGGTCCAGCAAGAGTTAAAAACACAACTTCTCCTTCACAGCAGGGGAGATCTCTCTTATATCATTGTTACTGCCCCCACTGGGAGGCTATTCCATGTAACAGTAATATTGAAAGGGCAGTATATAGATGGAATAGCCTCCCAGTGGGGCAGTAACAATGATATAGAAAGAGTAGTAGATACATGGAATAGCCTCCCAGTGGGGGCAGTAACAGTGATGGAGGCTATTCCATGTATCTACTACCCTTCTATATCACTGTTACTGCTCCCACTGGGAAGCTATTCCATGTAACAGTGATCTAGAAAGGGTAGTAGATACATGGAATAGCTCCCAGTGGGAGCAGTATCTACTACCCTTTCTATATCACTGTTACTGCCCCCACTGGGAGGCTATTCCATGTATCTACTACCCATTCTATATCACTGTACTGCCCCAGTGGGGGTTAGTCCATGTATCTACTACCCTTTCTATATCACTGTTACTGCCCCCACTGGGAGCAATTCCATGTATCTACTACCCTTTCTATATCACTGTTACTGCCCCCACTGGGAGGTTAGTCCATGTATCTACTACCCTTTCTATATCACTGTTACTGCCCCCACTGGGAGGCAATTCCATGTATCTACTACCCATTCTATATCACTGTTACTGCCCCCACTGGGAGGTTATTCCATGTATCTACTACCCTTTCTATATCACTGTTACATGGAATAGCCCCCGTGGGCAGTAACAGTGCTATAGAAAGGGTAGATACATGGAATAGCCCCCAGTGGGAGCAGTAACAGTGATATAGAAAGGGTAGTAGATACATGGAATAGCCTCCCAGTGGGGGCAGTAATAGTGATATAGAAAGGGTAGTAGATACTGCTCCCACTGGGAGGCTATCCATGTATCTACTACCCTTTCTATATCACTATTACTGCCCCACTGGGAGGCTATTCCATGTATCTACTACCCTTTCTATATCACTGTTACTGCTCCCACTTGGAGTTTATTCCAAGTATCTACTACCCTTTCTATATCACTGTTACATGGAATAACCTCCCAGTGGGGGCAGTATCTACTACCCTTTCTATATCGCTGTTACTGCTCCCACTGGGAGTTTATTCCAAGTATCTACTACCCTTTCTATATCACTGTTAAATAGAATAGTCTCCAGTGGGAGCAGTATCTACAGACTGACACCCTGAGGAAGACCCTGCTGGACAGTGGACTGTACGTCAGTGGCCCGAATGAGAAAGGCAGCCACAGGCCCACCACAGAAAGTGGTAAGGGACGGAAGCTGTGACACTGGTATTATATTGTGGGTATTGGCAATGTGGCACAGAAGCGGCACCACCAGGCACAGCATAGTTTTGGTGACACTCCTGTGCCACAGTGCCAATCAATCAGTGACTCAGACCACTGCTAGAGGTTGTCCTTGCAAGAGCAACATTCAGCATCCTTTACTTTCGGTGAGAAGACACTAAATACTCCTGATAGAGACTATTATTATGCATCTCTATGCCGATATTGGGGGGCACCAAAACGCACCTTCGCCTGAGTAGACAAAAATGCTTGCACCGGCCCTGCCTCAAAGGTCCTACTATTTTATCACAGAACCATAATATTCGTGCGAATGAGGGGAGTTGTTCTGATACCTAATAACTTGTCGATTGGATGTGTGAATAAACAAAAGCATAAAGAAGGGGGTTCATCTGGTAGGGCAGAAACTGACTCTTGGTCCTTATATATATATGTATGCTGCCTACTTCAGGGTTCGGCAACCTTGGCCCTCCAGATGTTTTGGAACTACGTCTCACATGATGCTCAGCCACTCCTTATGTTGGCAGAGACCTATGGAGGGCCAAGGTTGCTGACCTCTACACTACTTCCTAGGGTAAACCTCTCATCGATCACATCAAAACTAGAGACCAGTCCTTGCTCCCTGGCTGTAAGTTGTAGAATCGTCACATGAAGAAGACTACAGCACATTGTGGGAGCTGCCCCACCTTGGCCCCCTTTTGGCAGGAGGTTCGGGATGTGATCCATCTGGTGACAGGGACTCTGCTTTCCTTCACACCGGAATGTTTCTTACTGTTGCAGCTTCCTTTCTCAGTGAAGCAGTTGAAGGAATCGGTTATTTTGTTACTGGTCTTGGCTGCTCGCATGCTGATACCGCTCCACTGGAAGTCGGTCTCCATCCCAACACTCAGGGATTGGACTCGCAAGGTAGAGGAGCTGAGGGCCGCGGAGGCGTTGCAGGGTGGGTCAGTGAAAAATATGGCAGAATTTCATCGACGGTGGTTTTACTGAGAGGGCTATGTGGCCTCGTTGAGCACTAGGTCACATGCTCTGGCGTGACCTGCCCCGGACTAGACTGAGTTTGCAACGGTCTCTGTCTCTTTCTGGCCTGTGAATACCTGTCTGAACCTGGAAAGGCTGGGGGGGGGGTGATTGCCCTGTCGCGCTGATGCCGGTGGTCTCCGGAGGGTACACCTCACTTTGCCCTGACCATTCCCCTTCCCCCCTACTCCCACACCTTTTCTTTTCCTTATCTCTTTCTCTTTTTTTGATGACTCTCTTCTTTCTTCTCGCTCTCATCTACCTCACTCTCTTCATCCTATTGGTGTTTCTGTCTGGCTGTGTGTTTGTCCTCCATGTCCTTCTTTGTTGGTTATTCGTTATTGGTTTTTTTTGGGGGGGGGTTTGTGCTTCGCCATGGTTTCATGATCCTGTTCTTCCGCATGATGATCTCGCTGCGTGTAATATCGCTTATAGTTACGGGTTCACGTAATGTCATATGATTTCGAAGTACTTCTCTGTATTTCCTTTCATTGCCAATAAACTCTTTGAATTGAATTGAGAGAAAAAAAAGAAAATGTAAGTCTCTGCACTGTCTTTACTGAATTGCCCCTCCTGTATTTAAATTTTGTGCCATTTTTCCAGAGGTAATGGAACACCAGTTAATATCTCATGAAATAGCTCATGAAAGTGAACTTTGGTCTCCGACACAGCGTATAAAAGAAAACAACACACTCACACATGGCAATAATGTAATATATTAACCCGTGTCAGACAATTAAACGCTTGGCAAATGTGAATCTCTGCCCCCTTTTTCCTCCATTTCTAAATCTTCTAACCCTAGTAGGCTTTTTGCCATACTTTTTAAAAAAATGAATAAAAATGGAAAAATAGATCTAGATTTAAAAGAACGCTAGTGAAAAGTCATCTCCTTATTGCCCTTAAATAATTGGGAGGATGCTGGCGACAACACCTGGCTAATTATTGTGTCCTTTTCCCTCTTCCTTTATTTTTCCCCTTTTCCAATGTTTGTGCTGTCACCCTTTTTTCAGATTTTTAAACCAGTTTTAGTTCAGTTCCAACATAAAAATTAAAAAGAAAATAACTTTAGTTCTCTCATATCTAGGTATGTAGTTAGACCCAAATCTATCCTTTGTCCCCCACATCGAAAAACTCATCTAAACTTTGTATAACTCATTCTGCGGCTTCGTGTTACAATGTAACTACATGACCCACCACTGTTATGTTAAAAGAGCTAAACTGTCTGTCACTGGACTCTAGACGCACCCTTCACCTTTCCAACCTGGTGTTTAAGAGCTTCTCTGGGAAGCTGCCACCCTACCTGAATAGAGTGCTTCCCCCAGCAGTTCCCTCATCCTATAACCTCCGATCCAGGACCAGCACCTTACTTGCAATACCACAATACAAAAAGACAGTGGCTCGATCCTCATTTTCCTACAGAGCACCACAATTATGGAATAACCTCCCAGAAGCCATCAAATCTTCCCCCAGTCTAAAGTCCCTCGAGCTCCCTATTAACATACCTCAATACGTAATGCACCTGTAAACATGTAACACAGTGACTGTATTTCCTACATATTTATTTTCTGTGTTAATCTGTATATTTGTGTTTTTAATATCTTGCATTTTATTACTTTGTATTTCTGTAACATTTCAATGTTCTTGAACCCAGGACATACTTGAAAACGAGAGAAATCTCAATGTATCCTTCCTGGTAAAATACTTTATATATAAAAAAAATAATAATAACTCAAAACAAGTCACTCTGAGGGTTAGGGGTTATTCAATGAGCACCAAAGTTTCGGTGCTCTTTCGTTCGGAGCACACTTCAGCGATTTCAGTTTGCCAACCCTGCGGTGAATTCACTACAGGGTCCCTGAAGTGTGCCGACAACGGCCTCCGATCTGCCAGCCGAACTGCAGAAAAAGAAACAAACTGAACTCTATTTTTTTTTTTAGAAGGCGTTTAAACCAATTAAAATACATGAAAATGTGTGGAAATAATAAAAAAAGGGTCCTGTAAAATATAATAAAAAGGTGTATGTTACAGAATAAAAAAAAATGGGAATCACGGCTTTTTGCTGAAAATAGTAAACGGTTGAATAGAAAACGATAATATGCTATGGGATTCGTCTGTTTAACCACTTCACTGCGGAGGACGTGCTAAGCGCGTCCACCCGCAGTATCGTTCCTTGCGGAGGACGCGCTGAGCGCGTCCTCCCTTTGGGGCCAGCGTTCGGCCGGGTTCCGGCCGATCGCTGGCCCCCCCGGTGCGAGCTGACATCCTCGATGTCAGCCCAGCACCTGGAACCGCCGCCGGAGTAATTAGGTGTCATCGCGGGGGCGCGATGACACCTAATTCAGGCGCCCCCCCCCCCGCATGTGCGGAGGAGGCGCCTGAAAGGGAGGGGGGGGTCCTTCGGACCTCTCTCCCGATCGGCGGCGTGCAGGGGGTTAACCCAGGCACCGTTTGGAAGGGCACAGCCTGCCCTTCCAAATGGTACCTGGCATTAATCCCATGGGGGCCAGATCACGAATCGGCACCGAAAAGCGCCGGTTCGTGATCCTTTCCCGGAGCTGGCCGACTTGGATGTCGGCCAAGCTTCCGGGAATGCCCCCTGAGGACTGGCGTCATCGTGTAGAGCACGATGACGCCAGTCCTGGAGTTAACCCCTAACTGCCACCAATGGTGGAGATAGGGGGTGTCACGGTGGCAGTACCACCAGGCACGCACCACCCTATCCTTGCCCTCCGATCCTTGGAAGTGGTCGGTCTGTATATATATCCCTATGAATATAACTCGCAGCAAGGTGAGGCCCTGGTTCCTGAGAGAAGCCCCTATATGCAGAGATGCAGTGTAAACTGCAAGGACAGATGAAAGCAACACAGGGTTAACAAAAGACCTCTGTACGGCAATACCAAAGATTCCCTGCACTGAAAGGCCGGTCTTTAGGATAGCCGGATCTAATCTAAAGGAAAGTATTACCTTGAAGCCGTACAGAGTCTTTTGTTGTATACAGATGACAGGGTTACCTGGAAACGGTACAGACAAGGAAAATACTATAGAGTAGTCATATAGAGGAAAGCCAAAAGGTCATAACCAGAGAGAGTACGTCATACAGGCTATAGGAATAGGAACCAGAAGGGAAGTCAGCCAAGCCAAAATCGGTAACCGGGGAATCAGAATGGAACATAAACAGCAAACCAAAATACAGCAATAGACAGAACTAAATACACAAAAGGAACTGACATAAACTGGAACAGAAATAACAGAGGCAAAAACTAAACTAGGATGAACAAACGGAGGATAACAGGAACACAGCAAGGAGCTCTCAGGACACAAGTCGCAAGGAGACCAGGCAAAGTAAAATGACCCAGCAATGTACTACAGGTACATTGCTCTAATATAGGCAGGGGAAATCAAGGCAAGGGTCAACAGGTGAGCAGCACACAGAACACCAATTAACCCCTGGGAGGCCACCCAGGAATTGGCAGCAACAGAAACGCAAGGGAAAAAACACAAAATACAAATACAGAGGGCGGGAAGACAGGTTTGGAACGTGGGAACGTGACAGTAGCCCCCTCCAAAAAAGGTGACCTCAGGGCACCTAAAACAACAAACACGACAGACAGAATCAGGAAACCAGATCACGAACACCAGTCACCAAAGTCCTTTGAGGTCCCACTCAGAGTCGTCATCCTCCTCCACAAGACGCCCCCGTCTATGAGGGTTCCTTTGAATGGCAACCCAGTGGTCCTTCCTGAACACCAGTCCAAAGGGCGACTGCACATAGCCCTCAGGGACATGACGGGGTAGGGGGATCTTGGCATCAATTAGACTGGACATAGAATCAGTGGGACTAGGGTTAGACACCTTTTCCCGTCTTCTCCTTGAACGAGATCTAGAACTGGTGACCCCCCCACCCGACACGGCAACAGTGGGAGTAGTCTCGCCTACCTGTGCCTTACCATGAGATTTGGAAACCTCGGACTCTCTGTGGGGCATGGGTACAGTGGTGTTGCAATGTAACTCTGGCACTGCTGACACACAGCTTGACTGGGTTTCTGGGACCGCTGACACCCAGCTTGGGACTGGCACTGCTGACACACAGCTTGATACTGGCACACAGCTTGGGACTGGCACCGCTGGCACACAGCTTGGGACTGGCACCGCTGACACAGCTTGACTGGGTTTCTGGCACCGCTGACACACCGCTTGGGACTGGCACCGCTGACACACAGCTTGGGACTGGCACCGCTGACACACAGCTTGGCTGGGTTTCTGGCACCGCTGACACACAGCTTGCCATGGATTTGACTGGCATCGTGCCAGGATCAGGCAACATTGGCTGCGCATTGCCAGACAGAGACAGGACTGGCTGCGCATTGCCAGACGGAGACAGGACTGGCTGCGCATTGCCAGACGGAGACAGGACTGGCTGCGCATTGCCAGACGGAGACAGGACTGGCTGCGCATTGCCAGACGGAGACAGGACTGGCTGCGCATTGCCAGACGGAGACAGGACTGGCTGCCCATTGCCAGACGGAGACAGGACTGGCTGCCCATTGCCAGACGGAGACAGGACTGGCTGCCCATTGCCAGACGGAGACAGGACTGGCTGCCCATTGCCAGACGGAGACAGGACTGGCTGCCCATTGCCAGACGGAGACAGGACTGGCATACTGCCAATTGGCACTGGGGTTGCGGCTCTACATGTAATACAACCAGTAACAATACGTAGGGGTTGTCTTTTGGCTGTCAGTCGCTGCTCAGAACCAGCCAGTTGTGTCTTTAAAACCCTACTGCCATCAGAGGTATCTACATAAGTCTGAGGTTTATTATCGGATGCCATGAGCGACATAACCTCCATGCGTACTTCATCCTCTGACCTTGTGGCCAAAAAGGATTCATCTTTCATAGACTCAAGTGCCTCTTTCTCAGACCTGGTTTTCTCAGGAGGTCTGAACTCAAAGTGGGGTCTGGTGCCATCTGACTCCCCGCCGGGTCTGGTACCATCAGATCCCCTACGTGGTCTGGCACCCTCTGATTCCCAGCTGTAACTGGCGCCAGTGGATCTCATGCGTGGACTGGCTTTAGCGGCCTTACTGTGGGACATGGGCACAGTTGGCACTCGGCCAGTATCAGGACGCACAGACCCACCACAAGTCTTGAGGTGCACCGGCACTCCAGCCCCAGGACGCACCGGCACTCCAGCCCCAGGACGCACCGGCTTGAGGGGACAGCCAGACAAAAAGTGCAACGAGCTGGCACAATAGAAACAGAGATTGTACTCACGTCTTCTGTTCTTTTCATCCGGAGAAAGAGGACCACGAACCCTGCTTTCAAATGAGACCTGATTGCCAGAGTCTAGACACAGGCTCAGTAACCCTTTGAGGTGAACCACAAATTCCTCAAACATGTGCAATAAGGTTTCCAACACGGTACACATCTCTGCGGGCTTATGTAAAGGCTGGGTCATTATGTCACGGTGGCAGTACCACCAGGCACGCACCACCCTATCCTTGCCCTCCAATCCTTGGAAGTGGTCGGTCTGTATATATATCCCTATGAATATAACTCACAGCAAGGTGAGGCCCTGGTTCCTGAGAGAAGCCCCTATATGCAGAGATGCAGTGTAAACTGCAAGGACAGATGAACGCAACACAGGGTTAACAAAAGACCTCTGTACGGCAATACCAAAGATTACCTGCACTGAAAGGCCGGTCTTTAGGATAGCCGGATCTAATCTAAAGGAAAGTATTACCTTGAAGCCGTACAGAGTCTTTTGTTGTATACAGATGACAGGGTTACCTGGAAACGGTACAGACAAGGAAAATACTATAGAGTAGTCATATAGAGGAAAGCCAAAAGGTCATAACCAGAGAGAGTACGTCATACAGGCTATAGGAATAGGAACCAGAAGGGAAGTCAGCCAAGCCAAAATCGGTAACCGGGGAATCAGAATGGAACATAAACAGCAAACCAAAATACAGCAATAGACAGAACTAAATACACAAAAGGAACTGACATAAACTGGAACAGAAATAACAGAGGCAAAAACTAAACTAGGAGGAACAAATGGAGGATAACAGGAACACAGCAAGGAGCTCTCAGGACACAAGTCACAAGGAGACCAGGCAAAGTAAAATGACCCAGCAATGTACTACAGGTACATTGCTCTAATATAGGCAGGGGAAATCAAGGCAAGGGTCAACAGGTGAGCAGCACACAGAACACCAATTAACCCCTGGGAGGCCACCCAGGAATTGGCAGCAACAGAAACACAAGGGAAAAAACACAAAATACAAATACAGAGGGCGGGAAGACAGGTTTGGAACGTGGGAACGTGACAGGGGGTTCCAATGAACCCCCCATTTCTCCTGATCCGTAGCAGTTAGGGGTTAATGTTTGGTATTGTTGGATCGGCCAGAACATGGCCGTTCCAACAATACCAAACATGAGTATGAAAAAAGTTTTTTAAAAAACAAAAAATATATATATATATATATATATATATATATATTTAAAAAAATATATAAAAAAAAATAAACAAGTTTTTTGTTCTTTTTTTGGTTCGTTAATGCAGCAATATTGTTCCCATTTCAATTATAATGTGAACAATAATGCTGCACTAACGATTTTTGTATGCGGTGCGTTTGTTAAAAATCGCGTAATTTTCCCCAAAACAAAATGTAACGAGACCCCATCTCTAATTTTTTTAACAAGTGCACCCCATACACAATATAACCGCAATTGCTCGCATGTTAAAATGTGAAAAAAAAACACTTTACACGTTGTAAATTATTGAAAATTCATATTTTATTGCATTTTTTGTTATAATATACAGACAGGTCATGACATATACATATAATAATGACATACTATGGATCTGCTGAGTCTGACGGAAAGAACGATATATAATATGTCTGGGTCATATACTAAAATAAGCCTTCAAAACACGTTTAAACATGATGAGCAAAATCGGTAAAAATGACCTCAGCACAGAGGCGGGAAATGCCTCAGCAGCGAAAGGGTTAAACCTGTCAAACTGAACCACTGAAAATTGGGGCATTTCACTGACATTTCAGTGCAGTTCTGAATTCTCTGAATAGATTTTTTTTTTTTAACATATTCAAGTTTATTTTGAATTACAGGTATTACAAGGAAGATTTGCATTGGTGCATAGCAATAGCACGAGTAACAATACCTTTTGCAATATACAATATACAGCAAAGCGAATAAAACGAAAAAGAAAAAGGGGAAAAGGGGAGAGGAACGGCAGAGCATATCAGATGGCATACGGTATACTTAAATATACATAAATATAAATATAAATATGAAGATGAGTATAAATACAGGCGATCAGTGGACGTTCCACCGGCCATCAACCCGAATCACTATCGATCTATGGATTGCGGCGAGAGTGTGGCAATACATCGGTCAACCAATAGAACCATTTACGCGTATATATCTCATATCTATCGGCTGCTCGGGATGCCATCTCGTCAACACCACGGATGAATTCCACTTCATCTAGCCACATAGCAACAGGAGGTGTAGCAGCCTGTCTCCAAAACCTGGGAATGGTCAACCTGGCCGCGTGTATCAGGCAGGGCATGACCGACTTTTTATAAGCCGAGATGGTGATAGATGTGTGGTGTACAGTAGAAGGTACAGTTCTGGAAGGAAAGGTGGGTGTGGTTCCACCACCATACATACATACTCTGAATAGATTAACCACTACTTCTCTATGGGACAATTTTGCTGTCGCCGAATTGCAGTGAACTGCCCCGCATTTTGTTGTCAATTTGACAGTATTTAGCAAATTGACAGCTCTGAATAGAAAAACTGCCACGAAATCACACCATATGCTGGAATTCACAATTCGGTGTCACGTTTGGCAGGAAGAGGTGGATTTGCCATGAAAACGTTTGCATGTATTGCGGTTAAAGCATATAAAAGTAAACAAAAATGATGCAAGGCACCAGAAAGCCACTCATGAATTAAATCATTTGATTACTGCCCCAAATTGGGAGCTCCACTATCTCAGTTGGCCAACTCCAAATTCAGAGTTTGTAAAAATGAGGAATATTGGCACTCCGCTTAGCGGTGTAAAAATAGCAGCTTTTATGGGGTGAACATAGACAAGGTTTCGGCCAACAGAAGTTGGCATACACAAAATAATGGGAATAGAGCCCTCGTTTCCTCCTGTTTTGGTTTGTCAAATATTGTTCAGTCTCAATGAATTCTAACACTGTCTATATATCGTACCCATTGTTCAGCGCTGCAGAATATGTTGGCGCTATATAAAGAATCCCTGCAGCAAGATCCCGCTCCGTGTCTTTGTTTTTGATCCCAAAGTGGATTTTGTTTCTGGGGGAGCATAAATAAAGGCCCACCAGTCTACCTCATGTCTGACAAGCAGCATGAGCAGGTATGGTTTGCTATACAGCAGCCTGTGGCTTCATTTTTGGATAGGACTCGCCCTCATTAGAGGTGCCTTGACGCTGGCGGGCGAGCTTAGTCTTATAATGGCCATTAAAAGAAACCAAACCTCCTAATTGTGTTTTGTTTCACACGGTATAATGGGAATAAGCGCAGATGACATTTTTTTCGTTATGTTTCACACATCTTGTTGGGCTGGATGCATTTGGTGGTTGCAGCCGCCCCATCGGGGAATAGGCGCGACCCCACCCCTCCTGTACTATATAAATAATAATAATTATTAAGCGTTTCACATTAGGCCGCAGTCAGACAAGCGCACTTTTCGCGTCCGTCTGACCGCACGGTTTGTTATCCGTCGTAGCTTTTCAAAAGTGTCAATGGAGAAGAACACACAAAGCATGTGCGCACTTTTTCACGCACAGGCAACGGATGCCATGGAGGCATTGATGTGAAAAAGCTACAACGGATGTAGAGACACCCTCGCATACAGCTTTTTTTTTTTTTTCTTATTCTCCGCTTCAGTCAGAACTAACTGATACTATGTTAACCACAATCTCATCCGCTATAAAGGCGCTCGCTTGGCTCCTTTACACAAGTGTGGGACCGCCCTCTGCTGGTTGATGGTAAGTATTACTACAAGCTTCCATTTACTAATCAGCATAACTATAAGATACTAATAAATAAAATATGCAAACTATTGTCAGCGGAGGTTTTTCTTTAGTCATTGCTGTATTTTTTTTTTCTTCAACCAGTAGTTCCCTGCACATGCTCTTTATAAAGTTATGATACATATTGATAACCTAAGATAACTGAAGATGTTATTAACAAGTATATAAGATATATCCAGATGAGAAGAGGCAAACGCACTCGCAGGCAGCCGATGACCTGCCGAACAGGCCGCCTAACGTAGCCGACAAGCTGCAGAAAAAAAAACAACAAGCTGCCGGAAGGGTAAAAACCTACCCCAAAAACCGCAATTTTAGGCTAATGTCAGATAAACGCAGTCTGAGCGCACTATGCGAACAGACGTACTGGCGGAATATAATGTAGACACCACAGTCGGATGGACGTAGAAAAAAAGGGAATTATGGGAAACAAAATTAATATGATAAAAATCGGAAAATGATATGAAAAGCCATTTTGTGCGTCAAAGTGCTAGACATCGCAAATGTGCTCCGTCTGACTTCGTGTCATCACGCACACAAAACGCTATGCGGACGTGGCGCCCTCTGCGCGTCTGCTAGCGGTTTTACGTTCTTACCTAACTTGCGTCTGTTTGCCATGTGTGTTGTGCATACGCAGTTCGGTGCGCACGTACTTCGTGTGTGTGGGTCTCTAGGGATCATGATTCTATGCTAAGGCTCGGGTCAGACAAGCGCATTGTTCACGTCCGTGTTGTCGCATATTTTAACGTCCGTGGTAGCATACAATTCTGATCAGTAGAGACCCACACACGAAGTGTGGACGCACAATGGACGCGGCAAACGGACACAAGTTAGGCAAGAACGTAAAACCACTAGAACAGACGCACAGAGTGCGCTGCGTCCGCAACGTCTGCATAGCTTTGTGTGAGTGATGGAACGTATTCAGACGGACTGCATTTTTGACGTCCAGCATTTTTGACGGACAAAATGGTTTTTCATATTAATTTATTTTCCCTTTTACTTCAGTCAAAAAAAACGTCAGTCACAAAAACGGACTGTGTGGCCACTACCTTGTCGTCAGTCAGAAAGTACATCCGTTGTGCACGGACGCACAGTCCGCACAGAATGCGTTAGTCTGACCCTAGCCTAAACTTTGCACCGACACGGATGTGATCACTGCGTTCATCTGATGCCGGCCTTAAAAATGAGTTTAACAAAAAGCTACTGAACAAAAATACCTGAAAATATATATATATGAGGTCTTATGGATAATATTAAAAAGGTCTGTTACAGAAAACAAAAATACCACTATTTTAAATAAAAATTGCCGAAAAATGCCTAAATAGACATTTTTGCTGCAGATTAACCCTTTCGCTGCTGAGGCGTTTCACGCCTCTGTGCTGAGGTCATATTTACCGGTTTTGCTCATCATGTTTAAACGTGTTTTGAAGGCTTATTTTAGTATATGACCCAGACATATTATATATCGTTCTTTCCGTCAGACTCGGTAGATTCATAATATGTCATTATTATATGTATACGTTCTGTCATGTCTGTATATTATAACAAAAAATGCAATAAAATATGTATTTTCAATAATTTACAATGTGTAAAGTGTTTTTTTTAACATGCGAGCAATTGCGGTTATATTTTGTATGGGGTGCGCTTGTTAAAAAAATTAGAGATGGGGTCTCGTTACATTTTTTTTGGGGAAAATTACACGATTTTTAACAAACGCACCGCATACAAAAATCGTTAGTGCAGCATCATTGTTCACATTATAATTGAAATGGGAACAATATTGCTGCATTAACGAACCAAAAAAAGAAAAAAAAAAAGTTTTTTTTTTTTTATAATTTTTTTTTAAATATATATATTTTTTTATTTTGAATTTTTGTTTTTTAAAAAACTTTTTTCACTGTAGTGTTTGGTATCGTTGGAACGGCCATGCTCTGGCCGATCCAACCATACCAAACTTTAACCCCTAGCTGCCACGGATCGGGAGATAGGGAGTTCATTGGAACTCCCTATCTCCACCGTTGGTGGCAGTTAGGGGTTAACTCTAGGACTGGCGTCATCGTGCTACGCACGATGACGCCAGTCCTCAGGGGGAGTTCCCGGAGGCTTGGCCGACATCCAAGATGTCGGCCAGCTCCGGGAAAGGATCGCGAACCGGCGCTTTTCAGCGCCGATTCGCGATCCAGCTCCCCAGGGGTTAATGCCAGGCACCATTTGGAAGGGCAGGCTGTGCCCTTCCAAATGGTGCCTGGGTTAACCCCTGCAACGCCGCCGATCGGGAGGGAGAGAGGTCCGAAGGACCTCCCCCCCTCCCTTTCAGGCGCCTCCTCCGCACATGCGGGGGGGCGCCTGAATTAGGTGTCATCGCGCTGCCGCGATGACACCTAATTTCAGCGGCTGCGGTTCCGGATGCTGGGCTGACATCGAGGATGTCAGCCCGCACCGGGGGGGCCAGCGATTGGCCGGAACCCGGCCGAACGCTGACCCCAAAGGGAGGACGCGCTCAGCACGTCCTCCGCACACCAGCAGACATGCGGAGGACGCGCTGAGCGCGTCCTCCGCATCGAAGTGGTTAAAATAATAAATGGTTTATTAGATATTGAATAAAAACCAGGGAATATTTTTAATATTGAAACCTATGGGATTCACCTGATTAAACCTGCCGAATGAAACCACAGAAAATCAGGGCATTTCGGTGCTGTTCAGTGTTCTCTGAATAGGTTAACCATTGATTCTCTATGGGGATTTCACTGCCGCCAAAGGTCACTGTATTTCGCTGGCAATTCGCCAATAGACGCTGCTTTATACCCCCTCCCAACGCACTGACATCATTGCATCAGACGTGATGTCCATTTCAGACTCCGCCGCAAAGCCGAAAAGAGCACCTGAAGAAAGGGGGGGATATGGACCCTTCTCCCTCCCGATCGGGAGGAGATACAAGAGAAATAGAGGCACCGCTGGAAGAGGCAGAGTCTGCCCTTTGCAGCGTTGTCTCTCTTTAAATCCTGAGGTGCTGGTCCATAATCCGGCACCATTCTGCACCGGATGGCGGACCTCTCCTGGAGGCGGCTGAGATCCTGGATGTCAGCCAAGCCTCCGGGGCCTCTCCCTGCCCACTGACATCATTGTGCATGGCACAATGACGTCAGTGTGAGCATTAACCCCTAGCTGCCAAGGGTTTTCCCTATGAAAACCGTATGGTGCAGATAGGGGGATCTTTTGGAGCATGGCCTTTCCAATGATCTCAAACATGACCAAGTTAAAAGTTAAAAATGTTTTTTTTAAAAGTGTCTTTTTATTAATGCAGCGCTATTGTTCACATTTCAATTATAAAGTGAACAATGATGCTGCACTAATGATTTTTTTGGGGGGGGGGTTTAGCTAAAATCCCATAATAAAAAAAGTTTGTTCCCAGTGCTAATTTTTTTTTTAACAAATATACCCCATAGAATATATAACCGCAAAGACTCTGATGATAATATGTGGAAAAAAATCGTTTTTGAACGCTGTAGATGATTGGAATATCTAGGTATGTGGTTAGACCAAAATCTATCCTTCGGCTTCCACATCCAAAAACTCTTATCTAAACTTTATCCCAAACTAGGTGCCCAGTACATAAACAAATCCTGCCTGAGCCCCGCGGTAAGAAAGCAGATTGTACAACAAATGCTTATGCCGGCAATTGAATACAGAGATGTAGTGTATGCAGCTGCCCCGTAAACTCACCTTCATAAACTTACTACATTGTATAACTCATTCTGCCGCTTTGTGCTCCAATGTAACTACATGACCCACCATTGTGACATGTTAAAAGAGCTAAACTGGCCGTCGCTGGAATCTAGACGCACTCTTCACCTTTCCAACCTGGTGTTTAAGAGCTTTTCTGGGAAGGCTGCTTCCCCCAGCAGTTCCCTCATCCTATAACCTCCGGTCCAGGACCAGCACCTTAATTGCAATACCACAATACAAAAAGACAGTGGCTCGATCCTCATTTTCCTACAGAGCACCACAATTATGGAATAACCTCCCAGACGCCATCAAATCTTCCCCCAGTCTTAAGTCACTCAAGAGCTCCCTATTAAGATACCTCAATACAGAATGCACCTGTAAACATGTAACATAATGACCATTTCCTACATACATTTGCAAGAAAAAGTATGTGAACCCTTTGAGATTACGTGGAGTTTTGCATGAATTGGTCATAAAATGTGCTCTGATCTTCATCTAAGTCACAACAATTTGAAAACACAGTCTGCTTAAAATAATACAACACAAACATTATATGTTTTCATGTGTTTATTGAACAGAACATGTAAACATTCACAGTGCAGGGTGGAAAAAGTATGTGAACCTTTGGACTTAATAACTGGTTGACCCTCCTTTGGCAGCAATAACCTCAACCAAACGTTTCCTGTAGTTCAGATCGTTGTGCAGGTCTGATCTGCGAGTAATTTTGGACCCCTCCTCTTCACAAAACTGTTTCAGTGTAGCAATATTCTTGGGATGTCTGGTGTGAATCGCTCTCTTAAGGTCATGCCACAGCATTTCAATTGGGTTGAGGTCAGGACTCTGACTGGGCCACTCCCAGAAGGCGTATTTTGTTTTGTTGAAGCCATTCCTTTGTTGAATTACCTGTATGCTTTGGGTCATTGTCCTGTTGCATCACCCATCCTCTGCGGAGCTTCAGTTGGCGGACAGATGGTCTTACGTTTTCCTGCAAAATGTCTTGATAAACTCTGGAATTCATTTTTCCATCAATGACAACAATCCGTCCAGGCCCTGAGGCAGCAAAGCAGCCCCAAACCATGATGCTCCCTCCGCCATGTTTTACAGTGGGGATGAGGTTTTGATGTTGGTGTGCTGTGCCTTTTTTTCTCCACACATAGTGTTGTGTGTTTTTTCCAAACAACTCAATTTTGGTTTCATCTGTCCACAGAATATTTTGCCAGTAACATAGAAACATAGAAAATGTCGGCAGATAAGAACCTTTCGGCCCATCTAGTCTGCCCATTTACATGGATACTTTACCTGGATTTATCTTTTGTTTAGGATAGCCTTATGCCTATCCCATGCCTGCTTAAATTCAATCACTGTTTTGGCCTCTACCACTTCCACTGGAAGGCTGTTCCATGTGTCCACCACCCTCTCAGTAAAATAATGCTTCCTGATGTTACTTTTAAACCTTTGCCCCTCTAATCTAAGACTATGTCCTCTTGTTTTGCTACTTTGTTTCCTTTTAAATATACTCCCTTCCTCTACATTGTGGATTCCCTTTACGTATTTAAATGTTTCTATCATATCTCCTCTGTCTCGTCTTTTTTCCAAGCTGTACATGTTAAGATCATTAAGCCTTTCCTGGTAACTTTTCTCCTTCAAGCCGTACACCATTTTAGTAGCCCTTCTCTGAACTCTCTCTAAGATGTCTATATCCTTCTAGAGATACGGTCTCCAGTACTGCACACAGTACTCCAAGTGAGGTCTCACCAGTGCTCTGTACAGTGGCATGAACACTTCCCTTTTCCTACTGCTAATACCTCTCCCTAAACAACCAAGCATTCTGCCAGCATTTCCTGCTGCTCTATTACATTGACTAGTTACCCTTAGATCCTCTGCAATAATAACCCCTAAATCCCAACCCTCAGATGTTGAGGTTAGGACTGTATCAAATATTCTATATTCAGCCCTTGGGTTTTTACGCCCCAGGTGCATTATCTTGCATTTACCCACATTAAAACTCAATTGCCACAGCTCCGACCATTTTTTTAGTTTATCTAAATCATTTGTCATTTGGCTGATCCCTCCAGGAACGTCAACCCTGTTGCAAATCTTTGTGTCATCAGCAAAAAGACATACTTTACCATTAATACCTTCTGCAATATCACTAATAAAAATATTAAAGAGAATGGGTCCAAGTACTGACCCCTGAGGTACCCCACTGGTAACAAGACCTTGCGCCGAATAAACTCCATTTACTTCAACCCCCTGTTGCCTGTCACTCAGCCACTGCCTAATCCATTCAACAATATTGGAATCCAAGCTCAAATATTGCAATTTATTGATAAGCCTTCTATGCGGAACAGTAGTGCTGTGGAACATCCAAGTGCTCCTTTGCAAACTTCAAACGTGCCGCAATATTCTTTTTGAACAGCATTGGCTTCCTCCGTGGTGTCCTCCCATGTACTCCATTCTTGTTTAATGTTTTCGTTATTGTAGATGTGTCAACAAAAATGTTAGCATGTGCCAGAGATTTCTGTAAGTCTTTAGCTGACACTCTAGGATTCTTTTTTTACCTCATTAAGCATTCTGCGCTGTGCTCTTGCAGTCATCTTTACAGGACGACCACGCCTAGGGAGAGTAGCAACAGTGCTGAACTTTCTCCATTTGTAGGCACATGAACATCAAGGCTTTCGGAGATACTTTTGTAACCCTTTCCAGCTTCATGCAAGTCAACAATTCTTGATCGTAGGACTTCTGAGAGCTCTTTTCTGCGAGGCCTGGTTCACATCAGGCAGTGCTTCTTGAAACCCAAAACTGGTGTGTGTTTTTAAAGGGCAGGAAAGCTTTCAGCAACACATCCAATAATATCACACTGATTGAACTCAAGGTTGGCTCACTCCTGGCTCCAATTAGCTCTTGGAGAAGTCATTAGGCTAGGGGTTCACATACTTTTCCCACCCTGCACTGTGAATGTTTACATGTTCTGTTCAATAAACACATGAAAACATATAATGTTTGTGTTGTATTATTTTAAGCAGACTGTGTTTTTCAAATTGTTGTGACTTAGATGAAGATCAGAGCACATTTTATGACCAATTCATGCAAAACTCCACGTAATCCCAAAGGGTTCACATACTTTTTCTTGCAACTGTATTTATTTTCTGTTAATCTGTATATTTGTGTGTTGTTTTTAATATCTTGCATTGTATTACTTTGAATTTTTACAGTCGTTACAGAAATACAATGTTCTTAAACCCAGGACATACTTGAAAACAAGAGAAATCTCAATGTACCCTGCCTGGTAAAATACTTTATAAATAAATAATTTTCAGACACAGGCAAAAATCTATTTTATCACCCCCTACTACCACCATAAACAGCTGAGGTTTGAGGAGAGCTGTGTTGTTTGTGATGGGGACTGAATTATGTGATGATCATTAAGTGAATACCTGTGGATATCAGGTGGAATGTGGATTGCGACCGGTCGGATACATACGATTGAAACCAGGTTAGCGTGCGATCACCAGTACCAGAGTTTTTAAGTTTTTGTAATAGGATGCTATGGTCTACTGTGTCAAAGGCCTTGGCAAAATCAAGGAAGATGGCTCCAGTTAGGTTTCCTTGTTGCAGACTTAAAATCCTTACAACGATCCTGGTGGCATAGAAGTGTGTGTTTTAGAATGAGTGGGATAGTAGTGGGCGAGTATGTGGTTGACTAAGTGAGAAGGGAGTATGCATGTGGTTGAGTGTGACATGAGTGTACATTGTGCAGGCTGAGTGTGATGGGAATGATTTGAACGACTGCAATTGGTGGGATTAAGTGTCTATGAGTACCCTTTCCCAGGGATCATGCAAGCTTTTCAGGCATTCGAGGGGAAACCCATTTTGTTGTCCCCCCAATTCACCACCACCAAGTAACATCTCTGTGCCATGTTCCCCTGCCTCGAATACATTTCTGTCTCTGCGTCCTCTAATGTCTATTGAACCAAATTATTTATTTGGGGTTGTTAAACTCAACGGTTCACTCAGTAAGGGTCATAGCTTGTTTTGAATAGGACCCTTATCTTTTTTTTATTAACAGAATTTTTTTTTATACGGAAAGTATATAGCAGGATAAAACAAATACAGCAGTATATGATAGCAGTAGGGAACAGAACACGGAAAAGGGCCAAATATCAATAAATGCAGCATGGCATGAAGATATTTCACGTGTGTTGGACATCCGAACCGAGATCAGGCCACTTGGAGCAAGCAGAAAATCTGCAATTTATCAATGATATATCAATAGTGGTCCGCAGGGTATTTGCGTCCTCAAGTCAGGCCATGACGTTGGGTATAGCTCAAAATTGTGTGGCCTCCGATGAATATATTGGAGAGAATAAATCTCAAAGAAGGAATAAAGGAGAGTAAAAGAAGACAAAGAGAAAGTGAGTGATAGTCAGGGGCAGAAAGAGAAGGAGGGGGAGGAGACAGACAAACAAACAGCAGACCGGAAGGGAGAAAAAAACAAAAACATATAATTTATGTTCCAGTCGTATGTGTGGGGGGGGGGGCCGCAAGGCGGAACCCAAGCAGACCAGTGAGCTTACCAATACACTCAAATCATTTCTTTAGCCTTCACCAACCATCGAGAGGTCGGAGGTAGTGGGAATCACACCTCCTAGACCTATATTCGTCCCAATAGAACCATGTGGTGCAAAAAGCCTCTATCTGTCCTCGCTCCACCGCCACCAAGTGATCGATAGCCCGTAGCCGTTCTACCTCAGGTCACCCACAACCGTCTGGTGGGGACAGTTGTAGTCTTCCAGTATATAGGAATCAGCAGCCGAGCTGCGAACACAAGGCATAGAGCCGCCGATTTACGCATATTTTTAATAGACGTCGGGAACTGTAGTAGAAGGTAAGTTGTTGCAGAAAAATCCACATCCACATCCGAGGAGAGTGATGGTGTTGACTCCATCATGGACCATTCTCCAGAAGGGATCGAGGAGAGGGCATTCCCACCAAATGTGAAGAAAACTACACATCTCCAGCAAAAGGGGTCAGAGGTTGGGTGGATCCTGTGTATTCTTTCAGGAGTCCAATACCAAAAAGTGAGTATCTTATATGCGTTTTCAGCACATTTCAATGTCGTGGATCCCCGGTGAGTTAATGCGTAAGTCATAGACCATGTGTCCGCAGATAAAGATTCACCTAAAAGTTCGTGCCACGTCATTTGGAACTGAGGTGGGTCATCAGTGGAGTCTTGTAGCAGTCGGTAAAGAGTGGAAATGCACATGGCATGCGGGATACCTAGTCTGTAAAAGTTCTCGAAAGGCATTAGAGGCCTGGTAAGGCTATATCCAGCGTTCAATGACTTAAGAAAGGACTTAATCTGGGCATAGTTAAATTGATCGAGGAAAGTCCGTGGCGGTGAGCTGTCTGCAGGTGTAAGCGGGGGTATGGTATCGTCTCTCATAAAAGAGTGCACTGTGATCCTATCTGGGAGGTCAAATCGGCGTTTCAAAGCCGGACAAACTCCAGGGAGAAAGCCCGGATTGTGCTGTAGCGGTAGGAGTGGAGAGACAGCTGACGACAAAGACTTCGACATACGGATTCTCCTCCATAATCGCAAAGTTTCTCGGGGGATGCTCCATCGAGTCTGATGATCAGGAGAATCTCTAGGGCGGATCCAGGGTAAAGTCCACAATGGAGTCCCCATGAGTTCTTCCTCTATATCCAGCCACAGTTTTTCCACAGACGTCAGTGGCCAGTCGAGTATACGTGTCAACTGTGTGGCAAAAAAATACAGCTTGACGTCCAGAAGAGCCAAACCTCCATGAGCCTTAGAGCGGCAAAGGGTCTCATGTTGTACTCTGGGTTTCCCTTTAGGCCATATAAATTTCAAAATCTGGGAGCGGAGAGCGGTAAAGAATCCCGCTGGAATGGGAATCAGCACTGTTTGAAAAACGTATAGAAGACGGGGCAGTACGTTCATGTTGATCACATTTATTCTTCCAAGCCAGGAGAGAAATTTGGTAGTCCATCCATCTAGGTCCGACTTAAAGGAGTCGGAGTGGTTTATAATTATGGTCCTGGTGGCGCAGTGCCTATCTCCACTGGATTGCAGCACTATATCATACCCCGACTGCTAGGATTCGTATCAATGGCGCTCTCTCTACCGAGATCTCTGTCCACAATGGAACGAGACAAGGCTGTCCTTTATCGCCCTTGTTATTTGCTCTTACTCTAGAACCACTGCTACAGTCCATACGTTCGAATGCAGATGTATCTGGGATCCGTGGTCATGCACGTAATCATGTGGTATCTGCATATGCAGATGATTTGCTATTCATGCTCACTGATGTGGAGAAGTCTTTACCGGCTGTTCTCCGGACGGTTGCCGATTTTGGAGAATACTCTGGTTTTCGCATCAACACGGATAAATCGGAACTCTTGGATATTTACCTACATCCGATGGTATCCAGACAGCTAAAGCAGCGTTTCCCGTTTACCTGGTGTGCGACTAAGATGAGATATCCAGCCCTACAGGTGCTCGTACTAGAGTCTAAGATCTAAAAATGTCGCCAGGAACCTTCAGGTCCCGAGAGACGTACAATTAAAAATGAGAAGTGCAAATTACAATTGATACATAAATGCAGTAGCAAAGCCGAGAGACATGCAAGGATTATGTATAACAATAAAGTGCATGTGCTTATGAAACCATTCTTAAGTAAAGTGCATACACAGGTGGTGCGCTAAAAGCGCAAATCGCTGATAGTTCTTTGGAGGGTTGTACAGTCAATAAGTCCTAAGCCACAGTAAAGTGCACGTGCAAAAGTGCAAATAACATGAAAAAGAACCGGAAAATTTTGTGGTCACTAGTGGTTGCACAGCGTATGAGCCGTGTTGTAGAGATAAACGGTCCACTGCCACAGCTCCTCTCCTCAATGGGTGGTTTATATAAGGGGAGAGAGAAGAAAAAAATAATAATAGTGCAGACTGCTTCAGGTATTTATGGTGAGGATAGAACAAGAATCTCACGGATTACAGAGCCTAGTCTGTCCCTGGCTCTGGGTTGAAGCGCCTCACACCAGATATAGGGTAGCGTATCCCTTCTTTGTCCTACGGTTGGCCTCAGATGAAATACAAGCAGATAGACAGTGCTCCCATAGCGTAACACATTCGGTAAAAGTGGCAGCAAGTTAAAAAGCTGATCAATCTCACTCACCAATGGTGGAGCCTCAGTTTTCTCAGGCTCGGCTTGTAAGCATATGGTACCATTTAAATCGGTGTGTACCTCACCTCTCTCGCCTGGAACATCTGTTTCTTTCCTTCTTCTATGCTGGTACTCCACCTCCAGAAAAATTTAGGGAGGAAAGAGGGGGGAAAGACCAGGGTAATAAACTAGACGTGGCTCTTGTGGAGCAGCTTCCACAGTCTAGATGGTCTTAAATGAATAAAAAATCTAAATAAAATTAAAAAGCTGAGACCCAAGAATAAAAACTTCAAAGGGTTTATTAGCATTACATAAAATAAGTTGGGGGGGGAAATTACACTGAATGCATTTCGGCACTTAACCTGTGCCTTCCTCTAGCAGTGTGGTGTATGGGGGTAAAAGGCCTTTTAATTTTATTTAGATTTTTTATTCATTTAAGACCATCTAGACTGTGGAAGCTGCTCCACAAGAGCCACGTCTAGTTTATTACCCTGGTCTTTCCCCCCTCTTTCCTCCCTAAATTTTTCTGGAGGTGGAGTACCAGCATAGAAGAAGGAAAGAAACAGACGTTCCAGGCGAGAGAGGTGAGGTACACACCGATTTAAATGGTACCATATGCTTACAAGCCGAGCCTGAGAAAACCGAGGCTCCACCATTGGTGAGTGAGATTGATCAGCTTTTTAACTTGCTGTCACTTTTACCGAATGTGTTACGCTATGGGAGCACTGTCTATCTGCTTGTATTTCATCTGAGGCCAACCGTAGGACAAAGAAGGGATACGCTACCTTATACCTGGTGTGAGGCGCTTCAACCCAGAGCCAGGGACACACTAGGCTCTGTAATCCGTGAGTGAGATTCTTGTTCTATCCTCACCATAAATACCTGAAGCAGTCCGCACTATTATTATTTTTTTCTTCTCTCTCCCCTTATATAAACCACCCATTGAGGAGAGGAGCTGTGGCAGTGGACCGTTTATCTCTACAACACGGCTCATACGCTGTGCAACCACTAGTGGCCACAGAATTTTCCGGTTCTCTTTCATGTTATTTGCACTGTGCACGTGCACTTTACTGTGGCTTAGGACTTATTGACTGTACAACCCTCCAAAGAACTATCAGCGATTTGCGCTTTTAGCGCACCACCTGTGTATGCACTTTACTTAAGAATGGTTTCATAAGCACATGCACTTTATTGTTATACATAATCCTTGCATGTCTCTCGGCTTTGCTACTGCATTTATGTATCAATTGTAATTTGCACTTCTCATTTTTAATTGTACGTCTCTCGGGACCTGAAGGTTCCTGGCGACATTTTTAGATCTTAGACTCTAGTACGAGCACCTGTAGGGCCTAATATCAGGCTAGGGTTTATACGATTTATAGTACACCACTGCGCCACCAGGACCATCTACTGTTTTCTCTATTACATTTGCACATTTTGTTGAGATTATGTGCAACACCTCGTAGGCTGCAAACCCAAAACTTATATCTATAAATCAGCGCCTCCACAGAAAACCCCCCAACCTGGTTTATAATTATACTCAAAAGCCGGGAATGGGAGGGAGTCAGCCATATACCCAAATATCTCATCTTAGGCGCACACCAGGTAAACGGGAAACGCTGCTTTAGCTGTCTGGATACCATCGGATGTAGGTTAATATCCAAGAGTTCCGATTTATCCGTGTTGATGCGAAAACCAGAGTATTCTCCAAAATCGGCAACCGTCCGGAGAACAGCCGGTAAAGACTTCTCCACATCAGTGAGCATGAATAGCAAATCATCTGCATATGCAGATACCACATGATTACGTGCATGACCACGGATCCCAGATACATCTGCATTCGAACGTATGGACTGTAGCAGTGGTTCTAGAGTAAGAGCAAATAACAAGGGCGATAAAGGACAGCCTTGTCTCGTTCCATTGTGGACAGAGATCTCGGTAGAGAGAGCGCAATTGATACGAATCCTAGCAGTCGGGGTATGATATAGTGCTGCAATCCAGTGGAGATAGGCATCAGGGAGACCCATGAGGCGTAGGACCAGGACCCTTATCTTTTAACCTTTTCTTTGACATAAAGATAGGAAACTAAAGTATGTAATATTTGTATAACTCTAAATCTAAAGGCACAAATTGAAATGTGGCTTCGGATTGAAACCACTGAGCCTGAAAGGGTTAAGTCAAGCCGTAGTCATTGAGGTAGTCCTTGTTTTACACAAATGTTATCACTCAAATTGCTATTCTGAGCTTTACTAATGTTCTTTTTGGCATCCTAAACTTAGTTACACTCTTGCAAAAATGCAAATGTTGTGAGAATAATGAGCAATTAACTCAAATCACTTGCTTTTTTAAACTGTTGCAGAAATGTTGAAGGGTCACTATACACAAAAAGGAGGGAACAAAGAGTTTAGTTATTAATCCCTTTTGCTCTCTACCCTCTTCTCTTTTTATCTTAGAGTGTAAACCTCCATTCCCTTTTTGTTTTTCCAGCTGGACAGAACCTGCTACAGGAAGCCCCATGAGGATCTTGTGCAAGCTTGTAAGTGGGGTCAAACGGAGTCAGTGGAAGGACACTGGATAATATTTGCTTTTAACTGTCCTTCTGTTTGCAGTGAGAGGATCTTGCCATCTGCTACACCGGGGTGCAGAGGGATTGTCTGGAATGTTTTCATGTGTTGTTTTTTTTTGTTTTTTTGTGTGCATGAGTGTGTGCCAAGTGGTTGTCCTAAAGCAAAGTCATTTGATATCATGTCTTGCAGTTGATTTTGCCAGCGACAATGATGCAGGAAAAAAGGAACGAGCCGGTACTCCGTTGGTGCAAGCATGTGTTTATGATTTATGGAGTCAACACAAGCAGCAGCAGCATTTCAGCTCAAGCAGGCTTTTTATCAACTGAGGATAGAGGGGCGGATCCAGATACAGGTTTTGAGGGGGGCTACTTCACCAGTTTTGGCTATGAGCTGGTGTTGGGTGTACAGTGACAGGAAGAGTCGCACCTAATCGCAGGATGTGCTTGTCACACTCACTCTCCCCCGAACATTGCCGCACACGGTCTGTCCTCATGCGGCTCAGGTAACACAGGATAGACCCTGCACAGCGATGCTCTGCACTCTGGCACATGCTCTGCCTGTCACTGAGAATCGAGCACTGCCAGCAGTAACACGCCGCAGGTCACCCAGTGATACACATACAGTCATATAACTCAGAGATATCAACAAATACATAGCTATACACAAACACACACACACCATTTAGGGAAGCTGCTAAAGCCAGGCTCAGAAAGTCGGCTGGTCCTAGACTTTATTGGCAGCATCACAAAAATTGGGCCATTTATGTCAATAAAAATGTTAACTAAAATCAAAGCAAAGTATCTTATTTACATTTATTATAGTTTACAGACTCATTACTGGGAGTTTTATTGCTGTGCAGCTCTTATACACCTGCAGTCCCTGAATATATTGAGGAGTTTCTAAAAGGAGGAACATTAGAAAAACCCTCGCTCGGTGGGGGTCAGGGGCGGAGTCTGCAGCTACGCTCAGCACTGCACCCGGGAGCTCAACTGGTAGTGGAGGAGGTGGAAACCCCTCCTATCTCACATGTTGCACCACCGGGCTCGGGAGAGGATGCGCTTCCCGCCACCAAAGGTGACCTCCGCAACCTATTGGACGATGCCAGGAGATCGTGGCAGTCTGACTTCCAGTCTCTCGGCGTGGCAGTCCAGGCCCAGGTGGACGACCTCCGGACTCGCACGCAGGCAGCGGGGGATGTCTAGGCCGCAACCTCCTCATCGGTACGCGCACTGCAAGCACAGGTTAGCAGTTTACACTTGGCTGTGGTGGCATTGGAGTCGCGACACAGGCGACGGAATGTGAAACTACGTGGAATACCGGAGACAATCCCTGACTCGGACTTGCTACAGTATGTCACGCCTTTCCTAGAGACTGTTCTCGGTCTGTCAGATCAACTTCAGGACTCTGTCCTCATGGCTCTCCGCGTTCGGAAGGCTGCTACGGCCCCCACAAAAGCACCACGCGACGTTCTCCTCGCCCTGCGAGAAATTACCATGCATTCTTCATTGTTCCGAGCTTTGCCGAATGTACCTGCAGTCCCTTTTGAAGGAGCCAATATTGCTATATACTGAGATATCCCCTTCCTGGTGCTGGCAGCCCGGCGACAGTTTCGGCCTACTACGGTCCTCCTCCGTGCTCATGACATCGGATATAAATGGGCGCGCTCTGGTGGCTACTTTGTTGGCGGAGGCCGAGGGACATCTTCACACTTTGGGATTGCTCCCTCTTTCTTCAGGTCAACCTGACTTGGACCGTTCTGAGTGCTCCCCCTTATCCCCGAGCGAACCGGACTGAGATGGGGTTTATACATCGCCCCTGAGAAGTGTTTTTGACTCACCCCTGCGATACCCATTTTTGGTATTCTCTGTGTCCCGCTATGATGCTTTTTGTCACCATGTGGAATGTTTGTGCACCTTTCGCAGTGGCTGTTCTTCCCCCCCCCCCATTTGCGTTTCTCGCTTATTTGGTGCTCGTTCTGCGGACAATGGTGGACTCATTCCCCCCCACCTTTTTTTTTTCTGGGGTGTATCGGGGCGTGCCATCATGGCTTTACCGGCTATGATTGGCCCCCGAACCCCTGGGCTCCGTGACATAGGCACTCCATGGCCTCCTCAGGGAGTGTGCCAGGACCGTCACTGTAATGGCCGCCACTTTTTCTCCCACCTACCACCCCCCTTTTCTCCTTTTTATTTTTATTTTTTTTTCTTCCCTTTCCTCTTTAATTTCCCCCTCCTCCTTCCTTTCCTTACCCCCACCTGGGTCATCACCATTTACATAGTGAATGCATTGCACCTTCCTTTTCTCTTGCTTACCCTTTGTTTATTTTTGATGTACTATTAGAGTCGGGCCCTGCGAGACTGTTTCTGTTGATTGACTTGTGACATGTTCTTTTCCAATAAAAAAAATTTGAAATACAAAAAAAAAAGATAGAAAGGGGGATTTAGGCCTAAAATAGGTACTGTCCCTCAAATGCAGGGACTTTTGGGAGATATACACCCAGGTACACACTCATACACAGCTGTATACAGACATACACTCAAAAGACACATACATAGCTTTGTATGCATTCATAGGCGTGCGCAGCCTATTGTATTAGGATGTGCACCCAAAAGTTCAAACACACACATATATTCACGCACCCTTATGCAAACATACACAGACACACACTCACGCATTCAGCCAAAATATATCATTACTATAGGGGTCATTCACAGAGCACCGAAATGTCGCTGACTGTTGTTCCCCGCACTTCGGGGAATCAAATTGCCCCACCCTGTGGTGAATTCACCATTCACCGCAGGGCCCCCAAAGTGCAGGGATTCAGCCACTCGCAACAGGAACCAGGACGCCGCGATCGGCCGGAGGTGACTGCGAGAGGATAGCGAGGGAGTGCAGGGACAGGTATGTAACAGCCCAGGTGTGGCTCGGGGTTACTGCTTTCAGCATTTTGAAATTTAACCCCGAGCCACACTCGGGAAAACCGCCAGGGGGCTGAATAAATGCACCGATTTTGACATAAAAATGACAAAATCAGACCGCCAGGGAGGTTAACCTTCTGCTGCCAAGCACCAATATTTAGTCTCCTACCTGTATCTCACGATGCTTTATTCACTATTCTTACTTTGTGGAGTGCAGGCAGAAGATATAGCAGCGATTCTAGGAGCAATACCAGCCTTTTGGATGCAGGGCAAGGGTCAATGCCGGGTTGAGACAAGGACACCGGTGCCGAATTTTACGCACAGCACAGTGAAAAAAGACTGTTTAAAGACAAATACATGCATTTACACACACAGCCATACAGTGCAGTCAACACAGAATCCACAGCAATAAAACCCCCAGCTATGTGCGGTGTGTATGAACGTATCACAGAATCCACAGCAATAAAACTCACAGTAAGGTGTGGTGTGTATGAGCATATCACAGAGCTGCGCAGCAGTAAAACTCACAGTAAGGTGCGGTGTATATAAGCGTATCAAAGTCCACAGCAATAAAACCCACAGTAATGTGCAGTGTATGAGCATATCACAAAGTCCACATCAATAAAACCCCAGTAATGTGCAGTGTATGAGCATATCACAAAGTCCACAGCAATAAAACCCCAGTAATGTGCAGTGTATGAGCGTATCAAAGTCCGCAGCAATAAAACTCCCAGTTTAAATACAAAAGTTGTCCCCTCACCTGCTTTCCTTTCTTTTTGCAGGGAGGGGGGTATTGCTGGTCCAGAAGCAGGCCCGGACTGGGGATAAAAACCAGCCCTGGAAAAAATTTCATACCAGCCCCAGTAATATGCGGTGTGTTTGAGGGTATCACAGAGCTGTACAGTAATAAGCAGCTCACATTTGATATATTGCCCCCAGCTCACATGGATATATTGCCCCCAGCTCATATGGACATATTGCCCCCAGCTCACATGAATATATTGCCCCCAGCTCACATGAATATATAGGTGCTCACACAGATATATTTGCCCCAGCAGCTCATACACGGATATATTTGCCCCAAGCAGCTCATACATGGATATATTTGCCCCAGCAGCTCATACATGGCTAGATTTGCCCCAAGCAGTTCATACATGGCTATATTTGCCCCCAGCAGCTCATACACAGCTATATTTGCCCCCTGCAGCTCATACACGGATATATTTGCCCCCTGCAGCTCATACACGGATATATTTGCCCCCAGCAGCTCATACACGGATATATTTGCCCCCAGCAGCTCATACAGGGCTATATTTGCCCCCAGCAGCTCATACATGGATACATTTTCCCCCAGCAGCTCATACATGGATATATTTGCCCCAGCAGCTCATACACGGATATATTTGCCCCAATGCTCATACATGGCTATATTTGTCCCAATGCTCATACATGGCTATATTTGCCCCCAGCAGCTCATACATGGATATATTTGCCCCCAGCAGCTCATACATGGATATATTTGCCCCAAGCAGCTCATACATGGCTATATTTGCCCCCAGCAGCTCATACACGGATATATTTACCCCCAGCAGCTCATACACGGATATATTTGCCCCCAGCAGCTCATACACGGATATATTTGCCCCAAGCAGCTCACACATGGATATATTTGCCCCAAGCAGCTCATACAGGGCTATATTTGCCCCCAGCAGCTCATACAGGGCTATATTTGCCCCCATCAGCTCATACATGGATATATTTGTCCCCAGCAGCTCATACACGGATACATTTTCTCCCAGCAGCTCATACATGGATATATTTGCCCCAGCAGCTCATACACGGATATATTTGCCCCAATGCTCATACATGGCTATATTTGTCCCAATGCTCATACATGGCTATATTTGCCCCCAGCAGCTCATACATGGATATATTTGCCCCAAGCAGCTCATACATGGCTATATTTGGCCCCAGCAGCTCATACATGGATATATTTGCCCCCAGCAGCTCATACATGGATATATTTGCCCCAAGCAGCTCATACATGGCTATATTTGCCCCCAGCAGCTCATACATGGATATATTTGCCCCCAGAAGCTCATACATGGATATATTTGCCCCAACAGCTCATACATGGATATATTTGCCCCCAGCAGCTCATACATGGCTATATTTGCCCCAATGCTCATACATGGATATATTTGCCCCAAGCAACTCATACATGGCTATATTTGCCCCAGCAGCTCATACAGGGCTATATTTGCCCCCTGCAGCTCATACACGGATATATTTGCCCCCTGCAGCTCATACACGGATATATTTGCCCCCAGCAGCTCATACATGGATATATTTGCCCCCAGCAGCTCATACATGGCTATATTTGCCCCAAGCAGCTCATACATGGCTATATTTGCCCCCTGCAGCTCATACACGGATATATTTGCCCCCTGCAGCTCATACACGGATATATTTGCCCCCTGCAGCTCATACACGGATATATTTGCCCCCTGCACAGCACAGTGACAAAAGACTGTTTAAAGACAAATACATGCATTTACACACACAGCCATACAGTGCAGTCAACACCGAATCCACAGCAATAAAACCCCCAGCCAAGTGCGGTGTGTATGAACGTATCACAGAATCCACAGCAATAAAACTCACAGTAAGGTGTGGTGTGTATGAGCATATCACAGAGCTGCACAGCAGTAAAACTCACAGTAATGTGCGGTGTATATGAGCGTATCAAAGTCCACAGCAATAAAACCCACAGTAATGTGCAGTGTATGAGCATATCACAAAGTCCACAGCAATAAAACCCCAGTAATGTGCAGTGTATGAGCGTATCACAAAGTCCACAGCACTAAAACCCCAGTAATGTGCAGTGTATGAGCGTATCAAAGTCCGCAGCAATAAAACTCCCAGTTTAAATACAAAAGTTGCCCCCTCTCCTGCTTTCCTTTCTTTTTGCAGGGAGGGGGGTATTGCTGGTCCAGAAGCAGACCCGGACTGGGGATAAAAACCAGCCCTGGAAAAAATTTCATACCAGCCCCAGTAATATGCGGTGTGTTTGAGGGTATCACAGAGCTGTACAGTAATAAGTAGGGATGTGCGTTTTCGGGTTTCGGAATTTTCACGAAATTTCCCGATTCGTGTCTTCGGATTCGGCCCAATTTCCGAATCGGATCGGACCCGAAAACCGACAGATCCGAAAAGTTTTCCGAGCCGAAACGAAATATTTTCGGAATTTTCGAATGGACTTGAAATGTGTCAAATCGAAATTTATTTTCGCTCTATTCATGATTTCGGTTCCATTCGTGATTTCGGTTCCATTTCGGTAATTCTGGACATCGTATATTTAACTATTATCGGTTATATCGCTGATTCTGTAAATTTTGTATTTGTAATGTAAATGCGTTTGCGTATCACTTGTTTTTGTTTCCAATGATCCGATAATTCTGTCGATACGATAATTCCTTCGTAATCGGGTCGGATCCGATTCGTCCGCGGGTCGCGCATGCGCTCGCGGATGTCGTAACTTTATTGAGCCAGTTTTTTGACAACTTTTTGGACAGGCCAAAAAATATTGTTTTTATTATTTATCATGGCTGCAAGAGACGAGTGCCATTCGGACACCTCCTCATCTTCTTCCACCCATGAGACACCATCCAGGAAGAAGCGGGCCAGCAACATGCCATTTGACGAGATGTTGGAGCTGGTCCGCATCTTTGATAAACGAGATTACGACTGCCGTAAGGGCCCTTACGGCAGGAAGAATAATGCACGAAAGGATCGTATCCTCAATAAGGTTCACACCACCATCCTGGAGCTGTTCGGGAAGGACCGGACGAAGGACCAGCTCCGAAAACGCTGGTTCCGACCTCAAGGTATGCGAGGAGGAGCAGCTGAGGCACATCCGGCGTGTCATAGCCAAACGTAAGTGTCATGTTATATTGTAAAGCGCTGCGGAAACTGTTGGCGCTATATAAATCCTGTATAATAATAATAATGTGCTTGCATGTGCTAATGTGCACAGAAATACGTTGATTTATCTAGTCCTTTTTTTCATGCAATGTGATTGTGTATAGCTTTGCGTTTTCACGACTCGTCGTACATGCATTTTTGCCATAGCTCTTCTTTTTTGTGATTTTACGTATTCGTGAAAATTGTGACATTTGATGTATGTAGATGAAGTTACAATGCTGGATTTCTTTTGGCACTGTGTGTACTGTAGTGTGCTGGGGGGGAGGTTGTTGTGATTGAGTGATGCATACAAGATGACCCGCAGCTTGCCCAATATTGGCTCCCACCTGCGCATCAACAAAAATCTCTGCGTCTCTGCTAAGTGGTAGGATGGGAACATGTAGTTCTTCTGAAAGTGCATCCAAACAGAGCCGCGTTCAATACATCCTCAGCAGCTGCTGAATTGTTGCAGCGCAGCAATTCAGTTTGCTGCAGCAGTGTCATTATTGAACGCTTTAGATGCAAATTTCAAAACAAAATAGCCGATTTCTGTTGTTTCTGCAATATCCACAGTTTTATTCGCAGAAACTGAAAGTGAAATTGAGGCTGAGGCATCTATAAAATAACTAAAAGCAGTCGCACAATGCGTTTTGTACGCACACAACACAAATAATAGTTTTATTGAATAAATGTAATGTTTACTTCTGAAAAAAATATATAATTGAACGGTAATATATGTCTATGTGCACATTGTGCAGGGGAAATAATAAATATTTTGTGACTTTAGACCTATGAGATGGGAGTAGCGGTGGGTCAAGCTGGTAGTGCTAGTGGGTAGTGGAGGGGTGTCGCAATACTTTCGGCAATATATTGTATAGATATACCATTTTTTCCAGTCTGCATTATTTACGTGTTATTTTTTGGATTTGGCAGAAGACAGGAAGGCAAAGGCAGCATCTGCCCCGGCGGGCGCCACCAGTGCCCCAGTGGAGGAGGAGGAGGAGCCACGGGCGACCACCAGCGCTGGTATATACTGTTTTATTTTGCAACGACTTTTGGTCAAAAACAGAAACATTTTTTGTTTACTGTATTTTAATTTAATTTTTTTATGTATAGCACAAGAGGAGCAGGAGGAGGAAGAGGAGGAGCAGGAGGAGGAGCAGGAGGAGGAAGAGGAGGAGCAGAGCGATGGAGAGAGGGAGCCGGAGCCGCAGCAGGAGGCCACGAGTCCAGGTTTTTTTTTTTTACTGTTGTATTTTGCATCGACTTTTGTTCAAAAATAAATCAGTTTTGTTGTTTACTGTATTTTTTATTTCTTTAATTTCTTATGTAGCGCTGTGTTTCAAAAGACTGTTCTGCTGCATTTACTTGCAATGGCCACCAGAGGGAGACAGAGACCATGGTAAGATTATGCTGGACAAACACAGAAGGCACTGAACTACATTTTCCATGATGCTTAGCGTGAGGATAGGAAGTGGGTGTGTAGGAAAGGAAAGGCATCAGCAGCCTCGTGGAAAGCATGCTCAGAGTGAGCTGGGAGCTGAAAGGAGAAGGACGCAGGCAGAGCTGTTAAGGATCGTGACCAGGCCAGAGCGCAGGGGCTACCTCGCTGGTGCTGGGGATCGGGACAGTGACCCTGCGGAGATCTGTCTATACCAAGCTGGGAGGTCTGAGGACACGAAGCTGGTTCCGGCTGGACCCCGTGTAAGGAGACTGCTTGATCCATTGGGTGTGCAGGCGGTGAGCTGGACATCTTGTGGCCAATACGGAGGAGCAAGACAGCGGATCCGGTGACACAGAGAACCCCAGTCAAAATCGAGCGGAGAGACGTCCTGGGTCGAGCGGAGCGCCGAGTATCTGGCAGATGGGTGAGAGGCCTTCCAGGCCACGGTGAAATACTAAAGCACACTACAGTTTGTTCCAAAACCTACAGGGCCCCAACGTGACTAGTCGAAGATACCTCCTAAATGATTCACTGGCCAGTTGAATGTTGTGCCCGGGTACCAATACACGCAAACACATACATTCCTTGGGACATAACCTGTACGAGACTCACACTCCAACCACCAAGGGGTTAAAAATACTTTTTTCTCTTTTCCGCTGCGCGTTTCTCGCATTACGAAGTGCTGTATTTTTCCTTTTCCGCTGCGTGTTTCTCGTATTACGAAGTACTGTAAAAATATATACAAATACCGTGTTACTCATTATATGCCCGTTTATTCAGTAAACTATATAATTTATAAAAATCCACGACGGTGCTGGAGTATATTTATTCCCTAGTGCGGGGAGACTGACCCGAGGTATAAATTCAGCGGCTCCTCCGGGAGTGAGCGCTACACGTGGGGGCTCGTCCGGGATTCAGTCTCTGGAAAAAACGCATTTAAAGGGTTAAATATGGATCCAGAAGAAGCAGCAGAGTGGTGTAAAGCACAAAATGGCCAGTTAGGGTTGAGTGTAGTAATAGACATTCCTGCAGGCACCTGGGCAGAAGAACAGATCCGCCAGGCCGTGGCAGCGTTGGCACCTGACCAGCAGGGATTCATAGTGGACGTTAAAGTGAACCCAGAGACTTCTCACACATATGTTCTTTTTGAGTGGAGAAAGGGTGTTCCAGTGTGTTTTCAGGGCGCGAGTGTGAAGCTGACCGACAATGTGGAAGTTCGACTGGTCCAGCTAAGTACGTCACGTGGTGATTACGCGAATGTTCCCGTGACTAGACCAACAACGTCAGGAGACGAGATCCCCGTTGCTACCCCAACTACAGGGTTCCCTCCTGCTACATTCTTTACCACTATGGGGAAGCTGGTGGAAACGTTGGCCCAAAACTCAGCCGCGTCTGTCAATTACGGGTATCGCAAGTTGGGGTTCTGTTCGGGTAAGGTCCCTGTGCCAGCTGGAGAAGAGGACTTTGACACTTGGATAGACCAGGCAGTGCAAGCTGTGGAAGAATGGGAAGTTGCGGACACCGTGAAGAGACAAAGGTTGATCAAGAGCTTAAGAGGTCCTGCTTCAGATGTCGTCCGAAATCTGAAAAGAGACAAGCCAAGCTGCACTGCTGCTGAGTATCTAGAAGCTTTACAGGAAATTTTTGGAGGAGTGGAGGATTGTGCCGAGCTTATCCACAGGTTCTCTCACACCTATCAAAAGGAAGGAGAAGAATTGTCCACCTATGTCTGGCGGCTGGATAAAATCCTCCATCAGGTTATTCTAAAAAGAGGCATGGAGCCGAGTCGTGCAAGCAAAGCTTTGATGGATCAAATTTTCAAAGGTGCACTCCCACTGGATCCCATAATGTTGAAATTTCAGACTAGATACCAGAGCAAGAGACTGACCTATTCCAAACTGGTCAAAGCTATCCGAGAAGAAGAGGCTTTAATTAAGACTAAAAAGATTGCTAATGCTTCACATGCAGTTTTCACCGCAGAAGTAGAAACTCTTGGTGTAGCGGACATACAGACTGAAGTGATGGCTTTCGAAAACTCTGTCGAAAATGATAGAGTTGATGACGTTGCTGTCTTCTAGGATTGCCGTACCTGAGGAGGGAGAGGCAGTGCGGAGTATTCCTGCTGGAGAACCCTCTGGGTCGTTGATCTGCTACAACTCTGGGGGGGGGGGGGTTGGCCACTATCGACGTGACTGCCCCAGCCCACCCAAACCACGAAGAGGACAGACGTTTCTAGCAGGTATACGAATGACAAGAGCGGCTGTGGTTCCTAATAAGGGGTTTTCAAATGAAGCGCAAGAAGAAAATGTGCCCACACGCTCGAGGAAAAGATGTTTTGGCTGCAGGGAAAAGGGTCATTTCAGGGCTCAGTGCCCAAAAATGAGGCCCATAAAGAGATCGGTCGAAGAACTCCTGAAGGCCTTGAAGGAGCAGTTGCCTGTCTTGCAAGGGGAAAATCTTAGAGGACCCCAGTTGAATGAGCAAACTGGGTCCCCACCTTGTACTACAGCGGAGAAGTTTCCTGACAAGTTGATCGGTCCTTCGTCCATCATCCCAGTCCAAGTGGAAGGGGTCTACACAAAGGCTCTTCTAGATTCAGGTGCTCAAGTAACTCTGATTTACCGAGATTTCTATCAGAAACATTTGAAGCATATACCCTTGAAGAAGTTGAAGGATCTTGAAATCTGGGGTATGGGGACTGAGAGGTTTCCCTATGATGGATATCTACAGGTGAAGCTGGAATTCAGTTCAGCGACCGTTGGACAACCGGCAGTATGTGGCACGTTGGCCATTGTGTGTCCTCGTCCCTCGGGAACTAATCGAAGTTCTATGATAGTGGGGATGAACACTGACTTAGTGAGATGTTTTCTAACCCCGCTGAGGAAGGAAGAGAGTCCTGCTCCCAAGAAGGCACACTCGATGTCAAGGCCGGTATGTCAACGGATGGTCAAAGAACAGAGAGCCCCTGCAGAAGTGAGGCGGCTGAGGAAAGCGGAAGGAACAGAGAAGGTTATGCAGTCCAGAGAAGTCCCCGAAATAATCTCTGGAAGAGTTTTGAAACGAACAAGTGAAAGAGTTTCCGTCAGCGTATGTAATGTGACTGACTCTTCAGTAAATTTGAAGGCACGGATGTCAATCGGGCAAGTGGCTTCTGTTAAGCACCTCTCCACTACCGATCTAGGGGGGGAAGTGAATAAAGTGATTCAAGCTGAATGGTTCTACCCTAAAGATGCTCCTATCTCATTCAAGCGGAAGAAGCGGGTTCAGCCTCCAATACTCAAGTCGAAAAATTCGTTCTCCAGGTATGAGTTTGACGTGGGATGCACCAAGAGCACTAAACACTGCATTCGTCTCTAGGATGATAAGCCTTCTCGAGAAAGGTCAAGGGCTTCATCGAGAGATCTAATTGAACTGAAAAGAACCCGAGGAGTGGTTGGAACAGAGGGAATGAGAGTCATGGCTGCGGGTGTTCCTGAACTATATTGTAACCCTGCACAAAGAAAGCTGTTACGACTATGCAAAGGTTGCCTAAAGTGTCTGCCACGCTAGCTGAGGTAGTTAGGGACACAAGTCAGTTTGAGGATGTATATCTGACCCGTTATATGTCTGCTACTGAACCTGAATGTATCGCTTAATGTAAATATTGCAATGTTATGTATCTGTTAAACTCCCTTGGGAGGACCCAAGAGTTTATGGGGGGGAGAGTGTAGCGCTGTGTTTAAAAAGACTGTTCTGCTGCATTTACTTGCAATGGCCACCAGAGGGAGACAGAGACCATGGTAAGATTATGCTGGACAAACACAGAAGGCACTGAACTACATTTTCCATGATGCTTTGAGTGAGGATAGGAAGTGGGTGTGTAGGAAAGGAAAGGCATCAGCAGCCTCGTGGAAAGCATGCTCAGAGTGAGCTGGGAGCTGAAAGGAGAAGGACGCAGGCAGAGCTGTTAAGGATCGTGACCAGGCCAGAGCGCAGGGGCTACCTCGCTGGTGCTGGGGATTGGGACAGTGACCCTGCGGAGATCTGTCTATACCAAGCTGGGAGGTCTGAGGACACGAAGCTGGTTCCGGCTGGACCCCGTGTAAGGAGACTGCTTGATCCATTGGGTGTGCAGGCGGTGAGCTGGACATCTTGTGGCCGATACGGAGGAGCAAGACAGCGGATCCGGTGACACAGAGAACCCCAGTCAAAATCGAGCGGAGAGACTCGATTTATTACTATCACTACACTATCACTACAGTTTGTTCCAAAACCTACAGGGCCCCAACGTGACTAGTCGAAGATACCTCCTAAATGATTCACTGGCCAGTTGAATGTTGTGCCCGGGTACCAATACACGCAAACACATACATTCCTTGGGACATAACCTGTACGAGACTCACACTCCAACCACCAAGGGGTTAAAAATACTTTTTTCTCTTTTCCGCTGTGCGTTTCTCGCATTACGAAGTGCTGTATTTTTCCTTTTCCGCTGCGTGTTTCTCGTATTACGAAGTACTGTAAAAATATATACAAATACTGTGTTACTCATTATATGCCCGTTTATTCAGTAAACTATATAATTTATAAAAATCCACGACGGTGCTGGAGTATATTTATTCCCTAGTGCGGGGAGACTGACCCGAGGTATAAATTCAGCGGTTCCTCCGGGAGTGAGCGCTACACTTAGATATAGCACCGGATGAGATGCTGACGGTGGTGGTGGAGGAGGAGGAGTCGGAGGAGGAGTCAGAGCCTCAGGAGGCCGCCAGCACTGGTATATACTACTGTTATATTTTTTCAAGACTTTCAGTCAAAAATAGAAACCTGCTTTACTTACTGTATTTTCCTTCTTTCATTTATTGGATATATAGAAGGAGAAGCCAGACCGGACACGTCCAGCATTAGGATAATAAATAGGATGGCGATCGGCGAGCTACGCCTGGCTGTAACCACCATCGATTCCATCCAGGAATTGCTCCAGGAATTGCGGGAGCATATTAGCAATGCCGCTAACATCCTGGAGCGGCAGTGAGACCAGCCTCCTCCCCTATGTTTGTTTGTGCCCCGTTGGGCAGTTTGCCATCCTTGGCATGTTGTAAATAAATTTTCTATTTTTTTCTATATTTTCCTGTTTGTGTGCGTTGCTTTTCCTTACTTAATAAGTTAATATGTATTGCTTGGTTTCCACACTGTTAAAATTATATGTACATAAATGTATTGACATTTCTATGGACCCTTTGTCCTAAATTTGTCAACATATTTGTGGCCATGAATGTGACTGTGCACATTCTACACTGCCTGCCTGGCCAAAAAATGTCACACACTAACACAACCTTGTTGTACTGCCTTGAGATTTGATTACCGACGTGGCATGGTTTTGTTAAGCTTAGGCGATGTCACAACAACACGGATTTTTGTCCACAGTCACATTGATTGTATAACCAAGAATTTATCAAAAAATATTGATGGCAGCACTGCGTGAAGTCTTCGCCGACACAACCCAAAGATCCTCAGTGCGGCTCAGGTCTAGTTTATTTGTCCCTGTTTGCAGCTTCACGCAACACCTCCTCCCAGCTATGAGCTCTCTCTCTCCCACCGCTGCCCGCTAAGACGCTGCCCGACAACATGGTCACGTCTTTGCAGGAAGACAACAGCGTGGGGGAACGGCAGCTGCCGACAGTCCCAAGACCTCATCACAATGACGTCAGTTCTGGAGTTAACCCCTAACTGCTACCAATGGTGGAGATAGGGGGTGCCAATGAACCCCCTATCTCCCGAGCCGCGGCAGCTATCGGTTGGTTAATGTTTGATATCTTTGGATCGACCAGAGCATGGCCTTTCCAACAATACCAAACATGACAATGTTAAAAATTATAAAAAATTAAAATATAAAAAAAATAAACAGGTTTTTTGTTTTGTTTTGTTAATGCAGCAATATTGTTCCCATTTCAATTATAATGTGAACAATGATGCTGCACTAAGGATTTTTGTATGGGGTGCGTTTGTTAAAAATAGTGTAATTTTCACCCAAAAAAATATAACAAGTCCCCTTTTCAATTTTTTTTAACAAACTCAACTCATAAAATATAACCGCAAACACTCGCATGTTAAAATGTGAAAAAAAAACACTTTACACCTTGTAAAACAAACATTGAAAATTCTAATTCTATTGCATTTTTTGTTATAATATACAGACAGGACATGACGCATACATATGATAATGATATATTATTATGAATCATCTGCCGAGTCTGCCGGAAAGAACGAAATATAACACGTCTGGGTCATATTATAAAATAAGGCTTCAAAAAAACGCGTTTAAACATGAGGAGCGAAACTGTTAAAAATTAGCTCAGCAGCAGACCGCACACAGGCGTGAAGGGAAGCCGTGAAATGCCTCAGCAGCGAAAGGGTTAATTTTTTTTTGTCTGTTTTAAATAATTTTTTAAATTTTTTTTCCGTTTCAGTTCATTTTGATCAACTATTTTTCCGTTTTAAAACCTTTTGTTCTGGTTTTTATTTTTAAAGTCAGACCATTCGGGTCAGTTTAGCGTTTTTTAAATTGTTTTGTTCTTTTTTTTTTGTTCCTTTTATACCATTTTAATATGATTAAATAAAGTTGTGAAATGTATATTCATAAGAAAAAAAGGATCTTTATTTAATTAAAAAAAAACACGATAGAATCGCCAGAATTATCGTATCGATAGAATGAATTATCGGATCCGAAAAACACACCAAAAATTTATTATAAAAAAATAAAGTATAAAAAAGTAAACCATAGTAGTTTACATCAAAACGAATAGAGTTAGACAGCTTTGAAACGAGGAGAACAGACGTTCCGAAAAAACGAAAATTTCCGAAATCACGAAAAGTCGATACAAAAAACGAGCAAAGTGACACGAAAATAAGAAAAATGGTCGATATTCCGAAAAAAAAATGTACACGAAAAACGAGTCGAACCGAACCGAATCGAAACAGAAATTGGTCGAAACGAGCCGAATCGAAAAGTTTAAACATCCGAACAAATCGTACCGAATCGCACCGAAAAAAAAATCGGTGCACAAGCCTAGTAATAAGCAGCTCACATTTGATATATTGCCCCCAGCTCACATGGATATATTGCCCCCAGCTCATATGGACATATTGCCCCCAGCTCACATGAATATATTGCCCCCAGCTCACATGAATATAAAGGTGCTCACACGGATATATTTGCCCCAGCAGCTCATACACGGATATATTTGCCCCCAGCAGCTCATACAGGGCTATATTTGCCCCCAGCAGCTCATACAGGGCTATATTTGCCCCCAGCAGCTCATACACAGATACATTTGCCCCCAGCAGCTCATACACGGATACATTTGCCCCCATCAGCTCATACATGGATATATTTGCCCCCAGCAGCTCATACACGGATACATTTTCCCCCAGCAGCTCATACATGGATATATTTGCCCCAGCAGCTCATACACGGATATATTTGCCCCAATGCTCATACATGGCTATATTTTTCCCAATGCTCATACATGGCTATATTTGCCCCCAGCAGCTCATACATGGATATATTTGCCCCCAGCAGCTCATACATGGCTATATTTGCCCCCAGCAGCTCATACATGGATATATTTACCCCCAGCAGCTCATACATGGCTATATGTGCCCCAAGCAGCTCATACATGGCTATATTTGCCCCAAGCAGCTCATACTTGACTATATTTGCCCCCTGCAGTTCATACACGGATATATTTGCCCCCTGCAGCTCATACACGGATATATTTGCCCCCAGCAGCTCATACACGGATATATTTGCCCCAACAGCTCATACATGGATATATTTGCCCCCAGCAGCTCATACATGGCTATATTTGCCCCAATGCTCATACATGGATATATTTGCCCCAAGCAGCTCATACATGGCTATATTTGCCCCAGCAGCTCATACAGGGCTATATTTGCCACCTGCAGCTCATACACGGATATATTTGCCCCCTGCAGCTCATACACGGATATATTTGCCCCCAGCAGCTCATACACGGATATATTTGCCCCCAGCAGCTCATACACGGATATATTTGCCCCCAGCAGCTCATACATGGCTATATTTGCCCCAAGCAGCTCATACATGGCTATATTTGCCCCCTGCAGCTCATACATGGCTATATTTGCCCCCTGCAGCTCATACACGGATATATTTGCCCCCTGCAGCTCATACACGGATATATTTGCCACCTGCAGCTCATACACGGATATATTTATCCCCTGCAGCTGATACACGGATATATTTGCCCCCACCAGCTCATACATGGATATATTTGCCCCAAGCAGCTCATACATGGATATATTTGCCCATAGCAGCTCTTACATGGCTAGATTTGCCCCAAGCAGCTCATACAGGGCTATATTTGCCCCCAGCAGCTCATACAGGGCTATATTTGCCCCCAGCAGCTCAAACACGCATACATTTGCCCCCAGCAGCTCATACACGGATATATTTGCCCCCAACAGCTCATACATGTATATTTGCCCCAACAGCTCATACACGGATATATTTGCCCCCAACAGCTCATACATGTATATTTGCCCCAACAGCTCATACACGGATATATTTGCCCCCAACAGCTCATACATGTATATTTGCCCCCCAGCAGCTCATACACGGATATATTTGCCCCTGGCTGCATCGCATGGATATCTGCCAGAACGGGACCCTTCACCCCCGCTGGCCTGGCGGCAGCCTCTGCTTCCCTGGTGGTCCGGTGGCTGTGGGGTGCTGCATTGTGATCTGTGCTTCACGCACAGACCGCAGAGCAGGTCCCACAGTGAGAGAGTGACTGGACACAAACGCCGGAGGCTCATACACGTACATACATGGCTATATTTGCCCCAAGCAGCTCATACATGGCTATATTTTCCCCCAGCAGCTCATACACGGATATATTTGCCCCAACAGCTCATACATGGATATACTTGCCCCCAGCAGCTCATACATGGCTATATTTGCCCCAATGCTCATACATGGATATATTTGCCCCAAGCAGCTCATACATGGCTATATTTGCCCCAATGCTCATACGTGGCTATATTTGCCCCAGCAGCTCATACATGGCTATATTTGCCCCCAGCAGCTCATACATGGCTATATTTGCCCCAAGCAGCTCATACATGGCTATATTTGCCCCCTGCAGCTCATATGTGGCTATATTTGCCCCTTGCAGCTCATACACGGATATATTTGCCCCCTGCAGCTCATACACGGATATATTTGCCCCCAGCAGCTCATACACGGATATATTTGCCCCAAGCAGCTCATACATGGATATATTTGCCCATAGCAGCTCTTACATGGCTAGATTTGCCCCAAGCAGCTCATACAGGGCTATATTTGCCCCCAGCAGCTCATACAGGGCTATATTTGCCCCCAGCAGCTCATACACGGATATATTTGCCCCCAGCAGCTCATACACGGATACATTTGCCCCCAGCAGCTCATACACGGATATATTTGCCCCCAACAGCTCATACATGTATATTTGCCCAACAGCTCATACACGGATATATTTGCCCCCAACAGCTCATACATGTATATTTGCCCCAACAGCTCATACACGGATATATTTGCCCCCAACAGCTCATACATGTATATTTGCCCCCCAGCAGCTCATACACGGATATATTTGCCACTGGCTGCATCGCATGGATATCTGCCAGAACGGGACCCTTCACCCCCGCTGGCCTGGCGGCAGCCTCTGCTTCCCTGGTGGTCCGGTGGCTGTGGGGTGCTGCATTGTGATCTGTGCTTCGCGCACAGACCGCAGAGCATGTCCCACAGTGAGAGAGTGACTGGACACAAACGCCGGAGGTGACATGTCACCTGACCGCCGGCGCTCTGACACAGTCATTGAGCGCCGGCGGTCAGGTGACAGGTCATCAGCGATCGCCGGTGCTCGTGGCCAGTCAATCACTGTGGGACGTGCTCTGCGGTCTGTGCGCGAAGCACAGCTCACAATGCAGCACCCCACAGCCACCGGACCACCAGGGAAGCAGAGGCTGCCGCCAGGCCTGCGGGAATGAAGGGTCCCGGCGGCTATCCATGGGATGCAGCCAGCCGGGACCCAAACTGTTCTGCGGGCCTGCGGGGGGCCGGCATTAGGGTGTGCCCAGGCACACCCGGCACACCCCGTGCGCACGCCTATGTATGCATTTATATATATGTAGCGCTCACTCCCGGAGGAGCCGCTGAATTTAACCTCGGGTCAGTCTCCCCGCACTAGGAAATATACACCAGCACTGTTGTATAGTTTACTGGTCTCAAATAAACTGGCATATATAAGGCAAGCACGGTGTATATATATATTTACAGGAATTCGTAATGCGAGAAACGAGCAGCCGTAAAAAAGGAAATTTTAACCCCTCTGTTGCAGGAGTGTAAGTCCCGTACAAAAAACGAATCAATTTGCACAAAGTGCAACTAGAGTACCAAGAGTAGGTTAATTTTAATAATACACATAAACAAACAATGAATGAAAAATTTCAAGGTTGGTAGCAGAGGGTGTGGGGGGTGGGACAAGGACCACCAATCAATAAGCAAAATTGCACAATGAAAGGGTAAAAGGGTCTATACCTCGGCGGTTCAAGCCACCTACATAACCAGTAATGTAAAAAGGAGTACCAGACAGCATATAGCAAACCCAAACAACTACCCTCACCAACCAAAATACAGTTAAAAACAACAACAAGGAGGCATAGCTTGACGCGTTTCGCCCGCCTGGGTTTAGTCTGAAGCTAGTATGCCTTAAATATTCACCCCAATATATATAGGTACCTAAATTAAACAAATACCAGACAGCTGGACAGAAAATCAGTATGGGGAAATCACTTCCGGGTACGCCGGCGATCACATGACAATTGAGACCAATGAATTAACAGGAACATCATGGGTGCAAAAATGGGCCAATCAAGAAGCAGTGGAGGTCACATGGGATCAATGGCCAATAAACGGCTCCCAGTGTCCAGGAGTTAGCAGAGTGGATTCTGCAGTGTACTTCCTGGTATGTCAGCGATCACATGGCAGTTAAAACCAATAGGGTAACAGGAACATCATGGGTGCAGAATGGGCCAATCAGGGAAGAGTGGAGGTCACATGCGATCAATGGCCAATCAACGGCCATCACATGACAAATCAGACCAATGAATTAACAGGAACATCATGAGTGCAAAAAGGGCCAATCAAGAAGTAGTGGAGGTCACATGGGATCAATGGCCAATAAACGGCTCCCAGTGTTCAGGAATGAACAGAGTGGATTCTGCAGTGTACTTCCTGGTATGTCAGCGATCACATGGCAGTTAAAACCAATAGGATAACAGGAACATCATGAGTGCAGAATGGGCAAGAATGATAAAAAGCCACTACAGTCTGCATGAAAACACTATAATGTTGCCATAAGGCTATAAGCGTGACATACAGATCAACTAGGTAGCAGAACGTCCTAATGCCGATATAATAATGCACAAGGGCACCAAAGAAAATAACAATGGTGACATCAAACCACTTGAGAAGATCTAACCTAATGCTGATGTGCAGATGAATAAAGGGGTGAAAAATAAAAACTAACATAATAATGGAATGAATGACTATTAACCAAGGTCTACACATATGTATGTCAAAAAATCATGTATATATTAAACATGTACTTGCTGCATATGGGGAATGTGGCACAGGAGCTCTGGGATGCAATTCTTTGAATTGCTATGATGTGCAAGTGGCTTCTGCAATATTTAAACACACTTATGATAGTGTGGAGGCTTTTTGTCTCACTTTTAGTCCTTCACCACAACCCTTATAGACACTTACTTACCTATGGTCCAAACATCCACTGCAACTGGTCATGCCTGTCTCCTAGCTGATGAGGGTTCAACAAACCTGAAACAGCGCTGTCCTAGGAGTGGCTTTGACCAGTTGCATAACCTTATCTTTGCTACAAAGCCACAGTGTGGCATAGCATTGATTTTAGGGTTCTGTGTAATAACAGACCAGGATGTGTAAAAGTGAGACAGAGGTCATTTGCATATCTTACCCAAAATTCCTTGCTGCATATGGGGAATGTGGCACAGGAGCTCTGGGATGCAATTCTTTGAATTGCTATGAGTGCAAGTGGCTTCTGCAATATTTAAACACACTTATGATAGTGTGGAGGCTTTTTGTCTCACTTTTAGTCCTTCACCACAACCCTTATAGACACTTAAACATGTACACATATATATATATACACATAACATGCTCGTATATGCACATAAATGTATGAATGCATATACAACACAATAAAAAGGGGAGCAAAAATGATGATAAATAATAAAGAACCTTAATAAGGGGCATGTAGGGAAACATCATGTGACCATGCGGACAGTTGGAAGAGAACCACAATACAAAATCAAGTGACTAAATAAAAGGGGTAAACGTAAACCCTTCATTAAGTAGGTTAATTTTAATAATACACATAAACAAACAATGAATGAAAAATTTCAAGGTTGGTAGTAGAGGGTGTGGGGGGTGGGACAAGGACCACCAATCAATAAGCAAAATTGCACAATGAAAGGGTAAAAGGGTCTATACCTCGGCGGTTCAAGCCACCTACATAACCAGTAATGTAAAAAGGACTGGTATAGGAGGTCCATTAATGACGGATTCCTCCCAAAAACCAAGAAATAGATTGGCATATGATGGAGCACAGGGAGACCCCATTGCTACACCGACCCTCTGAGATAAAACTTGCCATCAAACACAAAGTAGTTGTGGCGAAGTACAAATTCAAGGAGGCAGATCATGAATTAGGCCTGAGATGTGTGCAGAACCTTTTAACAAGTGTTACTTCGCCACAACTACTTTGTGTTTGATGGCAAGTTTTATCTCAGAGGGTCGGTGTAGCAATGGGGTCTCCCTGTGCTCCATCATATGCCAATCTATTTCTTGGTTTTTGGGAGGAATCCGTCATTAATGGACCCCCTATGGCTCAATTCAGGCCTCATATTTTTAGCTGGCGGCGATATATCGACGATATCATTATCATCTGGACATCCACTGAATTTGAGTTTCGGCGATTTGTTGATCATCCTAACATCAATGACTTTAACTTGAGGTTCACATATGAGATCCAAAATGATGTCCTGAATTTCTTGGACATTTCCATACATAAGGATGCTGCTGGTTCCTTGAATACAACCTTGTTTCGTAAACCATCGGCTGCCAACAATTTACTATTATGGTCTAGTCATCATCCTCATTCATTGCGCAAGGGTATTCCAGTAGGTCAGTACCTGAGGTTACGTCGTACCTGTAGTTCCATTTCAGAATTTAAGCATAAATCTCAGGCTCTTCGGTTGGCTTTTAAAGAGAAGGGTTACCCTAACCGGGTTTTAAAGTCTGCTTATAAACGGGCATTGATCACCGAACGACACGGCCTCTTGCAAGATGCTCCCACTGCCACAAAATCTGAGTCTATCAGATTGATTGCCAATTTTGACTGTGGGTGGCACGCTATTAGACACATATGTGAGCGGTATTGGCCATTGCTAACTCAGGACCCTTATTTGAAGGGGGCTCTTACTCCACATCCTTCTATGACAGCCAGGAGATGTACTAACCTTCATGATAAACTAGTACATAGTCATTTTCAAACTCCCCGGTCCCCCAACACCTCTTGGTTAATCAATCGACTCAAGGGCATGTACAAATGTGGCAGGTGCACCGCTTGTGCTTATGTATCCCGTGATCCCAAGCACTTTTCTAATTTTGACAATTCCAAAACTTTTTCTGTCCGCCAATTTTTGAATTGCAATTCCACTGGCGTTGTGTACCAACTCATTTGTTATTGTGGTAAAAAATATATTGGCAAAACCATCCGACCATTAAAAGTACGTATTTTGGAACATGTCAGATCTATCAAATCACTTAAGGATACCCCCGTTGCAAGACATTTTCAGAGTTGCGATATGTGTACACTCAATAACATGAAATTTTTGGGCATTGAGCAGATCAAGTTGGGCCCTAGGGAGGGCAATCTTGACATCAAATTACTTCAACGTGAAGCCTTTTGGATTTACCAACTCAATACTCGGTCACCCTTTGGACTTAATGAAGGGTTTACGTTTACCCCTTTTATTTAGTCACTTGATTTTGTATTGTGGTTCTCTTCCAACTGTCCGCATGGTCACATGATGTTTCCCTACATGCCCCTTATTAAGGTTCTTTATATTATTATCATCATTTTTGCTCCCCTTTTTATTGTGTTGGATATGCATTCATACATTTATGTGCATATACGAGCATGTTATGTGTATATATATATATATATATATATGTGTACATGTTTAATATATACATGATTTTTTGACATACATATATGTAGACCTTGGTTAATAGTCATTCATTCCATTATTATGTTAGTTTTTATTTTTCACCCCTTTATTCATCTGCACATCAGCATTAGGTTAGATCTTCTCAAGTGGTTTGATGTCACCATTGTTATTTTCTTTGGTGCCCTTGTGCATTATTATATCGGCATTAGGACGTTCTGCTACCTAGTTGATCTGTATGTCACGCTTATAGCCTTATGGCAACATTATAGTGTATTCTTGCAGACTGTAGTGGCTTTTTATCATTCTTGCCCATTCTGCACTCATGATGTTCCTGTTATCCTAATGGTTTTAACTGCCATGTGATCGCTGACATACCAGGAAGTACACTGCAGAATCCACTCTGTTCATTCCTGAACACTGAGAGCCGTTGATTGGCCATTGATCGCATGTGACCTCCACTCTTCCTTGATTGGCCCATTCTGCACCCATGATGTTCCTGTTACCCTATTGGTTTTAACTGCCATGTGATCGCTGACATACCAGGAAGTACACTGCAGAATCCACTCTGCTAACTCCTGGACACTGGGAGCCGTTTATTGGCCATTGATCCCATGTGACCTCCACTGCTTCTTGATTGGCCCATTTTTGCACCCATGATGTTCCTGTTAATTCATTGGTCTCAATTGTCATGTGATCGCCGGCGTACCCGGAAGTGATTTCCCCATACTGATTTTCTGTCCAGCTGTCTGGTATTTGTTTAATTTAGGTACCTATATATATTGGGGTGAATATTTAAGGCATACTAGCTTCAGACTAAGCCCAGGCGGGCGAAACGCGTCAAGCTATGCCTCCTTGTTGTTGTTTTTAACTGTATTTTGGTTGGTGAGGGTAGTTGTTTGGGTTTGCTATATGCTGTCTGGTACTCCTTTTTACATTACTGGTTATGCAGGTGGCTTGAACCGCCGAGGTATAGACCCTTTTACCCTTTCATTGTGCAATTTTGCTTATTGATTGGTGGTCCTTGTCCCACCCCCCACACCCTCTACTACCAACCTTGCAATTTTTCATTCATTGTTTGTTTATGTGTATTATTAAAATTAACCTACTCTTGGTACTCTAGTTGCACTTTGTGCAAATTGATTCGTTTTTCATGTTGTTTGGGTTATGCCCTTTTGTTGAGTACCTGGTGCCCCTTTCGTTGTGCTTTTTTTTTAAGTCCCGTACAGGTTGTGTCCCAAGAAGGTGTACGTGTATGCGTGTGTCGGTACCCAGGTACTAGATTCAACTGGCCAGTGAATGAATTCAATGTGTCTTCGACTAGTCACGTTGGGGCCCTGTAGATTTAAGCAAACTGCAGCGTGGTTTGTTACTGTACTGTGGCCTGGAAGGCCTCTCACCCATCCGCCAGATACTCTGCACCCTGCTCGACTCAGGACGTCTCTCCGCTCGATTGGGCTGGGACTCTGTACCACCGGATCCGCTTGTCTTGCTTGTCCATCTCTGCCACAAGATTCTCAGTTCACCGCCTGCACTCCCATTAGATCATCGCAGTCTCCTAACTCGGGTTCTAATCTGCAGCTCTGTATCTGTGTAAACCTCTCAGCGGTGGATTACTAGGTCTCTGGCAAGTCACTGAAACCGATCTCCAGCGTCTGCAAGGCAGCACCTGCGCTCTGGCCTCGTCACAATCGCTCCTTGTCTCACGTGCGTCTTGCTCTGTTCAGCCCTTGGCGCACACTGCTCTCCTCCGAGGGAGGCTGCGGATGTCTGTCAGTTCTCCCCACCCACTTGCTGTATCTGCCCCAAAGCATGCTGGAAAACGTAGTCCCAATGTGTCCAGTATAGTTTACATTGCGCTTGTCTCCCCCTGGTGGCCAAAAATGGGTAATTACAGCAACAGAACTAAAACAGCGCTACATATACACCAGATACACACTTAGGTTTGGACATACTGTACAGTGTACACACTTTAGAGGTTTATATATTTTGAGTGTATCCGGGAAATAGCCTTGTCAAGTGAACCCCAGAGGTTTGATACATAGAAGTTAACCCATCCTAGGAAATACACCATTTTAAACACAATGGAAAAAAAAAAGGCGCTGTTCTCTTTTGCGTTCTGTTTACCCTGCACATTGGCCAGATTCTGGCCTTTCCAATGACACCCGATGGTCTATGTAGGATATGTAGAACCAGAGATACAGGGTTTCAAATGCCCAAAGGTCATCTGCATCACCTTTAATGGGACTGCAGCTCGAGAGAGGCAAATGCCCCTTGTGTCCCCTCTCTGGATCCGCCAGTGTGCCAAGGTGAGCAACCTTAGAATTGCTTGTTATTCCCCAGCTGCCTACTCATTAGCACTTCTAATACAAAGTATTGGAGGCATTAATGTACAGCAAGCCGTTGCAACAGCCAAGCCACATGGAGGTCTGCAGGTGGACTGGAATAGAAGACATTATGATTAGTGAGTGAAGCCATTCTACTCAAAAGGGACACTCTACTCACCCTGACCACTTTTATAGTTTTAAAGTGATCAGGATGTGAGGAGTGCCGCCTTCCAGAGCCCCCCAATCTGGTGAAATTACAAGGTGAAGTGGAGGAGTTTCCTCCACCCCACACAGTGTCACCAGCAGCCGGGATTTTTGAATTTCTCGGCTGCTGGTCACCAGTGACGTCAGCACGCTCTCAGAGTCTGATCGCACTCAGGCAGCCGGTGGATTTGATCAGTGCATGCATACATACAGCTCCAATCCATTGTTCAGTGCAGGAGCTACGGAACTTGAGTACATAAAGTGTGCAAGCCCCATACAGGTGCACAATTCACAGCTCCTACGCTATGCAAGAAGCACAAATTGCGTTAGACAGCTGGGGAACTTCTGGGTTTGGGAACCCCTGAGCCAAAGAAGAGGAGCTGTGCGGGGCTAGGGACAAAAGGTGAGTTAATAAACAACCCAAAAGAGAAAATTAATTGGGCAGTGACTGTCAGCAGACTCTACCCAATTATTTAACGGCACAAAACTGAAACTTTGTTTTTTTTAGTATCCCTGTAATGTCTCATTCACCATAATGTGAATAACCCCTATAGACTTTAACAGCTGACCCGGAATCTAGCGCAATGTGTGTAAACTCTGGGAATAGGGTGGACATATTACATTTCTGCAGCAGTGTTTACATTTGGAATACAATTGCAGACTATCCAGATGTTTGCAGTGGCTCAGAGAGTAGGTGATATCACTGATGGTTTTTTTTAGGGGGAGGGGGGCTTCTCATTCTTTTTGCAATGTCCTTGGAGTTTCTCCTCTCTCTTTGTAAACCCTGGGCTCAGTCGTTCCATTGCACATAACTAGAAACTCGATGCTCTATGAGTTCAGTTGAACACCGCCGCTTTATTTTTCCTTTACATTTTTTTACACGTTGCATCCTTTCTATATTTTAGAAAAGTGTGCCCTTTATCTGAGCAGCACCAGATTTAGCAGTAAAGGGTTACATGTGAGGGGGGGAGGCCAGCAAAAGTGTGGAGCTAATGTTCAAGCCCATCCCATGGTGCAGAGCAGCTGACATTCATTGTACAGGCTGCCCTGACTGAGGCGACACATTCTGTGAATACCATGGCACAGTGCAGAAACTTCTGCACGCTCATTATTGTGCTTGGCATGGCAGCCCAGTCCCTGGCACGTCATAAGCTTCTGGTTATGTTGCTAGATGGCCTTAGATATGATTACGTTGATGACGACGAACTTGCAGGTCTCCCTGGCTTCAAGCAGATAGTTGACGGAGGGGTAAAAGTGGATTACATGACCCCGGATTTCCCAAGTCTCTCATACCCAAACTATTACACGCTTATGACCGGTGAGTAGCACACTTTGTGTTATGTTAGGATTTTACTAGTAAGATCTTTACTCCAGCAGTTCTTCTATACTTTGTGCTTTTATTTCTATATTTTGCATTTATTTTAATGTCACAAGATCCTGTTTAGATCTCTCGCTCCCTTCTAGCAGCCCCTGCATCCTTAAGCTAGTGGTGATTCTCCAGGGAGTGCTGGGTAATGCTATGCACCGCCAAATGTCGATGTAGGACCTTATTGATGCTAGTCTCGTAGTTTTCAGGCAGATGTTTTGCAGTATTTGATCACCGGAGGCTCACAGGTACTCATAAATGGGTTGTCTCAGGTTTCAAAAGGAAAGCTTATGAATGCATGTTCAGTACATGGTAAGAGCAGCGAGTCGTGTATAGTGAGACCAGCACATGTAATGGATAGCCAGGGTAGTATGCACAATGTGCAGTGTGTGCAATAGATAGCTAAGACAATACATACATAGTACAGGAGGAGCGGGGTAGCGCCTATTCCCCTATGGGGCGGCTGCAACCACCAAATGTATCCAGCCCAGCAACATTTATAAAACATAACAAGAAAAAAAGGAGTCATCTGCGCTTATTCCTATTACACCGTGTGAAACTAAACACAATTAGAGGCTTTGGTTTCTTTTAACGGCCATTAAGAGTGTAAGCTCACCTGCCGATGTCAAGGCACCTCTAGTGCGGGTGAGTCCTATCCAAAAAATGAAACCACAGGCTGCTATGTAGCAAACCATCACTGCTCACGCTGCTTTTCAGTCATGAGGTAGGCTGGTGGGCTACCAGATTGTAATATATGTACAATCTACCAGGGGTTAAGTCCTAAAAAAATAAGGGCCCTATTGCATTCTTCGCGCAAACGTTAACATGTGCGCAAAAACCGCATTAACGCGAGGGGCAAAACCCTTTGCGCTGAATGACGTATTACAATGTCCGCGCAAAAAATGTGCGTTAACGTCTACCGCGGGTGAACCTGCGCGAACATAATGTACGTTGCGCGTCCTATACTTAACATTGTGAGCGCATATGCGTTTGTGCGCTGGTACGCCGATGGTATTACAATCTATGCGCAAAATTTAACGCACAGCGTTTGCGCGCATAATTTTAACGTCTTTTAAAAGCTGGTGGTAACAGCAAATCTGAACGTCCTGGCTGAAACCAAATACAGCAAAGTATAGTTACACATTCTACTCATACCCAAACAATAAAATTGAGAAGTTGTGCGTGTTTTTATTATTGATGCAGCATATATGCGCAGATTGACTTTGACAGGTGCAAAAACTTAACATGAGATAATTGTGGTTCTTAATTCTGATTGGCTGAATCGCGTGAAAAAACAGTCCACACACCGATTTCTGCGCGCAGCGTTAATGCGTTCGCGTTTATGCGCGTCTTTTTTATGCGCGTTATTTTTTGACGGATGAAATAATGCCAAGGATTGTAATACCAGCGTTAATTTACGCGCATTAACGTTTAACGCTTCGCGCAAAAATTCATGCGTTTACAGTGCATTTTTGCGTGAAGAATGTAATCGGGCCCGAAGTGTGGGAACTCACCAACATTTCTGTACATTCTGATACCAAAGATTACTAGGAGGAGCATCAGCTGCAGCGCTTCTTTATGCATGAGAATGCATTCCTCTGGCACACACTAAGAAATTTTCTTTTCCATACCTTCCCATTCTACTTATAACGAGAAAAAACCCTTAAAAACAGACGGTTTTGGCTCTGCATGAGGGCAGACGTGTCTTTGTGGAGCTCTGAAGGACTCTCCTGTTATGGGTGTTTTTTAGCGTGATTTTCTTTTGTGGATAGTGGACCCGTGGAGACCCTGCACGGCTGACCATTACGGGGATTGCTCCGGGGCCCGTTATTGCTCCCTCCGCCGGAGCACAGCCGAGTTTTATGTGAATATACCCCAGTGCTGCTGATCGGTCGTCGGCCATTTTGAGGCCTATCTTTTGCTGCCTGCACATCTCGCTCCTTGTTGGCACCCTTGCTGAGGACTTGTTGGTGTCGGACTGCGGGGATGGAGGGCCCCCATCCTCCTGCTGCACCTGCTGTCTCCTCGTTGTGGGTTCTGGAGAAGCGACCGGAGCAGCGATGCTTGGACCATCCCCCGCCCGCTAGTAAAATGGAGGCTTGGTTCGAGGCCTGTCTCGAAAGCATTCCGGGGGACAAAGAGAATCCACTCACCTGCGGTTCATGGCGGCGGCTGATGGCGCTGCTGGGAGCTGACCGGGAGACTGAGGACCTGACAGAAGAGATCTTGGGAGATGCTGTATTTGACGGCTGCCTGGATAGAGATGCTGTTCTGCGGAGTAGTAGGCCGGAAGACCTGGATCATGGACTGCGCCTGCCGTCGGTGTGTCGGAAGGGGAGCGTGGCCATGAGGCATGTGTGTGTGGCTAATTCTGCACCGATTGATGCGGCGAAGTCTGCTTCAGGGATTTCGCTGGATGCACCAACCGGGACTGTTGGACTTTGCGCTGATGGGAGGCAGGGCCGGCGCTAATGTAAGGCGGCACAGGCGGCCGCCTTACTGTCCTGGCCTGCTGCCAGTTTGAGGGGCGGAAAAATCAGATTTGCGGCGGCGCTGCAGTGTGTGTGCCTGTCTCAGTCCCATCTTAACACAGCAGGCACACTGTAATTTGGCGCCGCCCCCACACATGATCCACATAGCCCAGGAAAACAACTGCAGGAGGAGCCACCAGCCCGCGTGCTTTCACTCTGCTGCGATGGAGAAGCCACCAGCCCGCGTGCTTTCACTCTGCTGCGATGGAGGAGATTTATTACCAGGTGTGAATAAACTAATGGGGAGGGGGTGTAGATTAATATACTGGGGGGGGCTTTAAATTGCTGCACTGGGTCTGGGGGCTGTAAATTGCTATACTGGGGGGGCTGTAAATGGATATACTGGGGGGCTGTAAAAAGATATACTGGGGGGCTGTAAATTGCTATACTGGGGGGGCTGTAAATTGCTATACTGGGTCTGGGGGCTGTAAATAGATATACTGGGGGGCTGTAAATGGATATACTGGGGGGCTGTAAAAAGATATACTGGGGGCTGTAAATTGCTATACTGGGGGGGCTGTAAATTGCTATACTGGGTCTGGGGGCTGTAAATAGATATACTGGGGGGGGCTGTAAATTGCTATACTGGGTCTGGGGGCTGTAAATTGATATACTGGGTCTGGGGGCTGTAAATGGATATACTGGGTCTGGGGCTGTAAATAGATATACTGGGGGGCTGTAAATTGCTTATACTGGGTCTGGGGGCTGTAAATGGATATACTGGGTCTGGGGGCTGTAAATAGATATACTGGGGGGGGGCTGTAAATTGCTATACTGGGTCTGGGGGCTGTAAATTGATATACTGGGTCTGGGGGCTGTAAATAGATATACTGGGGGGGCTGTAAATTGCTATACTGGGTCTGGGGGCTGCAAATGGATATACTGGGTCTGGGGGCTGTAAATGGATATACTGGGTCTGGGGGCTGTAAATAGATATACTGGGGGGCTGTAAATTGAAATACTGGGTCTGGGGGCTGTAATAGATATACTGGGGGGCTGTAAATGGATATACTGGGTCTGGGGGCTGTAAATAGATATACTGGGGGGCTGTAAATGGATATACTGGGTCTGGGGGCTGTAAATAGATATACTGGGGGCTGTAAATTGATATACTGGGTCTGGGGGCTGTAAATGGATATACTGGGTCTGGGGGCTGTAAATAGATATACTGGGGGCGCTGTAAATTGCTATACTGGGTCTGGGGGCTGTAAATGGATATACTGGGTCTGGGGGCTGTAAATGGATATACTGGGTCTGGGGGCTGTAAATAGATATACTGGGGGGCTGTAAATTGCTATACTGGGTCTGGGGGCTGTAAATTGATATACTGGGGGGCTGTAAATGGATATACTGTGTCTGGGGGCTGTAAATAGATATACTGGGGGGCTGTAAATTGCTATACTGGGTCTGGGGGCTGTAAATGGATATACTGGGTCTGGGGGCTGTAAATGGATATACTGGGTCTGGGGGCTGTAAATAGATATACTGGGGGGGCTGTAAATTGCTATACTGGGTCTGGGGCTGTAAATAGATATACTGGGTCTGGGGGCTGTAAATAGATATACTGGGGGGGCTGTAAATTGCTATACTGGGTCTGGGGGCTGTAAATGGATATACTGGGTCTGGGGGCTGTAAATAGATATACCGGGGGGGGGCTGTAAATTGCTATACTGGGTCTGGGGCTGTAAATGGATATACTGGGTCTGGGGGCTGTAAATAGATATACTGGGGGGGGCTGTAAATTGCTATACTGGGTCTGGGGGCTGTAAATTGATATACTGGGTCTGGGGGCTGTAAATGGATATACTGGGTCTGGGGGCTGTAAATAGATATACTGGGGGGCTGTAAATTGCTATACTGGGTCTGGGGGCTGCAAATGGATATACTGGGTCTGGGGGCTGTAAATGGATATACTGGGTCTGGGGGCTGTAAATAGATATACTGGGGGCTGTAAATTGAAATACTGGGTCTGGGGGCTGTAAATAGATATACTGGGGGGGCTGTAAATGGATATACTGTGTCTGGGGGCTGTAAATAGATATACTGGGGGGCTGTAAATTGCTATACTGGGTCTGGGGGCTGTAAATGGATATACTGGGTCTAGGGGCTGTAAATGGATATACTGGGGGGCTGTAAATTGCTATACTGGGTCTGGGGGCTGTAAATGGATATACTGGGTCTGGGGGCTGTAAATAGATATACTTGGTCTGGGGGCTGTAAATAGATATACTGGGTCTGGGGGCTGTAAATTGCTATACTGGGTCTGGGGGCTGCAAATGGATATACTGGTCTGGGGGCTGTAAATTGCTATACTGGGTCGGGGCTGTAAATGATATACTGGGGGCTGTAAATGATATACTGTGTCTGGGGGCTGTAAATAGATATACGGGGGGGCTGTAAATTGCTATACTGGGTCTGGGGGCTGTAAATTGCTTTACTGGGGGGCTGTAAATGGATATACTGTGTCTGGGGGCTGTAAATAGATATACTGGGGGGGGGCTGTAAATTGCTATACTGGGTCTGGGGGCTGTAAATTGCTATACTGGGTCTGGGGCTGTAAATGGTTATACTGGGTCTGGGGGCTGTAAATAGATATACTGGGGGGGCTGTAAATTGCTATACTGGGTCTGGGGGCTGTAAATTGATATACTGGGTCTGGGGGCTGTAAATAGATATACTGGGGGGGCTGTAAATTGCTATACTGGGTCTGGGGGCTGCAAATGGATATACTGGGTCTGGGGGCTGTAAATTGCTATACTGGGTCTGGGGGCTGTAAATGGATATACTGGGTCTGGGGGCTGTAAATTGATATACTGGGTCTGGGGGCTGTAAATAGATATACTGGGGGGGGCTGTAAATTGCTATATACTGGGTCTGGGGGCTGCAAATGGATATACTGGGTCTGGGGCTGTAAATTGCTATACTGGGTCTGGGGCTGTAAATGGATATACTGGGTCTGGGGGCTGTAAATAGATATACTGGGGGGGCTGTAAATTGAAATACTGGGTCTGGGGGCTATAAATAGATATACTGGGGGGGGCTGTAAATTGCTATACTGGGTCTGGGGGCTGTAAATGGATATACTGGGTCTGGGGGCTGTAAATAGATATACCGGGGGGGCTGTAAATTGCTATACTGGGTCTGGGGGCTGTAAATGGATATACTGGGTCTGGGGGCTGTAAATAGATATACTGGGGGGGCTGTAAATTGCTATACTGGGTCTGGGGGCTGTAAATTGATATACTGGGTCTGGGGGCTGTAAATGGATATACTGGGTCTGGGGGCTGTAAATAGATATACTGGGGGGCTGTAAATTGCTATACTGGGTCTGGGGGCTGCAAATGGATATACTGGGTCTGGGGCTGTAAATGGATATACTGGGTCTGGGGGCTGTAAATAGATATACTGGGGGGCTGTAAATTGAAATACTGGGTCTGGGGGCTGTAAATAGATATACTGGGGGGGCTGTAAATGGATATACTGTGTCTGGGGGCTGTAAATAGATATACTGGGGGGCTGTAAATTGCTATACTGGGTCTGGGGGCTGTAAATGGATATACTGGGTCTAGGGGCTGTAAATGGAATATACTGGGTCTGGGGGCTGTAAATAGATATACTGGGGGGCTGTAAATTGCTATACTGGGTCTGGGGGCTGTAAATGGATATACTGGGTCTGGGGGCTGTAAATGGATATACTGGGTCTGGGGCTGTAAATAGATATACTTGGTCTGGGGGCTGTAAATAGATATACTGGGTCTGGGGGCTGTAAATTGCTATACTGGGTCTGGGGGCTGCAAATGGATATACTGGTCTGGGGGCTGTAAATTGCTATACTGGGTCTGGGGGCTGTAAATTGATATACTGGGGGGCTGTAAATGGATATACTGTGTCTGGGGGCTGTAAATAGATATACGGGGGGCTGTAAATTGCTATACTGGGTCTGGGGGCTGTAAATTGCTTTACTGGGGGGCTGTAAATGGATATACTGTGTCTGGGGGCTGTAAATAGATATACTGGGGGGGGCTGTAAATTGCTATACTGGGTCTGGGGCTGTAAATGGTTATACTGGGTCTGGGGGCTGTAAATAGATATACTGGGGGGGCTGTAAATTGCTATACTGGGTCTGGGGGCTGTAAATTGATATACTGGGTCTGGGGGCTGTAAATAGATATACTGGGGGGGCTGTAAATTGCTATACTGGGTCTGGGGGCTGCAAATGGATATACTGGGTCTGGGGGCTGTAAATTGCTATACTGGGTCTGGGGGCTGTAAATGGATATACTGGGTCTGGGGGCTGTAAATAGATATACTGGGGGGCTGTAAATTGAAATACTGGGTCTGGGGGCTATAAATAGATATACTGGGGGGGGCTGTAAATGGATATACTGGGTCTGGGGGCTGTAAATAGATATACTGGGGGGGCTGTAAATGGATATACTGGGTCTGGGGGCTGTAAATAGATATACTGGGGGGCTGTAAATTGCTATACTGGGTCTGGGGGCTGTAAATGGATATACTGGGTCTGGGGGCCGTAAATAGATATACTGGGGGGCTGTAAATTGATATACTGGGTCTGGGGCTGTAAACTGATTTACTGGGGGTGTAAATTGCTATGCTGGTGGGTGTAAAATCATGTACTGGGGTGTAAAATGATATGCAGGGGGTTTGAATAAACTGATATTGGTACATTACCTTTTTTATTGCTGTGGAGCTCTGTTATACACTCATTCACACTGCACATTACTGTGAATTTTATTGCTGTGGATTCTGTGATACGCTCATACACACTGCACATTACTATGAGTTTTATTGTTGTGGAGCTCTGTGATACGCTCATGCACACTGCACATTACTGTGAGTTTTTTTGCTGTGGATTCTGTGATACGCTCATACACACTGCACATTACTATGAGTTTTATTGTTGTGGAGCTCTGTGATACGCTCATGCACACTGCACATTACTGTGAGTTTTATTGCTGTGGAGCTCTGTTATACACTCATTCACACTGCACATTACTGTGAGTTTTATTGCTGTGGATTCTGTGATACGCTCATACACACCGCACATTACTGTGAGTTTTATTACTGTGGAGCTCTGTGATACGCTTTTACACACTGCACATTACTGGAAGGTTTATTGAAGTGAGCTCTGTAATTTGCAGTGTGTATAAGTACATCAATAAGGTAGACGTATCTTATAAACCTGAATTGCTCCTGGTGAGGGTATAAATAAAACCCACCAGTTTCTCTCATGGCTGAGAAGCCGCATGAGGACATGTGGTTGCTTAGAAAGCAGCTTTTGGTTTCATTAGGAAGGACTAGCCTGACCCAGAGGTGTCGTGATGCGGCAGAAGAGCTTACACTTTAATGACCATTCAAATAAACCAAAACCTCTGTGTTTTGTTTAACATGGAGCTACAGGGGTGAGCAGGGCTGGACTGGGACAGAAAATCAGCCCTGGATGTCATCCAGACCGGCCCAATTTAATTATGCAAATACGCACAAAAATAGTATATAATCCAACTGGATCGCTCAACCAATCGCTCTACAGATACTGGAGTTGCTGCAGAGCGATTGGGTAAAGCACCGCAGTGGCACTGAGGTCAAGTGTGCACCAAGCCTTAAGGTGAGGCGGATGCGCAGAGGGTCTCACCGGCACGGTGGCCGCAATATGAGACTGCGTCTGTTTTGCAGTGTGGAAGTTCTCACCTCACCCATTAAGGGCAGCGCGAGCCACGCGGTGAACCAGCATTCACACTGGCCCACAGAGCCATCGGCCCACCGGGTATCTCCCTGTAGTCCCTATGGCCAGTACATGCCTGGGGGTGAGCGCAAATGACAACTTATTTTCTTGGTATGTTTGAGAGATTATTATGCATCTCAATGCTGATTGACATGGCATGGTAGGGATGGGGGGGGGGGCACCGAAACGCACCTTCACCTGAGTAGACAAAAATGCTTGCACCGGCCCTGATGGGAGGCAATGCGGGCCATGGTCCCATGGCCTGTCTGGCGTTTCTGTTGGGTCGGCCTGGGGCCTAGACACCCATGATGTGCGCTGCATGGGCTCCTGGCCTTTGCGGACCCTACTACGCATCCTCGATAGTGCTTTTGCTGCCCGGCCTGGCCTGCAAAGCGTAGCCCTGCCTGTCCTATGTCAGATGCCACTTAGAGACACTGGCTGAGGGTACCACCGGGTATCTCCCTGTAGTCCCTATGGCCAGTACATGCCTGGGGGTGAGCGCAAATGACAACTTATTTTCTTGGTATGTTTGAGAGATTATTATGCATCTCAATGCTGATTGACATGGCATGGTAGGGATGGGGGGGGGGGCACCGAAACGCACCTTCACCTGAGTAGACAAAAATGCTTGCACCGGCCCTGATGGGAGGCAATGCGGGCCATGGTCCCATGGCCTGTCTGGCGTTTCTGTTGGGTCGGCCTGGGGCCTAGACACCCATGATGTGCGCTGCATGGGCTCCTGGCCTTTGCGGACCCTACTACGCATCCTCGATAGTGCTTTTGCTGCCCGGCCTGGCCTGCAAAGCGTAGCCCTGCCTGTCCTATGTCAGATGCCACTTAGAGACACTGGCTGAGGGTACTACTCAAGGAGCCGTTCCGCCTTTTTGAGGTTTCCCTTTCATTTCTATATCTGTTTTTTACGTTCCTCATGTGAGTACTTTACGGCTTTTTAATTTTTAATTTTTTTTTTTTTTATTTACTTGCATTTTTTTATGCATCCTAGCAGTGACTTTCTGTTTTTACTCTGCGATTTTTCTTTATTATTGCCCCCCTCGCTTTATGCTATTTTGACGTTTTCTTGTGAAGACCCCCCCCCCCTTTTCTGTGTTCAGTGTTTGATTTGAATGTATGCTACTTGGCCCTGCGAGGCCAACATTACTGGTCGGTCTGTGACCTTTCGTTTGCAAAATAAAAATCTTAAATACAAAAAAAAAAAAACAGATGGTTTTTCTAAAATTGGGTCTATCAGGGAAAAGGGGGAGTAAGTTCCTCCTACTAAAATAGTGAGGGAACTGCGTTCCTGCAGGACTTGACCCCTGCAATCTACAAATGGAACAGAGTGAATAGCTAAATTATGATGTGCAGAACTAAATTATTATGTGGAACATATTGTTAACGGAGTAAACAATCGATCGCTGGGGCACCATGTGCAGTGTATAGATAGTGCGCAGGGATGTGTTTAGGTTTGGTGCTGCCCTAGGCTCTCCAAATTCTGCTGCCGCTCCACCTGACATGAATTACATTTGCAGCAAACACAAACTTACACAGTCTATAAATAATAATTTAAATCAGAATAATAGCAAAGTATCTCCATCTCTCCAGGTGATTTCTAAATCCATTTGTTATTACTTTAGTACTAGAGACTCATTGCTGGGAGTTTTACTGGTTTTAACTGTCCCTTCTCTCTCTTGTTAAGCAATAAAAAATAAATATACTGCCATCAAGGGCCCAGATGTAATTGGCCCATGTAAGAATACACCCCTGCTAGAGCCGCATGTGCAATAGATAGCTAGGGCTATGGGTGCAATCTACAGCTAGAGCAGTAACTATGTACAATATACAGTTAGAATGTCAGCAGGGTGTGGGCAAACACAGGCCCAGACTGGCCATTGGCACTCGTCCAGTGTCTTGCAATGACTGGTAGCTACAGGCTGCAACGTAGCCCAAAACACAAAAAATGTGCTACAAGTTTATCAGCATATGATACAAGATATACCAGGAGCATCACTTGTGCCCTGCTACGTAGCACCCTTAAGGTCTAGAACGTCAATGATTGAAGAATTGTCTGCTGGTATCTGAGATGTCCACACTAACAGTAATTACTGAAATGAATACCACTAAGGATTTGGATTTTGGCAGCTGAGCCCCAGTTTGTTTGTGTCCTGCAATTCCAGGTTACATTTCTGTTTTGTTCTAAGGGGAAATCCTTCAGATAAATGTAACATATAATGCAGGGGATAAGAGGCGTGTCCTGGTATGCTGTAATGAGGAAGGGCTTGTCCTACTTGTGATTTGGTCCCTACCTTCTCTTTTTGGTACATCTCATTTCACTCACTGTTCCATGAGCATCACCGCACTGATATACTCCTTGCTATTAATGTTTGTCATCAATGATAATCCTCCACAATTTATTTGTGACGTCTTCGGCCCCCGCGGCGCTTCCTGGGGGTTCAGGGCGCCCGGTGGCATTGCTGGTTGGCCGCTTGCCAGTAGTTAGAGCTGGCAGATCGGCATCTGAGGGGACGGAGCTTAGCATAATTACAAGGAGCCACCAGCCTTTAAAGCAGTTTGAGAGGATCTGCTCCTTGGCCTGACGTGGAGTATAGTTCCTGCATCTTGTAAACTCATGTTTGAGTATTCTGTTTCTGACCTGATTCTGTTCGAGGACCCTGTATATGTTATGACCTGGCTATTTACTATTGACGACTCTCTTGCTAATCCCATGTGTGCTTTTGCCTGAGAGGTTTGGTTTTCATGTTTATGTCTTGCTGAATGTTTTCTGTTTTCTGTTTGCTACAACCTGGTTTGAGGCCTAATTGCAAGGCATCCAGTTATATGTGTTTTTTCCCTGCTGGTTGCAGTTTAAACCACAGGTTTCAAGAATTGAGACCTGTCCTGCCTGTTGCTGAATATATTATCTGTGTATTCCTAGTTGCTATACAGAATCCAATCTCTGATTGTAGGCCTGCCCTGCAGGCTATTGAACTATGTGTTCCCACTCTGTATAGCTAAGAAAATACAGAATCCAATCTCTGATTGTAGGCCTGCCTTGCAGGCTATTGAACTAAGTGAGTTCCTACTCTGTATGATTGTATAATACAGAATCCAGTCATTGGCTGTAGGCCTGCACTGCAGGCTACTGAACTCAGAACGTTCCTACTCTGTATGATTCAAAACTAAGAATAAAGTGTTGTCTCTGTTTTACGTGTTTCATGTATCACGATCATTGATAATCAGTAATCTGAAACATATCTTGACCACGTTTTTCTTGTATCACGTCTTTGTATCAGTTCACTTAGAGTAGTTGTGTTTTGCACTAAATTGTCTTTTGGTCTCGAAACCAATTGAGCTTAGCTGCTATTCAGGTCTGTCCATGTACTCCCTGGCTTGGGAGATCAGATTACAGCCTTTATTGCTCTGTGTTATAGAAATCTGTCCAAAATACGCTGTTTGAGTCCCATAGCGCACCGTTACATTATTGTTCTATCCTTGGCTCCTGAACGCACGGCCAGACAGTCAAATGCCTTGAAATGAGGTACCATGGAATAGGGATTATATATTTAAGCCCCCAGGGACCAAACTCAATCACATATGTTGTGGTCACTGTTATGATGACATGTAGATGATCTGTTATATTATGCTATTCTCTTAGGTTCTTTTGGTGGTAGATTTACATAAATTATTCTCCAGGATTATTATTGGATTATTAAATTATTCTCCATTTTGGATTTTAAATTGTGACTAATAATGAATCCTGATGAGTACCGGCTGGGTGGAGTAGAGGTAACATCACTGCTCTGCATGGAGAGAGCCTAAGGAGGCATGGGTTCGATCCCGGCAAGAGCACCTCCAGTAAGTGTCTTTGGGCAAGACACTTAACGGTACGTACTCGCCACCCAGGACATACTTGAAAATGAGAGAAATCTCAATAGCCTTCCTGGTAAAATCCTTTCCAAGACCATGCACGGTTTTGACTATTGAAAATGTGGCTCCAAATGTAAACACAGGAAATGTTAAATTAAAGGTTTTTTTTTTATTTGTTTTTCTATTTATTAAACTAACGTGAAAACAGGATAAGCACAAGATAGAAAAACTATATAAAGTTCAAAAGCTAAACAAAAAAAATGCTGAATATAATAATTTTTAAAACTAAATCTGCAATGAGGTGAAAAGTCCAGTTATTTTCTAAACATCAGCAAAGAATTGTCCCCTCGATCTTTCACTCTTCACACACACTGCTAGGTGCTGACCAGGTTATCCACATGTCTGGAAACTTGCATGTGTTAAAGACCAGGGTGCTTTAATATGATCATTAATCCCACTCCCCCTCCCCTAGGGTGTCCCTTTTTGCTCCAAATTACCAATATCTGTTTGCGACACAGCTATTTAAAAAGTTTAGAAGTAATTTGTTTGTTATTGTAAACAAAAATCTAATCCGAAGATTCTTTTTTATCTAACACTTTATTTTGAATGACGTAAAACTAGCCCTTGTAGGCTGTAAATAAACACATGCAATGCTGTTTCGCTGGATGCACTGATCTAGGACTTAGAGTGGCAACTGCTGAACAGGGCCGGTGCAAGCATTTTTGTCTACTCAGACGAAGGTGCGTTTTGGTGCCCCCCCCTCCCATCCGTACCTTGCCATGCCAATCAGCATTGAGATGCATAATAATCTCTAAAATTTAACAAGAAAATAAGTAGTCATTTGCGCTCACCCCTGTAGCTCCATGCGAAACAAAACAGAGGTTTTGGTTTATTTTAATGGTCATTAAAGTGTAAGCTCACCTGCCACATCACGACACCTCTGGGTCAGGCGAGTCCTACCTAATGAAACCAAAAGCTGCTTTCTAAGCAACCACATGTCCTCATGCGGCTTCTCAGCCATGAGAGAGACTGGTGGGTTTTATTTATAACCACACCAGGAGCACGTCTACCTTATTGATGTACTTATACACACTGCAAATTACAAAGCTCACTTCAATAAACCTTCCAGTAATGTGCAGTGTATGAGCGTATCACAGAGCTCCACAGCAATAAAACTCATTAATGTACCGATAACAGTTTATTAAAACACCCTGCATATCATTTTACAGCCCCAGACACCAGTATATAAATTTACAGCCCCCCAAGGCCCCAGTATATACATTTACAGCTTCCAACAGTATATCAATTTACAGCCCCAAGAAACAGTATATTAATTTACAGCCCCCAGTATTTAAATTTACAGCCCCCCACATATATCACTTTACAGCCCCCCGTGTATCAATTTACAGCCCCCCACATATATCAATTTACAGCCCCCCTCAGTATATCAATTTACAGCCCCAGACCCAATATATCAATTTACAGCCCCCCCACGTATATCATTTTACAGCCCCCCCAGTATATCAATTTACAGGCCCAAGACCCAGTATATTAATTTACAGCCCCCCCCCAGTATATCACTTTATAGCCCCAGACCAGTATTTTACAGCCCCCCCCAGTATATCACTTTACAGCCCCCCAGTATATCAATATACAGGCCCAAGACCCAGTATATTAATTTATAGCCCCCCCAGTATATCACTTTATAGCCCAGCCCAGACCCAGTATTTTACAGCCCCCCCCAGTATATCACTTTACAGGCCCCAGACCCAGTATATTAATTTACAGGCCCCGGACCCAGTATAGCAATTTACCCCCCCCCCAGTATATTAACCACTTGGCTGCTAAGGACGCGCTCAGCGCGTCCTGCCAAGTGCACCTCCTGTGCTACGGGCCCGCTCAGCGCATCCTAGCACAGGAGGCAGCAATCGGCCGGGACTCCGGCCAGTGGCGTAACTAGAAACCTGAGGGCCCCGGTGCAAGAATCCATGAAGGGCCCCCCCAACCCTCCCCCCAAAAATCTATATTTTTACTTTTTTTTCCTGCAATATAAAAATGATAGTATTGCCCTAGCTGACACGGATATATACTGTATATTGCCCCCAGCTCACATGGATATATATATTGCCCCAGCTCACATGGACATATATATTGCCCCCAGCTCACATGGACATATATTGCCCCCAGGCCACACATGGATATATTGCCCCAGCTCACACATGGATATTTTTGCCCCCAGCTCCTGTATATATTTGCCCCCAGCTCCTGTATATATTTGCACCCAGCTCATGGATATAATGCCCCAGCTCATGGATATATTGCCCCAGCTCATGGATATATTTACCCCCAGCTCATGGATATATTTGCCCCCAGCTCATAGATATATTTGCCCCAGCTCATGGATATATTTGCCCCAGTTCATGGATATACTGCCCCAGCTCATGGATATATTTGCCCCCAGCTCATAGATATATTTGCCCCAGCTCATGGATATATTTGCCCCAGTTCATGGATATACTGCCCCAGCTCATGGATATATTTGCCCCCAGCTCATGGATATTCTGCCCCAGCTCATGGATATACTGCCCCAGCACATGGATATACTGCCCCAGCTCATGGATATATTTGCCCCCAGCTCATGGATATACTGCCCCAGCACATGGATAGATTTGCGCCCAGGCCCAGCTCTTATGGGTATATAGGGCCCCCCAGCTCTTATGGGTATATAGGGCCCCCCAGCTCTTATGGGTATATAGGGCCCCCCAGCTCACCTCAGGCTCCTCTCTGGCTCCTCTGTCCGTGGTGAGCGGCCGCTGAAAGCATGCAGCCTGGCCGCTCACCGGAAACCACCTGACCAGCGCAGCCGAGTTCTCGCGAGATCTCGTGCGCTGGTCAGCTAGTTCCCATCCCACGCGAGCGGCCAAGCTGCAAGCCAGCGGGCCGCTCGCAGGGAGGGGAACAGCCGGCGGCGCTGCTCCCGGATTCTGGCGCTTTTTGCCGGAATCTGGCGGCGGCGCTGGGCCCCCCTCCAGTGGCGGAATGCCAGGGCCCGGTCGCAACTGCAACCGCTGCGACCCTGGTACTTCCGCCACTGACTGCGGCCGATTGCTGGCCCCCCCGGATGTCAGCCCGGGACCCTGGCCATTAGATGTCATCACGAAGGTGGTGACCTCTAATTCAGGCGCCCCCCTCCCCCCGCGTGTGCGGAGGAGGTGCCTGAAAGGGAGGGGCGAGGTCCTTCAGACCTCTCTCCCTCCCGATCACCGGGGGCCAGAAGGTTAGGGCAGGCACCGTTTGGAAGGGCACAGCCTGCCCTTCCAAATGGTGGCTTACCTTAACCCCTGGGGAGCCGGATCACGATTCGGCGCCGGATCGTGATCCTCTCCCGGAGCTGGCCGACATCTTGGATGTCGGCCAAGCCTCCGGGAACTCCCCCTGACGATTGGTGTCATCGTGCATAGCACGATGACGCAAGTCCTGGAGTTAACCCCTAGCTGCCAGCAATGGTGGAGATAGCGGGTTCCAATGAACCCGCTATCTTCCGATCCGTGGGAGCTAGGGGTTAATGTTTGATATCGTTGGATCGGCCAGAGCATGGCCTTTCCAACGATATCAAACATGACCATGTAAAACAATTTTTTTAAAAAATAAATAAATTCAAAATAAAAAACATATTTAAAAAAAATCATAAAACAAAATATTTTTTTGTTAATGCAGCAATATTGTTCCCATTTCAATTATAATGTGAACAAACGATTTGTTTGAGGTGCGTTTGTTAAAAATTGCGTAATTTTCCCCCAAAAAAATGTAACGAGTCCCCATTTCAAATTTTTTTAACAAGCGTAACCCATACGAAATATAACCGCAAATGCTCGCATGTTAAGATGTGAAAAAAAAATTTACACGTTGTAAATTATTGAAAATTAAAATTTTATTGCATTTTTTGTTAGAATATACAGACAGGGCATGACGTATACATATAATAATGATATATTATGAATCTGCTGAGTCTGCCGGAAAGAACGATATATAATATGTCTGAGTTATATACTAAAATAAGCCTTCAAAACGCGTTTAAACATGATGAGCAAAACAGGTAAAAATGAGCTCAGCACAGAGGTGTGAAATGCTTCTGCAGCGAAAGGGTTAATCTAACCCCCCCCCCTCCCATTGGTTTATTCAAACCTGGAAAAATATCTCCTCTCCGCCTCTGTCCTCCTTCACTGTAGAGTGAAAGCACGCAGGCTGGCTGAGGCTGGCTCCTCTTCTGCAGTTGTTTGTCAAGGGCTATGCGCATCACGTGTGGGGGCGGTGCCAAATTACACAGTGTGCCTGCTGTGTTAAGAATGTGGGACTGAGACAGGCACACTGCAGCGCCGCCGCGGCTTTACAGTGCATCGCTGGGTCCTGGGCTGCTGTCAGATGATCAATCCGTCTCCAGTATGTTTGGAAAATCTGATTTTTTTCCACCCCTCAAACTGGCAGCAAGCCAGGACAGTAAGGCGGCCGCCCGTGCCGCCTTACATTAGCGCCGGCCCTGCTGCTGAACAGTGCAGAGGTGGCTCTACAGTGAGACAAAATAGGCAGATGCCTAGTGACCTCACGTCATTGAATGCCAGGGGGATGACACACACTGCTATAACCCTGGCCTGCTGTTAAAAGCATATACAATCCGCCTTACAAATATGATACTTCATTCCCAAACCCCTTCCAAGACCTACCATCCCCCAATATATAACACAAGGCGTGTATGAGCGTATCAGAGCTCCACAGAAATACAACTCACACACACCATACATTACTTTGAGTTTTATTGCTGTGGAGCTCTGTGATACGCTCATACACACTGCACATTACTGTATCAGAGTGCCACAACAATAAAACTCACAGTAATGTGCAGTGTGTGTGTATAAGTATCACAGAGCTCCACATATTCCACCACACAGTCGCACACGCACACGCGCACACAGTCACAGATATGGTTGGGGGCCGGGTGCTGGGCACCGGGCCTTGGACCTAGTTGAAGCCCTGGGCTGGGCACTGACCTGGTCAAGGTCAGGTCTGGGCGCTACATTCCACGGCCTTTGACAGGGCAACAAAATGCTGCACCTGGCAAAGTGGCGCCTGGAGCCATGGCACCATCCAGCTCCATGGACAGTCCCCATGCACCCCCACATATGTTATTTTGGGCCAAGAATGCTGGTGCTGCTGTTCTCATGTTCTTAAAGCGGCTCACTTGCCCACAGAAATTATGGAGTTCATACTGAAACCCCCTCAGCAATCAACAGAAGCACTTGGGAGCACAGGAGACATTATGAGTGTGCATTATAGATTAGTAAGTGTCTCCCAACTCAGCACTTTGGCTTTCTCAATCTCTGTGCAGAAACGCTGACGACAGGGTTCATGTTTGCAGGCAGGGAGGAGGGTGAAGTCAAGGTAAGACATAGTGGGACAGTTTCCCCCTCCCCAGTAGCAATGTCTATGGCCCCGGGCTGCATGGACTTGGTTCACAGGCTGGTACTTTGAGGCCTATGCTCTAAATGTTGTTAGAAATCACAAATAAGATACTTTGTGTTTGTTCTAAGTTCTATAAGTATATCTTAATATCGTAAATGGATCATGAACTTTTATAACCATGGGGGGGGGGGCAGCTGAACATAGTGTACCTAGGATACCTATGCCTCAATAAACCTCTTAGGACCTGTGATAAGGAAGACAGGAACACGATGTGAGCTCTCTGGATAGACATGCCTACAGTTTAAAATCTAACTAAGTATTGCTTGGAATGTTCGGAGGTTTGCATGCATTTCTCAGGTTCCACACTGCCATTAAATGCTGAGCTGAACAAACCTGTGGCTTATTTGACAGCAGTATGTTCTTCCTCTACACGTGACGCACATGACATGAATCATGTGACGTGACCTACTTGTTTGAAAGTTAAACTCTCCTTCCATTGTCGTCTAGTATATGGAAAAGTATATTCTGAAAGACGCCTTCCATGTATCCTAGGGCAAGTACTAATGTTATAGCCAGGCCCAGATTAACACAGGGGTTACTGGAGCTGGAGCTCCAGGCCCAAAGCCTGAAATGGACCTATGACAGGCTGTGAGACACCTCGCAACCCAATAGTCCTTATGAAAAGGTTACAAAGCAGCAGACCATTTTCCCCTGTAGATATAAGAGTTGTCGCTGACATTTTGCAGTTTGCGATGCCCTCTGTAGATGGTACTAAGGATCGGATTTAGTCTCACCTGTAAGAGCAGTTCGTTACAAATCAGCCTTTTTATTGTTGTTTTTGCTTTGTTTTTTAGGCTAACATACAAATAAAAAACTATTTGTGGTCAGCCCATAAAGTGTTTCACAGAGTGATGAGATCTGCATATTAAAAGGCAGCCCTTTTCATGCAGATTTGGGAGCAGTTGATTAGTCCATTGCCCAGTGCTGATGCGACTGTTTTTCATCATTTATGTAGATGAAAAGAACAGAGGCTTTATGTGCAATACGTTCAGGGACAGCTTAATTTTCTTAATCCATCAGAGACCCAACAGGGTTATTCAAAGAGATTCGAAAAGTCACCGCACGTTCGGTGACTTTTCGTTCTCTTCAATTCGGTTCCTTTTGCCGATCCCATTTCGGTGACCCTGCGGTGTATTCAGCAAGCACCACAGGGTCCCCGAATTGCAGGGAAAAGCTGCCGCAAACCCCACGAAAACGAACCGCAAAACCCAGCGAATGCATTTATTTATTTATTTATTTATAAAGGATTTTACCAGGAAGGATACATTGAGATTTCTCTCGTTTTCAAGTATGTCCTGGGTTCAAGTACATTGAATGCATGCCGAAAAGCCACAAAAACATCTGGATTAACCTGCCGAAAACCACGGAAAAAGCCCGAGCAGGAGCCGATCACACATAGCCGAAGCAGCTGAGACTGCAGAGGAGGCAGTGAATAAATTAGCAAAATAGTTTGTATGAATGTGTGGAAATGAAACGCTGTTTGCAAAGAAACTACTGAGCGAAAATGTCTGAAATTTACACAGGCGGTCCAGGGAATGATAATAAAGAGGGCTGTTACAGAAAAAAGAAGTAAACTTAAAAAAAAAAAATAAAAAAAAAAATCGGACTTTAACCACTTCAATGCTAAGGACGCGCTCAGCGCGTCCTCAGCATTGCCCCTGGTATGCGGAGGACGCGCTGAGCGCGTCCTCGCATTGGGGTCAGCGTTCGGCCGGGTTCCGGCCGATCGCTGGCCCCTCCGGTGCGGGCTGACATCCTGGATGTCAGCCCGGCATCCGGAGCAGTGGCCGCCATTGTTATGTGTCATCGCGCCCCCGCGATGACACATAATTCAGGCGCCCCCCCCGCATGTGCGGAGGAGGCGCCTGAAAGGGAGGGGGGGGAGGTCCTTCGGACCTCTCTCCCTCCCGATCGGCGGCTCACAGGGGCTTAACCCAGGCATCATTTGGAAGGGCACAGCCTGCCCTTCCAAATGATGCCTGGCATTAACCCCTGGGGAGCTGGATCGCAAATCGGCGCTGAAAAGCGCCGATTTGCGATCCTTCCCGGGAGCTGGCCGACATCTTGGATGTCGGCCAAGCTTCCGGGAACTCCCCCAGAGGACTGGCGTCATCGTGCGCAGCACGATGACGCCAGTCCTAGCATTAACCCCTAACTGCCACGAAGTGTGGAGATAGGGAGTTCCAATGAACTCCCTATCTCCCGATCCGTGGCAGTTAGGGGTTAAATTTTGATATCGTTGGATCGGCCAGAGCATGGCCGTTCCAACGATACCAAACATGAAAGTAAAAAAAAATGTAAAAAAAAAATAAAAAATAAAAAATAAAAAAAAAAAAAATTAAAAAAAAAATTAAAAAAAAAAAATAAACACTTTTTTTTTTGTTTTTGTTTTGTTAATGCAGCAATATTGTTCCCATTTCAATTATAATGTGAACAATAATGCTGCATTAACGATTTTTGTATGCGGTGCGTTTGTTAAAAATGGTGTCATTTTCCCCAAAAAAAAATGTAACGAGACCCCATCTCTAATTTTTTTAACAAGCGCACCCCATACAAAATATAACCGCAATTGCTCGCATGTTAAAATGTGGAAAAAAACACTTTACACGCTGTAAATTATTGAAAATACATATTTTATTGCATTTTTTGTTATAATATACAAACATGACATAACGTATACATATAATAATGACATATTATGAATCTACCGAGTCTGACGGAAAGAACGATATATAATATGTCGATGTCATATACTAAAATAAGCCTTCAAAACAGGTTTAAACATGATGCGCAAAACAGGTAAAAAATGACCTCAGCACAGGGGCGGGAAAAGCCTCAGCAGCGAAAGGGTTAAAAAAAAAAAAAAAAATCTGAAAAATACTTAAAGTGTCCTAAAAAATCTATAAATAAAGAGACTCTTTACTGCAGAATTTTATAATGAACGGTTTATTAGATATTGAATTAAAACGTGAATATTTTTAACATTGAAGCCTATGGGATTCTCCTGAATTAACTTGCCGAATGGCAGGGCATTTCGGGAACCTTTCACTGCTGGTTTTCGTTCTCTGAATAGCCAAAGCAGTACATTTTCATGGGGATTTCACTGCCCTCGAACAGGCAAAGAACAGGCACCGTATTTTTTTTTTTGTGAAAGGATTTTACCAGGAAGGATACATTGAGATTTCTCTCGTTTTCAAGTATGTCCTGGGTGGTGAGTATGTACTGTTAGGTGTCTTGCCAAGGACACTTACTGGAGAGGTTGCTTGCTGGGATCGAACCCATGACTCCACAGGCTCTCTCCATGCAGAGCGGAGACATTACCTCTACTCCACCCAGCCGGTACATGCAGGCAATTCGCCTGGATAGCCGTCTGGCCAGGAAAGGTAACCGAACGCTGATTTTCAGCGTTCGGTTACCTTTCTCAAGCAATTCGGAGCTCTTTGAATAACCCTGTGTAGCACTTTTTTTTGGCCACCGGAGGGAGACAAGCGCAATGTAAGACACTGGACATTGGGACTACATTTTCCAGCATGCTTGGCGGCGGGCGGGAACAGGAAGTGGGTGGGAGAGAGACACTGACATCCGCAGCCTCGTGGAAAGAGCCGGCAGAGCGCGCAGAGGAGTGAGAGGAGCAAGAGAGCAGAGAGTGATTACAACCAGGCCAGAGTGCAGGTGCAGCCTAGCAGAGCTGGAGATCGGGATTTTCCTTATTATTAATCGAAGACCCAGTGATCCACTGCTAGTAATCTCACGCTGATACATAGTAAGCTGAAGGACCCCGAGTTAGGAGAACCGCAGACGATCTAACAGGGAGTGCAGGCGGTGAGCTGGATATCTTGTGGCCGATACAGAAAAGCAAGACAGCGGATCCGGTGACACAGAAAATCCCAGTCAAAATCGAGCGGAGAGACGTCCTGGGTCGAGCGGAACGCAAAGTATCTGGCGGATGGGTGAGAGGCCTTCCAGGCCATTGTAAAACACTAAAGCACGCTGCCGTCTGTTCAAAACCTACAGGGCCCCAACGTGACTAGTCGAAGATACCTCTTAAATAATTCACTGGCCAGTTGAATATTGTACCCAGGTACCAATACACGCATACACATACATTCCTTGGGACATAACCTGTACGGGACTTACACTCCAACCACTAAGGAGTTTAAAATACTTTATTTCCTTTTCCGCTGCGCGTTTCTCGCATTACGAAGTGCTGTATTTCCTTTTCCGCTGCTCGTTTCTCGCATTACGAAGTACTGTAAAAATATATATATGTATACCATGTTACTCATTATATGCCAGTTTATTCAGTAAACTATATAATTTATAAAATCCACGACGGTGCTGGAGTATATTTATTCCCTAGTGCGGGGAGACTGACCCGAGGTTCAAATTCAGCGGCTCCTCCGGGTGTGAGCGCTACACCTGCAAATGTATTCTTTCTTTTGATTCTCCTGTTCTCTCCACCCCATCTACCCAATCATGTGTCTTTTTTAATCCCCTAATGTCCCTCATACCTTTCCAATCCAATCTCCTCATTCCCACTAATCATAGAATTATTTTGGTACTGAGGCCTCCTCTGCATAACTATCAGAAAGTATTGTAAATCCTCTGATTAATCCTCTCATGTTGTATTGGAATTCTTTTTTACAACTAAATATTTTACCTCTCACCAAAAATAAGGAAAATAATACAATGTACCGCCAAACCATCTGCAATCGACTCAGGTTGCTGAAATTTATTTCTCTTATACAAAAAAAGCACAGACATATATTTTTAAATTAATGCTAAATTTAAAAAGTAAGCTTAACAATGTGTAAGCTATTTTGTAGAATATAACAGATTGATAGTGGATTTATAAGCCATAACAAAGTATAAATATATTATTACAGGGGGCGTGACTGGCTCTGCATGGGAGCAGACGCATCTCTGTGGAGCTCTGGGATTCTCCTATTTTGGGACTTTAAATGTGACTTTTTTTGGTGGATTTACCCACTTTTGGAGATCCTGTGCGGCTGGCCATTACAGGGTTTGCTTTGGGGCCCGTTTTAGCCCCCCTCTCCAAAGCACAGCCAAGTTTCTTTTTGAGGAGACCCTCCAGCAGCACCGAATGGCCGTCGACCATTTTGAGGCCTATCCTTTTGTCCCCTGGACACCTCACTCCTTGTCCCTCCGGAGGAGATGGTGCATCCCGCACCCGCCAGCGGAATGGAGGCTTTGTTCATGGCCCTCGAAGCCTGTATCGAACAGTCGCTGGGAGAGGAGGAGAGTCTGATCGTCCCTAACTCATGGCGGCGGCTGATGGAGGTGCCGGGAGTTGGTCGTGTAGCGGAGGACTTAACGGAGGAGGTAATGGAGGACACCGGGCCTTGCGGCCGTCTGGGTCATGACGCTGATTCGTGGAGCGGTGGGCCAGGAGACCTGGATTGCGAGTTACGCCTGCCCTCTTCATATTCGAGGGGGCGAGGCTGAGATGCTCACACATGATGCCGGAGCGGCCCTGACGGATGCAGGGACGACTGCTGTGGAGCCTTCACCAGAGGATGTGTTGGGGGCGCCGACCGGGACTGTTGGACCTTGTGCTGAAGAGTGGCAGCGTCGGCCCTGGTCTAGCAGTGCGGCTGAGGCGGCCACCACGGGGGCCCAGGGACTGGTTGTCCATCTTGTCTGCCTCGTGGGCCTGTATGTTGTGCAGATCTCGCTCCCCATCTCTGATTGTACCTGTGCTGACCAGCCTGGCCTACTTACCGATGCTCTACCTGTGGTGCGGCAGAGGCCATTCAGAGACTCTGGCTGAGAGATCTATCCCAGATGTAGTTTTACCTCCTTGATAAACGACCCTTCTTTTCTGCTTACTTTTTGTGAGGACTTACTGCCTTTGTTATTTTTATTTTTTCTGCTCATTTTGTGAAGTAAATGCCCCCTGACATCCTAGCAGTTACATATATATATATATATATGTTTTCTTTTTTTTTTTTTATCCTGTGGAACTTTTCTTTTATTATTGCCCCCTCATTTTTTGATCGCTTATTTGTGTAGACCCCCCCCTCTTATGTTTTATGTGATCTTATGTCTGTGATATTTGGTCCTGCGAGGCCAACCCTGCTGGTCAGTTTGTGACCCTTTGAATACAAAATACAAAATAAAAATCTTAATATATACGTTAATAGCAAAAAAAATCCATAACCACAGTTGTGATAGCGCAAGCTTACTGTACTTTGCGCTCCCCATGTTAAGTATAGGATGCACAATCAGTAAATTGCGTTAGGATAAGTAAGGTATTACAAAACCCTAGCGCTAATTACAGCACTGATGCAGCAAACTGATTTTTTTCCTTCACCTAAAAGCTCGTGCTGATTTCTGCTTTTTCAGAATTGGTTAGCACCAGCTTAAACCCCCCCACCCCAATAAATCAGATACTAACCTCTCATCTTATGGCAAGAACAACAGCCCGACCTGCCGCTTCTGGCCGCAGAGTGAGACTGGAGATGGTCCCCAGTGTTCCTCCGCGATCGCTCTGTGGTGCGAGAGAAAGATCGAAAGTGGAACCCTTCCTGCATGGAGTCCTATAGACTCCAGGAGGTGATAGTCATGGCAGCGCGGAAGCCATACCGTGAGTATCATTTGAAGGTAGCGCTTGGTTCTGGGGCAGGCTGCTGAATTGGTGCTTGCCCCGGAATCTCAAGCAAAATGAGGATGATACGGGGAAATCTGCAGGCACAGGTTTTCCCCGTTAGTATCCCCATTTTATGAGGGTTATCCTTCACCTGGCAGGAGAGGGAAAACCCTGTGAGGGGTAAACCTCTTGTGCACCATGGCATGAAGGACTGCCCTTCTTTCTGGGCATTAAGAGGATAAAGTAAAGTTTCTATTAAAAAAGGGTGTCAAGTATCACTGTGTGCATGGAGTGGGTGAGTCTGGATTGCAGTAATAACAGGTAGGCCAAACAAATTACAGGGCAAAATGGGTTTAATAAACAATACAGGGAAATATAGAAAACAGACCTGAGACAAAGGGCTGAGTACAAGGGAAGAGATTAGAGCATGGCTAGTCACAGGATAAATACAGAAGGGTATGACCTGAACAAGGAACTAGATACAAAGGGTATTTACAGAAGGATAAGATATAAACAAAGGCAGATTGCAGGAGACAGGGGCATATACACAAAACATCAGGGGTTCTTTGGTTTGGAATCCACAGGAGTCCATAGAAATAGATGACGTCTTCTCGTTTTCAAGTATATCCTGGGTTCAAGAACATTCAAAGTTACATTAGGTACAGAAATACAAAGTATTAAAATGCAAGATATTAAAAAAAACACATACAGATTAACAGAAAATAAATATGTAGGAAATCTATTCACTATGTTACATATTTACAGGTGCAAATATGATGCAGCATGCAAAGCAGCATCAGAGGCATTAATCTGTAGCCCAGAAGTTTTCCATTTGACAGTACATCTGATCTATACTGCTTCCTTAAGCAAAGCTGTGAGGCGTGGGTGCTTTAGACTAGCTGTCTGTATTTGACCAGTACTCCCACGATGAAGTTCAGCAGATAGCTTCAACTCAGCAAAACTGACACGTAGAAAGATTAATCCAGTTGAAGAGTTTAATGATCAGACTGACAATCTTGTAATGGTGTTGTCATATCCTCAGCCCCTGCTGCGCTGCCTGGGTTGTCTGGGCAAGGTCCTGTGTCAAGAGCTGGCCGGCTGCCAGCACTGGGGAATGGCCAAGCGGCGTCCGAGGGGGCGGGGCCTGGCGTGGTCACGAGGAGCCGCCGAGTTTAAAACAGGGCGCGAGGAGTTGCCCTGTCGTGGAGTCTGTTTCCCGCATCATTAACCATTCGCTTGTATTGTTTCTCTGTTGCCAACCCGTTTTCTGGATACGATCCCTGCTCCTGCTTTTTGACCCGGCTTGTTTTTGACTATTCTCCTGCTACTCGATTACGATCCTCTGTGTGGTGCTTTGGTGGTTTAACCCCATGCTTGCCGCTGGGGTGTTTACACGTTACTGGGGAAGTGTCCCTTCTAAGCTGTGGGTATTGTCTGTGGCCTCATTAGGTTCCTATACCCAACCCAGGGCTCATGTTCTCCAGCCACACATATTGATAAGATCTGCGATCGCAAGGTACTGCTTATTTGCAGCTCATGTTCAGTGTGCTCTCACAATCAACAATACTCGTTACTGTACTTACGACAGACCCCCGAGGTGTATGTGTTGTCACTGACTATATTAAGGTACCTCTGATCTGCTCCCGTTTATCAGAAAACGCAAGCTTATTTCCTGACTGCTCTGCAGTCCGCGCAATTCACCAACTGTCTAACATATCTGTGTATTTCTTAATGTGCTCTGTCTCGAAACCTTTAGTGCTTAGTAGCAACACAGTGTTTTGTTCATCCTCGCTGCCTCAAGTGTATAACTCTGTGTATGCCAATCAGTGTTTAAACGTCAAAAAGATTTATCAGTCCTTAAGGATCTCAACTCTGCTACTCTCTCGTGGCCGCTACTCCCCCCGTTACAGGTGTACAGCAATGCAGGTAAAAAGACATTAGATTTGTCCAGCAGTGAGCACAGAATGGCTGCTATGTGACCAGGAAGTAACTAACAACAAGACACAGAGCAGAGGGGTGGAAACTAACTGGATGCAGAAAGCTAAGGATGCCCAGCAGAGACAAAATGGCTATGAAATCAATAGCATGTAAGCAGCAAAGGCGGATTCAACACAAAACAGAAAACATATACAATAAATCCTAATCATAAATCCACATGATCTATGGAGCAGAATGTCATAAAACCCGCTGATCACCTTCATCTGACAAGTAGAATGTATTATATAATTATATATATATTTTTGGATATACAAATGTTTATATTTTTGTCCATGTGCTATGTGTTGCAGGTATTATGCTGTCTGTTAACATCTGCACAAACACCAATAATACTATTTGTTCATGTTCCTCCAGGGAGACATTGTGAGGTGCATCAAATGACTGGCAACTTTATGTGGGATTCGAAGTCTAACAGATCATTTAACATTGGTACCAATGAAGATAGCCGCTTACCATTCTGGTGGGATGGATCAGAACCACTTTGGGTTTCCATGGAAAAAGCAAAGAGAAAGGTCAAAATGTACTATTGGCCTGGTGAGCACATCTTATGTAACGGTTATATTTACCAAGCAATCTCTTGTGACTATGATATGCTTTAGCAGTTCAAAATAATAGATATATACTGTGTGTTATATATATATATATATATATATATATATATATATATATATATATATATTAGATATCCTATATAGAGATATTAGCTACATCTGTATGCAGAAGGGTATACTTTTTATACATCTAGAAGATGAGGGGTTATTTGCATTCACTTAAATACAAGTTGAATATACCTCATCCGGAATTCCCAAAATACAGAATTTTTTTGTAGCACCGTTCCTCTCAACACCCCCTATTTTTCTTTTTTAACCCAGAGTGTTCCTTTTAATCTGTGAGCTTTACTTACTGGCTAAACCCCTGTGCCTCAGATGACAAAAGTTGAGGACATGCATTTAGGTCAGGAGAGAGAAGTCAATGGGCTGTTCATCACACCTAAAATAGAGTTATCTTGATCTCGATTTTGCATTGTAATGCCTTGAAAAGCACTCATTTGCATATCAAAAGTCTATTTTCACAGGTTTGTAAAGCAAGATTAGTGTGTACCCTGTGGAAAAATCCTTTGTTTTATGTCTCTCCAAGCACCCTGGAGAGATATAAAACCACCTGCAAATAGCAGCCCTAAACCTCACTGTCACAAAAAGTTCAAATAGATTCCTGCTGCATTGCAGCTGCCAGGGAGAGGGCAGAATACAGGGAGCGCTCTGGGGTCACTCATTACTGTGCAGGGGTAAGATTCAGAGGGTTATAATAACTGAAAATCCTTGTACAGTACAGATACAAGGTGTTATTGTAATTTCCATATACAGGCATTATGCCACATACATATATTATTTTTATATTCTATTGGTAATTTGTGGAAGCTGCATTACTAGTAATCTCATTATGATCACTGCAAATCCCCATAAGCAGGAGATCTCACCACTTTTATTATTTATCTTTATCACAGTTACTGTATCTAACACAAAGTCAATTTCTGTCTGTATGATAATAATGCAGACCCCGTTTGAAATTGTTTAAGATAAGGGCCATTTTTCTGACATTTTGCTGCTGTTTGGTGTTCTCTGAATTTATTAACCGTTGCTTCTCTATGGGGGATTTCACTGCTGTCGAACAGGCACCGTATTCGACTATTCACAGACCAGGCAGTTCAAATTTTGGCGAGGTGCCCTGAAAATGCACCATAAAGGGAAATTCACTGTTGGGTGCCATTTCGGGGTCAGATTGGTTCTCTCTGAATAACCCTGTAACTCAAACTCTAAGTGCATTTTCCAGAAAAAAATATGACAAACAGATTAGATGTAAAAAAATAAATAATAATGTATAGTGATTTTATGAATAATTTCAGAATGAATGTTCTCCTAAAAGGACTTTACATTAAAATCATGTCCATATTTAAGCCTAGCTGGAAGAATTTCAAAATAATTAATATTGTTTTGTCTTTCCCTGTATGCCATCTATCTTTAACTTCTGTACATTTCTGTTTATACTGTACAACTGGATTTTACCAAAGTGCGAGATTTCCCTTCAAAGTGAGAGATTCCTGTTTAATCTCCAGTCTTCGTCATTTTAGGATGTGAAGTGGAAATTCTTGGTGTTCGGCCAAGCTACTGCCGTGAATATTATGACTACCCCTCTGATGCTGATTTCACCAAAGCAGTGTCTGATGCCATGCAGTCATTAAGGTAAAACAACTCAAACCTACATAATATCTACGGGATGGAGTGGGGCTTTTTGCCAAGGCTGGAACATACAAAAGCAGATTATTTTTGTGGTATATCTTGTAAGTAATTAACATTTACCCCTCCCCCGATTTCTCAATTTATCTGGTAAATTGTGATAAAGCTCTATTCATCAAGTTAACATTGTATCTACTTGAGCAACAACTCGTAATGTTATCTTGGAGAATTGGCCAACCTCAGGGACATGTCATGTTCAAATTGTGATATGACAACTCAGGGTGGCAGCCGGTTACGTTTCTCGTGTTTCTTGTGGTCCTGATCTAGTGAGATTTCCTATAGACGTGCAGACCTGCAAGAATTCTTCAAGGGGTTTATACGTTGCCAAGCTACTAATATTTAATACAAACGACACCTTCTCATGGACAAAACCGAGAAACAAAGTGCATTTGTTCTGTAGTTTATATACTGTATGAGGGTCTCCCATAGCAAAACAATGACATATCAAGTTTTCTCATTGAAATGACCAAGCAAACTATTTGTAGAATGTTAAAAAATATTTTGGTGCCCATTACCCCTTATATTTGTGCTTCAAAAACCCAATAAAAAGGCATAATTGTGGATTTTGACCATGATGTCAAATTATTCCATGTAAAACATAAGGTAATCATGTAAATTGGTTAATATTTCCTCTGTGTAGCTCTTCATAAAGCCGGGCTGCTGATTAATTGCTGTGTGTAGCTTGTACTAAAGACTTTGAAAACAACCTTTCCATTACTGATGAACCACACTGTTTAGTTGGTTCTCCTTTCGTACATTTATATACAGCATGTTCTGCTATCAGCCATTCTTGTTCGGCGTGCCAGAGTGAGCCCTTGAACATGCAGCATGACAGCGACCACATCTCACTTTATGCCATATGGTGCGCTTGGTCACAGATATATATACGGGAGACCATGAATTGAAGGGGAGCCGATATTTGAAACTAGGCAGTCATAGCTGCCCCATCTACTTCAGTGTTTATCTGTGCACATCCCGCATATGGTCTATTTTGACAGCCAATGGTTTGAATATATTCTATTTATATACAGGAAAGGGGATACGGATTTGGCAACTGTTTACTATGAGCGAATTGATGTAGAAGGCCATCATTATGGACCCTGGTCTGAAGAGAGAAAGAATTCCACAAGAGTAGTGGACCAAGTACTACAGAACTTAAATCAACAAATTAAGGTAAATCTAAAATTGACCATGAGTACATTTTGGGTCATTTTGAACTCCCAGAGGAAACGTTAACATATGTGTATCTCCATGAAATACACAATAGTGGGATACAGGGCTTTGACATATTCCTTTAAACACCTTCCCATAATTTCAACATATTGTCAGCTAGACGACATTGTTTGCTAGATTGCAAAATCCACTAAGTCTTTTCTACGGTCCCACTACCAGCAACAGGCAACAGAGGGTTGTGGTAAATGGAGTTTATTCGGCGCAAGGTCTTGTTACCAGTGGGGTACCTCAGGGGTCAGTACTTGGACCCATTCTCTTTAATATTTTTATTAGTGATATTGCAGAAGGTATTAATGGAAAAGTATGTCTTTTTGCTGATGACACAAAGATTTGCAACAGGGTTGACGTTCCTGGAGGGATCAACCAAATGACAAATGATTTAGGTAAACTAAAAAAATGGTCGGAGCTGTGGCAATTGAGTTTTAATGTGGATAAGTGCAAGATAATGCACCTGGGACGTAAAAACCCAAGGGCTGAATATAGAATATTTGATACAGTCCTAACCTCAACATCTGAGGGTTGGGATTTAGGGGTTATTATTTCAGAGGATCTAAGGGTAAGTAGTCAATGTAATAGAGCAGCAGGAAATGCTAGCAGAATGCTTGGTTGTGTAGGGAGAGGCAGTGGCGTCGTAACGTGGGGGCGGGGGGTGCGGCCCGCACCAGGTGACACCCGCCTTTAGGGTGACACCCAGTGGGGTATCTAGTGGGACCCGCCGCCCCCATGTTCCGAAAAAACCCCGCAGCCAAGCGTTCACGCGCAGCTATTACTGTCTGCGCTGGGAGGAAGTGATATAACGTCACTTCCCCCCAAGCACTCCGTCTCCACCACGCAGATGCCGCTGAGGAGAGAGGTGGCGCGATGTGGCTGATCCTTCCGTGCCACCCTGACAGCCCTGTCGCCTCACACGCCTGAGCTTGCAAGAGGAGGAGCTGGGCTATGACCGTGGAGCAAGCAGCAACCCTCCCAGATGGTAAGCAGCGGCACCCCTTCCCCCGGGAGCTCCGGGGAATGTCACATACACCCGACCATTCCCTGCCTCCTGTCCTCGTTACCGCCAGGCCCGGTCCCTCTCTGCCCATCATCGGAAGGAGTATGCTGGGAGTCCCTGGCCCCCCCTTCCCCTGCTGGCCGCTTGCTCTACTTGAGCCCCCCCCTGTCTCCAAAAACTGACAGGGGGGTTGAAACAAAAAGAGTGGGGGGTTTGAATGAAATCAGGAGAGAGTGGGGGGGGGGTTGGAATTTAATAAAGATAGGTGGGGGGCTTTGAATTTTTAATATAGAGAGGGTGGGGGTTGTAATGAAATGGAGAGGGTGGGGCTTTGAATTTAACATGGAGAGGGTGGGGGGCTTTGCATTTATTATGGAGAGGGTGGGGGGCTTTGCATTTATTATGGAGAGGGTGGGGGGGGGGTTGAAATTTAATATGGAGAGGGTGGGGGGCTTTGAATTTAATATGGAGAGGATGGGGCTTTGAATTTAATATGGAGAGGGTGGGAGGTTGGAATGAAATGGAGAGGGTGGGAGGTTGGAATGAAATGGAGAGGGTGGGGGGTTGGAATTTAATAAGGGGAGGGTGGGGGTTGTAATGAAACGAAGAGGGTGGGGGTTGTAATGAAACGAAGAGGGTGGGGGGTTGGAATTTAATAAGGAGAGGTGGGGGTTGGAATGAAATGAAGAGAGTGGGGGTGAGATGAAAAGAGGGGTCCGTTTGGAATGAAAAGATCTAGTCTCCCAATTACATGGATACTTTACCTGGATTTATCTTTTGTTTAGGATAGCCCCAGTATATCCATGAGAGGAGCTGGGGCAGTATATCCATGAGAGGAGCTGGGGCAGTATATCCATGAGAGGAGCTGGGGCAGTATATCCATGAGAGGAGCTGGGGCAGTATATCCATGAGAGGAGAGCTGGGGCAGTATATCCATGAGAGGAGCTGGGGCAGTATATCCATGTGTGCTGGGGGCAGTATCCATGAGAGCTGGGGCAATATCCATGTGTGAGCTGGTCTGGGGCAGTATATCCATGCGTGAGCTGAGGCGCAATATATCCATATGTGAGCTGAGGTGCAATATATCCATATGTGAGCTGAGGCGCAATATATATCCATGGGTGAGCTGCTGGGGGCAATATATAACTGTGAACTGGGGCAATATATCCATATGTGAGCTGGGGACAATATATATCCAGAGCTGCTGGGGGCAATATATATCCATGTGTGCTTTCACTGCCTTCGAACAGGCAACGTACTTGCTGGCAGTTGAAAAACGTTCTGTGAGCATATGAGAGAGCTCCACAGCAATAAACCTCACAGTAATGTGCGCTGTGTATGAGCATTCAGTGTTATATGGGAGTACTGATTTTAGGAGTAAGAGTAGTTAAAAAAAAAAATCTTTAAAACTCGGGGGGGGGGGGTGACACCATAAGTTACCGCACCGGGTGACACCAACCCTAGTGACGCCACTGGGGAGAGGTATTAGCAGTAGGAAAAGGGAAGTGCTCATGCCACTGTACAGAGCACTGGTGAGACCTCACTTGGAGTACTGTGTGCAGTACTGGAGACCGTATCTCCAGAAGGATATAGACATCTTAGAGAGAGTTCAGAGAAGGGCTACTAATATGGTGTACGGCTTGAAGGAGAAAAGTTACCAGGAAAGGCTTAATGATCTTAACATGTACAGCTTGGAAAAAAGACGAGGCAGAGGAGATATGATAAAAACATTTAAATACGTAAAGGGAATCCACATGGTAGAGGAAGGGAGTATATTTAAAAGGAAACAAAGTAGCAAAACAAGAGGACATAGTCTTAGATTAGGGGGCAAAGGTTTAAAAGTAACATCAGGAAGCATTATTTTACTGAGAGGGTGGTGGATACATGGAACAGCCTTCCAGTTGAAGTGGTAGAGGCCAAAACAGTAATTGAATTTAAGCAAGCATGGGATAGGCATAAGGCTATCCTAAACAAAAGATAAATCCAGGTAAAGTATCCATGTAATTGGGCAGACTAGATGGGCCGAAAGGTTCTTATCTGCCAACATTTTTCTATGTTTCTACCAGCATGGAAAGGTGCTGGGCTGACCACCTACACAGAGAGAGAGGGGTGCAAAAGCCAAAGAGGGATGGTCCGTTCTCAACATGTAATATACAAACTCAGAATGCTTACACTCAAAGTGAACATGCATTATACATAAAGAGGCGCCTGAGAGATCTATGAGTAGAACGTGCAAAATACACAAGATTCTGAGCTCTCTATTCTATAGTCTTAAGGTTTTTCTAGCTGACCACCTTCTTTGAGGGGTTATTCATAGAGCACCAAATTGGCCACCGAATTGCAATGAACGGTGAATTTCCCGTTAAGTGCAACGTCCTGGCAATTCGGTTATACAGAAAGCTGGCGATTTGCCAAATATTGGTGAAATATGGCAGAAGTGAAACTCCCCATAGAGAAGTAATGGTTAATCTATTCAGGGAACTCCAAACAGCACCGAAAAGTTGTCGCAATGCTCAGATTTTCTGTGGTTTCATTCATCAGGTTTAATCCGGTGAATCCCATAGGTTTCAATGCAAAAAACATCCCCGTTTTTATTATTTATTCCACCGTTTTTTTATTCTCATTTGCAGCAAAAAGTCTGTTTTTATTTTTTAGGATTTTCTAGGTATTTTTCGGGATTTTTTCAACACAATTTCTTATTCCACTTTTTTAAAATTTGCGGTGTTTTTTTAAAATCCTGTAACAGACCATTTAATTGTTATTCGAGGCATTTTTGAGTTTAAAGTTTTTTTTTAAAATGGCTTTTGAAAGGTGCATTTTTTTATTTTTTTTTCCCCTGCTGGGCGTCATTTTTCAGATGCTTTCGGCGGATTGATTCAACGGTTTTTTATAGGCGGTTCCTTCAGTTTATTTTTTGAGGCTGCGTTCGGCGGGTTTATCGGCGCCGTTCAGCGCATCAATTCAGCACACTTCGGGGACCCTGCAGTGAATGCCGAATTCACCGCATAATGGGCGAATTAAGGATACAGTAGTGTGCCGAACGTGAACGCACAAAAATTTTGCTGAAATTTCGGTGTTCTATGAATAACCCCTTCGGTTTTTTTACCCCGCCCTGTCACAGGTGTTTCACCAGGACCTGTTTAACCTTGAGCGCCGGGAGGATGCAAAAGAGAAATCATTCGGTTAGGTAGTTTAGGATCTGCCGTGGTGGAGTACACAGGCACATTGGCAACCTCATGCAATTCATGATTATAAGTTGAAACCAAATCTCCATCGTTTCCTCCTATCTCTAGTGCTTTAAGCTCTTTAAGCCTATATTATAGTGGAATGCTCTGAATCTTGCGGATTTCATGTCATTGGGCTCTCAGTAGTACACTTAAAAAATTGCGGGCCCTATTACATTCTTCACGCAAAAACGCATGCGCAACGCGTGAATTTTTGAGCGAAGCGTTAAACGTTAACGCGTGTAAATCAACGCTGGTATTACAATCCTCGTGCATTTTTCAAAAAATAACGCACATAAAACGGACGCACAAAAACACATGCGCAGTAACGTTGCACGCAGAAATCGGTGTGCGGACTGTTTTTTCACGCGATTTAGCCAATCAGAATTAAGAACCACAATTGTCTCCCGTTACGTTTTTGCACCTGTCAAAATCAATCTGAGTATATATGCTGCAGTAATAATAAAAACACACATAATTTCTCAATTTTATTGTTTGGGTATGCGTAGAATGTGTAACTATACTTTGCGGTATTTTATTTTGGGCTGGTGTACTTGCCATTAACACCAGCTTTTAGGAGTTGTTAAAATTATGCGCGCAAACGCTGTGCGTTACAAACTGCGCATAGATTGTGCGCTGAAACGCGGATGGTATTACAAACGCATTTGCGCTCACAATGTTAAGTATAGGACGCGCGCAGTACAGTACGCTCGCAAGGGGTTCGCGCAGGTTCACCCACGTTAGAAGACTGCGCGTGTTTGTTGCTCTGACATTGTAATACGACGTTAAGCGCAAAGGGTTTTGCTCCTTGAGTTAATGTGTTTTTGCGCGCGCGCAAACGTTTGCGTTAAGAATGTAATAGGGCGCTGCATGTTCAGGTTGAGCTCAGCCATTCTGGTTTTGAACATTTGTAACTGTGACAGAACACGTTGTCACTGTGCGACTTGGAGGGGGATGTGCGCTTGCCTCCTGCCCAGAGACTATGGCCCGTGAAAGAGACTTTTGGAGGAACTGGTGGGCCTTTTAAATATATTTGGTTTTCACTGTTTTATATATCTGCCAGTTAAATATTTCTGATGTCTGTGTGTTATTCCCTGTATAGTGTAGATCTCTGTATTAGTACCTGCTATTGTGTAAATTCTCTCTGTAAGAAATTCCTTTTGTTTACCCTGTCTTTCTCCTTCCCCCATTCTCCATTGTTTGAAGGTCCTGTGTAGATATCTATGATGTTGTCTATTTGATTGTATGCAAATGTACTGGTCCTTGACTTTATCTGTCCTCTCTGTGAATAAACAGTCAGTTCTATTCTGACCAAGCTTGAAGTCACTACTCATGTTTTAGGGAACCAGGAATCTTCTGCCCGCTGTACGAAGGAAAGGCTCCAGGTCTACAGCTTCAGCTTATTTCTGTGGGTGCTAGCCAGGCTCTCTACATACACCGGGCCTTCAGCTGTGGCTAAGATACAAGAGAAAGAGTCACGAGGAGAAACTGGGTGTCTAGCGAGGAAGCAGCATTTGGCAGATTTGACCCTGTCCGGGCACAGAGATCTGTTACAGTAACATTGTCTGACAACTGGAAGTACTGTAATATTGGAAACGGCACTGATGAACAAAATGTTTTGCTAATAGATACATTGAAGCAGCGCGTCTCATCTTAACTTGGCACACAAATGTCAAATGTATCATCATGAAGGTCAAAAATACAACTATATCAGTAAATTTGAATTGGATTCCTCTGAATTTTTCTTGCAGGAAATGGATCTTCAGAGTAACCTGAATGTGATCCTTTTCTCTGACCATGGAATGACAGATATACACTGGATGGAAAAAGTGATAGAACTTGTAACCTATATTGATTTGAATGACATTGCTCAGGTGAAGGACAGAGGACCAGTGGTGAGCATATGGCCTGCAGAAGGCAAGGAATCAAAGGTAAGCTGGATGGGTGTGGACACTATAGAGGTTCTTCACTAAACCCCAAACTTGCCTCCAAATTGGACCAAACTGTGTATTTCACTGTTTGGTGTATTTTCGGGCAGTTTGTCTATTCGCTAAGCTGTCAATTCGCCAAATACAGGCTAATTGACAGCGAAATACGGTGCAGTTCGTCGCAATTCGTCAATCTTCAGCGGCAGCAAAATTGCCCCATAGAGAAGTCACGGTTTGTCTATTTACAGAACACAGAACTGCACCGACATGTTGGCAAAATGCCCTGATTTTTGGTTATTAGGTTTGACAGATTTAAACAGGTGAATCCCAAAGGATTCACTGTAAAAAAGTAATATACAGGGCTATTCAGAGAGAGGTGAAAACCTTGAATTGCCAGGAGAATGAACAATCTAGACCAAATAACCAATTTGGAAAGTGCGATAAATGGGAGAATTTTTCTGGTTTTCTCCAGTCATTCTCAAAGATTTCACCTCTATCTGAATAGCCCTGATAATTTTTAATTATTATTTTTTAAAAAAAAAAAAAAATTTAATTCATTTTTGGCAAAAAGCCCTTTAATTTTTTTTATTTCTTAGAACACCCTTTTGTAGTTTTGTTTGTAGACAAAATTTGTTTCCCCATTTTTTTTTTTATTCTGTAACAGACCTTTTTTTATTTTTGAAAGGATCTTTTTTATTATTTTGACACATTTTAATGCATATTTATTGGTTTAATCACCTATTACAAGAATAGGAGAGTTCAGTTTTTTGTTTGGATTTCGCCATGGCCACTTCGGTGCTCTACGGCGATGTTCTTCATGATTGTTTTCATGAGACTTCGGTCTTCGGCACATGGTGACCATCCTGTGAATAGTGAATTCACCGTACTGTTCGCAAAATGGAATCCCCGAACTGCGTTTCAATTTTGCTGAAATTTCAGTGCTTAGTGAACAGACACCGCACTCTTTTTTATTTATTTTTCTAGTCTATTGTTAATGTTATAGGTGGTTATAACACGCTGGGTGTGATAAGTGATCGTGGCTGGTTATAGATAATTTTCCTTGATCGCCTCCACCTAAACTTTTTTTGTCTTGTGAAAAGACTCTTATGAAGACCTGTGTGAGTCTTCATATCTTCATATTCCTATCATCGCATTGATAGAAGACATAAAAATTGACTATAGGTTTGGGTTATGAGACCATAGAACCTATCCTGCAGGCAGATTAAACTGGGACCTGACTTCTGCAACAAACTATATACTTGCGTGAGCATTAAAGTTTGCTGTGGTGTTTACCGCAAAGTAACCCTTTTGCGTTTGGTACCTTGCGCTTTTCAGCGCAAGGTTACTGTACATTGTGCTCCCTATACTTAACATGGGGAGCGCAATCTACTAGCGCTGATTAACGCCTGGCTCTGGTTAGCAATAAGTTAACCACCCCCTGGACTTGGTGTTAACGGATTCCGCTTCTGCAGAATCCGTTAACACCAGCCTAAGAAAATAAAAAAATGAATCGCATACTCACCTCCTGTCCCGCGGCGAGGACCGCTGCTCCAACCGCCTCCTCCGTCCGGCGGGAGCAGGGAAAGACTGGGGGAAAAAGTCCCCTCAGTCTCTCCCTGCGTATCACTACGCTGACCGGCTGGTCATGTGACCGGCAGGGGGAACTCAATGGAGTCCTATGCCGCGAGCATCCTGGATTTTACCGCGCGGTAACAATGCAGGCAGCATTTTTTGCGCCCCTTGGGCCTGCGTTTTAACGCTAGGATTGTAATTTGGCCCTATATCTGTATCCTTCAGGATTTTAGTTTTATTGTCAAATAATAAAAAATATTAAATATTATTCTGCCTCTGTTGGTAACAGGGAGCTGCTAAGGAAAATATTGGTGCAAGCCGATATCCCTTATTCCTCCCCGTTACTAGATCGATCCTTACCCTGCTACTGTATTAGTGGCTCGTGACAGAATGTTTGTGAAACTATACAAGATAGAAGCAGCAGCAGTTATGCCACCACTGATATTGGCTACTGGACTCCAAAAAACTCCATGGAACCAAGTGTGAATCATAGAGGGACACTTGGAACTATTTGATCCCAGTCTTCTTCTGCTCGCGGCCGGAGAAATCCATTAATTGTGCTGCCGTCTGCACCTCGGGTCCTACGGTAAGTTTGGAATTTTTCAGGGTTTCATTTATGTTAAGTGCTTTGTTCAAAAGCACATGGATATATATTGCCCCCCGCAGCTCTGGATATATTGCCACCAGCAGCTCACTCATGAATATTTATTGCCCCCAGCTCACATATGGATATATTGCTCCAGCTCAAAACTATATATTGCCCCCAGCAGCTCACCCATGGATATATATTGCCCCAGCTCACATATGGATATATTGCGCCTCAGCTCGCACATGGATATATTGCACCCAGACCAGCTCACACATGGATATTGCCTCACCTCTCATGGATATTGCCCCAGCTCGCATGGATACTGCCCCAGCTCGCATGGATACTGCCCCAGCTCACATGGATATGCCCCGGCTCTCATGGATATGCCCCATGAGCTCTCATGGATATGCCCCACGAGCTCTCATGGATATGCCCCATGAGCTCTCACGGATATGCCCCAGCAGCTCTCACGAATATGCCCCAGCTGCTCTCACGGATATGCCCCAGCAGCTCTCACGGATATGCCCCAGCAGCTCTCACGGATATGCCCCAGCAGCTCTCACGGACATGCCCCAGGAGCTCTCACAGATATGCCCCAGCAGCTCTCACGGATATGCCCCAGCTCCTCTCACGGATATGCCCCAGCTCCTCTCATGGATATGCCCCAGCTCCTCTCATGGATATGCCCCAGCTCCTCTCATGGATAATGCCCCAGCAGCTCTCATGGATATGCCCCAGGAGCTCTCATGGATATTGCCCCAGCTGCTCTCCTGGATATGCCCCAGCAGCTCTCCTGGATATTGCCCCAGCTCCTCTCATGGATATGCCCAGCTCCTCTCATGGATATGCCCCAGCTGCTCTCATGGATATTGCCCCAGCAGCTCTCATGGATACTGCCTCCAGACCCCAGCTCACCTCCTGCCGCCGCACCGCCACCGCGTGTTCGGCTCCCTCTGAGCGTCCGGCGGCATGGAGCTTGGGCGCTCACCTGGGGGAGCCACGTGACCAGCCGTGATCTCGCAAGAACTCGGCTGGTGACGTGGTTCCCCCAGGCGAGCGCCGAAGCTCCATAGCTTCGGACGCTCGCAGGGAGCCGAACACTGTGTCGCAGGGTGAGACATCCGCCCTAAGGGCGGGTGTCACCTGGTGCGGGCCGTGTCACTACCACTACGTGCGCTGCTGCGAAAGACGCCGGGTTAAGCCGCTCACTATCTATCCTAGACCCAGATAATCACACGCGCTTATCTATCCCTCCCGGCCACACTTTCTCTCACAACAGGCACGTAGAGCGCGATCTACTGATCCCAGGATTGCAACGCAGTACAAGTCTTCTCTTGAAGCGGATAATGACTACGTCTCCCACAATCCCTGGACTCACTTTCCTACTCTATTAGTAACGCTGCCACCAGTCTAGATGGACACTACGAGCGTCGCAACGGGAGACGCAGGGCTTAAGCAACCGCACTATCTGCCTACCCTAGACTCGGACAGTGACTACAGATCCCACAATCCCCTGCCGTCTCCTGACGACCGCAACTCGAAATTTCTTATATATAACCGAGCTTACTGCAAATAGCAATACTCCCAATCTCTTAGTTAGCGTGGATCTCATCAGCCAGAAGCAGGAACTTAAATACGATTTGTTTATTTATGATATAGAGAAATCACAGTGCATTGTTACAGGAAAAATTATAACTAGAATAAATCAATTAATTACACACTACACAGCAAATAAAAGAAAAGGGTTAACCACAGAGCCATTACTTACGAAGAACTAATCAGTAAGCTAGCATCGATGTTCTCCTGGAGCCTGGAGATGGGAACATGGACCGATCAGTCCTCTTTCGAAGGTACCCCAAGTGATCAGTCCCAGCACATGGCCAGTTTTCAGAATTTATACACTTCTTGTTCCTTCCAATCCCCACCCCCAAATGGCCCAGCCTCCAGCACTACATATCCCAGAGTTCTCTTCTACCGAGCATGCTCAGTACGCTTGTAATTAATCTTTAATTGCCCAAAGGTGTCCCTCTTCCCCCCAGACCCCCCTTAGAGATCAAGGATGTGCTTCCTGTCTTTGAAGATAGGGTCTAAATCTTGGTGCCTGGCTGGCTCCCAAGGTGTGATTAATATGTCAAGGTACAAAAGACATCCCATTTTACAGTTACGGGTTATATCCTCCCCCCAAGGGAGAAAGCTAACCATTTTAATTACCTTTTACCACTCACCCTTAACAGCTGTGGACATAGGGATACGCTTCCCAAATGGTCAGACACAAATATGAATATGACTCTATATGGAGGAGATATGTATAAACAGGCAGATAGACACATATATACAGGCAGACCCTTATATAGATAGAATTACAGGTCTAATTTGCCACAGGCCGCACCCCCCGCCCCCACCTTGCGACGCCACTGGGTCTATTCACTAAAGGGTGAAGTCAGGAGAATGACTGGAGAAGTGAAAAATCTAGGTCAATATAGCTAAATCAGAAAAATTCATTTATCTCATTTTCCAAATCAGCTATTTGATCTAGATTGCTCTCTTCTCCTGGAAAATTCTCCAGACTTCACCCTTTAGTGAATAGACCTGTAAGTGTTCTATACAGAATATTGGCTCGACATGAGAACATTAAGCTACTTTGGAATAATTTGCTGTTTGAGCTGAGCCGTTTTTAATGTAATCATAGCATAGAAGCCATGACAGTACAGTGAGAGGCCACTGATTCCAAGCCACAAGCATTGTTTGTGCGAAGATTAGAATAACGGCTCAAACCATTGAGCGAAGAGCTGGAGCCATTATCTTATCAGCAGTGTGGGAATAGAGCCCACTGTATATTCTTCTGCTTGCTGAAAACTGTGTTGCAAGGAGCAATGGCGTGCGCAACCCATTTCAGTAGGGTGTGCACTCATGGACTATGTATTATTAATTACAGATTTATGATTGGATAATTTTGTACAGAACAATTATTTTTTTAGGAAAAAAACGATGTTTATGCAGCGATACAATCAATATTTATGCAATTTATCATGAACCAGCTAATGAGCATCCAAAATCTCTATGTAGGTGGTCAAAGATGAACACTTCAAAGAACATTAGGGGGTTGCACACCAATGGCAAGGAGCCTAATAGGCAGAAACGTTAACTTCACTTATTTAGTGACCCTAGTTCACAAGTAAGAAACTCAAATAAAACAGGAGCTATGTATTTATTTTTCATCCCTGAACATGATTGTTTGCTAGAGATTTAGAGATTGTGTGATCTTTTTAGGAGATAAACAATGTTTGGTGATTTAGTTTTTGCATTGTCAATAATCCCCTTGTAATTCTAGGTCCATTCTTTGCTTTGTAGGTATACAGTCAACTTAAATCTATACAACATGTGAATGTTTACAGGAAGGAGGAGATTCCTGACAGATTTCAGTACAAGAATGGAAAATTTGTATCACCTTTAACCATCGTTGCTGAGGAGGGATGGTTCATAACTGTGGTAAAACATCTTTCACACAAATTTTTTGGTTTTACTCAAAGTTTCTTTAGTTTTTTTTTGTATTTATAGTTTTCAGATAACTTTATTAATGAAGGAATGGAGCTGTCACTAGCGATACATTTCACACTTACAGCATATGGATAAACAGTTATGGTATTTTTATGGAATATGCTTTTAATAAATGTAAACATCGCTTGCACCAAAATAATATAATCCATGGACCAGAATATCCAAACGCCAGCACAGAACTACGTATGAACTAATTTTCAGTGATTTATGAGATATTCCTCATTTTGTGTATCCCAGATCTAGAATTGCTAATGGACCAAGCATTAGTGTGACACAATAATGTCAACTGTGCTGCATGGAGGAGACCTTCTAATATTATACTTTTATCGTATTATCCATGTGTATTCTCGAAGCCAGTGGTCAGATGCATTGCAGATTACTTACAAATAAAAGAATGGAAGCATTTTGAAAGATTTTTTACAGGGTAAAAATACACAGAAATTTCTCTCCTTTTCAAGTACGCCCTGGCATAGACAAGCACAGTGACCTGTTACATTGTTATAGCAATGTTGTTTCAGGAAAGGATCAACTGTCACTAAAACATTTGGGCATTATTCCATAGTTTGCGTTAATGTAGCGCCACGATCAGGGGCGGACTGACAACTAATGGGCCGCCCGGGCAATAGGAGGTCATGGGGCCCCCTTGTTCTGCACCCACAGGAGGCCACACCCATAAAAAACCCCACCCCCTACAACGCAACACCCACATGTACATTATTGTGCTAAAGAATTAATTTCTGAACTCCTAAAAATAACCTTTTGAAAATCCACTTGGACCCAGCAGCAAATTGTGCCCCCCTCCATACTTACAGATCACCCACTCATTGCAGCTAAGGCTACACACCGGCACAGACAGTCCCTGTGGAAAATGTGGGAACCTGCCGATCACTTTAACAGATACTGTACAATCCTGACACACTGCACATCACAGAGCTCAACAGCAATAAAACCCACAGTAATGTGCAGAGTGCATGAGCGTATTACAGAGCTGCACAGAAAAAAACCTATCAGAGCTCCACAGCAATAAAACCCACAGTAATGTGCAGCTCACACATGGATATATATTGCCCCCAGCAGCTCAAACATGGATATATATTGCCCCCAGTAACTCACACATTGATATATATATATATTGCCCCCAGTAGCTCACATATGGATATATAGTGCCCCAGCTCACACATGGATGTATGTTGCCCCTGCTCACACATGGATGTATAGTGCCCAGCTCACACATGGATGTATATTGCCCCTGCTCACACATGGATGTATAGTGCCCAGCTCACACATGGATGTATAGTGCCCAGCTCACACATGGATGTATAGTGCCCAGCTCACACATGGATGTATAGTGCCCAGGTCACACATGGATGTATAGTGCCCAGCTCACACATGGATGTATACTGCCCAGCTCACACATGGATCTATAGTGCCCAGCTCACACATGGATCTATAGTGCCCAGCTCATACATGGATATATACTGACCCCAGCAGCTCGGTTTTGTAAGGGACATTCCAACTTCCGACCACGGCGGCGCACTAACAAACCGCCTTGTCGGCGGTGCTCCAGCATGCCTTCCTGGGCCCCACGTGCACACTGCATTGACGCCGCCCGCCACGTGATGCACGCGCATCACGTGGGGGCGGCGTCAATGCAGGGTTCACGTGGGGCCCACTAAGGCACGTTGGAGCACCGCCGACGAGGCGGTTATTAGTGCGCCGCCGTGGTCCCTTGCAAAACCGGGCCCCCACTGACCCGCGGGCCCTCGGGCAGCGCCTGAATGCCCGATGGGTCAGTCCGCCCCTGGCCACGATATGTAAGGGTTACTGCCAGGATAAGTGCGTTTACCAGTTCAATGCTAAGGACGCGCTCAGCGCGTCCTCAGCATTACCGCTGGTATGCGGAGGACGCGCTGAGCGCGTCCTCGCATTGGGGTCAGCGTTCGGCCGGGTTCCGGCCGATCGCTGGCCCCTCCGGTGCGGGCTGACATCCTGGATGTCAGCCCGGCATCCGGAGCAGCGGCCGCCATTATTAGGTGTCATCGCGCCCCCGCGATGACACCTAATTCAGGCGCCCCCCCCGCATGTGCGGAGGAGGCGCCTGAAAGGGAGGGGGGGAGGTCCTTCGGACCTCTCTCCCTCCCGATCGGCGGCACACAGGGGCTTAACCCAGGCATCATTTGGAAGGGCACAGCCTGCCCTTCCAAATGATGCCTGACATTAACCCCTGGGGAGCTGGATCGCAAATCGGCGCTGAAAAGCGCCGATTCGCGATCCTTCCCGGGAGCTGGCCGACATCTTGGATGTCGGCCAAGCTTCCGGGAACTCCCCCAGAGGACTGGCGTCATCGTGCGCAGCACGATGACGCCAGTCCTACAGTTAACCCCTAACTGCCACGAACTGTGGAGATAGGGAGTTCCAATGAACTCCCTATCTCCCGATCCGTGGCAGTTAGGGGTTAAATTTTGATATGGTTGGATCGGCCAGAGCATGGCCGTTCCAACGATACCAAATATGAAAGTAAAAAAATTTGTAAAAAAAAAAAAAAAAAAGAAAAAGAAAAATAAAAAAAATTAAAAAAAAATTAAAAAAAAAAACACTTTTTTTATTTTTTTTGGTTTGTTAATGCAGCAATATTGTTCCCATTTCAATTATAATGTGAACAATGATGCACCGCATACAAAAATCGTTAATGCAGCGTTTGTTAAAAATGGTGTCATTTTCCCCAAAAAAAAATGTAACGAGACCCCATCTCTAATTTTTTTAACAAGCGCACCCCATACAAAATATAACCGCAATTGCTCGCATGTTAAAATGTGGAAAAAAACACTTTACACATTGTAAATTATTGAAAATACATATTTTATTGCATTTTTTGTTATAATATACAAACATGACATAACGTATACATATAATAATGACATATTATGAATCTACCGAGTCTGACGGAAAGAACGATATATAATATGTCGGTGTCATATACTAAAATAAGCCTTTAAAACACGTTTAAACATGATGCGCAAAACAGGTAAAAAATGACCTCAGCACAGGGGCGGGAAAAGCCTCAGCAGCGAAAGGGTTAACCTCCCTGGCGGTCCGATTTTGACGACATATTTTATATGTCAGAATCGCTCCAATTACTCTGGCACCATAACGGTATAAGTGTGGTTAACTTTCAATACTGAAAGCGGTATCCCCGAGCCACACTCGGGCCGATACTTACATGTCCTGCGCTCCCTCGCTGTCCCCGCAGTCACACTGCAGCCGATCGCGATGTCACACTTCCTGGTTCACTCCTCGCTAGAAGAAAACCAGGCAGTGTGACATTGCGAGCGGCTGGAGGAGACAGCAGGGATCAGCGAGGGAGCGCAGGACATGTAATTATCCAGCCCGAGTGTGACTCGGGAATACCACTTTCGATACAAAAAGTTAATCCTGAGCCACACTTGGAAAAATCGGCAGGGGGGTTAACGCATGCCCTCCATTTTACATTCCTGCCGCTACACCCGTTTGTTTTTTATGCGAGCTATTACATTATTCATATTACATTCCTGACGCTACACTGGGGTAAAATCCGTTTGCGCCTCTCAGCTTCCGCGAGCTTACTGTACTTTGCGCATCCTATACTTCACATGGGGAGCACAAATGTCCATTAGCGTTTCGATAAGTAAGATATTACAAAGTGCCAACCAGGGGCTGACTGGCAACTTTTGGCCCAGGGGACAAGTACAACCCAGAGGCCCGTAGAGCAGCAAATAATTTGTTTAAATAATAAAAAAAAAACACGGGAAGCAAATTTAGTAATAAATAACATTGGGCCGATCCCATTTTTTTTTTTTTTTTTTACAACCCCACAGTAGGCCCCTCAATTTATTGTCCCCACAGCAGGCAGGTCCCTCAATTTATTGTCCCCATACAGCAGGCAGGTGCCTCAATTTATTGTCCCCATACAGCAGGCAGGTGCCTCAATTTATTGTCCCTCACAGCAGGCAGGTCCCTCAATTTATTGTCTCCCCAGGGCCCAGCTGTGGGTCAGTAGCAGCCAGCAGATCACTCACCAGCAGCAACTGTATTCCAAATGGATGCTCTGAGCCGGGTCTCACTCCGTCTCTGTCAGCCTGGTCACTCCTGGGAAGCGGCTGGGCTGGCTTCCGCGGTGCTCCCTCCTTCACGCAGTTTAGATGCTGCGCAACATGCAGCATCCGTCCGCAGGCTGAGACTCACCAGACGTCACTGAGCTTCGTCCGCGCCCTCCTCTTCAGCTAGTGCATGGCATGCTAGCATGGAGGAGGCTGTGGAGGCATCACGTGTGGGGGCGCGGCCAGCGCTAACACTTCTACGCAGCCGCGAGACACGAATCGAAGAAAAAAAAAACTCACGGAGGCACATTGGGGCGGCACGGGGGACGGCTGTCACCCTGCCCCCCGGCCCAGTCCGCCCCTGGTGCCAACGCTAATTACCGCAGGGACACGCAAACTAAAATATTAGCACCTTCTAAATGCTGGTGTTAAATGATTCTGCTTTTGTAGAATCATTCAGCACCCCCTCCATTAAATCCCATACTCACCTCTCATCCCGCAGCAAGAACGGGGGTCCGATCTATCGCTTCTTCTGGCTGCAAGCAGAGTGAGACTGGGGACAAATAGTTCCCAGTCTCCCTCCGCGATCAGACAGAGGCCCTGCACAATCTTCCGAGAGTGAGATTGCACAGGGCTCGCAGCCCTATGGACTCCAGGAGGTGATGCTTGCGGCGGTGTGGAAGCGCTACTGCGAGTATCACTGCGGTTAGTGCTGCATTCCAGGAAGAGGTAGCGCCTGCTCCGGAGTACCACATTAATATGGGGATGCTACAGGAAAATCTACTGGTGCAGATTTTCCCCGTTATTGTCCCCATGTTAGCATAAACTTTGGAATAGGGCCCTTGATCTTTCCCTTGTCTATGTTTTCAGAGACATGATGATAATCTTATGTTACGTACAGGCAGCCCTTGATCTGTAATTTAATAACATCGAGTACATGTTATAATCTGGGCCGGATAAACATCTCAGGAGCCTGTAGGCACAGAGATCTGGAGCGTTCCTCCTTCCTTCGCCAGAACAAAAGTGCCAAAACAACTTTTTTTCAATATTTTGTTTTTGGGAAACTAGCCTGGTTATTCAGAGAGCGGTGAAAAGCAGGAGAATGACTGAAGAATGGAAAATTCTAGGTCAAAATAGCCAAACCATAAAAATTCTCCCATTCATCTCACTTTCCAAATCGGCTATTTTGACCTAGAATTTTCCATTCTCCAGTCATTCTCCAGCTTTTCACCTCTCTCTGAATAACCCTGTAAGAAAAAAAAAAGAAGAAAACTGAAAAACAATGAATCTCTGTGCTCACTGAACACATCACTTGACACCTCACTTGTGTGCAAATCAGGGATGCAGGGTTCCAAAGTCCCTGGCCTCTCCTCACTGCAGTGCCGCGATCTAGGTTGATGAAACAATGCATTGTGCCATCACCTCCACACTTGCTGGTAGTGTAGGAAATGAGAAGGTGAGTTAGTGCAGCATCATTGTTCAGTTTATAATTGTAATGTGAACAATAGTGCGGTGTTAGAAAAAAAAGAAATATTTATATTTTCTTATATTTTTACATGAACCTGGTCATGTTTGATATCAATCAGAATCTGACCTTTCCAATGATACCTTATATGCCCCTCTAGCCTGTATGGCTCCAGAGATACAGATGTCTAAAGGATTGTACTTTATTTTTATTTTTTTAACTTAAAGAGCAAGGCACCCCCTTGTGGCAGGCGCCTGTAGGAACATGCCTACTCTGCCTAATTATAAATCCAGCTCTGGTTATAATGTGAATATTTTCATAGCTAGCACTCATTATCAGGAACGTGCTATACAACCCACAGGACTGTACACTAGGACCCTGCGAATCATAAATTTTCGCTCGAATCGAATCACGAATCGAATCGGCTGTAATGGTTCGAACTCGAATCGAATATCGAATCGAATACTTGGATACTGTCCCCCAGCTCATGGATATGCCCCCCAGCTCATGGATAATGCCCCCAGCTCATGGATACTGCCCCCCAGCTCATGGATACTGTCCCCCAGCTCATGGATACTGCCCCCCAGCTCATGGATTTGCCCCCAACATGGATTTGCCCTCAGCTCGCTCATGGATTTGCCCTCAGCTCGCTCATGGATATGCCCCCCAGCTCATGGATACTGCCCCCCAGCTCATGGATACTGCCCCCCAGCTCATGGATACTGTCCCCCAGCTCATGGATACTGTCCCCCAGCTCATGGATACTGTCCCCCAGCTCATGGATACTGTCCCCCAGCTCATGGACACTGTCCCCCAGCTCATGGATTTGCCCACAACATGGATTTGCCCCCAACATGGATTTGCCCTCAGCTCGCTCATGGATTTGCCCTCAGCTCGCTCATGGATTTGCCCTCAGCTCGCTCATGGATTTGCCCTCAGCTCGCTCATGGATGTGCCCCAGCTCACCTGTCGCCGCCGCATTAGGCTCCCTCTGAGCGTGCGTCCGGCGGCAGGAAGCTTGGGCACTCGCCTGGGGGAGCCACGTGACCGCGATCTCGCGAGATCGCGGTCACGTGGCTCCCCCAGGCGAGTGCCCAAGCTTCCTGCCGCCGGACGCACGCTCAGAGGGAGCCTAACCCGGCGGTGACAGGTGAGCTGGATGGGATCTTCCAAATTCGAAATTTTTTCGAATCGAGCTGCTAGTTCGAATTCGAATCGAATTCGACCAGCGATTCGATTTCGAATCGAATTTCGAAGCTTCGCAGGTCCCTACTGTACACATACAAATTCCCTGTCTGTGTCATCCATTACCTGCATGATGTATAAATAGCAGTTATGTAACATCATTCAGTTTTAAACTGTAGAAGAAATGTAAAATAAAGGGTTTGAGTGTTTTAAAATGATTTTACCAATCGTATGTGATGTGTACCCTGTTCTAGAGTAAGGAAATGCTACCATATTGGAACAATGGCACCAATCAGGCCTGGCAGCGCGGGTGGCATGGATATGATAACGAGTTTATGGACATGAGGGGATTTTTTATGGCTTATGGACCAGGTAAATATGATTATATGAATAAAACTGCAGCTGTTAATTCTGGTTAGTCTTGTCATAACCTGTACTGCTGAGATTTATGATACCTCTGCTGCTTATCTCATAAAACAAACCATTTCATGGCTCAGATGCCAGAATCGTCAATAAATTTTACATGAAACCTGACATGTTTTAAATGAAACCCACAACAATCCCAAAATATAGCATTCACATTCGATATTTCGAAAACAAGAAAATAAAATAATCAAATTCCCGAGGTCAGGTGTTTTTGGATTTTTTTTTCTTAATTTGCACATTTTTTTAAAATAATACTAATATTGCAAATATTTTATCACTAAAACATCCAATTAAAAATTAAATTAAGAAATCTTCACATGCAATGTTTTGTGTCTGCTGTTAATGTGCAGGATGTGCATATTATGATTGAGCTCGGCCAGACCGGAGTGTCCACCATTGCAGAAGCTTCAAATATCATTATATGACATGTCTTTGCTCACACCATAAATACTACACAATCATGTGTATGGGTCGGCTGAGTTATCGGGCCATTGCAGTTAATCTACCCCTTGCCAGTAAAGAAAAGCATGCTCTGGACTACATCACCCAGAACCCCTGCTGTACAGAATCAATGCAAGAACTAATAAAAAAATTAAGATTAGAAAAACAACAACCATTTCCCTCCTATACTATAAGGAACATACTGGTTGAGTATCTTAATCCTGTTCTCAATTTTGTAGGAAATGGGTTTCTTTATTTAAAAGTGTGTGCGTGGGGGGGTTGCCTTTTCAAAGAATATGGGCCCTATTCCTACCCGACCATTAAAAAAAAAAATAGCTGGAGCCATGATACACACCGTCTCCAGCCAATAGCTGCTTGAGTCGCTATTCCAATCCAGCCCCAAGAAAGTATAGTGAGCATAAAGTGCAAAGTATAGGAGCAGTTAATATACAGTAAAGAGTCGCATCTTCTGAAGCTTGTGGTTTGGGTGAAACACTAATGACTCGGTTGGAATTGGGCCTTTTGTTATTTACGCTCAAAACCTGATCCATTTTTGTAACCAAAGATACAAATCCTGTGCAGTGCAAAGTTACAGTTACAGGTCCTTACACAGCGCCAACAGATTCCATAGCGCTTTACAATGGGGAAGCACAAACAGGTGACATATTAAATAATAAAGAACAGGCGGCCCTGCCCATAGGATAATTGTCCTGCAAAAGCAGCACTTTATACAAGTGCTCAGACAGACAACCCGTGAGCTTACAATCTAAGGGACTAAGCCAAGTGAAACAAAAGGTAACAGGGGGAGTGTGGAGATAATTCCCAGCGAGGATATAGCAGACACTGCATAACGATATACCAAAAGCTTGGGCATGGTGTGGTTAAACCGAGCAAGGATTGAAGCAGCTGAGAAAAGCAGGCTATATAATTAGGATAGGGGCTGGGCAGGGGGTTGGATGGGGCGAGCGGGTGGGACAGCAGAGGGAAAAATGGTGGTGGTGAGTGACTATGGATAAAATACAGAGTTTAGAGGGTTAACCATTTGTTCATACAGAGTATTTACAACAGGGGGGAGCAGAGCAGCCTGAGCATCAGCACAGAATTAAACTATCAAAAAAAAGAGGCAAGAAAAAAAAAAAGTAAACTAAAAGAATAACAAATTGTTCCCAATTTAACAGACCTAAAAATCTTCACGTATCGAGGATATATATCATGTGAATGCTTTAAATCTTACTATTTTCATCCCATAGATTTCAAAGTGAATTTCAGATCTGCTCCAATCCGCGCAGTGGATGTGTACAACGTCATGTGCTCGGTGTTAGGAATACAGCCATTGCCCAACAATGGATCCTGGTCGCGAGTGGAGTGTATGATGCGAAACCACGGTAGCATGGGTCATTCGATATGGCTCGATCACTGTCTGGTCATAGCGCTTCTGTCATTACTTATATCGCTATTTATCTAGAGAAAGCCATGGCTCCTGCGGGCTCTGCTATGTTTTCTATGTAAATGAATACTTTAATAAAACATACTTGAATTTTCAATGTTCTTTCTTGCTTTGTTTGTAAACAGAGAGCTAGTCGAAGCGCGTGCCGTCCCTGTAGAAATTAAGAATTTGAGTTGCCCATTCACTGTTTTCACTTGGAGAATTGGTGAAAATTTTGAATGTTCGTGAATCTGGGTGACATACACAAGCTGGGCAGGTCATAGTACTCTGAGTTGGAAGAACGGAACCTCGTTACTATTTTCATCACATATACCTTTTTATAACCAAAATCCTGAATCCAAGAGCTTTGGATTTTCACAGGATACCCAGGACTTTGGACTCCTGTACCTCCTCACTCTGATCATTGTGTTCATTGTCCTTTTTGTTCTCCACCAGTTTTGGGTCCCTTTGCCTCTATCACTGAGCACTTTGTTTTCACATAAGGCGAGGCCGGTTTACATTACAAAGCTATTGGTACAAGAAAAGAATGGAGTATCTATTGCACAGCATTTAAAGGGTTATTCAGTAAGGGCCGAACTTGCCACCGAATTGCACCAAACTATTCAGAGTTGTCAATTCGCCAAATATTGGCGAATTGACAGTGAAGTACAGTGATCTTCAGCAGCAGTGAAATTGTCCCACAGAGAATTAATGGTTAATCTATTTAGAGAACACTGAACTGCCCTGAAATGTTGGCAAAATGCCCAGATTTTTGGTGGTCCAGGTGGACAGGTTTATAAAGGCGAAACCCAAAGGATTCAATGTAAAAAAATATTTCCATTTTCATCTTTTTTTTTATTCAACCGTTTATTCTTTTTAGTTTCAGCAAAAAGTGTTTTTAGTAAAAAAAAATTAGATTTTTTTGGGGGTATTTTCCCTGATTTTTTTTAAATGCAAAATGTTAGATTCTCATTTTTTTTAATGGCGTTTTCTTTTTATTCTGTAACAGACCGCTTTATTTTTTTATGACCTTTTTTATTATCTCCACACATTTTCACGCTTTTTTTTTTTGTGTTAAACAACTTCTAAAAAAAAAAAATACCAGAGTTCTGTTTTTTTTCTTTGGTTTTTCTGCGGTTCAGTGGCATTCAGCGGTCAGTTCTGCAGTTTCCAGTGGTGTTCAGAGGACTGATCGACTGTTTTCGGCAGCATTCGGCGGTCTATGCAGCGGCGCTTGGCAGTCTTTGTCAGAGAAATTTCCCTGAAATTCTGGTGCTCTTTGAATGACCCTCTTAGTGCCTCTCAAAACATTAGAGTGGCTGAGCACCTGAGTGACAGAACACAAAAAGCCAAAGGAGACCCCAGTGCTGGAATGAAGGTGCGGAAAGTTTACGAAGGATATTCTAATATACAAAACACAGGAGGAATATTATTTCACCCATCTTCCCAGAGTATCACTTTAAGATATTTTGGGGTTTGTTCTCCCCTGGAGTGATTAGTATAGTTTTGTGAGGTTTTGGATTATTTATGTACAGGTGGCTTGCATACTAGAACCACGAGAAGGACCCATTTGAAGGATCTGGCATTTTGAAACACAACTTGGATAACAAATCAGGGTTATTCAAAGAAAATCGAAAAGTCACCGCACGTTCAGTGACTTTTTGTTCTCTTCAATTCGGTGCGATTTGGTGATCCCATTTCGGCGACCCTGTGGTGTATTCAGCAAGCACCACAGGGCTGTCGTAGTGGAGGGAAAAGCCGCCACAAACCCAACGAACACTCACCGCAAAACCCGGCAAACGCACACCGAAACCCGCAAAAACATTTAGATTAACCCCGCCGAACACGCCGGAGAAACCCAAGCAGGAGCTGATCACAGCGCAGAGCAGCTGCCGGAAAAACCCAACACCGCAGACGAATGGAGTGGGGAAAAAAAAACAGGACGCTTGTTTGAAAAGTGCAACGCTGTTTGCAAAGAAACTACAGAACGAAAATGTCTGGAATTTACATATAAGATCCAATGAATGATAATAAAAAGGTCTTTTACAGAAAAAAGAAAAGACTTTTAAAAAATAAACTGGAAAAAATATTTTCGCAAAAAAATCATGAAAAATGCTTAAAAGATCCTAAAAAATCTATACATAAAGAGACTTTTTACTGCATAATATTATAATCAATGGTTTATTTTTTTTTTTAATTCTTTATTTAGAGAATTATACATAACAAGAAATTCACGAAATCAAACGTAGAAAAAGACAGCCGTCTAGGGCTGGCCAAACTAACTACGGTCAGCCAGTCAGATAATGTAAGATGCAAGTAGTAACAGGTCAATAAGGGAATAATAAAAACAAAAAACAAAAAGCAAGAAGTCCCAACCTCAGTGAAGGAGGAAAACACAAAAGAAACACATAAGCATGTAGGACTATCAACGTAAATGCCATAAATTGTCCTGATAAATTATACTCAGAGCTTATCTATAGACCAGTGACACGTAAACAGAGAAGAAAAAAGCTGGGGGGGGGGTAAACAATATCGCTCAGGTCTCAGTCTGGCTGAAGTTCCGGAGGGTCCGGCGAGATGCCCGTCGCTTCAAGGTCGGACCAGGCGATTTCAGGATCAGTGATGGTGTAGGGGACATTATTATGTGTCACCACCAATGCTCCCGCCAAGCCCCACCGATAACGGATCCCCCTCCGACGAAGAACCGCAGTCACAGGACGGAACCGCCTGCGAGCAAGCAGAGTCTGGAATGGAAGGTCGTGATACAAAGCCAACGTGGAGCCCTCAAATTTCACTGGATCTCTTGCGCCAGGAGCAGACATAAGCTTGACCTTAAATGCTACGTCACGAAAGGCCACCACGACATCACGGGGTGTCCCCTTCAAAAGCGCCGCAGGTTTCCGAACCCTGAATACCGATCCGATCACATCTGGCTTGTCAGGAGGGAGTCCCGCCATCCGAAGGGCCAAACGAGACACATAAGCTGGGAGTTCATCCGACGACACAGAGTCCGGGATGCCTCGGACCCTGACGTTACGACGACGGTGTCTTGTTTCCAGCATCTCCACAGAGCGGGACAAAAGCTCAACCTGGGATCTTAGACCAGCGACCTGTCCCAACAGGTGAGTATGTTCCGATAGCACTGTAGAAGTCGTCGCCTGCACTGCTGTCACCTGCGCACGGATTGTTGCAACCTCCTCCCGAACCGCCGCCACTTCAGGTTTCCACACCCCCCGGATCTCCCGGAGTTCGTCCAGGATCCTCCGAAGGTCTCTTTTCGTAAGAGGAAGATCATCATCCTCCTCCTGCCGTCGTTCCTCAGGCTGTGTCATACGGGTTTCGAGTGAGGTCGCTCTCGTTTGTTGCGGTTGGGCACCCGGACTCAAAACGTCCTGTCGTAATGAAGCCACACTACTGCTGGCTAAAAGCTGGTGTTCCTCAGCCGAATCCCTGTCAGAGAGGCCACCAGCAGTAAGTGAGGCACTCAAAGACGCCGTCAGCGCTGCTTTTCGTTTCTTTTGCGCCCTTTTTTTTGCTGCTGCAGATAGTGGTTGGGAGTCTGGTGTCCGAGATTGTGGGGAGATCCAGGTCATCGCAGAGCTACCACCCGAGTGCCAGGGGTCCTCTTCATCTTCCGAAAAGTCATAGCCCGGGGAGGGAGGAGGAGATCACATCTCCCTTCGAAGTGGACCCACCTCTCATGGAGTCCCGAATGTCCCTCTGTCTGGACCCCAGCTTCTGTGAGCGACCGGTGGGCATGTCACCAAAAGCGCAGGCACAAAGAAGAAGAGCGGTAAAAGGTCTCAGAAATCTCCTTCCAGGCTTCTGAAATGGCCGCTAGTACTAGGCCCCGATTGTGCTGCGGGGGTTAATCCACTCCGGAGCGTCAATTTCGGGGGGTAAGGCAAACTCACCAAGTCCCCCAGTGCCCCCAGAGACCGTAGAGCGTTTCTCAAGTGCGAGCAAGCGGCGGAAATAACTTTAAAAACCGTGTTTATCACGGAGCTCCTTCAACATGCCATCAATGGTTTATTAGATATTGAATTAAAACGGGAATATTTTTAACATTGAAGCCTATGGGATTCGCCTGAATAAACCTGCCGAATTAAACCACCGAACAGCAGGGCATTTCGGCAACTTTTCACTGCTGGTTTTTGTTCTCTGAATAGATGAAGCATTGCTTCTCTATGGGGATTTCATTGCCCTCGAACAGGCACCGTATGTGCAGGCAAGTCGCCAACATTTGGCGAACTGCCTGCTCTCTGAATAGCCGAATGGCCAGGAAAGGTAACCGTACGCTGAATTTCACTGTTCGGTTACCGTTCGGACACATTTCGGATCTCTTTGAATAACCCTTATAATGACCATAAATTGCAGCGCTGTGACACACTATAGACTCTGTCACATTGTTTTTTTATGATTACTTACCTACAATGCAAAATATTACTTACTGTTTTTATAAACACATGTAAGCAGCAGCTTACAGCACACACAGGCAGAAACTACAACTCCCGGCACGCACACACAGGCAGAAACTACAATTCCCGGCATGCACACACAGGCAGAAACTACAATTCCCGGCACGCACACACAGGCAGAAACTACAATTCCCGGCACGCACATACAGGCAGAAACTACAATTCCCTGCACACAGTTGAGAAACCATTTCCTACATGTATCTAATTTAAAGAGTTACAGACTTTTATCAATTATTTCTCTTTTTATTTATTTATTTTTAGTTTTGTGATTTAGGCTAGGGTCAGACTAACGCATTTTTCACGTTGTCCGTGAAAATGTGCGTTCGAAGAATGGACGTATTTTTTCTCGGAATACGCAATAGCGGTCATACTATGCGCAGTTTCATCCGTGATTTTGTACGGATCATCAATAAAACACTTCTTGCATCTGGACGTTATGTTGGCCAGACATTAGCAGCGTCTGATGTCTCCAATTCACGCACACACGCCTCTAGCGGACGCAGCGCACTCTGTACGTCAGTACTAGTGGTTTAACGTTCTCGAAAAAATGCGTTCATTTTCCACTTGCGTTGCGCAGCCGGACTTTTGTGCGACCGTACTTCGTATATTGGCCGTCATTGCCCGGCATCTGCTGCTAGCACGGCCGTGATTAAGTGCGCCAGAACGCGCGTTCGCACTGCCTCAGTCTGACCCTAGCCTAACACGGGCAATTTGTAATTTTTCTAATTTCACTTTCTTTTAGAATGCACGCAATAAACTGAAAATGTCACCGTGTGAGTCCAGGAGTGTAACTGACCTTTGCTTCACAGTGGCGCAAAGTTCATTTCCTGGGCCACCAGTGCCACCACCTCTTCAAAGATATACTCAGCAAGCATTTGCACCCACACATCCTTTGCATTTATCCTGCCCCTCTGCCCAGTTCTCATTACTTTCTGTTGTTCCTTAGTCCTACGGTACCCATTTCAACTCCCGTTGTTCTATTCCACTTGCCCCATGGATTGTGTCCTATCCAAGAGGCAAGTTGAGCAGGAATACCCAGGAATGCAGTTCTCCCACTATTTTTATAGCAGGAACGGAGTTCCATTTTAGCCCACATTCTGTGAAGGTTTTGTTCCAGTGTTCAATCATCTATTTCCACTTTAAGTCACAATAAATGATGTTTATTATGATTACAGATTCACTTTAGCTATAGATTAATACAATTATTTTTTTAATTGAAAGTAACATTATGACCAAATATACAGGTGCATCTCAATAAATTAGAATGTTGCGAAAAAGTTCATTTATTTCATTAATTCAACTTAAATTGTGAAACTTGTGTATTAAATAAATTCAATGAAGTAGTTTAAGTTTTTGGGTCTTTTTAATTGTGATGATTTGGCTCACATTTAACAAAAACCCACCAATTCACTATCTCAACAAATTAGAATATGTTGACGTGCCAAACACCTGCAAAGGTTTCCTGAGCCTTCAAAATGGTCTCTCAGTTTGGTTCACTGGGCTACACAATCATGGGGAAGACTGCTGATCTGACAGTTGTCCAGAAGACAATCATTGACACCCTTCACAAGGAGGGTAAGCCACAAACATTCATTGCCAAAGAAGCTGGCTGTTCAGAGTGCTGTATCCAAGCATGTTAACAGAAAGTTGAGTGGAAGAAAAAAGTGTGTAAAAGATGCACAACCAACCGAGAGAACCGCAGCCTTGAGAGATTTGTCAAGCAAAATCCATTTAAGAATTTGGGAGAACTTCACAAGTAATGGACTGAGGCTGGGGTCAAGGCATCAAGAGCCACCACACACAGACGTGTCAAAGAATTTGTTGTCACATTCCTCTTGTTAAGTCACTCCTGAACCATAGACCGCGTCAGAGGCTTCTTACCTGGCGTAAGGAGAAGAAGAACTGGACTGTTGCCCAGTGGTTCAAAGTCCTCTTTTCAGATCAGAACAAGTTTTGTATTTAATTTGGAAACCAAGGTCCTAGAGTCTGAAGAAAGGGTGGAGAAGCTCCTGGCCCACATTGTTTGACGTCCGGTGTTAAGTTTCCACATTCTGTGATGATTTGGGGTGCAATGTAATCTGCTGGTGTTTTTTGAAAACCAAAGTCACTTCACCCATTTACCAAGAAATTTTAGAGCACTTCATACTTCCTTCTGCTGACCAGCTTTTTAAAGATGCTGATTTCATTTTCCAGCAGGATTTGGCACCTGTCCACACTGCCAAAAGCACCAAAAGTTGGTTAAATGACCATGGTGTTGGAATGCTTGACTGGCCAGCAAACTCCCCAGACCTGAACCCCATAGAGAATCTATGGAGTATTGTCTATGGAGTATTGTCAAGAGGAAAATGAGAAACAAGAGACCAAAAAATGCAGATGAGCTGAAGGCCACTGTCAAAGAAACCTGGGCTTCCATAGCACCTCAGCAGTGCCACAGACTAATCACCTCCATGCCACGCCGAATTGACTCAGTAATTAAAGCAAAAGGAGCCCCTACCAAGTATTGAGTACATTTACAGTAAATGAACATACTTTCCAAAAGGCCAACAATTCACTAAAAATGTTTTTTTATTGATCTTATGAAGTATTCTAATTTGTTGAGAGTGAATTGGTGGGTTTTTGTTAAATGTGAGCCAAATCATCACAATTAAAAGAACCAAAGACTTAAACTACTTCAGTCTGTGTGCATTGAATTTATTTAATACACAAGTTTCACGATTTAAGTTGAATTAATAAAATAAATGAACTTTTCCACGATATACTAATTTTTTGAGATGCAGCTGTATGTGCAAAAAAAGTCCAAACATATTTCTGTTCCAAGATCTCCCTCTAGTGGACATTCAAGGTAAAACATGGATGAAATACTACTGAACATGTTTAATAGACATGTGTTTTGTCGAATCATCCGAGTCAACAAAATGAATGAACGAATTAATTAAATGGACCAATTATTCTTTTGTGTAAATGGAAAAATACAACTCAAATTTATGCAAATTCCTCCCTTACACTGTTAAAAAGGCATATGTGAAAAGCAAGAAACTGACAAAACAAGTCCAGCAAACAGAATATGAGGTGAAAAAAGTTCCTGTTCGCATTTGCTCACAATCAAATCAAACTAGAATGTTTAGATACAGAAGCTAAGGGCTCTATTCTTTTAGAAGCGGTAATCTGCAAGTGCAAGCTCCTTGAATTACTGCTTCCTGTACCCCAATGGTGCAAGCGGCTTTCCAGCGATATTGCAGTAGTAGGGCAAGGCATTTCATATCAAGCACTATTAATACAAGCGGTGACTGTGTGATACACTCTAGTGTCCATAGGTCATTGTTTTTAACCATGGATAACACAAACTGCTGCTTGACTTAGAAGATCAAGCAGTGTGGTAACAATTGCGTGGGGCGCCACAATCGTTACTGCACATAATGGAATAGAGCCCTAAATGTACAGTGTAGCCTGGCACTACTGGAGTGGTTATTCGGAGTGCGCCAAATTGCCCATGAAACTGCACCAAACAGTGAATTTCCCCATACAGTGCAATTTCGGGGCCATTCGGCTATTCAAAAAGCAAAATACGGTGACCTTCGGCAGTAAGCAGTAAAACCCCCATAGAGAAGTAACGGTTAATCTATTCGGAGAGCACTGAACAGCAGAGAAATGTCAGTGAAATGCCCTAATTTTCGGTGGTTTAATTCGACAGGTTTAAGCAGGCGAATCTCATAGATTTCAATGTTAAAAAAATGCTGCATTTTTCTTAAATATTTATTCAACTATTCTTCTCATTTCCAGCAAAAAGTCAATTTTTAGGCATATTTCGGGATTTTTTTTTTTATTCTGTAACAGACCTTTTTATTGTTATTCATAGACCCTTATATGTTATTCCCAGGCATTTTCATGTACTCGCTTTTTAAAAAAAAAAAAAAAAAAAAAGTTAGAATAGTTGGTGTTTTTTTTTAATATTTTACCCCCATTAGGTGGCTTGTCGGGTTTTTCTGACAGTCAGTTGGCAGTCTGTTCGGCGGGTTGTTGGGTTTTTTCGGATCGATTCGGTGGTTTTTCCATTCGTTTGGCGGTTTTTGGAGGTTTTTCTGATGTGTTCGGCTGGTCGATTCATTGCACTTCAGGACCCTGCAGTGAATGCTGAATTCACCGCAGGGTCGGCGAATTTAACTCACTGAAGTGCGACAAAGTGCAGCAAACGGGAGAGCACCAAAATGTCTGTGACATTTTTTGCCGCATAAAAAGCAATACAGGACACATTATAAACAGGGGAATTGAATGCCTCACCCTGGTGTTTCCATAAATTATTTATCGTTTCCAAAAAAAATTTTTAGAAAGGAATTAAGTACGTCCCTGTATCTAGTTCGATACTAAGAAATAAAAAAGTCTCTAGAACTTTTTTTGTTTCATATGGTCAATTCTGGC